>JAVMKO010000010.1:43878847-44478847 GCA_032164245.1 Sternotherus odoratus
TTTAAACCCTGTTATAGTCCTAGCCTTCACAGCCTCCTCAGGTAAGGAGTTCCACAGGTTGACTGTGCGCTGTGTGAAGAAGAACTTCCTTTTATTTGTTTTAAACCTGCTGCACGCCAATTTCATTGAGTGGCCCCTAGTTCTTCTATTTTGGGAACAAGTAAATAACTTTTCCTTATTTACTTCCTCCACACCACTCATAATTTTATATACCTCTATCATATCCCCCCTTAGTCTCCTCTTTTCCAAGCTAAAAAGTCCTAGCCTCTTTAATCTCTCTTCATATGGGACCCGTTCCAAACCCCTAATCATTTTAGTTGCCCTTCTCTGAACCTTTTCTAGTGCCACTATATCCTTTTTGAGATGAGGAGACCACATTTGTACGCAGTATTCAAGATGTGGGCGCACCATGGATTTGTATAAGGGCAATAAGATATTCTCAGACTTATTCTCTATCCCTTTTTTAATGATTCCTAACATCCTGTTTGCTTTTTTGACTGCCGCTGCACACTGCGTGGATGCCTTCAGAGAACTATCCACAATGACTCCCAGGTCTTTTTCCTGATTGGTTGTAGCTAAATTAGCCCCCATCATATTGTATGTATAGTTGGGGTTATTTTTTCCAATGTGCATGACTTTACATTTATCCACATTAAATTTCATTTGCCATTTTGTTGCCCAATCACTTAGTTTAGTGAGATCTTTTTGAAGTTCTTCACAGTCTGCTTTGGTCCTTACTACTTTGAGCAGTTTAGTATCATCTGCAAACTTTGCCACATCACTGTTTACCCCTTCCTCCAAATCATTTATAAATAAGTTGAATAGGATCGGTCCCAGGACTGACCCTTGGGGAACACCACTAGTTACCCCTCTCCATTCTGAAAAAGTTCCATTTATTCCTACCCTTTGTTCCCTGTCTTTTAACCAGTTTTCAATCCATGAGAAGATCTTCCCTCTTATCCCATGGCAGCTTAATTTACGTAAGAGCCTTTGGTGAGGGACCTTGTCAAAGGCTTTCTGGAAATCTAAGTACACTATGTCCACCGGATCCCCCTTGTCCACATGTTTGCTGACCCCTTCAAAGAACTCTAATAGATTAGTAAGACACGATTTCCCTTTGCAGAAACCATGTTGACTTTTGCCCAACAATTTATGCTCTTCTATGTGTCTGACAATTTTATTCTTTACTATTGTTTCAACTAATTTTCCCGGTACGGACGTTAGACTGACTGGTCTGTAATTGCCAGGATCACCTCTAGAGCCCTTTTTAAATATTGGCGTTACATTAGCTATCTTCCAGTCACTGGGCACAGTAGCCGATTTAAAGGATAGGTTACAAACCCTCGTTAATAGTGCCGCAATTTCACATTTGAGTTCTTTCAGAACTCTTGGGTGAATGCCATCTGGTCCCGGTGACTTGTTACAGTTAAGTTTATCAATGAGTTCCAGAACCTCCTCTACTGATACTTCAATTTGTGACAATACCTCAGATTCGTCACCTACAAAAGACAGCTCAGGTTTAGGAATCTCCCTAACGTCCTCAGCCGTGAAGACTGAAGCAAAGAATTCATTTAGTTTCTCTGCAATGACTCTGTCATCTTTAAGTGCTCCTTTTGTATCTCTGTCATCCAGGGGCCCCACTGGTTGTTTAGCAGGCTTCCTGCTTCTGACATATTTAAAAAACATTTTGTTATTACCTTTTGAGTTTTTGGCTAGCTGTTCTTCAAACTCCATTTTAGCTTTTCTTATTACATTCTTACACTTTATTTGGCAGTGCTTATGCTCCTTTCTATTTACCTCACTAGGATTAGACTTCCACTTTTTAAACTATGCCTTTTTCTCTCTCACTGCTTCTTTTACTTGGCTGTTAAGCCACGGTGGCTCTTTTTTAGTTTTCTGGCGTTGTTTTTTAATTTGGGGTATACATTTGAGTTGGGCCTTTATTATGGTATCTTTGAAGAGAGTCCATGCAGCTTGCAGGGATTTCACTTTAGTCACTTTACCTTTTAATTTCCGTTTAACTAACCCCCTCATTCTTGCATAGTTCCCCTTTTTGAAATTAAATGCCCCAGTGTTGGGCTTCTGAGGTGTTATTCCCACCAAAGGAATGTTAAATGTTATTATATTATGGTCACTATTTCCCAGCGGTCCTTTTATAGTTACCTCTTGAACCAGATCCTGCACTCCACTCAGGACTAAATCTAGAGTTGCCTCTCCCCTTGTGGTTTCCTGTACCAGCTGCTCCAAGAAGCAGTCATTTAAAGTATCAAGAAATTTAATCTCAGCATTTCGTCCTGAGGTGACATGTACCCAGTCAATGTTGGGATAATTGAAGTCTCCCACTATTATTGGGTTCTTTATTTTGACAGCCTCTCTAATCTCCCTTAGCATTTCGTCATCCCTATCACTGTCCTGATCAGGTGGTCGATAATAGAGCCCTATTGTTATGTTCTTATTAGAGCATGAAATTACTATCCACAGTGATTCTATGGAAGATGTGGATTCATTTAAGATTTTTACTTCATTTGATTCTACACTCTCTTTTACTTGATTTTGACCAAAAGGGAAACATTGCTAGCAAATCTGAAGGTGAAAGGCAATTTTGGTGTAAGTCAAGAATCAGAGAGGTAGCCGTGTTAGTCTGGAATAGCAGAGGTAACAAAGAGTCCTGTGGCACCTTAAAGACTAACTATAAAGTATAGAAGCATAAGTGGGTATTAGCCCACGAAAGCTTATGCTTCTGTACTTTATAGTTAGTCTTTAAGGTGCCACAGGACTCTTTGTTACCTTTGGTGAAAGTGTTCATGAAACGATTTCAGGATTTTAAGGAAAGGAAGGCATGAGAGCAGCAGAATAAAGGACAATGGACTTCAAAAAGCAGCCTTTAACAAACTGAGAGCTGGGAGGTAAGGTCCCATGGAAGGAAAATGTAAGGGAAAAACGTGCGCATGAGAGCCGGCAGTTCCTCAAGGGAACAATAGTAAAGCACAACTGCAAATTGTTCAAATTCTTACTGTCCCAATTCTTACTGTGACAAAACACCTGTCAGGGATAGTCTAGATCATTGGTTCTCAAAGTGGGGATCGGGACCCCTCTGGGGGTCACGAGCCAGTTCTGTGGGGGTCGCAAGCCCCTGCTACCAGCAGCCGGCCCCGAAAAATGCTGCTGCTGCGGGCTGCTGACATCCGGCCCCTGCTGCTGCAGGCAGCCCATGCCCCTGCTGCGGCAGGCTGCCGGCGCCCCCATAAGGCCGGTCCCGGCCGCAGCTCTTGCCGGCCCCGCGAGCCCGGTCCAGGCCCTGGCTCCTACAGCGGACTGCCGACACAGCCACGTGCCCAACCCGGCCCCTGCAGAGGTGAGCTTCCGGCGCCCCCGTGAGCCCGGCCCCTGCCGCGGTGGGCTGCCGGTGCCTCCGTGGGGCTGCTGGAACCCCCCATCAATCCCGACCCCTGCCCTGGGGGGCTGCTGGAACCCCCCCCCCATCCCAGCCCCTGCTGCATTGGGCTGCAGGCACGCCCCCCCCCCCCCGCCTGACCCCTGGGGGGTCGCGATTAGAGGCCCGGTGAGGGAAAGGGGTCACCACTACAAAAAGTTTGAGAACCACTTTACTTGGTCCTGCCTCAGTGCAGGGGGCTGACTTGTTGACTTCCTCAAGGTCCCTTCCAGCCCTAAAAGTCAGCACCTAGGGTTAAGAGCACCCAACACCTTGCAGCAGATACTCAACCCATCACAAGACCAGGCAGTTTGTGAACGAACAAACAGTACAAATGAGTGAAAGGAAATAATTGCCATATATTATGTTCATTTATTTTAACAATTGCATATTAATTGGAATAATCTAGTGGTACTTTTATAGATGAATAGATACTAAAGGCAGAAAGGACCCATATTTATGACTATCTAGTCTGACTTCCTGCATAATGCAGGCCAGAGAATTTTACCCAATAATTCCCATATCAAATCCACAAGTACTCCTTGAGCTTGAGCAGATATTTGAGAATGCTCTAGAAAGATTTCATGTGATGAGAATCTCTCACTTCCCTTAGGAAGTTCTTTCCATGGTTAATTAGTTTCACTTAAAAAATTGTGTTTTTTCGTAGTTTGAACTTGTTACTTAGAAAGTACAGTAATAGGCAATATAGAACTACCTAGGGGAGCTAGACAGGTGGATACTTTATGATCATACTTCACAATATACCAATCTGTGTTTTGTAATATAGTTTGTAAAAATAATGGCATCTTATGGACTGAACGTTTTCAGGTTCAAGAATAGCAGCCGTGTTAGTCTGTAGCCGTAAAGAAAGCGAGGAATACTTGTAGCACCTTAGAGACTAACTAGTTTATTTCAGCATAAGCTTTCGTGAGCTATAGCTCACTTCGTTGGATGCATAGAATGGAACAGTAGTAAAATGCATTTATATATGTGTGTATAAATGCATTTTACTTCTGTTCCATTCTATGCATCTGACGAAGTGAATGTTTTCAGTGGCTGCACACCCTAATTCCCATTAGAGTCAATAAAAGCTTCAAGTGCTCAGCCCCTCAATACTGGTGATGAAATCTTTCAGGGAAGTGGGAAGAGAGATTGAAATGTTCTTTGTGACTTACAAGATATGTGGCTTTTTGAGGTTCTACTGTATACATCTGAGCATTTCAATGCTCCTAGCTGTCAGTCATATAAATACTTTGGTATATAAGTTGACACATGGCTCCATTGAGTTTAATGAGAGTACACATGTGTGAGCCTTGCAGGATTGGGGCATGCACATTTCCCTTGTTAATTTACCTTCAATAGTTATCTCCTGTCTGACAGATATCCATTTCAAAAGGTTTTTTTTTCTCCTACTGATAATGGCCCATCTAAATTTAACAGCCTCTTAGAATTGGTATGCTAATGTACAACTTTTTTTCCCCTCTTTCTTTCTGTGTGTATAAATGCAACTTACTTCTGTTCCATTCTATGCATCTGATGAAGTGGGCTATAGCCCACAAAGCTTATGCTGAAATAAACTGGTTAGTCTCTAAGGTGCTACAAAGTCTTCCTAGTTTTAAAGCTGGAAGTTGGGCTCCTAACTCTTTTTGGTCCCTTTAAAAATCCCAATTTACATTTTAATTTTAATTTTATTTTAAGAAAAATAGGTCTGGCCTTTCTTGTTTGATTTAAAGTTCCACTGAATTGAATTAGATTTTATTTTTTAGATCAAGTACTTATTGTGGCAGGGTGGGCCTGACCCAGCCTGCCGCCCCTTTAAGAGGGAGAAAAGCCCTCTGCAAACCTCCCTGCAGAGAAGCCTAATTAGCCACCTGGGCTGCAGAGCAATCAGCCTGGATGGGTTGCACCTGGCAGCCTCCCTCAGGGGGATATAAGCCTGCCAGGCAGGAGGCCCAGGGTGGTGGTGGTATGGTAGCATGGAGAAGTGAGAGAGAAGGATAGAGAAAGGTACAGAGATTAAATAGAGCTGAGGCTAGAGGCCTGACAGAGCTGAACTATATAGAGTTGTGTAGAGCTGTGTTAGAGCTGTAAGCTGTAGAGCTGTGTATAAAGCTGTATATATTGGTGGTGGGGCCTTGCACTGTGAAATAAAGAGCACTGTTGGAGCCAAAGAAGAGTTTCCTGCCTGTTTCTGAAGAGGGGTGAGAAGGCGATCTGTCACATTATAAACTGTTTGATTTTCCCATAGTAAGTTTTACACCAAAATCAGTGCAGAAAACAGCATCTTAGGGAATCCAGTCATAGTTATGGATCCAATCCATGTGTTCTCAAAGCTCTGATTTTTATCATGGAATTAAACATGTTAATGCTAAATAACGTATTTGAGCCTAACGTTTATCACTAAATCAAGTGCCTTTAATTTAAATCAGTCTCAGTGCTCTCGCTCCAATACCATTTTGTTTTACAATTGGATACTTTTAGCAACAT
Organism: Sternotherus odoratus; assembly: GCA_032164245.1. NCBI lineage: Eukaryota > Metazoa > Chordata > Testudines > Kinosternidae > Sternotherus > Sternotherus odoratus. The sequence continues at coordinate 43,884,768 of JAVMKO010000010.1, forward strand.
ATTTTTACTAGCTAATGAATCTGTAATGAAATCACTGTCAGTCTTAAATCATGCTGTTTTTCTTTCAAGCACTATGAATTAACTGAAAAGAAATAATTTACATGTGGCTATTAAATCAACCTGCCTCCCAGACTTTTCTCTGAAGCCAATATCTATGTGTGAGAACCAATAATGTATCTGCTGAGAGCAATAGATTTCAACTCAAACCAAAATGTGGGTGTGCCGGCTGAACTGGTTTACTTGAAACTAGGAAACAGGCAGTTTTACTGAAAGCTGTGTGGGAAAAGAGCTGAAGCTTCAGGAGATCCATCCTATTCTCACTCAGGGCATGGTTAGACTGGCGCTTTGCAGCGCTAAAACCCTCCAGTAGCGCTATAATTTTCATACCGTACACACTTCAAAGTGAGATTTTGCGCATTTACTCACTGTTTAAAGCGGAAGTATTAAACCTCCTTTTCAAGAGGCAGAAGGCTTTTAGCGCTAGCGCTGTAGCACAAGGTTGGGAATGTGGACACCCATGGGATCTCTTGCATGCCTCCGAGCTATGTAAAGCCATCAGCAAGCCATTTAAGGCCATCAGCAAGCCATTAAAGACATGTAAGGCAAATGACGTGAGGTGTTGTTTTGTAGAGGGCATGAAAAAAGCGGAAGTAGCTTTGCAGTTTCTCTCTAACAACTCACACAGCAAATAACCAGTGAAAATGCTTGCGGATGGAGCTTTTTGTCTTAAATACAGAGCCTGTCAGCTTTCGCTAAGGAAAACTCACTGACAGCCTGATCTTCTCTCCCTACGAACAACTTCCCAGTTCCCCCTCACCCTCCTCCTTTGCAAAGCACATTGCACCCAGCTGAATGCTGGGATACCTGCCCTATCCCGCTACTGTCACTACCGCCAGAAGCGCTACAAATGTATCCATTCTTTAGCGCTATAGGGTTTCAATCTGCACAGGCTCTAGCGGGATACCTATTGCGTTACATTGGGAAGCGCTACAAAAAAAGGCGCTATAATCTCTAGTCTAGCCATAGCCACAGTGTGAACCTGTGACGGTGCTGTTCCTGGTGGGATCCAACTGTGAGTGTCAGATCAGGACAGATTGCTTCCAAAGGGGCAACTACAGCCCAAAGCTGGGGTTTTTCCACACTAAGGCAAACCAAACCAGCTAAACAGAAAAGACTTTGGTTTCACCCCACTGGCTAACCGCAAGTCACACAAGCATTCCCCTTAAGACACTTAGTCTTTAAGGTGCCACAGGACTTTGTTACCTCCAGATTCCCAGTATCACTACCAGCAGCCACCTGTCCTGGGGACCAATGGTTATGAAAACCAATGCCCCAAATAAAGAAAACAGTTCTCCCCAATTCCAAAGAATCAGGCCCCAGACCCAGGTCAATATACCAATCCGATCTTCCCACAAATCACGCTGTTGCCAATCCTTTAGAATCTAAAATCTAAAGGTTTATTATGCAAGCAAAAAGGTATAGGTGGGGGTTAGGAATGGTTAAAAGAAATCAATTACATGCAGTAATGGCACATCTCTTGGTTTCGGCTTACAGCAAAGGTAGAATAACTGCAGGTTTAAATTAAAGTCTTTAGAAAGCATCCCATTTAGGGATGGGTCAGCACCTTAGTCCAGAGTTCACCTGTGTAGCAAAGTCCATTCAGAGCTGGAAGCAAGACAGGCTGCAGGCTGGAGGTAGAAGACAAAATGGAGGACGTTCTTCCAGGCTTTACAGACTTCCTCCTGTGGGTGAAGACCCTCCTCCTCTTTATGCAGAGTCTGGTTGCAAACCGAAGGTTCACAGCCACAGGGTCCAATTACCAGACTCTCAATGATTCAGTTTTTGCCCAGGCATGTCCCATTCCTGGGGAGGCTCCTCTCCTCGGGTGTGGACAAAGTTCATTGTGCAGTTGATGGCCCTTTAATGGGCTCAAGTTAGCACCCTTGTCTGAGATTCCACCCAGGGGCCAATCTTAAGTTTGAAGTACAGGCACCTTTTAACCAATATCCATAACTTCAGTTTCAAAATAGATATACACATATGGTCATAGATACCTGTTATGACCCCCTTCACATAATATTTGGTACCCCAATGATCTATATGGTACCAAATTATTCCAGTAACATGACAGAACCTACAAGTATTCTCAATTGAACTGTAGCAAGTAACAGCAAAGGCCCAGCTCCTAACTCAGTGGGAGTTAGGAGCCTAAACACGTCTGATGATCTGGGTCAAAGTGTGGAACACTTTCTATTATTAGAAGGTTGGCTGTGGGCAATGTCCTTTGATTTCTTTAGTAGTTAAAACAAGTACCAACATACAATGGCCCCTCTTGGTCTTAACAGTCTTATGGGATGTGTAAGCTCTGTGGATCACATATGTATAAAAAGATGAGGGGATCTACTGACTGCCCCCTAGAGCTCCTGGCAAGCTGCCTGTGATGACCTAAGTTGGGCACTCCTGAATTACTGAATGTTCATTAAACATCCATTGTTAAAAAACAAATTATCTTCATTTCAACCCATGTGTCAGCTATATTAGAACATGTACTATACTCCTTATGTCGGTCTGTGTGAATCTGAACTAGTATGGTGTATTGCACCCACTGCTTTCCCCCGATACCAAAAAATGAAATCTAAACTTTCCCGTTAATGGATATTCCATGCTCCTTCGAACTGGTACATTGCAACTTGCACTAGTTTGTGACTCCTCCTGGATTTAAGTCCTGTAATCAGTTTTTTCCCCAAAGTATTATTAATTTAATCTGTTATTGAATTTTGTCCTCATTTTGGATATCCGTCATATTGCTCTGACACCCAGACACTTTGGGCATACGTGACAGAAGGAGGTGCCAGGGTCTGTGGAACAGGAGATAAAAAAGGTAATGATTTGCAGGGACAGCAGAAGAGTGTGCTGTTTTAATCCCATTACCAAACACTTACACAGCCTGCCATCACCATTTGCAATAATAAGATATGTCTCTGGTTTTTATTCCTTTGTACCACAGTCTAGCACAAGTTCTGGTTTGTTGCTAATAACTCGGGATTGTGTACAAGACAGAGCAAAGGTGTGAGTGATAGTTTATTTCAGTTTGACTAGGATGAGCTATAAGCATAGATAATAGCAGTAGCTTTTTAATTAAAGGGAAAACGTGCTGTTCTTTCTTTCAGAGTAGTGGGCAAGCGCTTTGGAGACAGACCCCATTATGTGTTATTGAGTTTGTCTCTGTAATCCCCATTTTCCTGTTCATCAGGTGTTTGCTCATATACAGAGAGAGAGCTCCATTGCTGGGATCCTTTGGTTTGAACCTTGTTTTTGTTGTTATAACATACACACATCCAAATGCCAATCAGGGAGTTTAAAGAAACAATGCTATCTTGCTATATATTCAGGACAACAATTGTTTAAAAGTTGCAGCTCAATGGGGTTAATGTACTGATAGTTCACTTGATGGATGGTTTCATCTTTCATTGCTGTTGGAAATTAGGGGTGAGATTTTGAAAGGCACAAATGAAAGTAAGGTGTTCGCCTCCCATTGACTTTCATTGCCCATTCTGATTGCCTGGTTCGGCCTTTTGAATGTCAGAAAGCTGAGATTTCATCACTGAAAAACATTTTAAAGACCCTCTACACCCCCTTTAAGTGAGTGGGGGAGGAAAAGTCAATGGGGGATAGGGCGAAGAAAGACAGTATGTGTGTGGAGGGTGTTGTGAGGTACTTTGGATTTTGCGAGACAAGGCACACACACGTGGTTGTAGAAAGTAGATGAGTTTATTGGAAGGCCTCGGTCCCTCAAATAGGCGCTCAGGGGCCCGATTCTGATCAGCGCGACCGCAGAAAGGGTTACCTAGCACTTTGGAGCCGTTGCCAGGTCGGAAGAGCCCACGAGCAAATACGGGAGTGGGCTTAAGTACACTCACACATTTGCATCTCATACATACTCATGTCTCATTTGCAACCAACAACTGATTGGTCAGCACTTGTTGGTTACACAGTCCTGCCTTAGTTTCCCCATTTAGTTTCCCACGCATTCATTCTCACACAGACGGGGTAAACACTCACACAGCTGGGAACAGTCTGGGAACTGTTCCCAAACACACACATAGCAGCACGGTCATTCTCATAGCATCACTATGCACTCTCCTGGAGTTGACTTAGAAGCGTAACTACACCTTCTAGTGGTTGCCCATCACAATGTCTTCCCGTCCTAACAGAGGGATTGAGGGGGGACAAGGAAGGCAGTTGGGACTGAAGAAAGGTAGGGGCTGGAGGAGAAAAACTAAGATTTTTTAGACTCTACTCCTCACAAATAACTTGCCATTTCAGAAGCAGCTTAGAGATCTCCAGCAACTTAATATCTTTGCAGTCTCTGTCTTAGCTGTTCCTACAGCAGCACTCATCCTGGGATTCAAGGACCAAACCCACTTTCTAGCAGAAAAGCTCAGTGGAAAATGTTTGATAGTCTCAGTTTCATTTTTACATATGAAAATAGGTCAAAAAAGGCTGTTTGGCCACAAGCCACTGCTGGAGGAATAGGGAGTATACTTAGGGGGCAGAAAAGGCTCAGTAATCAAGAAAAGGGGGTTGGTTTGAAAATAGTATTTCTGAATGCATTAGACGATGGGTGGGCAAAGTATGGCCCACAAGCTATGTCCAGCCCATCAGAACTTTTAATTTAGCCCTTGAGCTCCTGCCGGGAAGCAGAGTCGGGGGCTGGCCACGCTCCAGCCGGGAGGAGGGTCGGTGGTTTCTGTGTGGCTCCCAGAAGCAGAAGCAGCATGTCCCCCTTCCAGCTCCAGGGGGCTCTGCATGCTGGTTGGGAAGCAAATGGAGCTGCAGGGCAGCGCCTGCAGATAGAGCAGCGCGCAGAGCCGCCTGTCCAGTACCGCATCTCCACTTAAGAGCCAGAGGAAGGACATGCCGCTGCTTCCGGGAGCTGCTTGAGGTAAGCACCGCCCGGAGCCTGCACCCTTCAGCCCCCACCTCCACCCCAACCCCCTGTCCCAGCTATAATCCTCCTCCTGCATTCCAAACCCCTCGGTCCCAGCCCAGAGCACCATCCTGTACTCCAAACCCTGCGTCCCTAGCCCCACCCCAGAGCCTGAAACCCCAGCCAGAGCCCTCCACTCCCCCTGCACCCTGGCCTTGATCCCCCTCCCACCCTCCGAAACCCTCAGTCCCACCCCAGAACACCCTCCTGCACCCCAAATCCCACATCCCCAGCCCTCACCCAATCCCAATTTCGTGAGCATTCACAGCCCGCCATACAATTTCTATACCCAGATGTGGCCCTTAGGCCAAAAAGTTTGCCCATCCCTGCAATAGACAGTAGATGGGGAAAGGTTTGAATCATGTTTTCCCTTCCTTTTTGGCTTACTCTTCATCCAGGAACTGTTTTTTCCTAGAGGAAGGATATGTTGTATACATTTTTTTTACAGGCTTGTAAAAAAAATGAAATGTGAAATTAAGGAGCCATGCTCCAACGAGTCCTGCCTGGCAGGGGATCAATAAGTCATTACTTTGCTTTTTTGTTGGTTGTGTGTCAGAAGGCACTTGAAGAGTTAATACTGTAGATCTCACTCCACCAGAAGTACAGTTGGCTAGAGTTCTCACTTTGAGTTGCTACTAGTAAAGCACTTTAGTCTGTATCACCAAACTGTCACACAGTTTGGTACAGTTGTCAGTCTGCTGAGAAGAGCACTGGATTTGAAGCACATGGTGTGCGGAGTAGAGGTCACAGTGAAGGTGCTTTGGCAGAAAATATACAGTGACTGTCTGCACTGTCCTTGAGTCTGGCCAATGCTGCTAGCCTTCAGGAGCACCAGATTAACACACAGAGCTTTAAAAAATTGAAAGATAAAAGTTGCCTCTTAAAAAAACAAGCTTGAAGCAAACTGGCATTTAATAGCAACTGCATGAACCATTATTGAGGAGGTATTCTTACCCTGCATTGCATGTAGAGCACCAGATCCTGAGACCTTTACTTAATTTATATTGAGCCCTTACTAAGGTGTTTGCACAGCGGTTCTCAAACTTTGTGAGACCGCGATCCCTTTTTGTACTCCGGCGGCCCCTCGCGACCCCTCTGCCAAAAAGCCGCCGAATTACAAAAAAAAAAAAAACACAAAAAAAACCCTTGACAAATGCCCCGGCCCCCAGTCCCCGCCGCGGGCGGGCTCCCGGCTGAGCCCCACCCCCGGTCCCCGCCGGCGACCGGGGCTTCTGCGGCCCTGGAGATCGCAGCTGCCGGTGGCCCCGGAGATCGCGGCTGCTCGGGCCGCCGCTGGCAGCCCCGGAGATCGCGGCTCCGGCAGCCGCTGGCAGCCCCGGAGATCGCAGCTGCTCAGGCCGCCGCTGGCAGCCCCGGAGATCGCGGCTCCGGCAGCCGCTGGCAGCCCCGGAGATCGCAGCTGCTCGGGCAGCCGGTGGCGGCCCCGGAGATCGCGCGACTTTGAGAACCCCTGCATAAGCAAGGACCGCATAAAATCTGATGAATGAATATTGAATAAATGGAAATGGTATTTGGGTAAAACTCAATAGTAGACATGGCAGAAATGATTGCCTCACATGACTGTTACAGCAAATATAAATTCTAAAGAATATTGTTAATCAATTCCATAACCTCACTAAATAATATCTCAAGTGCCTCTCTTCCTTTATATTTTCTCAATAACTTGGTAATGATCATATGACTGTGAAAAAAACAGGATAGCATTTATACATCTGCCTGTAATTAGAAGTTGTAAGGGAATGTCAGCTTACCACTAATCATAATTAAAGGCGGACATATCCATTTTCTAGAATGACATTTTGGTAATTAAATCTACCCTGAAAAGATTTGCTTATCTTCTCCAAAAATATTAATTTGTGTTTTTCTAAATTGCACACTGCACAAGCTAAACCCTCTGAGTGCTCTGGGCTTTATGCCGGTACTATTGACTGAGAAGGCTCTATTGACTGAGAAGGTTCACATAAGTCTTCTCTTCTGCCTGCAGGTAATGTTTGTTGACAAAATAACAGTTTTAAAATATAGGGCCAGATCATCAGCTGGTGTAAATGGTATAGTTCCATTTACGTCAACAGAGTTACATCAGTTTACACTAGCTAAGGATGTAGCCCATAAATCACAATGAACAATGAAACAATTAGCTCCACAGGAACTAGAAGGCAGGCTTCAAACAAGCAGCCTGCCAGTCCTGAGTGAGGAGAGGCATTTGGTAGTTGGGGGAGGGGTGGGGTACATTGCAGGTGTACAGGAGGGTGATATATACCGGGCAAAAGAAAGAGGAAAGAAGAAAAGCTGATGTAATGGGAAGGGACCTAAAGGAGATGAAGCTTTTTTCTAACCTCACACTCACCAATCTTAACCCCCTGCTGGGCCACCATCAAAACAGGCTGAGTCAACCATGTCAGGGATACAACAAAATGGCACTTCTAATTATGCAGCTTTCAACAGGTATTTGAATTATTATGCAGATTAAACAAAGTCTCAGCTGTAAGCCAGAATGTTGCTCAACACATGTTTGAAATTGAATTTCCGCTTCACTCTAGCTGACCTAAGGGAATCCATGGAGTATGAAAGATGTGACCAGAGCAGCTAACCAACCTGTGACCCACTTCCTCGTGGAATATCGTGAGAGGAAGCAAGCCTATTGGGGGCTAGGGTCCAGGATCTTATCAGGGATTAGACGGAAGGCATTGGTTACTGATGATCTATTTGGGATACAAGAGAGCCTGTTCGGGTTCATATGGCAGGTTGGGGAGAAGGAATCAGAGACTGAGAGAAGAACTGATTGGACTGGGGAAAATAGAGTAATGGAAATCTCTAAGTATTTGGAGAAGTATCTGAACTGTGGGGAACTGTCCTATTGTTCCAAAAATACAGGGGTTCACCCAGCACTATTTTCAATAACCTGAGGATATTACAATGTGTTGTTCTGATCCATTATTAAATGCCTTTTGCTATCGCTCATGTCAGACTGAACGAGTAGAAGACTGAAGTTCATGCTTTGCAAAACCTTTTACAAGATTTTTATTCCATAATCAGCTGCCAAAATAGTACCCTCTGACTGTACTAAGATTCATACCAGAGAGTATATTTAAAATATTGCCTTAGTAATACTGTCTTGCCTCAAGGCTTTTATATGGTACTCCCTGTCCATCTTAATTTCTTTGATAATCATTCTTGGCAATAGTGCCTTCTTTTTGGGGAGGTTGGCTGTTCCCCACCAATGTAGCAGGGAGAGCTCTGGTTCCCTATCCCTAGGACTTCTGATGTTTGAGGATTATTAATTTCATTTTTGGGGGGTTATTTTGACAATTTTTGAATTTTATTTAGATGTCCAAAATCGGGGGTGGGGGAGAATTGGGGGCTTTCTCTTTGAGTATAGCATAATGAGTAATACACATTACTCATTGCTTTGGTATATACTGTAATGAATAAACTTTTTGTAATGGTTCCTAGTTCACTTTAATATTGTACAGGGTTGTTGTTTTTTAGTGTAGCACTATGTTAAAGCATGTTAGAGAACCTTTAGTGCGCACCGGCAGAGACTAATTAATGTGCAACACAGTAGCATGTTTTAGAAATTACATCCCCATAATCCACATTACAGCTCCATGTAGACAAACCCTTAGATTAGAGTTACCATGCATCTGAGTTTTCCTGGATATTTCCTCTTTTTTGATCCTCCGTCCTCTGTCTGAGTGGATTTTTCAAATGAGAGGCAACATCCGGGTTTTTTTGTGGAGCAGACTTTGCATCTCAGGAAGAGTTCCGATTGGTCCCTCCTCTGTATCTACATCTGATTGGTCCCTCACAGCTACAGGATCCTACCCACCCAAGCCATTGCTCCCAGCCCTGGGGAGGGAGAGAGACCCTCAAGGAGATGCTGACGGACAGCTGTTGCTGCATCCCAGGTCTGCACCAGCTGCCCTGCCACCATGACGGGGAATGACACTCCTCCCCCATCTTAAGAGTGAGTCCCCAGGTACTCCTCCCAGTATAGTCACACCCCTTCAGCACCGCCAAAACTTCTCTCCCCTCCTCCCCAGTACACACACGCCTCCAGCACCTGCCATATTCCCATTCCAACATCTCCCAGTATACACAACACACACCCAAACCCTCCCCGCTTTACTCCTCTCCAGCTCCCCACTCCCTCCCCCTGCCAGCAGTATCCTCTTTCTGGGGAACCTGAAACAGGGTTACTTGTATCTAAGTAGGGTTACCATTTCTGGTGTTTATTAGATAAACACAGTGGAACCCCGCAATACCGCGCCCCGCTATAGCGCGAATCTGCTTATAGCGTGGGACATACGGGGCTCCCGATGGTGGCGGTGCTGCGCAACCCCACAATAGTGCAACTCCACATTTACCGCAATCGGGTATTTTTGGCTCCCGATCGTCACGGTATTGCGGGGTCCGACTGTATTTCTTTTCTTGTATTGTGGGTATTTTATGAATGTTCGTCAGTTAAAACAAAAAAACTGAAGACCTCCATACACCCTGACCCATACAGTGTCCTGCTTTTGTTTTGGACAATTGCCAGAAACTCATGATTGCGCCATGATAGAGTCCTGGCCAGAGTAGGATTCCTTTGGTATGTCTGCACTGCAGTTAACTATCCATAGCTTGCCAATGCCAGTTGACTCAGGCTTGCAGGACTTGGGCTAAGGGAAGTTTAGGACCAGGCTGCAGCCTGAGCGCTGGGACCCTCGCACCACATAGGGTCCTAGACCCCAACCTGATCCTGAATGTCTACACCACAGTTAAACTGCCTCTTAGCCCAAGCCCTGCAAGGCTGAGTCAGCTGGCACGGGCTAGCCACAGGTTTTTAATTGCAGTGTAGACATATCCCCTGAGAGCCAGGAATCCCTGAATAGAAGGAGAGAGCACTAGCATGCCCTTGCTCCCAGTCACTGTGTTGAACTGTGGTGACACTGCGTCTGATTACATGAATTTGGTGCTGTTGGTGTTTCTGTTTTAACCAGGTAACGATGATTCAGACATAGAGATCAAAGAGGATGAGGGATCTGACAGTGAAGTGGAAGACAGGCAGCTAATAAAGCAGCGCACGGCCATGGAGATCCTGATGCAAGGTATCCTCACTTCCTCTTAATTCCTCCTCTTCAATGGGACATTCTAGAAGTGCTCATCCTGACTGCTCAGCACAGGGTTTGGACACTTTTTTTGTGGGACACTTGGGGTATAAGATCCTGTTAGGGTTCACAAGCTTGCACCCTGCTCAGTTCTCTTTTGCTGACAAGGGTACTGTAGAGCTTCAGAGAAGAGGGGTCTTTTCAAGGGAGCCACGGCAAGGGAAATTTTACTGGGAAGTTTTTAACTTGTCTGGATTCAGAAATACCTTTGGAAATAGCCGTAGGCCTGTGGTCCCAATGCCTGACTGGAAAGCTCTTCCTTTCCTTTTAACATAGATGTAGAGTGAATTCACGTATTCCCTACATCAGCGGTTCTGAAACTATGGGTCAGGATCCCACAGTGGGGCTGGCTTAGACTTGTTGGGACCTGGGGCCAAAGCTCAAGCCTGGGGGCTTCAGCCCTGGGCAGCAGGGCTCAGGTTATGGGCCCTCTACTTGGGGCTGAAGCCCTTTGGCTTTGCCTCCACCCCCCGGCCTGAGGAGGTGGGGCTTTGGCTCCCCCCACCCTTGCCCCCTGAGTGGCAGGGCTTGGGCGGGCTCAGGCTTTGGTCCCCTTTCCTGGGGTCCTGTTGTAAATTTTGTTGGCAGAAGGGGGTCACAGTGCAATGAAGTTTGTGCTCAAGAATAGCCCAGTAAGGGAAATGCTACAGATTCAGACAGAGATGGTCTGTGTTTACAAAGCTGCGTGTGAGAGCCTGACTGCCTTAAGTCAACCATTATTCAGTGCTGTCAGTTCTCTCAGCAACTTTATCCAGGGTGCTAATGAAGCCCAGTTATCTAGGTGGCTTGGGGAGCATGCCCAAAGTTCAGTAGCTCTTGCTTTCTATTCTAAGAATTGAAGCGATCCCAACTATAGAAATACCACCTCTGTGTTTATATTTGGGGGCGAGGTTTGACAGCCTAGGCTATAGCAACCCACGATTGGTTTGGATTTTGGTGTGGGAGGATGGTCTTTATTAATGCAAAATCAAAGAATAAGAGATCCAGATTCCTTAAAGCATATTAACATTCCAGCAGCTGCGTGTGGGATTAGTGTGAACGGTGTGTTGGCTGACAAGCTAACAAGTGTATTTGGAGAAAATCTGGTCTTGTGAAAAGCTACATTGTTTAACACAGTCCTGGCAAGGATGAGTGAGGAAATGCTGCAGAAGAGAAAAGGCTTTTCATTCAGAAAGCGAAATGCATCTTACAGGCGCATGTAACACTCAAACCTAAGAGACCGATTCTGGCTGGCAGTGCATGCAGGGGTCAGAGAGCCTGGTCCCTATGTCCATGTATGTCCATTGTCTGACTTGCTCTGCATACACATGCTGGCGGCTGCACTGCACGGATCATTCCTAATCTCATTACCAACAGATTTCCCAGGAGGGACTGCACTTTGAGCAGTATGTAACCAAATTATGCTGCACGTGGACACTGCTTTTGTGGCGTGTGTGAGCACCTCTTTGAGAGGTGGGAAAAGGACAGTTCCATCCTAGACCAGATTTGTACTTAAACTTGCCTTTAGAAAGATGGTGCACAAAGGCTCTAATCCAGAGCCCAGCAGATGACTTGAATCAGGCACTCCCCCACTAGGCAGGCTGCAGAGTGGTTACAGAGCTGCTCTGTGGAAGCTACTCTAGCCCAACTCCTACAATACCTGTCATGGGCACTTTTGCCACCATTGGAGGAGGATCTACATAGAAGCGGGTCCTTAGTGCCCATCCTGCGCCTGCCCTGCCCCTACACAGAGACCCTGCAAAATTGAAATACCTCACTTGGACCCCTCAGAATCCTTCCTTGCAGCACAAGACCTGCAGAGTAGGGGGGAGTGGACTGGCAGTGAAATGGACAGACTGTTCTCTGGAAATCATTTCTCTCAAATTCCTGCTTTCGCTCCCATTTTTCCCAGCTTGCAACCATGTTCAGACCTCGACTGCTGAATTTCTAGTATGCTCCCTTCTCTCCGGTCTCACTAAGGTGTGAAAAAACTACAGATGGGCTATTAATCTAGTGGGGGAACATTCACTAAGGCAGTGTTTCTCAAATAGTGGGGCGCGCCCCCCAGGGGGGGCGCGAGGCTCCGTAAAGGGGGGCTCGTTTGAACAGCCAGAACCAGACCCCCGCCTCCCCCGAGAGCGTGGCCCGCCCGCTTCCTCCTCCTCCAGCGGCGCTGCCAGGAGCTTGCGCTGCCCTCGGGGCGGGTCCCGGGAAAGGGGCGGAGGCGGCCCGGCCCTACAGGCTCCATTTTGCGGGAGCGGAGGCGGCGCTGGGAGGAGGAGCAGGGGATTGAACAGCGCGGGAGGATGCCAGCCATGAAGCGGAGAGGAGGTGCCTGGAGTAGGGATGGGGTGGAGGGGGGCAGAGGGAGGTGCCAAGGACGGAGAGGGCAGAGGGAGGGTATCTGGGGAAGGTGCCGGGGGAAGCGGGAGGGAGCTGGGCTGAGCCGGGGGGAGGAGGGGAGAGGAAGGCGGGCAGTGGGAGGGGCCGGACCAGCCCGGTGGCTACATGTGGTTCCCTCCACCGCTTGGGCGCTCAGCAGCCGAGAGAGCCCGTGGGTGGGTGATGCTGGGGCGCCGACCCCCTTCCCGCACCGCTGCGCCGGGCCAGGCGGGACATCAGCGGACTGAGCGCTGGGGGAAGCGCCCCCCGATCCCGCTCATCCCCTGGAGGAGAGAGGCAGGATCCCGGTGTGGGGAGGGGACTGACCCGCCTGCCTGGCTCGTGGATGGGGGAGGGCGAGCTGCTCCTTGCCCGGCCCCTTTCCTGCCACTTTTGCTAAGGAGAACTTCAGAGGCTGCAGGAAGTGCACACAAAGGGCTGATGATTCATAAGTAGATAACTAAAGTATACGGGTGGCTTTTGGAGTTACACTTTCTAGGAGGGTGGCAGTTGGGAGCTCTAGAGTGGTGCCTCTGATTTACAATATTTTTACTAATCTTAGGCACTTATAAAAGACAAGGCCTGAGGGAGGGCCACTGTTGAAATCCAGTGTCAATAGCTTCAGTACCTCCCCTGTTGCTCATACTTTTTCTTAACAGCTATAGTCGCGCGGGGGCGCGAAATGTTTTCTTCTTCCTAGGGGGGGCATGACAGAAAATAATTGAGAAGCACTGCACTAAGGACTGCACAACAGCTGTCTGTTCCTTGTTGAGGTTTTCACAGGTTTCCATGGATTTTCTCCTGCTTTTCAAACCATGAAAAAAGTCTTATTGGGGGTGTTTAATAATAATCCAGTTATTGTTGACTCTCTGGGTCATAAAGAAAAATACATCTCTGAAACGAAAACTAAGACTTAGCAAGGGACAATCTGGAAGATCATGTACATTAGAAAGGCATCGGGATCAAAGAATTCTTGTAATATAGCTGCACTATACAATGAACATTTTTCCCTATCGATTAAAATTCACTCATGTCAGTACAAGACCCTATGCACCACATAAGAGCTTCCATGCTGGGTCAGACCAAGGTCCATCTTGCCCGTATTGTGTCTCTGACAATGGGCTGTACCAGAGCTTTAGGAGGAATATATAAAAGAGGGCAGTATGGAGTGATCCACCTATCTTCCACTCGTGGCTTCTGGTAGTCAAGGGTTTAAGCTTTAGTGTATCTCCAAGCACAGGATTGCATCCCTGACTATCTTGGCTAACAGCCATTAATGGACCTATCGTCTATGAATTTATCCAGTTCTCTTTTGAACCCAGTTACAATTTTGACCATCATAATATCCTGGGGTAATGAGTTCCACAGGTGAGTTGTGCGCTGTGTGAAAATGTACTTCTTGTTTGCATTAAACCTGCATCCTATAATTTTCTATCGTAACTCAGACCTTCCCCATCTAGTGTCCCATCTCCTAGCAGCCACAGATGAGCCACATGCCATGATAGGCGACTTTATCAGACCTTCCCTTCCATAAACTTATCAAGCCCAGTCTTGAAATAAGTTAGGTTTTTTTGCCCCCACTGCTCCCCTTGGAAGGGTGTTCTAGAACATAACTCCTGAGGGTTAGAAACCTTCAAATTTCAAGCTTATACTTGTTGATAGCCAGTTTATATCCATTTGTTCTCAGGCATGGGGGTTAATACATGTCTACTGCAATTGTGGCCCTAGTGTAGACAGTGCAGTGTTATTATACAGCTACAGCAAGCGTCACACGTAGAGGGAAAACTGCAGACACTTGAAGGGTGAAACCCTAGATACATATTAAAAATTGGAAATGAACAGCTCAGCAGCTACATACTTTACAGAGCAAGTCAATCTGAATCTAGAGACACGGTGAATAACATCATATTCATTACTAACATTATACCCAATTATCACTTTGTACAACCTGTCCCTGCTGAACTCACATTGTCTGTAAGTAAACCCAGCAAACTCCCATTCAGTTAGAAGCAATGTGAACCTCTGTGGCAGGAGTAAATCCATGAGTACTAAACTCCAGAGCAGGCAGGCCCTGAAACCCCAGGCTAACCTGAGCTGAACTCAGTAAACTGCAAGTGACATACGCCTCCATCTGTGCCAGCTCTCCCTATTCTGCAGACACAAGTCCTCTATTTTCAGGCGCTCAGGAGCATGAGTAAATGTACTTGTGTCCTCTGTCAGACCCTCTTACTCTCCCAACGGAGGCTCACACACAAAGTTGATTTTGAATATCTGAATTTTGAAATGTGCTGCCTTCACTGTAGAGACTCTTCTAGTAACCTGGAAGATCTCACTTTTGCTAATGCTCAGTGTGTTAAGCACCCTCGCCTTCCCCTCTTCAGGATCAGACAGTCTCCGGAAGTTGTGTCATGGGGCCTGATTCTCATTCAGTGTCACAGAAGTGTAACTCCATTGACTTAATGGAGCTACTCCTGATTTTACATGAATGTAAGGAGGAGCAAAAATCACACCCACAGTCTTTCCCTCTGCTTCCACTGAAGCCCTTGGGTTAGATGACCATGACTATCTATCATTTTATAATTCAATATACAATATAGCTTGGGAGAAAATAAGTATGTCTAGTAGGTTTGAGGCAGCTCTTCCAAGGCTACATAGTCTAGCCTAGGTTATGTTATACAGACTGTCCCTACAGCAGGAAAAAAGGCTCCCTTTTCAGATAGTGACTCCAGCACAACCTACTTCTCTTGTTTTGCCACCATTTCTCTGTCTGCTCCAGCAGGAGAGAGAACCTTTCTGTTTTAAAGGCACCGTATACAGGGATTGCCCTATGATATCTGCAGTAGCAGTTTGTTCTCCTGAAAGTCCAGTCTTTTAACAGCTATTCCTTTAACAGCGACCTCTTGTGTGTCCATATTATGCTATATCTCACCACCCCAAGCCAAAGCCTGCACCTGGGGGCTATTAGGGTGACCCTCAAAGGGAGCAATTGTGCCCCCTTGTGCTTCTCCCATGAAGAAGGCTGGAAGGGTTTGTTTTAAAGTTGTTGGTTTTTCACATTAGAAATCAAGTCTTGTCTGTCCCGGAGGGCTAGTCTCTGGCAGGTAGAGGGCTAGTGATAACAAAAGAGTCTGGTGGTTGTTTTTTGGTCAGACTTCTGGTTTAGTTTGGTTTTTGTTAACACTGAGTTAACTCCAGTGTCTAATGAAGACCTAAAGTGCCAGAGCTCACCACAGATATCTCTGAGCAGGTTTGACATTCCTCGTATTCCGAGGTACGAAGCAAGCAGATATCATACCGGCGTCCCCACCCAAGTTTAGAAACCCTTTCAGGCCTTCTGTATTCAGCAAAGCAACGCAGAGCTGCCTTTTTCTTTTTAGGAATTTTTTGCAGGTCACCTCTCACTGAGGAGAAAAAACACTGGGTCAAGTTCTGCTTCCTCTGCTATATATGCGTAGCTCTAAAAGGCACCGGTCCAGCTGTTACTCCGCCCCTTCTGTCACCCGGTCCCTTTGGGGATAGGCTAGTCTGCTTTTACAATGCTCTGGAATTGATTACCTCCAACAGCTGTGTCCTAGGCACTGTCAGATCTGGCTACTCAATCCAGTTCCTCTCCATGCCTCTTTCTTACTTGCCTATCCCATCCCACTGTGCTATTACTGCATCTTCCAGAGCAGACACGGGCATTGTAATCCATACTGCAGTAGACTCCAAGCACCACCTCTGGATTAGGGTACTGTTCGTGAATCACCTATGTGGAATACACATCTGCATCTACTTGAAGAAGAAGAAATGGTTACTTACTGTAACTGTGGTTCTTCTAGGTGTGATGCAGACTTGTGTTCTACGATCCACCCTCCATCCCCTCTGCATCGGAGTCTCTTCTCATGGGCTTTCAATGCAGAGGCACTGAGGGGGAATGAGGCGGTGCTGCCTCCTATAGTCGGGGTGGGGCCACACCCACGAGGTGTATGCACCACCCCTCTATGGGTACTGCTAGGCCATGGGTGTCCAATCTTTTGGCTTTCCTGGGCCACATTGGAAGAAGACGGGTTGTCTTGGGCCACACGAGTTGTCTTGGGCCACGCGTTATGCCTAGTACACACAAATTCTTTGTCACAATTCATTTTACGCGACATTATAGAGTCCTCTCGCTCTTTATTTTATTAGTCAATTTTATCAGTTTTTCGTTTTTTTCGTTGAACTGTTTGCAATTATAATGCGAATTATGAATAATACTCCATTATTTGTGGACGTAATCTCATAATGTTGTAAGTTTACGATTTTGTGTTGGGTCGCATTCATAACCTTTCTGGGCCGCATGCGGCCCGCGGGTTGGACAAGCCTGTGCTAGGCAAAAGTTTCTGGCTCACTGGGCGTGCACAGGCCTAAGTGAAACACACATCTGCATTGCATCCTGAAGAACCAGTTACAGTAAGTAACCATTTCTTCCTTTATGCTCTTTTCCCAGAGCCAGGCAAATGCCACAGAACTGTGCAGCATTCATCTGTATTTCATTGACTGCACCTGGGGAGATGAAAAGCAACAAGGAGCTTGTACTAGGCTCATTAAAGCTGCCACATATACTGTTCCACTTAACTTCTTCCACCCCAAGTACATAGTGGGAGCCTTTCAGGATGCATTTTGGGGGATGAATCCTGTACTGGATGTGCTTGCTGAATAAATGAATCTGAGTTACAAAGAACCTGCATAAAGATGTAGATCTGCAGCCCTTCGAAGCCTCCCAGTCATTTTTTTCTGAGACTTTAGTCAGGAGGTAACATTTTCCTGCTAGACATGATGAACAGAATAATCTGCATACAGTGTAACAGTGTGCTGCCTAGGCAGTGGGAACTGCCGCTGTTAAGACTGGACATGTGTTTGGGAGCTTTCCTGTAGCTGAGAGTTTTATGTCAAAATGTTATCAGTCGTCTCCATGAAATCCTGCTTATGACTTTTTCATAGACTCTTAGAGTTTAATGCCAGAAGGGATCATCTAGTCTGACCTTCTTATTTCACAGGCCATTAGATTTTACCCAGCTATCCCAGTATTGGGCCCAATAACTTGTGTTTCCCTAAAGCATATCTTCCAGAGAGGCATGCAGTCTTGGTTGAAGACATTGAGAGATGGAGAATCCACCACTTCACTTGGTCATTTGTTTCAGTAGTTAATCACCCTTGTTGTTAAAATTTGTGCCTAATTTCTAATTTAGCTTCCATTGGTTCTTGTTATGTCTTTCTCTGAAGAGCCCTTTAGTCCTTGTATTTTCTCCCCTGGAAGATGCTCATGTACTGCAATCAAGCACCTCTCAATCTTCTTTGATAAACTAAACAGATTGAGCTGTGTGTAACTAGAGTGCTGCTTCCTTGTAAGTGTGTCACCAGGCGGGAGATTACTGTAGAGTTCATTATGTGTGGCAAGAAAAGCCATTTTATATAATTGAATGTGTGATCTAGCCTGTGGAATCGTCACACTGGTATATAAGGTAGCCATGGAAACACAGGACCTGACTCACCGGCGTAACTTCACTTCAGTGGAGTTACTCCAGATTCTCACCAGCGTGAGAGAAAAGACGGACTCTGCAAAAAAGGCATGTTATGGACGGACGTGAGCACACACACAGCGTGTCTCACTGCTGCAACTATAGCACGCTCTTTGCATGTACCTTCCATCAGTGGTTATGTGGCACATGCTCTGTGTGGCCATGAAAAATAACTGGAGCATTACTTTGTCTTCTAAGTGCCACACACACATAATGCTGTATAAATACTCATCTCAGCCACCATTGAGTGGGAACTTGGCAAATGGATGGGCCATTGGAGCTGAAAACATCAACCAAAGACAGGCTGTGGAGTTAGAATTTGGGTGCTGATGGTCACCTCCCCTAGCTGGTTGCTAAATGGCACAGATTTGAGTGTCCATGTAGCACGCCAATGTATAAAATAAAGTAACAGCACCATGAGGATTATGGTGTAAAAATCTAGATCGAGAGAAAGTCTGAAGTCATCAGGCGGGGCGGTGTGTGGTGATGATGGCATAGTACTTTGATTAAAGATAAGTAAGGCTTAATCAGAGGTATTTTTAGTAAAAGTTACGGACAGGTCACGGGCAGTAAACAAAAATGCATAGCCAGCCCGTGTCCTGTCCATGACTTTTACTATATACCCCTGACTAAAACTTGGGGGAGGAGCTGCCTGGGGGCACCATGAGTGCTGAGGGAGAGCGGCCCGGGTGCTTGGGGCTTGGGGGGGGAATGTGGCACGTGGGCTGGAACCCCCACTAGTACTGGGGGGGGGGGGTTGGTGGGGCCTGTAGGCTCCCTACGTGGAGCTGCGCTACCCTTCCCCCCCCCCAGCAGCAGTAGAGTTTGGGTGTGGGAGGGGGGTTGGGGTGGGCTCTGTGCAGTGATTACCTGGGGGGCTCCCCAGAAGCAGATACATCCCCCTCGCGCAGCTCCTAGACAGACGTGGCCAGGCATGTCTATGTGCTGCCTCTGCCCAGAGCACTGGCTTCACAGCTCCCATTGGCCGGGAACCACAGCCAGTGGGAGTTGTGGGGGCAGTGCCTGCAGGCCTAAGCTGCCCACCACCTGCTGCAGAAGTCACAAAGGTCACTGAAAGTCATGGAATCTGACATCTGTGACCTCCGTGACAAACTCGCAGGCTTAACAATAGGACATGGGATAGAGTATCATGAACCAAGCTAACAAGATGAGGAGTAAGCAGATAATATCCCACCACCACCTTCTTCTGAGTCCCATGGTATTGAAGGAGTATTGGAGTCCAACCCTGCTGTAGTTTGCCTTGATAATGGTGCATGATTATGCCCCTAGAGAGCAAAAAGTGAGTTTTTTCTCCCCAAAGGTTATTTATTCACACAGCTGTTTCTGAGTTGCTCTCTGTTAAGGAAGTGGAGGGGCGGACATGCTCTCATCGTGGTTTTTCTCTCTGCTGCCCAGGGAGACCCAACAAACGGATCGTGGGGACAATGCAAGGTGGAGAGACCGAGGATGATGTAAGTAGGAAAAGATCTTGTGTGGGCTGCAGGGCATCTGTGATTGACCATCCCTGGTGGCGCTTTGCAGTGACAGACCTGCTTCCATAGCACTAGATGACAGTGTTCCCCTGACAAATCTTCATCACATAGGCATTGTCCCCATATTCCTCATCCCATCCTCACCTTATACTCCCCAAACACCCTTTCTCTCCTGCTTGTTGTTTCCCTGTTTTCTTTATTTAGCCTGTTCAGTCTCTGTTACTTCTCCATTGCCCTAACTCCATTCTGTACCTTGTTAGCAATGACAGATCTCCTACCCCCGCCCACTTCTGTTCTGGCCAGCCATTGAGCCTGGGGCAACAATGGGGCGGAGGGAGGGGTTGGGATTTTCAGCACAGTTGAGGGGATGTAGGCACATGCATTTCAACGGAAGCTGTCTCTCTTTGTCCCTCGACTGCTTGAAAACCCCTACATGGCTCTTTAAGATCAAAAAAATGGCTCGTTCAGGTCCCAGCAGCCACCCCGGTCTGGAGCTCAAGAGGCCCCAGCCCAGTAGCTTTCAGCAGCAGCTGCTTCAGCTCCTCCTAGAGCAGCAGCCCAGGAGGTACCAGGCTCAGCCACAACTACGTGACTACCAGGGACAGACACTCAGCCAGATATGGGTCAAAATATAGAAAAGGAAACCCAAGGAAGGGAAGGGTTAAACCTGCTAAGGGAGAGAACAAGGCCATGGAGTAGGACAAGCTGGGGGAAGAACAGTGAAGGGACATCGCTGGTGAGAGCTGTACACCGGAGCCAACGGCTGTGTGCCCGGCCTCCCAGCCTGCTTTGCTTGTATATCAGAGAATCCTAGACTATCAGGGTTGGAAGGGACCTTAGGGGGTCACCTAGTCCAACCCCCTGCTCAAAGCAGGACCAATCCCCAATTACATCATCCCAGCCAGGGCTTTGTCAAGCCTGACCTTAAAAACCTCTAAGGAAGGAGATTCCACCACCTCCCTAGGTAACCCATTCCAGTGCTTCACCACTCTCTAATGAAATACTTTTTCCTAATATTCAACCTAGACCTCCCCCCTTCAACTTGAGACCATTGTGCCTTGTTCTGCCATCTGCCACCACTGAGAACAGCTGAACTCCATCCTCTTTGGAACCCCCTTTCAGTTGAAGACTGCTATCAAATCCCCATACGCATTGCCTTTATGGCAGGACCTGGGTTTCCCTTCTGCCTGTCCAGCACCCAGCCCACTGGATTGGCTACTGTAATGATGATCATTCTGACTGGGCTTGGCTGCCTCGGCCAGGGCAGGGCACCTCCCATGGCAGCTGAGCTGTGTGTTGTGAGAGCAGAGACATGACCGTGGGCTTGGTGAGCTGCTTCCCGAGCCTGTAGCTCTGGCTGAGCTGCTCCTGGGACCAGGCGTGCTGGGGGCTGCGACAGAGAAGGAAGGTGGGTTTCAAGAACCTGCGTGCTGCCCCAGGCCAGCACATTTGCAATGAGGGCTGCTTTCCTTACCCACTTGCTCCTCTCCTCTGTCCCCGCCCTGCCTCCCTCAACCAGGCTGGGGACCCCCCTTTCAGGGAGAAGCTCTGTTCTCTTCCAGGGAGCCTGGCTCCTGGCAGACAGTCATGCAGGACAGCCTGCAGGCCTCTAGCCCTGGTGAGCAGCACATCTCTGTGCGTGCTGTTTGGAGTTGGCTTTCCAGGTCCTGTCCGTGTTCCCAGCATCCCTTCCGGTAGCATCGCGCTTTGCAGCACAGCTCAGACATTGCGCACAGCACCGTCAGCCGTGAGCAGCGTTTGCTGCTGCCTCCTTCCCTTGCTCTCACTTTGGTTGCTTTTCTTTTTAATGTTTTTCCCTTCTCCGTTTCCCATTGTTCTCTCCACTCTCGCTCTCCAAGGTGGGATCAGTCCAAGCCCTACCAGGTAAACACAAGACCTCCAGCACCAAGGCACAGGTGGGTTTGTGTCCTGCAGTTTGTTTCCTCACTCTAGGGCACTCAGCAGTTCACTCTATGGTCCTGGTGTCCCCCCGGATTCAGCAGCAGTAAAGAAGTCCCACTGGGGACCTGGGAAGGAGGTCTTCAGCGGCATGAATGGAGCAGCCACTGCCTAGAAAAGTGGGAGATTTCTGCTGGAAGCTGTGTAGTGTCTTTAGTTCCTACCGGTGGTGAGGGCTCCAGTCTCCGATCGTTTCTGGGAGTCAGCAGCTCCAGCCTGTGCTGTTAGCTCAGTAATGAATCCATTTACAGAATCCCTGTTACTGCTCCCTGTGACAGATCCAAAACTGGACCCCACCCCCCTGTGAGCTTCTTGGCAACTGGGTCATTATCTCAGGGTGGGGGGGACATGGTTCTGGTTAATTTCAACACGGGCGGGGAACGTGACTGCAGTTCTTCTCAGCAGAGGGTGATGTGCAGGTTTCCCCCTGCCAAGTTTCTGGGCACCCAGAAGACATGTCCATTGCAGGCTGTGTACGTTTTGGCCATTGAGGACAGCACTGGTTTGAGAAGGGACTGGCCATGGAGTCTAACCCTTGCTTTCTTACAGGAGTCGGAGGATAGTGAGATTGACCTGGACAATGATGAAGATGATGATGAGGATGACATTGAAGATGACAGCATGGAAATCTCTCCCAGCAAGGCCAATCGCCGGGCCAGGAAGCCAGAACCACTGGAGGAGAGTGATAATGATTTCTGAGGTGGAACCACTCAACATATCGAGATGAAAACTTCCGACAGCGCAAGGTTTGGGAATGTAACACACGCTGCTGTGCCTGCAGGTATTTTATATAGGAGTTAAATTACTATGGTCACAGGGACAGTTACACTTTAATTACCAATCTCCTTCCCTGCTCGTCTTTCCCAAAGTT
Organism: Sternotherus odoratus; assembly: GCA_032164245.1. Classification (NCBI taxonomy): domain Eukaryota; kingdom Metazoa; phylum Chordata; order Testudines; family Kinosternidae; genus Sternotherus; species Sternotherus odoratus. The sequence goes on from JAVMKO010000010.1 coordinate 43,907,153, forward strand.
TGACTCATTCTGATGATAATTAAAAGTGGCGTGATATTAAATACTTGTTTACTTAACCTGTTGGAAAGTGGGATTATATCTGAGCATTAGAACTAGTGCTCCACACTCCACGATGCCAAAGCTTTGAAAACCACGACCAAATGGTCATTTAGGCCTTGTCACCACACAAACCTGTTCCAGTGTAACTAAAACTGGTTACAGCTGATGCAAAACCCTTTTGTGGGTACATTTGGATTGATTAACCTGCTTTATATTGGATTAGCCAAAACTGAGTCCTTACCAAAGTAAGGGCTTGTTCCCACACAGAGGTTTCACCAGTTTAACTACAGGTGTGATATTAAACTGATAGAGGTAAGCCAGTGCAGAACACTGTGTGGATGCTGTTACATTGGCATTTTATGTCAGTAATTTATCTTGTCTGACAGAAAGAGGTTAAGCAAAACTGCAATAACCCACTCTTGAACCACCATCACAGGGCTTTACAGCAGTTGAACTAAATCAGCATAAGCATCGGCCCTTTAGTTAAAGTCCTGAGCCTGTATGTAGACCAGGCCGTAACCTCTTGCAACGAGTGCAGTCAAATAGGTCCAAAGTTTGTCTAACTGCGGTAGGTTTCTTTCTTTGGATGTCTGTTGCATGATATCTCCTGATACAACAGCTGAGTATAAATTCTCTTCCATAAGCGTGCCACAGAAATGTATTGTACTATCAAATTCTGCTCTCCTCCTGCGTGCTATACAAGCTGTTTTGTTTACACAGATTCCCGTGTTTCAGAAATAAATGTATTCTCTACATTGCTTCATGTGACTCTTTGTATTGAGACGTTTTAGTAGGTTAGTCTGGCACAATTCTTGTTGAGAAACCATGTAGGTTAGAGAAAGCTTGAGTGCATTCACTTCATGTGCCAGTTATGTCTGCCTCGCTTGCTTGTCAGCTCTGCTATAGAATGGCATAGCTTCACGGGAGCAGACATTACTGCTTGATTAGAGCACTTCACCCTGGTGCTTGTTCATCAGGACAGTTGAGTGGCCCAGTTTTCTTCAAATATTGCTGGCACCCTGCTGGCCTGGCATGTTCTACATCTGGAAAATTGCCGTTGTTTTCCCTACATAGGCATTACAGATGTGAGTCTCACCCTCGTCATTAGTACTACTGCAGGACAGAAGGACCATTAAGAAGTTCAAGGTGAATTTCTTGGTCAACCCCCCCCCCCCCAGCCATTCCTTTCACACCAGTATGGTGCCAGTCAAAAGAGCAAGGAGGTTGAAGTCTAACTATGCTGGTGCACATGGAACCATCTTTCTTCTCTTTTTTTTTCCCAGTGTTTGTACAGCACCTTGTACAATGTGGTCTTGGTCCATGACGAGAGCTCCTAGGTGCTATGGTAACACAAATCAGCACCAATAATATCGCAACTCACCTAGACTTTAAAGACTCCCCGTAACTGGGAGTGCTAGGAGAGCTGTTTGCGTTATTCTGCAACCAGTCAGTTAAAGAGAGTTTTGCCACTTGCTTCAAAGGGAACAGAGAGCCCCCTCCCTTTTTGCTGTGATTCCACAGGTGCTAGCTAGCTGTGAACTGTCAAGGGGGCCTATGCTACACAATCCATCATGGAATCCCAGCGCCACTCCAGCGGTTAGCAGGAGACTTGTGCTCTACCTCCACTTCCAACACCCTCGTTATATGTTCTGCCAGGAATCTGCTGTGCACTGAGAGAGCCGGAGGCCATTGCTGCTACCACCCCCCACCTATCAAAACCGAGGGCAGACCCCAGACTGAGTTGCGGCTCATAAAATCAAGCCTGGTCCCTGTGCTGCGGCATTGTTAGTAAAATTTCCCGTGTGGTGGTGTCTCCCTTGTAACTCTGTCAGATGGAGTCAAATATAGTCTGTGTACTAACGCAATGCACAGTACTGCCACCTAGCACCGTTCTTACACAGCTTCAGCCAGTAGGCGAACATACTGCACCCAGTCTGGACAAGACACCGCTTGAAGGCTCCAGGAATGGCCATTCCGTGGCTTTGTCACAAAAAGCTTTTTTTTTTTAAAAAAAAAAAAAGGTTGTTGCAGAAATCCCTGACTCTGCTCCTCCCTTCGTGTCACCGCACTGGGAATTCACAGCTCATGGGGCTTGATGCGCCACCACCTGCCCCTTGTGAAGCCATTTACACACGTGCAAAGGGAATCTAGCCTGGCTTTGAAATGCTCCTGCTGTATGTGGAGCCCTGCTGTGGACAGCCACTTGGCCCAGGTGTCAATAATGGCACAAAGTGCAGCTCTGTTCAACCAAACTGCTGCCAAGGAACAGGTCCCATTGTATGTGTGTGCGCATGTACGCCCGCACACATACACTCTGTCTCCCCACCCCTGCAGGCCTGGGGAGAGACAGGCATGGAAGGGAGGCCATTACAGCAGGCATTTGCTTAGCCAGCATCTTTTTATTTGAAAAGCCCCCTGGTGGGTAATGAGTAACTACCCCCCACTTTGCATGGAAAGCTGTCGGTTTAGTTAAACACATTTCATTCCCAGGTTCGCAGTGCTGGGAACACTGATCAACTGGACTGAACTCTGCTCGAAAGGTTAGAGGAGATGGGTTACGGCCTTGGTTGTGGTAGGGCAGAGCCGAGATTAAAAAACCCAACAACCTCGCCTCGGTGTTTGCTGCTAAGTGGAAGTGAGTGCGACCAAAGCCTGTGCTATTGGTAACCACCAGTCATGAATGACAGGCCCATGTAGTCAGAGTAGGTGCGTCTGGCTCTTCAGCAGCAGGGGAAGTGGAGGGCTGAGGTCAGGTGGTGTCTCCAGGAGCAGGCTGGATCTACAGGAGTCCCAAGTAAGATGTCTGTTTCACCAGCAAGCACCACCCAGGACTGAGGGCTAGTTCCTCTTTTAAGTATGGGAATCCTATGGTAGCTCAGAACCCCTTCCCCCCACCCTCCCACGCTGTGGGCTTGACAAAGGCTGGGTAGTGAGGACCAGCTCGGACAGCGGCTCACTGGGGCTCCCTACCTAGCTCTATGCAGCTCACTCAGAAGGGCTCACTGGAGAATGGCTGCAGCCTGGGATAATTCTCATTGTTCCAGGTGCCAGTTCTTTAGACAGAAAGAGAAACGTTCCTAGTGGAGCTGAACTGGATAGCCACTGGGAACACCGCGGCTCAGCCTCTGATCTCAGCGTAGTGCTGACTCCCTAGTGACCGTGGAGTCTTTGCACTGATGCAGTGGCTGGCTCCACCCTGTAGCACGCACATTAGGGGAGCACTGCCCCACTCCTAGCAAGGCAGGATGCAGCATCCGACTCTAGCTTTAGTCCACCCTCGAAATTCCCAAGTGGCAGGCACAGGAGGGCGGGTAGGAACACTCATGTCATCGCTTTGGTTAGGAATCCATTTATTCCAGAGCTTGGCACCTCCTCAGTCTTGTTAGCGTCTCTCACGGCTACCCCACTGGCAGGCTGCCGCTCACGTCCTAGTCAGAGCAACAGCACAGGCTGTGGGGGAAGGCTCTGCCGCTTGGCTCTTAGCCCTGCTATAGGCATCGCCCCTCCCAGCGGGCTCCCTGCATTGCTTCTCATCTTCCAGCAGCGATACATCACAGCAATGTGCACAGACACAAGCCTAGGAACACTGAGCAGATCCCTAGACCCAGCCACTCAGGGATAGGGAGGCACCTAACGCCACTAAAATCAACAAGTGCCTGTATAAATCTATCTCCTCGTGCTTGGCCTTAGAGGCTCAGCCCTGCCAGCGGGCCATGCACTGGGGTGCTCTCACTGGGCCCCTGCAGAGGGGGAAGCTGAACCCCAGAGGTGCCCCGTCTGGCCTGGAGTCACTGCAGTGTCAGCAGCAGCCCAGCCAAACGAGATTGCCTTCAGCAGGGCTCAGAACACAGGGTCAGTTCGGATTGAAGATTTTGATTCACATGGCAGAACTTTGTGACTAGGAGCTCCCAGAAGAAGCACAGAACTGGGTAGCAACCACCCACTTTCCATGTGCTTCATTCCCCAACCATGCTGCAGTCACCCTCCCCTCCTGCAGTTCTTCTCTCCTCTTTTCCTTCTTGCTTGCTGGACAGTTGCAGCCCTCACTGTGGCCATTACACTTCTTATTTTTCGAGGGCATAGACACTGAATAGTGACTGGTTGGTCTCACGCTGAGCCTCAAGGTCACTCACTGTTAGATGCCACCTGAGCATGGTGATTTATTCATTCTACTGGCCCAGAGATACTCACAAGCCAGAGCTCTGCGTGAGCTGATGGAGGTGAGGGGTTTCCCATTAGAGACCCACTAAAGCAGGACACACCAGCCATCCTGGAGCTTACTCCAGGGAACATGGCGAGCCTCGGGAGCAGAGATTGCAGGGCTGGGCAATGAAGACTGGGGGGGAAAGCAGGTGCCTGGTGAGTTTCCGTGCAGTCCTGTCATAACTATAAATAATTCTCACCAGCTGGCTCTGCGGGGGTCTCTCCCTGGTGGGAGCGCTGGGTGGACCGTGCACGGAGTACCTTATGCTCACACCCCTAGGTACACACAGCACCAGGCTGGGAGGTGGGAACACTTGTAAAGGCATTGTATTTGTGCAGTGCTCTGGCCTCACGTGAGGGGCAGGGAGGAGGGCTCCAGGCCAGCCCTGCACCGCCCAAGTAATTGAGGTAAATCCTGCCAGTTGGCGCACCAGCCAACCCCGCCGTGAGGTGGAGATCCCAGGACGGGCTCGGCGGTAGCAGGACAGGAGGGTTTCTCATTACAGGGATAAGTTAGGTGGGACTAAATTGTCCTGCCTGCCTTTTAGTGGTCACAGCTGCCATAAGTTCATTCCTCAGGCCCAGCGCCCGTTGGGAAAACAGTGCCATCGTTCACCATGCTGCTAAGAGACACACATTCTTCTGCACCGGCAGGAGCAGCCCCGGCAGCAGCTTTCGTTGGTGCTCCTAGGCCTCAGCAGGGCTGGAGCAAGCGCCTCCATCGCCTCATGCAGCGCTCTGAGCCAGAGTCCACGGGGGCATCCCAGGCCCATCTGGCCTCGATTGGCCACGCGGGTCGAGCGGGGAAAGTGGCTTCCTGCGCGGCCGTGCTCTGATGCAGGGAACCCACCAGCTGAGCTGACCCGGCGCGGTCATTAAAGCGAGTCTCTGCACCATCCCCTGCCCGCCTCTGACTCGCACTGGCCGTTCCCGGTGCAGCCGGCCCTCACATCTCGACGATGCAGCGCGGAGAGTTTGTTCTGATGGCGTCAGCGATCACCTTGGCACCGGACTGGCCGATGCGATTCCCCTGCAGACTGGGAGAGGACCAGAGACAGGCATGACCTCAGCGAGCACACAGCCACGCTCGCTCCCAGGACAGTCTGACCCCAGGGGTACGGCCACACTGCGCTCTAAGCCCCTCTCTGTGGGACTCGATGTCCCCATGCCCACACTGCATTGTAAATTGCCGGAGCCAGGTCTCACAGTTGAGCTCCATGACCACCATGCAGACCCCCTGGCTCAAGTCTGTGGGTTGAGCTGCATCCACACGGTAAACTGACCAGGCTCACCCCCAAAGTACAGTCCTAGGCACTGAATCCTGAGCTCTTGCAGACCTGAGTCAGCCTGATCTGTGTGGGGGCTGAAGGTGCTTGGGCTTAAACCTGAGTCAGAGCCTGGGCTCAGTGTGCAGTGTAGACATACCCCAGGCGACTGGGAGACCCATCCCCACTGGTGTGACCTCACATATCACCCATCTGATACCAGCCCAACCCAGGTTTGGCTTTGGCTCAGGACCAGACAAGGGACCGCTTGGAAAAGCAGGTGTGTCTGGCATAACAGCAGGTGAAGGGCCTCTGGCTGGGGCTCCCACGGAACAGGAGAGGTTGTCCAGTCCTGCAGGGCCTGCACAAGAGCCCAGCAGGAGCAAGGGACGGTCAGGGAAAGAAAAGCGCTGTCCCCACTTCTGCTGCCCTCAGCCTCCTGCCCCACACCCTCTGCCCCCACCTCCAGCCCCCCAAGTCATCCAACCCAGGAAACCCTCATCCCCAGCCCCAGGCTGGAAACGACATTCAACTTTCAAGCCAAGCCCCCTTCCTTGTCCCTAGAGGCCTCTGCCAGAGGCCTGGCACAAGCTCCAGTTGGCCTGGGGAGCTTGCCCCCAAAGCCAAGGTAGCTCTAGGCACTGAGCCCATCCAACACCTGGGAGACTGAAGTCCATGGCCGGGCATCTGCCTGGGCATTGTTGGGGACACTGCCAAGGAGCAGCCAGGGAGGAGGCCAGCCCAGCCCGTGAGGGAGCTGGAGGGACCCTGGGGTTGGCATGGCACAGCCCTGTGGGGGTCCTGGGGAAGGTTTGGTTTTCAGGAGGGTTCCAGTCCTTGGTGACCCCATTAGCCCCTCCTCCCAGTGGTGTTTGGCAGGGACTTGGGGGCCAGGCTTCACACCTCCTGTGGAGTTTGGGTGTTTCATTGTGAGGAGGCAGCAGGTATGGGGCAGAGGAGTAGGCTAGGTATGGGGTGGAGGAGTGGGTCTCACAAGTGACGCTATAAACTGCCCCCAGAGAGACACTATCACACAGCATGGTCCCAGAGGCAAGTGAGTTCACACTCTTACTCCACATCACCGTCCATCTGCCAACCACGCCCGCCTGTAGCTGGGCACTCAGCTGCCACTCACTTGACATAGGTGAGGCCATGGTTTCCAGTCAGAGCTGTGGCGATGCAGATAGCTCCATCCATGCCTAAGGAGTTCTCCTGGAGGCTGGAGGGGAGACAAAGACTTGTCAAGAAGTGAGGTCTAGAGAAAGCATCAGGCAGATCTGTCAGGGTGGACTGATTTAAATCAAAGCAATTTAAAACACCAGTTGTAATCATCAAAACCCTGATTTACAGCATCCATTTTAATCTTCTTTTGCATTTATACTTTTCAGTTATTTTCCTAAAGAAAGTTTGAGTCTCATCGGTTGGTACCATTACAACTATTTTCAGGTGCTAGATACATAAGAAAAAAAAATCATCAACTTTTTGCAACTAAATAAGTTGATTTATTAAACATCTGAACTATTATCTGTGGTTAGTGAACTGAAAACAAGCTTTCCTGGTTTTCTAACTTCCAGTCAGTTTCTTAACTTAGAATGAACTAGTCATGGAACCAAACTAGTTGACTAAACTGAAATGAAGAAACTGTTCTCTCTGCACCTGAAAAAGGGCGACTACCGTCAAAAACTGCTTTAGCATTGCAACCACCTCTGGTTTCAGCTGCTTAGCCACTGTCTTCCACCAGGTCAGTGATTTGGCTTTCTTAAAAACTTCAGCAGCAAATATATACTACTTAATATATTTTTTATTTAATTTAAAATGATTTTAGCAGAATAGAGTAAGTTTAGGCCTTAACACCTGTTTTCATAATTTCAAATTTAATTTTAAATAGGCTTATTGTTAAAAATAAACCTGTATAATTTAAAAAATAAGAAAGTCTGATTTATTTTATCAGTTATCAGTTAAACCCTCTAGTTTTATCTATACTGGGATTTGTATATTGACTTGGATTTCTTCCTTCATGGCTGGCTTCTTCTCCCTGCCTGATCCTGTCCATGTCACAATAGAGGGTTAGTAACAGTGATGTCACAATCCAGTGACTGTGACATCACAGCTGCTCCTTTGATGATGAAGTGTGATAGAACAATCTGTCACTAGCAGTCAGATCAAAGGAAGCCAGTTAGGGCCAAAGCTTCTGTTTAGATACAGAAAAGATTCATGAACAGTTTGGAAGCATTTTGGTGACTCGTCGTACAGTGTCTGGTGGCGAAGCCTCTAGTTAAGGTTGCCTGACACTTTCCATTACAAGACTCCATTTTCAATGATAACTTTGACCATTTGGATTGAAATTTCCCATGCAGGGCATCTGCCTCAGGCTGAATTTGTTTGGAACATTTCAGCAAACACAGTTCAGCCATTTCCAAGAGACTGAGGGGATTCATTCCCATGCACTGAATGAGACAGGGGTCCCATGGGGGGGAAAATAGTATGTGATAAAGGTAATTAAAGCCTGTATCATGCTGCATACACACAAGGGAACTAAATTAAGACTGCACAGAGAAACTTCATCCTGGCACTTCCTAACTTTTGAGTGCTGGACTTTGCCACCTTTCCAGCCTTTTACTGTAGCTTTGAGAATGCAATGAATTTGTGTTTGCCCCAGCACGGCAGCTACTTACTTCAGAATGCGGAGACTGCGGTTGACCTTCAGCGCGTTGGCCATAGCTTTGGCTCCAGCAACACCGATGGAGTTTCCTCTCAGGCTGCAGGGAAGCCAGGAAATACCGAAGGGCAATTAGGACAAAGAGCACTAGTCTGAAAACAGGGATCCCATACAACCACAGAAGGCAGGTTGAGGAACAGTGGGGGGGAGACAGAGCACACGCCAGCTGGCCTGGGGCTTAGACATGCGGGCACTGAAGGCTCCCAAAGGATTTCCAGCCTAATGAACAGTTGGAGACTGGACGTGCTACAGAGCTGATGGATTTGTCTCCCAGAGGGGCCCAAGGAGAGGTAAGTCACAGGGACGCAGCTGGGGAACACTTACTCCAGAGTTGTGAGGGTTCTGTTAACAACTAGGGCCTCCGCCAGGGCTTTGGCCCCGCTCACCCCGATCGAAGCCACCTGGAGGCTGCAAGAGAACAAGGAACGTTCAGTGCAATTCATGGCAAGCTACCCCAGCCGGCCTGCACCCGATTGACATGTGTTACATTGAGCTGGCAAACCAGAGCCCAAGAAACCCAGGCTTCCAGGGCTGGCTTCACCAACCAACACCGTTCTTCTCCTAGCGCGTTCATCCTGAAGGAGATGGGCCTGCCGTGAGGGCATTGATCTGACCGAGGATATATTGATGAGTTGGGCAGACAGCAGCACGTTCTCTATGAAAACACTCGCCCCACCGACTGACTCGCCAGTAAAAGAGGAGGAAGCTGTGCCTGGAGTCCAGCATAGACAGACACAACAGTCTCTGTGAGCTAACTGACTACAGTGCGGGGCTGGCTCCCTGCTGCCTCGACCAGCCATGTACCCCCATACAACCTGGTGACCAGGGGGGCATGGCCCCATCACTTTGTACCAGCTGCAAGGGTGAGCGATGTGAGGAAGGGGACAGAGAGGAGTGAGCAGAGGGTGGGGTCTTGGGAGGAAGAGACGGGGTGGGGGCTGCAGGACAGGGGTGGGGATACAGTGCGCTCCCCTCTTTTAGGAGCCTGCACCCACTCGTCAGACTGGGAGCCCTGGCCTAGCACGACAGGTGCAACTCTAACTACCAAACTCGGAGAGTCCAGCGATGGGAGGATACAAGGGGCTGGGGAGCAGCAGGTTTTGTTTGCCTGGAGGGTCTCGGTGCAGATGAGGCCGGCAGTCTGAGTGCCCCTGCTCTGCGCACCACTACACATTTCACATACCGGGCATGCCCCCCACCCACCGTGAACACTCACCAGAGAGTGGTGAGCGTGGTGTTCACCTTCAGAGCAGCAGCAAGGGCGATCATCCCCTCATCGCCGATAGCGTTCTCCTGCAAACTGAAACACAGCATGTGCCACGTGACGGCATATATGGCCCCTGTCCCCTAGAGCACACATGGGGAAATGGGTCATGCGGGCGACAGAGGTCCTGGGAGGAGGGTTAATGGCTCCTGATAGGGTCGGGACACAGGCTGGCTCCCCCGAGTGGCTTCCAGGCGACACGCGCAGACCACTGCCCCATGGCGGGGGGGGGGGGGTGCTGTCAGTCCGTGGAATATGATGTACATTTTTAACAGTGAGGGCAATTAGCCACTGGGACAACTCACAAGGCTTGTGGTGGATTCTCCATCACTAGCCATTTTTATCTCACACTTGGATGTCTGGCTAAAAGCCCTGCTCTGTGAATGATTGTGGGGCCGGTCTCTGGCCTGTGGGCATTGGTGATCCCATCCCTTCTGGCCCTGGAGGTGGAGTCGACGGAGCCCAGGGGGCAGTGAATAGGGTGAAATTTCAATAGGGTGAAATTCGAGAGGGTGCCAGGCAGTGAGATACAAGGCAACAAAAATACCCAGTACAGGGTGACCTGCTGTCCAGGTATTAGGGGCTCTGTCTGTATATCCAAGTATCCCCCTCCCCGGTGCAGCGCTGTGGCGTTACGACCCACTCCTCTGTCGCCCACAGGATGGTGGCAGCCCCCAAAGCCAGAACACCGAGCAGGCCAAGTGGCCATGAAGGGGGATGCTGCAGGACCCTGTCTGCGTGGTCACGAGCGGTTTATTGGGGGGATGGGGTGATGCTCCAGCAGGGAAGACCCAGGGGTGAGAAGAGCTGGCTGAGGGAGGGAGCGGGTCCCTGGAGGGACCTGCAGTACAAGGGAACTGGGGAACCACTAGTCCAGGGCGTGTTCAGCAGGGCCCCCTACTGGCTCTGGCCAGTCAGAGGTAAGTGACTAGGACACAGCGAAACGGGTGCATGTCCTGAGCAGAACCTCCTTTGCTGGGGGGAGTGAAGGTGCAAGAGCCCCCAGAGAATCTCCCTCAGCAGACAGCTGAGTGCACGAAAGGGCTGGTCCCCCTTGCTTGCCCCCTTCCTGCTTGGCCTCCCGTCCTCCCCCCATCCGCAGCTCAGCCCTACATGCAGCCCCTGCCACAGAGTCACTGAGACAAACAAGATGCGCTCCCTGAGACGACCCACAGCACAGGGCTTTGGCATTGCTGGGGGGAGGGGGGCCGGGAGTTCTGATCTGCTTTGCCAGAACAAATGCCTACGTCCCCGCAAGTAGGTGACCCACACGCCCTCGGGCTCTGAGCCAGCGATGCAGCCAGGCAGGGAGACGTGCCGCAGTCACTTACTCAAGGCTGGTCAGGCTTGTGTTGGAGTGTAGTGCTTGGGCCAGCGCCTTGGCCGCCTTCGACTGGATGAAGTTCCACTGCAGGCTGTGCAAAGAGAGGAAGACTTACCGCGGGGGCAGGACTCTGCAAATGGGGAGAAGCCTGTGTACCTTTCCCAGCCCTGAAGAAGAGTTCTGTGTAGCTTGAAAGCTTGTCACGCTCACCAGAATTGGTCCTCCCCCACCCTGTCTCTCTAATCTCCTGGGACCGACATGGCAAAATCATCAAGGAACAGCGGTCAGTCTCTACTGGCCTGGGCTGGATCGGAACCAGTCAGCTAGATGCAGACTGTACAGTTCTCCCCATGACGATGGAATTCTGCTGCTGATGCCATTGAGCCTGGAGCCCTCCCCTCTCCGCTCAGCTCTGCCATGCTGAGAGGGACGCTGCAGGCTGTTCACTCACTGTAGTGACAGAGCAGCTTCAGAGAAGGAACTAAAAATCAGGGCCAAGGTGAAACTCACTGCAGGGACATGAGCGTCTGGTTCTCTCTCATCGCCAGTGCAATGGCCTTGACGCCTTCATCATGCAACAGATTCGCTGCGAGGCTAGAGGCAAAGTACAGAGAAATGAATTAAACAGGTGCATTACACCTGCCTCTGTTGGGTTGAAGCACAGTGGGACGAGTGCGGGGGGGGGGGGGGGCGGAGACAATAGGATGATGTTAAAAGGCAATTCATGGAAAAAAACAGATAAAAGGAAATACACATGGTTTTTACACTGTAATGGGTGATTAATCTGTGGAACTCACTGCTGCAGGACGTGGAGGCAAATAGCTTCAAGGTTTCAAAATGGAAATAAGCATTTTTAGGAACAAAGAGTGTGTCTGAACTGGTACTAGTCAGGATAATATTTCAAGGGCTTGCTCCATCCTCAGAATTCAGGGCATCTGCTGATCATTAGCTGGAGTAAGGAAGATTCTACCCTTTCTTCTCCCGCCCCCAATAGCAGGATATTTCACACTGGTTTATGTCTTCTTCTCAAGCACTCATTGGATCACACTAGATGGATCGCGGTCTTATCTGCCGAGGCAAAGTGCTCCAGAGGGATCATTAGTAAGGTCCACTCTGGGTATTCTACATCCTGCTGTCCTCAGAACTCCACGTTACAGAATGGTTAAGCCGAGCACAGTTCTTTCGGTCTGCTTACATATTTGAACCACAGGCTCATCGGGCCATATTATGCCTAGCAAGAAACCTCAGTAGCTTAAACGAATAGAGCTCCTGGAGTATCGTTAGTGGGGTTTGCCACTGGAAACCCCCACTCTCCCCCATGCTCTCCAACCTCCTGCCCCTCATGGCCTGCTCACCTGTGTTTGGGCCCAAACAAACCCTCCAGGAGGACCTGCCAAGGCAGAACTAGAGTCTGCAGAAGCTGATGCTGGTCCTGAAGGGAGTAGTGCTGTGGAGAGCAGCTGTCTTGCCCCGACTCCTCCCCACTAAAGTACAGCACCCCTCTTCCCCCCAGCCATGCAGTGTGCAGATGGAGGAATGCCTGCAGAGCTAGAGGGAGGCAGGAGTTATGCTGGTTTGGGGGAAATCCCTTCCCTCAAAGGGAAAACAACAGAGGTGAGGATATGGCTCTGGAGATTAGACCTAGAAAGGGCCAATCCACCCCACCCCCGATGAACCATCACAGTGCTGCTCCTTGTCACGCCTTCTCCTTGGCCAGACTCACCTGATACCGAGCCTGAGTGCTCCCCATTGCCCCTCAGGGACGCACCCTTGGCCACAGGTGTTCCAAAGCGCCGTACCAACCTGTCCTCTCGCACAAGGGCACACAGCTAAGCTGGGGCAGAGGATTCGCACTTTGAAAGCCGGCTGACTTACTCTAGGTTCCTCAGCGTGCAGTTAGCACGCAGCGCGTTGGCGATCTCCGGTGCCCCCTCTTGGCCGATGGAATTCTCCCGAAGGCTAGGAAAAGACAAGAGACGGGACAAGTCACAGGGATTCCCTGCTTCCAGGGCGAGGCGTGAGAGCAGCTCAGGGCATTTCTCATTCTCTTCCAGGCACTCTCTGTATTTTAGGGCAAACAGGACAAACCACCTGGTGGTTGGGCCAGCAGGGGGCGGGAGCATCTAGGTGAGGGCTCTCCAGGGCAGATGTGGGAGGGCGAGGCCGCCTGACACATGCAGGTGAACGTTCGATGCATGAGCAGCTGCTGCAGTCACACACGTCACAGGCAGAAAAAGGATACCCCTGAATGCCCCTCCCCTCCCTTCACCCCACGCACAGCCTCCCTACGCCGGGCCCTGCTCTCTAGGCTGGAAAAAATCCCCCCGTTACAGGAGGGAGTGAAAAAACAGACTGGAACGATCAGTGCTGAACTTCTAGCCCAGCCCAGATTTTCCTCTTGCGCTGCTCCCGGGGCCTCCCTAGGTCATGTGGCTGCTTCCCCCGGTTATGCCTGCTCCCCAAGTTAGAGGGAGTTAGAATTTCCATCTCACAGACTCCCCGCCCTGGGCCTCAGACACAGCGCGTTACTCCAGCGCCGTTGTTTTATCCTCTAGGCGGGGAGCAGCCGCAAAGGAGCGGCTGAGGTTGGGCTGGGCTATTCGGCAGAAGGATATTTTTATTTTTCCTCACCTCCCCCAAATATGAACCTCCCCCGAATATAAACCTCCTGTGTAATGCAGGCCAGAGAACAGCCCCAAATAATGCCTAGAGCAGAGCTCTTAGTGCTTCTCAATTTTTTTCTGTCATGCCCCCCCTAGGAAGAAGAAAACATTTCGCGCCCCCCCACTCCTCTCCGCCCCTCGCCGGCGCCGCCCCTGCCGGGCGCCAGCCTATATCTAGGGCGCGCGGCCCGGCGCGCCCGGCCAGGATGGCAGGCGGGAGGCGGGGGCGCCTCGCCCGGGGGATGCGCGCCCGGCCGGCCGGTGACTGAGCGCGGCTCTGCGCCGGGCCGTGCGCTGCGCGGGGCCCGCGGGCGGGCTGGCGGGGCGATGCTGCCGTGGAGGCGGAGCCGCGGCAGCCCAGCAAGCCGCAGGGCTACGCGGTGAGGCTGCGCCGCGCCGCGCTCGGCTCGCTGGCCCGCGCCTGCCCCGAGCGCGCGCTGCCCCGCGTGGGCAGCATGTTCCGCTCCAAGCGGCGCATGGCGCACGTCAAACGAGCCCCCCTTTACGGAGCCTCGTGCCCCCCCTGGGGGGCGCGCCCCACTATTTGAGAAACAAAACATCCAATGAAACGGACTAAGGCCCAGCAAACGTGTTTCCCTGACTAGCCAACGGGGAGCAGGCTGGGCTGGACTGGGACTGACCTACAAATGGAAGCTACTAAATCATCCCCAGTCCCCTGAGCCCATCAGTTCCACGTGGGTGTTTTGGAAAATGTTAAGTGTATTGGCCGAGGGAAGGTTACCGTACATTCGGGTTTCCCCGGACATCACCTCTCCTTTGATCCTCCGCCCTCTGTCCAGGTGGAGTTTTCAAATCAGAGGCAATGTCCGGGAGTTTCATAAAGAGCTGGTTCCACATCCAATTGGTCCATTCCTTGCAACTGCAGCTGATGGCCCCATCCCTGCTCACAGCCCTGGGGTGGGGTGGAGGAAAGCCCCACAGGGAGATGCTGATGGACGGGCTGGCGCAGTGTCCAGGGTCTGCACCAGCCACCCTGTCACCATGAGAGAGAGCAACAATGCTCCCCCGCCTCAAGAGTGAGGCCACAGGTACCCCCTCAGGTACCCCCAAATACTCCCTCTCCAGCACCCCCTAAATGCCCTCTCCTGTCCCAAGACACACTCTTCCAGCACCCTGCAAATACCCACTCCTGTCCTAGTACATACACACACACACACACACACCCCTCGGACACCCGGAAATACCCCCCCATACACTTCCTCCAACTCTCCCACCCACCCCACCCAGCTGGCAGTGTCCTCTTTTTGGGAACCTGAAATACAGAAACCCTAGGCCAAGGAAAACTGGGGGAGAGGGGGATCTTCTTTGGCTTGCAATGGTTTCACTGCTAGCAGCAGGATTAGAAAAAGCCCAGCTGAGCTGATACACTTCACAAGGGAAAAAACCAACCAAGTTAGAAGAGAAGCTGCTCAGCTGTATGAAGAGGTGACACCTACCAAATTGGAATCCAGACCAATGAGCTGGGTGCAAACCCATTACCCCCCCAGGCCGGAACCCTCCCCCCCCCCATGCTGGTCCCATTCACCCAGGAGCTGAAGGATGGGGGAAGGGGGGGGCCTGGTTCAGTAGCAAGGAACTCCTGCTAAAAACAAGATTCCTGCCAGAGAGCCCTGGGTGGTGCTGTGCCAAATGACGCAATTCTAGTGGTGACAAGCCATGGTGGATGGCCCCCACTGTCCGTGTGCGCGATCTGAGTGGGGCAGCGCCAGGAAGAGGGGAGAGCTGAGACCAAGACTTACTTGAGGCTGATGAGGCCCCGGTTGGAGCGCAGCGCCCCTATCAGCGCCGTGACCCCTGTGTTACTGATCGAATTGCTCTGGAGGCTAAAACACAACGAGATAGAGCAGAGAGTCACCACAGGAACGACGTGGCAGGCGTCCGTACCGGCCCAGCACTGGATGAGATCCCCTTGTGTGGTTTAGAGTGAATTCACTGTGGCAAAACGTGCCGGCCTGCTGGACGTCCTGGACAGGTCGTCAGACCCCGGAAACCAAACCCCCACCCCCCACCAATGGAGGAGGGGCCACAGAGCCAGCAATCAGCTAAGCAGTGGGGGCACCAAATGATAAAGCAGGAGCAGGAGTGAGGGTCACAGGTTCAGAATGGGGCAGTGGGGACCCCAAGCAGAGCGCTGCAGACAATGCCCCTGCCCCCCAAAGGAGTCCCGAGAGCCAGTGATGCCACCCAGAGGAGCTCTGCTTGGAGACAGGAGGTAAGTAGAGGCTCAAAAATAGACTCTGTGGGTGCAGGGCACATGCCTGTCCAGCTTCCTCTTCTGGGACTGACACACACCCCTCCAGAGATGGCTGGCTAGGAGGCCCCTGGACTGCCTGGGGCCACACACGGGGAGCAGGTAAGGAGAAGAGGGGGGGGAATGTTCAGCCAGAGCCCTGGCAGGCCGTCCTCGGGGAGGTGTGCGCGGAGGTCCCCCTCCTGGCACAGAAGGGACACATGCTCCCAGGGAAAGGTGCCAGACTGAGAAGACACAAGTCTTCCATTGCCCCCAGGACAGGGACAGTGCAGGCAAGGGCAGCAGGCGCCCTGCCCATGGTGCCAGGTTACCTTGCCCCAGTCCTGAGCAGAAAGGAACACGTCTGTGGGGACGGAGGGCTGCTTGGTTTCTAAGGCGAGTCAGTCTGCAGCCGCTCCGCTGAAACGCCTAACCAGGGTGGAGATGTTTTGTGATGGACCCCACGAGGGAGCAGACAGTGGACAGCAACTCATTTCCCTCAGGCCACTAAACCTCTAGCAGGGAAACAACTCTGGGCACAACAGAAGAGGGCTGGATGCAACGGGGGAAGCCGAGGCTCCTTATGCCACCCGCAGTCCTCCTATATGGTTTGCTGAATCTTCCTGCTACTACCCTCCTCTGAAACTACCAAGACTTTCAGGGAGACTTCCTGGAACTGGTCCCCCACAGACAATGTATCCCTAAAGCCATCACACCCTGGCATTCCCCTCAGCCCTACAGATCGTCAATGGGAAATTTCCCCAAAGGAACCTACCAGCTCCTTCCCTGAAAAGGCCCCTACTGCTTTCCATGGACATGAGTTGGGGGAACAGACAAGGATGGGGTAAGAGGCAACTCCAGATCACTCTGGATCCCCTGCCGCTGCCCTGGGGAGAGCTGAGTGGCAGAGCGTTAACAAGCGCTCTTTGGCAGTGAAGAACAATGTGTCGGGTGCTCCAGGCACTCGAGGGGCAAGGGACTTACTCCAGGGTCTTGAGACTGTGATTCACTCTCAGAGCTTCGGCCAAGGCTACCGAGCCAGCGTCCCCCACACAGTTACTGGAGAGGCTGCGACAAAGGAAAGGAAGATCAGCCATTAGCAGTTGTGAAATTGCAGCTGGAACCCAGAGGCTGGGGATCCCAATCAGCCTGAGAAAAGCCAGCAGGTGCCCCACCCTTGGCCCCCTAGTGAGGGGGTGGCTTGGTTTCCTCAGTTGCCCCCTCCACAGTGGGGGCCCCTCTCCCCTGTAAGGGGAATCCCTGCCAACATGGCTGCCAAGCAGCCGGGCAGTCAGGAAGCAAGGCTATAGCTGCAGAGCCCCAGATGGTCTGCGTGGATGGCCGTGTCCATGGAGATCCCAGAGATCCCTTCCAGTCTCAAGGTATCCACCAGGGTTTGGGGCCCACACGCTTGCCGCAGGAGGACACTCGGCAGTGAGCAGAGTCCAAACCCTGGCCTCCCGATGAAGAATGCACAGGAACCCCTGCCCGGGGAGTCTCATGGGATTCCTTGTCCCTGACCAGTTCTTATCACACACGACTTTCCTGTCCCCGTGGTAACAGCCACACGTCCATCCACACTCATGAAGCTGTACACAGGGTGCAGCGCTTGGGCTGGGGTCAGTTTCACTATAAGGTCCCTGCTGATCTACTACAAGGTACATCACATGGAAACTCCGGTGAGTATAAAACGTTCCTTCCATGCTCATGAAAAGACTCCCTGACCTCCCACCCAGTGCACGTAGGGCCAGATTCTGCCATTCTGAGCCACAACGAATAGTCAGTTCATTGCTCCATGAGAAACCACACTGATTTCAATGGGACCACCCATGGAATAGAGGTGGCAATATCTGGCCTTTCTTGTATAGCATGTCATAATAGATTGGGACAGATCCTAAGAGACTCGGAAGTTAGTGTCACCCCAGTTGTCGCTCATCTCTCTGTCAATCCTTACATCAGTTCCCTGAGATTCCCGTTCTGCATCAGCGCTTCTGCTATTTTCTTTGCACCTTGGGGCCCAATGGAGTTCTTCTGAAGGCTGTGAAGAAGACAGAATCACCCATAAACTTCAAAAAGAGGGAGTCAGCTCTCCATCAATAACACACTTTAACTTTCTTCTTCTGACTTGAGCTCTCCCATTTCTGGCTGAGGCACTTCTGCCTCTGTATATTTTGTACTCTCCTCATGCCTACAAGTAGCTTTGGTGCACACTTTTGCTATTTATACCTTCATCCCATCTCTTATCACGCTCTACTAGACCTAGATCCTCAAATTCTCTGTGGACAGCTGCCCCAGGTAAGCTGGTGGGTGGACTTTTCCATACAGTGGAAGATGACAGACTAGCTGGCCTGGTCACTTCAGGTAACGTCCAGGATCACGTTATCAGCCATTACCATACCAACAGACATCATCATCAAGGCAAATCCTTGCCGATCAAGCATCACACTGACATCCCACTCTGTTACATTCGACCTGACCTAAAATCATAGCAAGGTTGGGCTGATCAGGACCTTGAGAGGTCATTGAGTCCAGCCCCTGAGCTGTGGCAGGACGGAGTAAACCTAGACCATCCCTGACAGGTGTTTATCAACCTGTTCTGAAAAACAGAGGTGCCACAACTTCCCTTGGACGCCTGTTCCAGAGCGTAACTATCCTTATAGTCAGAACGTTTTTCCCAATATCTAACCTAAATCTCCCTTGCCTCCAATTAATCCCATTAGTTCTTGTCCTGTCTTCAGTGGACATGGAGAACAATTCATCACAGTCCTGTTTATAACAGCTCCTCATGTATTTGAACACAGGTATCAGGTGGGGACTCAGTCTTTTCTCAAGACTAAATTTGCCCAGATTTTTTAAACCTTTCCTCATAGGTCAGGTTTACTAAACCTTTTATCCTTTTGGTTGCTCTCCTCTGGATTCTCTCCAGTTTGTCCACATCTTCCTAACGTGAGGCGACCAGAACTGGACACAGTATCCAGCTGAGGCCTCACTAGTGCTGAGTATAGCAGGACAACTACCTCCCATGTCTTACATAGAACATTCCTATTAATACACCCCAGAATGATATTAGTATTTTTTTGCACTTGCATCACACTGTTGCCTCACATTCAATGTGTGATCTACTCTAGCCTCCAGATCCTTTTCAGCACTACTACCACCTAGTCAGTTATTCCCCATTTTTTCGCTGTGCATTTCATTTTTGCTTCTTAAGTGTAGAAGTTTGCACTTAGCTTTATCTTCTTATTGGTTAGAATAAATAAGACAGACCCCACCATCTATCATGTTTCCTTCAGTTCGGCTGTGTCCTGCCCCCTCCTGCTCCTTGAACAGAAAAGAGTCTCTCTCCACACACGGCCTCTGCCCACTTTTGAGCACTGCAATTGCAGTAGATTTAGCACATTGTAGGTGAATGGGTTTGAGGGAATGTGGTTCCCGTAAGATGGAAACCAGCTTTAATGTGAGCAGCGCAGGCTTCCTTGTGTGAAATGGTGGCACCTTTGTGACTGGAGTCTGGGCACAACTCCTCCTCCAGTGGAGGAGGAACCGTGTTTAGTGGAGTGCAGAGACATGATTAAGTGTCTGAGTAGACACGGAGCAGTTGTCCTCGGTCCCACAATCCATCTGCCTGTGCTTTCAGCTGGCCCGGACCAGGAGGCCAAGCCAAAAGGAGAATTAGCAGCAGGCTGCTGTGACCACAGCGCTGCCCTTGCAGATTGCTGTGGAAAGGGGCAGACAGCAAACTATAGGGGAGCTCAGGTGTTAGAATCACTCACTGCAAAGTTGTCAGTTTGTGGTTGGTTAAAAGGGCCTCAGCCAGGAATTTAGCACCATCTTCCTTGATCACGTTATTCTGGAGACTGCAGAGATAAAGCAACACAATTATTGGGGGGAAAACTGGGAATTAGAGGAAGATGCAGCCACATACTGTCCCAGTCTGTCTCATATTAGCCTTGCCATGGCCAGAGGCAAATGGTATAAAAGAGTGAACCCCCAGGCACCTGAACTTCCTGGGCTGTTCTTTTCCTAGCACGCCTCCCGAGTCTTGCCTCCAGCCCCTGCCTTTTGGGACTGCCTCCTGCCCCCTTAACAGCCTACCTCTTCCAGGCACTCTTGCCCTTTCTCTTCTCCCTCCCTTGTGTTTAAGATGCTGGGGCTGAGTTACACATTCCTTCATACCACACCACACGCCTCTTCACACCACTCCAGCACAGCACAGCAAACAACCCTCCACACCACTCCATCTTGGTTAAAGAGTCTTTAAAGTGGCTGTAGATTACATGGACATCCACTTTACACATCTGCCCGCACACTGCCAGCGCGGGGTAAAGCAGCCTGAGGGTAACTGAGACATCCCATCCTTTGTTTTTTATATTGTTTTATAGGCCACTTCTATCCCTCCATTTCCTCCTCTGCCTAGTCTCCCTTCTGCCTGCCTCTTCCCCACCCTTCAGTGCAGTCAGAAGAGCATAAAACAACATAGGAACAGCCATACTGGGTCAGACCAGTATCCTGTCTCCTGACTGTGGATAATACAAGGTGCATCAGAGGGAATGAACAGAGCAGGGCAATCATCATGTGATCTATCCTGTGTCATCCAGTCCCAGCCTCTGGCAGTCAGCGGTTTAGGACACCCAGAAGATGGAGTTGTCTCTCTGACCATTCTTGGCTAACAGCCATTGACGGACCTGTCCTCCAGGAACTTATCGAGTTCTTTTTTTAACCCAATTGTACTTTTAGCCTTCACATCATCTCCTTGTTCCATAGCCAAAGTGCAAATATTACACTTACGAGTATGCAGTACGTTTATAGGTACAGACAATTTGTCCTGGACCTGACCTCATCTTATTAAAGAAAAGGGATAGCAGAGAAAATCCAAGGACAGAATGCAGATGTTGCTGTCTCTCTCACTGCAGGGAAGCCTACAATTAGCACAAGGCAATGACCTCTGCCATTCTGACCCTTCAACCCAACACCACAGGCAATGTTTCTAATGCTGGGACAGTCCTTTTGACACAACACCATAAAGCACAGCATCACTGTGAACGCATCCCTCACTTCCACTGGGCATCTGGAGAGAACTAAGGAGAACCTCTTCAAGGTAGCTTCTCCTGGGTCCCCTGTAAAGTTAAGAGGGACTCTCAGGAATGGTCTGCTTCTGCCAAAGCCCTGTCAGGAAAGGATTGTTCCTGGACGTTGCAAATGACATGTCATTTCTATGGCTACTGCACTTGTGACAACCACCTGCTGCACGCTGACTGTACTTGTACTGGGATGAAGGCAGCCGTTTACTAACCACAATCTTTCTAGTCTAGTCAATTGAACATCTGATAGCCAGTGAGATGAAGATTGTTCACACCCACACAGCGGTCTCTCACACATACAATTATGTCTATTATGAATTAGCTTTCAGAAGAAGCCAAGGAAGGGAAACCAACAGCACTTACTTCAGGGAGAGTAGGACTTGGTTTATTTTCAGTGCGTCAGCCAGTGCTTTTGCCCCTGTGGGTCCAATGGCGTTACTGCGAAGGCTGAGAGACAGAAAAGCTAAAATTAAACAATCCAGACAGGAACAAAACTGGCCTGACAAGGGAGAGTTAAAGGTGGACATTCAGTAAAAACCCTGATCTTCCCAGCCACTGGGGCTTAGCCGCTGTTACTGGAACTCAGGGTGTCTTTAATGCAGTTTAATAGATCGTCATGGGAGGAGCCAAGAGTCAACTGTCCATCATTACAGGCCAGCTGGCCCATTGTGATCATCTAGTCTGACCTCCTGTAGGACCCAGGCCAGAGGTCTTCCCTGAATTACTGTAGTTCCTGTCTGAACTAGAGCAGAGCTTTTAGAAAACCATCCAGCCTTGTTTGAAAACTTGCCAGTGATGGAGAATCCACCATAACCTTTGGTAAGTGGTTCCATTGGTTAAGAACCCTCATTGTTAAAATTTGTACCTTATTTCCAATCTTAAATTTGTCTACCTTCAACTTCCAGCCATTGGACCTTTTTAGATCTTTGCTTGACTGAAGAGCTTATTGTCAATTCTGTTCCCTATGTAGGTATTTAACAGATTGTGATCAAATCACCCCTTGACCTTCCTTTGTTAAGCTAATTAAACTCAAGGAGCTCAGACTGTCACTGTAAGGCAGGTTTTCCAATCCTTTAATCATCTTTGCAGCTCTTCTCTGAACCTTCTCTAAGTTATCAACATTCTTCTTGAACTGGGGACACCAGAACTGGACACAGGATTCCAGCAGTGGTTCTGCTAGGGCCAAAGAGATGTATTATAACCTCCCTGTTCCTACTCGAGGTTCCCCTGTTTATATGTTCAAGGATCACATTAGCTCTTTTCAGCACAGCGTCACACTGGGAGCTCATCGTCAGCTGATTACCCACCATGACCCCCAAGTCTCTTTCAGAGTCACTGATTTTCAGGGTAGAGTCCCCCATCCCACAAGGACAGCCTACGTTCTTTGTTCCTAGGTGTATAGCCTTGCATCGAAAAGTTGAGTACATTTCACACCCCTGACTATTATTGAAAATCATTTACATCACAAATAAATAACTGTGAAACTGAGGTTGTAGAGAGAGTTTTTCACACCCAAAGAAGGAAAATTACAGCGTCTTACACGTCTCCTGGACAGGGCTGGCGACAGAAATTTGGGGGCTCCCTATTCTGATAGTTTGGGACCCCCCCAGCCCAGCCGACAGCGGATGCCCCCCCCCCCAGCCCAGCCCAGCCGACAGCGGCTGGGCCCCCACCCCAGCCCAGCCCAGCCCAGCCCAGCCCAGCCCAGCTGGCGCTCCCCCCCCCCCCCCGCCAGCTGATAGCTGGCGGCAGCGGGAGCGAGAGCAGCGTGAGCCGCCCTTTCTCTCCCCCTCCCCCCCCCCCCCCGCTTCCCCCGGACAGCGCTGCTGCCGCCGGCGCGCTCGCAGCTCCTGCCGGGGCCAGGCGCACTTGTCCGGAGGGAGCCGCGCCGCCTCCCCGCCCCTTCCCCGCTCTCCAGGTCCGGCGACAAGGGGGGATGACAACGGGTACAGCTGTGTACCGGGGGCCCCGTCGCCGGCCCTGCTCCTGGATAACTTTTTGGGGTCCCTCATTTTGAATCTTTGTCACAGATCATGTTCCACATCTGGGCTAGTGCAGGTTGTGAGGTATGTCACTTGTAACAGGCTACTGACCGCCACAGTTAGTTTCCATGTTCCCAGGGTCTGCATGAATGTCCACTAAAGACAATGGAAAGACTCCCATCACCTTCAGTGGACATCGTATCAGGCCACCAATGAACTAGGAATGAATGTTGCTCATGTGTAGCCAGAGATCTTTGAGATGGACTCTGCACTGTCACACTCATTAGGGGATGCATTGGTGGGCATCAGCCCTGCACTGCCGGCGCATCCCAGGAGTGGGAATGTGTCGAGGCTACGCCAAGAGGAATCTTGAAATCCACAATGCTCGTTCATTCTGAACGTGGGGGGAGCAGGGAAGGGATTTTAACCTTTGATTTTTTCACAAGAGGGCAACGCAGGAGCTTAGTGGATTTCAGCTGTTCAAGCTACTTTGGGGTTGGAATCTTTGAAATCTGGCGACAGCTGATTCTCAGAAAGAGAAAACAAGCTTGGCAGCTGACATTTCTCTCATTAGTCACCAGTCTAAAATACTACAAACAATGACATTCAACTCTGAGAGCTGATTACTGTGGGCAGGAGCCATCCTCCAATGTGGAGAAAATTAAGGTCAGTTGACGTCAACTGTTCTATTTAATCCATTTTTATGAAGGAAACAGCTGACGGCATGCGAGTGCACTACAGGCGCCCATGTTTGCCCACAGGGTGGACAACATCAACTAGGAATCATACAAAACTTACTCCAGTGCCGTCAAGCTCCTGTTGACCATGAGGGATCTGGCAAGGGCTTTGGCCCCTTTGTTACTGATCTGGTTTTCTGCCAAGCTGTCCGGAAAAAGAAACTGGAGTTAGCATCTAGCCCAAGGAGAACAAATACAGTTCCTGGCCCATTACATCCCTCCATGCCCACTACCAGCCACAGAAACTGCCAAGGACACAGCTAAGGAGATGACCATGTTACATTTGACAAATACAATTCCATTGTTCCATTATAAGATCATGGTAACCCTTTGGAAACCAGTTGATCCCTAGGTATAGGTCATCTGGGGACTGAGGGCAATGGCAGGTGCAGGGAGAGATGCTGGCTGTTGACAGACCTAGATGGACTGGAATTCATTCCTGCAACGAGTCCCAAATATTTTATGAACGCCAGCCAGTACCTCATCTTTTGAATCTGACAATCCTTCACACTCAGCACGCTGCCCAGCAGCTCCATCACATTGTCCTTAAACTTGTTGTTGTCCAGCCTGGCCAACAAAGCAAAACAGAAGAGACGCCTGAGAACAAAGCATTTTGATAATACGAGGAGGAGAAAACATCTATTATAAGCTACTGAGAGTGAGAGCTCACAAAGAAATGAAGAGATCCTGATCTGTGTAGCTTCCATGCTCAAGAGTTCACAGAGCGACCCCACCCCCAGGTTCCTTGAGATGCTGCCTTTAACAGTGAAGCTGACCTCCCACCACCATCCCGCAGCAAGGAGCTGAGAGTCCGTAGGCTGCTGGTCCTCATGACTAGAGAATGTTCCATATGCACAGCGCCGAAAGAGTCTGTTCTCTCTAGGATAACTGAATCACACTTACCAGCATCCCAGGAGAACTCTAGGAGGCCCTAGTCTTCCAAAGATAATGTCCTCTAAAAACCTGTAGATGCTTCACTTAGGCAAAAATCTCATTTAAGTCCTTTGGGTTCCTCCAATTAAATATATGGCAGGAGTGTGAAGCCTATTCCACCACAGCAATACAGGACTCTGTGCTGCCCGGGGCCTTCTCTTTAGAAGTCTTGTAAGATGGCACTAGGTTGTAGCTGATGCAGATCATGCCATTACCACTAAATACATGCTCTAGGCATGCGCAACACTAAAATGCACTGTGTTGAAGCCAGTGCTCGTCCTTGTCATCTGGTACTTTGTCTTCTTTCACGCAAAGAACACATGAATATATTAGACTAATAGACTTTACGGCCAGAAGGGACCATTGTGATCATCTAGTCTGACCTCCTGCACATCGCAGGCCACAAACCTCACCCAATCCTGCAACAGACCCTGGATTAACCAAGCCTCCCATCACTCCTGTGAAGTAGGTATTATCCTCTCCCCTTTACAAGTGGAGAAATTGAGGCACAGAGCTGGACTGACTTACAATAGGTCATACAGTAGGTCAGTGGCAGAGCCAAAAATAGAATCATGGGACTGGAAGGGACCTCAAGAGGTTTTTTACTCCAGCCCCCTGCACTGGAAGACCCCAAGTCTGGACTTTCAGCTCCCAGTTCTGCTCACGACACATATTGCTTCAGTACCACAGGACCATACCATCCTCAGAGTATATTTCTGTTTGGAGGACAATAGTCCTGAATAAAATAATTGCCACATATCCTTTAAACAGCTGCTACTTTCTACCGCACATCACAGAACTGTGGAAATTGTCCCAGTCCCTCCACAAAACCCCGCTCTGACTTACCGGAGATTACTGCAGAAGAGGAGCTGGGAAAGCAGACTTTTGCAGATATTGTAGGTGAGGCAGTTGGAGAGGTTTGTCTCCTCCATGCACACCTCAGAAACCTGCAGGAGATAAGCCAGGGCAGAGCAGTTCACTGGCGTTAACATCCCAGCCAAGCTCTCATTTTTCATAGCTTCCTCCACAGTCTTAGCCAGCTCCACGTGCTGCACTTCATACAAGCACTGCATGACGTTCACTGTCCTGGAGGAGATGACGTAGTCAGTGTTCAGGCAGCTCTGGAGAAAGCTGATCACATGGCTACGGAAGCTGCTATGCTCATCCTTCACCAAGAGCCAACCGGACAGCAATTTGTTCACCTGTGGGGAGAGAAGGCCAGAGAGAAAGCGCACAAAGATATCCAGCTGCCCATCCTCTGACTGCAGTGATCTCTGGACAGCATTCTTAAAGTGATTGAGGAAACCAAACTTCGGCCAGGACATCCCACTCTCAGTGAAGAGATCAAATATTGCTCGCTTCGCTGAAGCATAGTAATAAGTGGCTGCCAAAAACTCTTGGAGTGTTAAATGGGAGAAATAGTAGACAGTGGAGAACTGCATCTCTTCCTTGAGTAACATCCTACTGCACAAGCTGCCTTGTAGTGATGAGAGATCTATGCCATAGGCTTTCATGTCTTGTTCATAAAATACGTATTTTCTCTTGAGCAGACCATAAAATGCCAGCCGACCCAGGTTACCAATTATTTTTTTGCTGTTGTTTATAGCTTGTTCTATCCTGGGAGTCTCCTTCTGTTTTTCCTGCCAGTCACTACTCAGTGCCATTTTAAAGTAATAGGAGTAGATTTCTGATAAAGTCTTAGGAACAGCTGTCATTTCTTGAGATTGATCAGAGCTGTTCTTTAGGAAATAGCCCATTGAGGAGCCAGATATCCAGCAAAAGGCAGGAACCGTACACATTGTATACAAAGATCTGTTAGCCTTGATCTGACCCAAGACTTGACTGGATAAGTCTTGGTTCTCAAGGAACATCTGATCCAAGAAGTCTTTGATCTCCACAGCTCCAAAGCCTCGTATTTCTGTCATCCGGTCAACAAGGCCACCTGGGATTTGGCTGGCTGCTGTGGGCCGTGAAGTGACCCAGATGGAAGCTTCCTGGAACAGGTTGCCACGGATAATATTGGTGATCAGACTATCCACTTGAATCTCTTTTTTGGGGTCTGTGCAAACGACTGTGTTGGAAAAATCTAAAGGGGTCTTAAACTCATCCAAGCCATCCAGAATCAGTAAAATTCGGGCGGTGCCATTGGAGATAAAGCTGGGTTCAGTGATGTGAGGGAATGCCGACCGGATGAGCCTCTCAGCAGAGAGTTTCTCGTATGTGTTCAGTTCCCGGAAGGTGAGAGGCAGCACGAATATGATGTCCTTATTGACCTCCCCTTTGGCCCACATGCAGACAAACAGTTTCACCAAAGTGCTTTTGCCGATCCCAGCCACGCCCACGGTGACAGAGATTCGAGGAGGAATGCTGACTTTAGACAGAGGAAGGAAGAGCTTCTCCAGGGGGATTTTCTTGGCAACATTTCTCATGCCTTTGGTGGCCTCAATCTGCATGACGTCATGTTCCTTCTGCTGAATATCTGTCAGGCCTTCCACCAGCAGAAGATTAGTGAGCCTCTCCAGCTGGCCAAGTTCCACACCCGTTCCATAGCGGTTCTGGAGACTTTCCAAATGCTTTTGCACCATAGGGTCTGTGTAGAGAGAAGCAAAATAGGTCAAGAGGGAGACAGATAATGACCACAAGCATAACCAATAAGCACAGCCTGACTTCTCATTATTGCAGGGAAGAGAAGCCAACTGGAGCTTCTGGAGGCCAGGAAAGCAGGTTTGAAAACTTGCAACCAAGGGGAAGGGTTGTACTGGCTGTGGATGTGATTGTGACAGGGAGCAAAGTTCTCATTGCTCAGACACACCCACCAGTTGACCAAAAGGACGGGGCTGGAACTGCTTTGGCTGCTGGCTACCGCTACTTTGTCGAGTAATGTGTAGACTGAACATCAGGGCAGGAGACTGCACCTGTCACTGAAGTTAGAGATGGAGTCATCAACTACAACCCCCCAAGCAAATGCACAACTGCCCCTACTGTATGTGCTGTAGGACTTCGTTGTCTAGTTTAAAACGTTTCATAATGAAGTTTAAAAAGCCTGAAGTGGCAAATCTTTGACAACAACGGTCACAAATTCTCCCTGCTGTGATCCCATCAATCTAGTTTCCAGGGGCAGAAGTAGCACTTCTGTTAAATTGCTTTGATAGAAAACACTGGTTCAAATAAAATGGAAGCATTGATTTCTGGGATTTCGCAGTCTGATATTTGAACTGGTGCTGAACCTGAGGCCTCATACAAAGCTTTCCCAATATCCATTAGCGACCCTTTTGTTTTCATGGTAATGGCTCCCATAGCCGCACTAGCACCTCGCTGTGCCTGCCAGTTAAGTCAATCACAGCTTCACAACAAACCAAAGTGAGTTATGGTCCAAGTTCAACTCCACATCTCGGAGTGCAACTTCCCCACTCAGAGCGTCCTTCACAGAATAAGCAGTTCTGTGGCTTCTAAATGAACATGGGTTTTGCATCAGTGCAATTCCACTGGCAGGTCAGTCAGAGGGTGATGATGCCGGAACACCTTACACTGACTCCCACTCCCTTAGGAGGAGTATTATGAAGTCTAAGGAAGGAAGGGTACTTGGAAGTAAAGGGTAATTAACCTACATCTTTGTACACCCTTCCCTCTTAACTGCGTTTCTTGCTAGACTCTCTTGGCCAAATTCAGAGCTGATGTGTAAGGAGGGGAGGCAAACAACATGATAGTGAGTGGGTGTCAGTCAGTCAAAGGGCCTTGTGGACACAGGAAAGTTTTACCAGTTATACCAATATTGTTACCCATCTGGACACTCTTATTCTGGAATAAGAGTGGCTTTTTTAGATTTAACTTCAACTCCTTCCCAAGCGAGAAAAGTGAAACTGACAAAAGCCATTCTTTTACTGCAGTAGGGGCATTCAGATGGATATTGGTATAAACAAGAACAGTTTAAATTCACTTCTTAGATCAGGGGTAGGCAACCTATGGCTCACGTGCCAAAGGCGGCACACAAGCTGATTTTCAATGGCACTCACACTACCCGGGTCCTGGCCACCGATCTGGGGTGCTCTGCATTTTAAATGAAGCTTCTTAAACAGTCTTTTAAAGGTCAGAGAGGTAGCCGTGTTAGTCTCGAATAGCAGAAGTAACAAAGAGTCCCGTGGCACCTTAAAGACTAACTAAAGTATTGAAGCATAAGTTTCCGTGGGCCAATACCCACTTCGTCCACTGCTTGCATCTGACGAAGTGGGTATTAGCCCACGAAAGCTTATGCTTCAATACATTAGTTAGTCTTTAAGGTGCCACAGGACTCTGTTACCTTTAAAAAAGTATTTACATACAATAGATTTGTTATATTTTATAGACTTATAGAAAGACCTTCTAAAAACATTAAAATGTATAACTGGCACGTGAAACCTTACATTAGAGTGAATAAATGAAGACTGGGCACATCACTTCTGAAAGGTTGCTGACCCCTGTCTTAGATTATACTGAAAAAAATAAATA
The DNA here is from genome assembly GCA_032164245.1 of Sternotherus odoratus. Classification (NCBI taxonomy): domain Eukaryota; kingdom Metazoa; phylum Chordata; order Testudines; family Kinosternidae; genus Sternotherus; species Sternotherus odoratus. The sequence continues at coordinate 43,936,099 of JAVMKO010000010.1, forward strand.
TTTTCAGTGTAGACAAGGCATAAGAGAATCAATCTAGTCTATGTTGATGGAATATACATCTCAAGGGGGTGGAAGAAGAAGTATGTGGCACCAGATAAGACTTTCCCAGGCTCATTTAGACTCAGCTGTCAATGACTCTAGTTTACCATAGCATGGCTAACAGTAGCAGCCCAATGTCTGCACTGTATGTTCCATGCTGGATTTAGCTTGTAAAACCCTGTGATAGGGACTGTGGGGCTCAGTACATCATCATCAGAACATGGCCATTACATTTAACTATAGCACAAGACTTCTTGTTTAGCGGCTGCGTGATGCTGACACAAGGAAACAAAACAGAACGAGACTAACTTGTGATCCCGTCACCTTCACATTACTGAGTGCTTTTCTGGGCAGTTACCAGCCAGACGGTGGAGCCTTGATTAAATTATTCAAACATTCTCACTTGAAGCAGAGTTTCAATGTCTAGGTGGCAAATTATTAAGCAACCTTATTTACACTGAACTGCCGCCTGAGGCAGAGAAATGAGAAGACAGACAAATTGGATGTGTGGTGAGGAGGCTTTGACCAGCTCCCACAGGAGAGACAGAGCTAGGTGGCTGCTCCTGAATGGTCCTGGGAGTGCAGCTCCACATACACAAAACCTCAGTCCTAGATTCCTCCCCCATACTACTTTTGAAAAGCCCCTACGGTCTGTCCAGACTGTACCAATTGTACAGTATTGGTAATACACAATATGACCCAAGACATTTTCTAAGGGCCTGGCCATGCGCACTGAGCCCCCGGCCTGTCTTGGGGTCAGTGTGGAGCTGCACCACCCCAAGTGGGGCTCCTAAACCAGACATAATCCCTCTTGCAGCCTCCCCAGTCCCACAGACCCATCACACACATATGGACAGACAGATCAAGCAGACCCGCAGCCTGTCTGCCTTCCCTCCCCTAGTGAGGAATTACCACGCTGGGGCGTGTACACTCCAGTCTCTCCCCCTGCTCCCCAGAAACAAGCATTTCAGCAACAACATTTCACCCAAGGTCTTTTTCCTTATTCCATCTTCTAACCTGCCCCTGGTCAGACAAGATGACCCCTCTCCCTCAAAGCCAGTTAAACAAGGGGCTTTAACTGCCAAGGCTGCCCTCCCCCCTTGGGACCCGAGTCAAAATGATTGATTGACTGAGCTCTCTCGGTCTCCTACATTGCTATCAGCAGTGGCTGCCGCTTCTCTTGATGCTGCTTGAGGCAGCAGAGGGCAACACTTTGCTCTGTGTAGCCACGTTGGCTCTAAGATGCTAAAACTTGTTTTTTCAGTAAAACGGGCAGCTGTGGTGTACCTTCCTGTAGCCGCATCCATCTCAAAGGCTCCAGACGTGCTTTACAAACCTACCAAACAAAACTATTGTGATCACCTTGCCATCCAGTGAAATGAAGCTACCTCTTGAGTACAACACAGCCACAATTCATATATGAACTGGAAAAGGGGGGTAAACGGTGAGGTGGCAAACATTTGCAGATGACACAAAACTACCCAGGAGAGTTAAGTCCCCAGCTGACTGTGAAGAGTTACGAAGGGATCGCACAAAACTGGGTGACTGGACAACTAACTGGCAGATGAAATTCAGTGTTGATAAATGCAAAGCAATGCACATTGCAAAACTTAATCCCAACCATACATATAAAATGATGGGGTCTAAGATAGCTGTTACCACTCAAGAAAGAGATCTTGGGGGTCATTGTGGATAGTTTTCTGAAAATATCCACTGAATGTGCAGCAGCAGTCAAAAAAGCAAACAGAATGTTGGGAACCAATAGGAAAGGGATAGATTAAAAAAAACAGAAAATATCCTATTGCCTCTATATAAATCCTTGGTATACCCACATCTTGAATACTGTGTGCAGATCTGGTTGTCCCATCTCAAAAAAGATCTATTGGAATTGGAAATAGTACAGAATGGGCAGAGGTGGTGTCCCTCACCTCTGTTTGCCAGAAGCTGGGAATGGGCAACAGAGGATGGATCACTTGATGATTACCTGTTCTGTTCATTCCCTCTGGGGCACCTGGCATTGGCCACTGTCAGAAGACAAGATACTGAGGTAGATGGACCATGGTCTGATGCAGTACAACCGTTCTTATGTTCTAAGTCACTGCCGAAGAGTGCACAGCAACAGGTCTTAGCCATGATGGTTGGAAGTGAAAAAGATCCAACTGCAAATGCTGTGGTGGGCAGAGTGTAGAGGAATTGTACAGGTCAGAATCTGCTGCCAGGACTCCAGGACATACTGGAAGCTGATATACTACATAAGGTGCCATCTCATAGAGCTGTAACTCTCTCAGTGACTGTCTCCAATGTACACGTCATCACCACTGAACACTAACTCCCCATCAATCGAAAGAGACCTTCTAAAAACACTTAAATGTATTACTGGCACGCGAAACCTTACATTAGAGTGAATAAATGAAGACTCGGTACATCACTTCTGAAAGGTTGCTAACCCCGGTCTTAAATAATACTGAAAAAAAATGTTTCGTATAGAGAAGACGTAAGGGAGTCTGTCTAGTCTATGTTGATAGAATATGCATGTCAAGGGGCTGGAAGAAAATGTATGTTACACCAGATAAGACTCAGGCTCATTTAGACTCAGCTGTCAATGACTCCAGTTTACCATAGCATGGCTAACAGTAGCAGCCCAATGTCTGCACTGTATGTTCCATGCTGGATTTAGCTTGTAAAACCCTGTGATAGGGACTGTGGGGCTCAGTACATCATCATCAGAACATGGCCAATACATTTAACTATAGCACAAGACTTCTTGTTTAGCGGCTGCGTGATGCTGACACAAGGAAACAAAACAGAACGAGACTAACTCGTGATCCCGTCACCTTCACATTACTGAGTGCTTTTCTGGGCAGTTACCAGCCAGACGGTGGAGCCTTGATTAAATTATTCAAACATTCTCACTTGAAGCAGAGTTTCAACATCTAGGTGGCAAATTATTAAGCAACCTTATTTACACTGAACTGCCGCCTGAGGCAGAGAAATGAGAAGACAGACAAATTGAGTGTGTGGCGAGGAGGCTTTGACCAGCTCCCACAGGAGAGACAGAGCTAGGTGGCTGCTCCTGAATGGTCCTGGGTGTGCAGCTCCACATACACAAAACCTCAGTCCTAGATTCCTCCCCCATGCTATGCTGGGAAGGGCTGATATTATGGCAATGGCAGTGCCACTATCAGAAGAAAGATTTAAGATTAGCAGCCGTGTTAGTCTGTATCCGTAAATAAAACAAGGAAGAGTTTGTAGCACCTTAGAGACTAACCAGTTTATTTCAGGATAAGCTTTCGTGGGCTATAGCTTCATTGGATGCATAGAATGGAACAGAAGTAAGATGCATTTATACACACAGAAAGAAGGGGGGGGGGGAAGTTGTACATTAGCATACCAATTCTAAGAGGCTGTTTAATTTAGATGGGCCATTATCAGTAGGAGAAAAAATACCTTTTGAAATGGATTTCTGACAGGCAGGAGATAACACCTATTAAAAGGTAAATTAACAAGGGAAATGCAATCAATTAGTGTAATGGGAGAACCATTTGCAAGTTCTGTTAAGCCCTTGGTTTACTGTATCAAATTTGAAAATTAATTCCAGTTCCTCAGTTTCTCGTGAAGAAAGTAGCTGCAGGCGATGGATAAGCAGGTCTGGTCCTAATCAACAATGATCCGCTTTTCATGCAAATGTCCCTAGCAACTCACAAGGGAAAGAAATACAAAAAATGCAGTCATTCCTCAGAGCAGACAAAGGAGGGGTTAAACAGCAAACAAAGAGTAACTATTCTATGTTGGATTGGAGGGAGGTCTTAAGTGTGGTTCCACAGGGTCTGTTCTGGTGGTGTTTAACATCTTTATTAATGATCTAGATGTAAGAATAGAGAGCAGACTGATCAAGTTTGCAGATGACAAGGCTGGGGAGGTTGCTAACACTTTGGAGGCTAGAGTTAAAATTCAGAGAGATGTTGTCTATTCTCCAATTGAGCAACAAAATGAAATTCAATAAAGACAAATGTAAGGTGCTACATTTAAGGGAGAAAAACCAAATGCACAAATACAGAATGGGGGATAACTAGCTCGGCAGCAGCACTGCTGAGAAGGATCTGGGAGTTGTAGTGGATCCCAACCTCAACATGAGTCAGAAATGTGATGCTGTTGCAAAAAATAAATAAATAAATAAAAATAAATGCAATTTTAGGTTCAATTAACGGAGGCATAGCATGCAAGTCATGGGAAGGGATAGTACTGCTCTACTCAGCGCTGGTTGGGTCTCAGCCCGCGTACTGTGTCCAATTTTGGTCACCACTGTATAGAAAGAATGTGGTGAAACTGAAAAGGATCCAGAGGTGAGTGACAAAGATGATCAAAGGGATGGAAGGCAAGGCAAAGGCTGAAAGAACTGGGGATGTTTATTTTGGAAACGAGGAGATTAAGGGGAGGAACATGATAGCGGTCTTCAAATACTTGAAAGGCTGCCATTAAAAAAAAATGGAGAAAACTTGTTCTCTCTTGCCACAGAGGTCAGGACAAGAGACAATGGGTTCAAACTATAGCATAACAGATTTAGATTGAAATCGCAGAAAGAACTTCCTAACTCCAAGAACAGCGGGACAATGGAACAGACTGCCTAGGGCTGCTGTAGAAGCTCCTTCGCTGGCGGTTTTCAAAGGGAGGCTGGAGAGCCATCTCTCTTGGATGGGTTAGACACAACAAATCCTGCATCTTGGCAGGGAGTTAGACTAGATGACCCTTCTGGTCCCTCTTAGGCTATTATTCTATGACTTCAGTATCTCAGCCAGTCAGAAGTCAGGGATCTATTACAGGAGTGGGTGAGTTAGGTTCTGTGGCCTATAATGCAGGCTATATGATTGTGATGGTCCCTTCTGACCTTAGACTAGGAGTGTCTCACTGGTAGTGTCCTTAATCAACAGCGCTCAGACCTGGAGGGCCTTTTTTGTCCTTACTCAGGCAAAATGGCCCAGGGTACACTTGGCTCTGCGAATGCTACAGGTACACACCTGCTAGCACACAATGCCAACGTGTGTGTGCACACCGAGACTTTTATGACACACATGCACACTGACAGAAGACAATGAACAGCATCTCCTACCATAGACGGTGATGTGGAGATAGAGCTGGGAGTTGGTTGTCTCTATGTAAGTCTGCAGGGACTGAGAGGCATAGCTGCCCTTCCCAGCCAGAAGATCCATGACCGCCTTCACCTGCTCCGACACGGAGCTCATCTCCTGCACCTGGCCTGCCTCCTCAGCGCTGAGGAGATCCAGCTTCCTCATGTAGCAGATGATCTCTTCCAGGAACTGCGACGAGATGGACCTCACCAGCTGCTTCTGATAGCGGTTGATCCAAACCCCTGTGAGGAAGGGAGGGGGTGATGAGTGTGAGGAGTCACTGACAGTATCTGGATCTTCCATGCACTGAGGATACATTGCTCAAGGGTGACAGGAGACAGAAGAGGGATAGGCGGGTTTCTTGGAGATCACATGGCTGTGGCAAGGCGCTGCTTGGACAAGGTGGTCTCTGTATAGACTCTGCACCATAATGAAAAGAACATGCTGCCCAGAAATAAAATACATAGGGAGATAAAACTGAAACTGACTAGGTCAGTCCAAACAAGACACTAGGCCAGGGGTGGGCAAACTACGGTCCGTGGGCCACATCCGGCCCATGGGCCCCTCCTGCCCAGCCCCTGAGCTCCCAGACGGGGAGGCTAGCCCCCAGCCCCTCCGCTGCTGTTCCCCCTGCCCTGGAGCCTCAGCACGCAATGCCTCCGTCCCAATGCTCTGACCAGAAGGCCTGCAGAGCTGCGGCCTGACCTGGTGTCTGTGCTGCGCGGTGCACGGCTACCTATCCTGGTGTAGCCGTGCCGCCAGCCACCCGAACTCCAGGCAGCGCAGGAAGGGGGTAGGGCAGAGGTTGAATAGAGGGCAGGGGAGTTCAGGGAGTGGTCAGGAGGGGTGGGTAGGGGTCCGGATGGTCAGAGGGTGGGGAACCGGAAGGTTGAATGGGGGCAGGGGTCCCTGGTGGCAGTCAGGAATGAGAGGAAGGGTTGGATGGAGCAGCTAGGGATAGTCAGGGGTGAGGTCCAGGAGTGGTCAGGGGACAGGGAGGGGTGGATGGGGAAGGTTCTGTCAGGAAGGAGAGGGGTGTGTGGATGGGGCAGGAGTCCTGGGGGGGTTGTCAGGGGGCAAGAAGCCGGGGGGGGGGATCGGATAGGGGGTGGTGGCTGTTTAGGGAGGCACAGCCTCCTCTAACGGTCCCTCCATACAATTTCTGAAACCCAAATGTGGCCCTCAGGCCAAAACGTTTGCCCACCCCTGCACTAAGCTGTAGCCATCGGGCGCCAGTGAGAGAATCCCAAACCAAGTCCAGCACCAGCTGAGCTAATAAGTCCCTGCTCTATTATTCCTACTTCATTCATTAGAAGAAACATTCTAAATTCAAATGCATTGGTGGCAATCAAACCTCTTTCTGGAAGGGAGAAAGATTTAGTGGACAATCTGGAGAAATACAGATGCTGCCCAACGGGGCTGTGCAAATTGGTTTAAGTCAAGGTGAGTTTTCACCAAAAACTCACGTCAAACTCAAACTATTTCTGGGCATTTCTGCATAGCCTGGATTGGGACAAAAGCCAAAATACTGGTGCTTAATTTCTGCCAGGGCTGAGCCCCGGCACCTCTGGGCCTGGCAGTTCATAGCCCCGGCACCTCTGGGCCTGGCAGTTCATAGCCCCGGCACCTCTGGCTTTACTGTATCAGTTATGAAAGCAAAAAAATTTCTTGAGTCCCGGCACCTCTTTCATTACAAAGTAAGCACCGCAAAATACCATAAGAAAGATCATTCTGGGAAGATTTGATCCCTAGTGAAAAAGTGAAGCACCAGAAATCTTCCCAGAAAGTCTTACGTTCCTGGGATTTCCACCTCCATTTAAAAACTTGAGATATGCCTCCCAGCTGAAGGACACCTTCGTAAATGCAGGGATTGTCCTTCCTTGCTTTACAATTCCCATGGCTGTTGTAAAGACAAGGAGGGTGAGGCAATAGCCAATATCTATTATTGAACCTACTTCTGTTGGTGAGAGAGAGACCATTCAAGTTACACAGAGCTCTTCATCTCTGGGAAAGGTACAACATTGCAAACATGGCTGTTGTCACATTTCATAGAATCACAGAATATCAGGGTTGGAAGGGACCTCAGGAGATCATCTAGTCCAACCCCCTGCTCAAAGCGGGACCAATCCCCAATTAAATCATCCAACAAATTTTTGCCCCATATCCCTAAATGGCCCCCTCAAGGAGAGAGCTCACCCTTGGTTTAGCAGGCCAATGTTCAAACCACTGAGCTATCCCTCCTCCCTCAACCAATTTCTGATTGGTTGAGCTGGACAGTCACATGTATTCACCTCTCTGGCCACGTTCTGAACATCTCCTTGTTTAAATTGGACTAGGTGTTAGGGAACATGGGGCTCGTTTGGGTATTTGGTTACCTTAGGAGAGGAAATGACACAAACTAAGTCCCTCAGGAACCAGCCTCTTAGAAAGGGGCTCTATGGGTGCCAGCTTCAACATCAGAAGACTTTATAGCAACATATTTGTGTCCTTTTGTGGTCATTAATCCCCACTCCCCTTCCTATGCACTGCATGATACAGTGTACACCAGCTATACTGAATGGAACAAAGGCTGCAAGAGAATGTACCCCATATATCCCAGCACAACACTGATAACGCTGGTCCAGCTTTTGAGGAGTTAAAAATTGTGTGCCTCACTTTTCAAAAGATAAGCTAGGAAGGATTTGTCTGCACTTAAAGCACTACAGTGGCACAGCCGTGCTTCAGTGTAGACACTACTTACACTGACAGGAAAGGGTCTCCGGTCACTGCAGTTAATCCACCTCCCTGAGAGGAGGTAGCTAGTTCAACCGAGGAATTCTGCCATCAACCTAGCGCTGTCTACATGGGGACTTAGGTCGGCTTAACACCACCACTCAGAGGTGTGGATTTTTCACACTCTGACCGATGTAGTTAAACCAACCTAATTTTTCAGCGTAGACCAGGCTGGAGACCCTTCCCCTCACTGCCTCGTCTTTTCCTCTTGCAGTATGGAACACAAATAGGTTGTCATTGTAAAATTGCTCCTTCCCACCAGGGAAATCTCAACAGAGAAAGCTCCCCACTTTTTCCCAGGAGTCAGAAAGCAAGGTGACCTCTTGGCTCACAACGGCAACCCCTGGCAGCTGCCACCAGTGACAACTAGAAGACGAACTTCCACTGAGAGAGCCCCAACCCTCGTTCACACTCGCCTTTTACCCCCCTGCTCACCTTCCATCAGGGGGTTCCAGTGGCATTAGCTGTCTTTCCAATTGCAATGTGACGACTTGCAGACAGACCCCACTGCCTTCCCATTGACTCTGCCTGCTGTCCTCTCAGGCCAGGGCCCTGGTGAGGGCACACCATTCACAGCTCCCTCCGCGACCGTTAGCCTTTCTCCATGTTTCTGAGGGAAGGAGAAGAAAAGCATCAGTAGCAGGGTGGGAGCCAGCCCCACTCAAAACCTGACCCACAGACGCATTTCCTCACAGCCTGTTGGGAAAACATGAGGGGAGGAACCTTGAACAGCAGGAAAGGCTGCCCTGCCATGGTGACATGAGCCACTTCCGGCTGGGACGAGCTTGTGCAGCTACCAGGAGAGTGTCCTGCACTAGAGCCAGTGAGGCTGCTGACTGAACGTGTGGTACTCTGCTGAAAGCTTATAATGGAATCCCTTCCCAGAGCGACTGAGCAGGCTGCAGACCACTGAGATTCTCACTCACAGTCATGCCACAGCTTGGGGCCCCAGTCCAAGTCCCCTGCCAGACTGCTGCTGCTGCCCAGATCCATGATGCTATCACCTGATCCCCACAGTACTAAGAACTAAATATCAATCTGTCCATGCGCCACTAGGATCAATGCTCCCTGTGCTACAGACATTATGCCAGGATGCTAGTACATCACATCCTGAATGCACAGACTGGCTAGGTTAGCTTTCAGTGCCTACGCCACAGCACCAGTGCCAAGACTACTCTGCCAATGCCTTTCTTGGCTAGACCTCGTGCAGAGATACTCACTTTCCGTGCAGGGCTGCCAGTTCTCAATGCCATCCGCAGAGTGCCCCCCACGTGTCTGAGTGAAATCTAAGCCTCTCCCCCGAGGGACTGCTGGGTGGGGATTTGATTCTGGTTTGGAAAGGAAGATGCAAAGCCAAAAAAAAATAAAGCACACAGTTGCAAGGGGCCTTGTTCAGTTTTGAGCAGGTCTAATCAGAGCCCAGAACCGCTGCCCCAGCTTTGTTAATTAGCAGCAATTTCAGAGCTCTAGACTTGTTCTGTTTTCAGCTACACAAATGAATCATGCTCCGCATATGCTAATGAGCACCCACCTACTCCTTCTCATTTAGGAACCACAGTATTACCGCCTAAGTGCTTTGTGAAAATGGCCACTGAATTCAGTAACTTCCTGTGCGGCGAGCATTGGGAGGGAAGGATCACTTAGAAGAGGAAGATGTCTGGTTTGAGAAGCCAAAGAAAAACCAGGCCCCTTTTGATCCATGTGTGGAGGGGGTCTCTTCACACGCATCTCCCCACCCCAGAGTGGAAACTGGCACAAGGGAGTCAGCTGTCTGCCTGCGGGGCTTGCAGGCAGGCAGGCTGGGAGCCGGAGGGGTTCCAATCAGAGACTGCATTGCATTTGCACACTTCCTCCTCCCTAGGGGTGGATCCCCACCTCCAGGGGGTTCCTGGAGGCAGGCAGACCCAAGGGAGCCCTTCACAGAGCAGTTACAAATGGCACAGCATTGCCAAGGAGCCGGGGTAAATCTTCCTCTCTTCTGGTGTGGGTAGGGTGACCAGTTGTCCCGATTGTATAGGGACAGCCCCAATTTTGGGGTCTTTTTCTTACACAGGCTCCTACTATCCCCCACCCCCATCCAAATTTTTCACATTTGCTGGTTACCCTAGGTGGGGGGCAAACCCCTTCCCCATGGAGGCGTGCAAAAGAAACTGTGTGAAGGCAACTTGTGGAGAGTCATGCTCCCATGTGGCTAAGATCTGGCCCTTTGTGTGAGGCTGCCTTTGCAGACATTGTTACTAGTTCTTGTGCTGGGGGCCGAGAGACAGGGTTGTTCCACCAGTAGCAGCAGAGGGTTCAACCTCCCAAACTAGTGCCCTTTTCCCTGCCCTCTGCCTTCCCAGGAGCTGTGCAGATGTTGGGAAATCTGCAGAGGCCAGGGACATCCATCCAAAAGCCTTGTCCCTGTACAATGGCTCCCAGTCCCTCTCTGTTCCAGACAGCATGCTGGAAGGGTCTTTTGTGGGCTTTGGTCCTAGACCATCTCCAGAGGGTCACAGGTGCAGCAAATTCCCTTGAGGTTGATGAGGGGACAATGCCTCCTCCAGAGATAACCCTGAGCACATACCATCCTGCACCCCAGAGAGCCACCACGAAGGGGCTTCCATTGAGCCAGGAGAAGGACAGAGAGGTTCTTCTGGAGGTGCCACCTTGGGCCGGGATTAACTGGATACCCGTTCCCTCTGCACACAAAAGGGGAGGATACCATATAGCACAAAAACTTGAAATAAGCACCGGACGTAGGTTAAGGTGAGTCAATGATGGAGCTGGGAAGAGAACCCAGATTTCCAGAGATCACAGTGCATTGCCAGAACAAGCTGTTAGAGCCAGGAAAGTGCAGGCCCGAAGTGTTCATGAATATTTATCCAACTAAAAGCGATCGGTCTGCTTTCTTGGTATTTGCAGGTAGTGTTAGTTATTAAGCCAACATCAACTCCATTGGGCTGTGCAGTCTACACTATGTTCTGTTATTCTCTTCATGTCACAGAAGACAGGAAGAGCTAGACAAGACAGCGGCAGCTCTTAACGAAGTTGCTTCCTCTGGGGATGCATTCCTTCGGGTCCCTTGGAGAACTGAGTGGGAATTTTGTGAAAAATTCCAATTTGTTGTTGTTCTTGTTCTATAATGGAAGAAAAAAAAAATCTTGGAATGTTTCACTGAATGGCTGCATGACTCCCCAGCTGCCTGGCCGGCAACCTGCCCATCCATCTTCCAGGAGTGCAGCCCAGGCAGAGAATCGGCTGCCCAGTTCCCTGGCAGGGCAGCAGCCCTGGAGAGCCCTGGGTCTGGGAAAAGTTCTCCTAGTGGGCTGCTCAGGAGCAAGGGACCTTGGGAGCCTAGGCTCTGAGAATCTGGGCAGGCAAACTGGAAGGAAACCAGCCAGATTTGGAAACCTATGCAAGGGCTCTGCTGGAAACCTGTTTCGTTTGTCGGAATTTTGTTAAAAATCAATACATTCCCACAGAATGTTTACATTTTGACAAATCAGCCCTTTCCAATGAAAAAGTGTCCCTCCAAAAATTCCCACTGAGTTCAATCCAATCCCTGAACGGAGCTTTGACTACATCACAATTAAATAAGTACCCAATCAACAGTGTGTCATTAATGAGACTATTTGAACATTCCTAGTTATCAATGTTAAACCTCAGTTACAGGGCTACTTTGGCATTCCAGTGCTTCAATTTCGAGATTGGCCCCATCCACGATACTGGATCCCAAAACCCATTCATGACCATACATATTCGTGGGCACACATCCACAGACGCAAATATCCATGCAACATTTTCCCTTTGTGAATCTCAAATTCAGATCCAGTTCACAATCCAGGCATCAGAACATCCTGACCAGAAGGAAATGCAGATTTGAATCCAATTCCAGATCCATTTTGCTACTGGAGCCCATTTCCACTTCAGTTATGTAAAGGGGTCAGCCTGGTCAGAAAACAAACACTTTGGGAGCGTCTAACCCTGAGGAATAGTTCCGGTGCAGTTTGGTGCCAGAGCAGAGATGTAATTGTAATACTCCAGCTCTCACTTTTGTCCCTCAGTGATCCTCCCCAGAAAGGACTCGTTTTTCTTTCTTACGGAGTGGTTGATGACGTGTGAGGCACGGCCTCAAGGCTCTTCCTGCACAGGGATGGCAGCATCATGCAATTGTTCGTGCAGGCCACCCGCCCAAGAACTGAAAAAAAGACCCACAGTTAACCCAGACTTGGAGCAGCACAGAGCGTTTATTGGTCTATGGCAGGGGTGGCTAAACTGTGGCTTATGAGCCACATGCAGCTCTTTTACCATTAAAGTGCAGCTCGCAGAGCCTCTCTCATTCTCCATCTACCAGACTAGGAGGAAGGGGGGCACTTGGGACCTCCGCCTTGCAGCGGGGTGGTGCAGTAGGAGCTTCTGCCCAGCGGGAAGGGGAGTTTGGGGGCTTCTGCTCAGTGAGGAGGCCAGGGACTTGGAGCTTCAGCCTCGTGGGTCAGCACCTGCCAGGGCTCAGGGCTTCAGCATGGAGTAGTGTTGAAGCCCTGAGCCCCATCAGGTGCCTCCCGCAGAGTCCAGCATTCCCTGCTCTGTTTTGAACTATATGTTACCAAGGTGATCAAAAAAGACAGACCATTATTGTCTCTCTCTTCCGAGTCAGGAGTTCATGCAAATACCACAGACACAGAGCAGTAATGCTCAGCTCCGAAACCAAATACAATGGGTAGATTATCAAACAGCTCAGACACGCAACTGCACTGTTATCATAATTGCACACTTAAACTGGGCAGCTGTGCGCACCAACAGCTAATTCGATGCATTTGTACAAATCATAGGCTATTGAGCATCTACAGTAATTATGTGCTTAATTTCTGTGCACAGTTGGATGCTTACAATGTCTGGAAATTTGGGCTGCTTTGCTGTTTTAGAGTTAATGTTTGTCTATTTAAAGCTACACAATGTAGATGTTCATAAAGTCAGAAGCCACAAGATAGGAAATAAATAGCCACTGAAATGTAGTTTCTCCCCCAGAAACACATGGGAATAGTCCCACCAACCCTCCAAGCCTGCTTCTAATTTGGGCTTGGGGTGCCTGTCACTCATCATGACAAGCTTCTCCAGAGCCCCCAGTTAGGAGTATTTCAGTGCGGCACCCTGAGAAGCACAGAATCCTTTCCAACCTGGGGTATTGGTTCAATACAAGGGTGTAGCCACAGTTGGGCGTGAGCGGACCATCGCCCACCCAATCAGCATCCAAGCCTACTCAAATCAGAGCCTCTGTGCATGCCAAGTTTAAGTCAATTTATTAATGTGCAATAGAAATGATTTGCTGTGGGGTCAGACCTGTAGTCAGTGCCTGCCCACCATTAAGTTGGGGCCCAGCACATTTCCAATTCCTAGTTATGCTACTGGTCCAACAGCTGCTCAGAGGGAAGCATGAGGGCCTACAAAAAGCCCTAGGTTTCCCCTGACAATTCTCAGATCCAGCCTGATCTGGCCTGACCCTATTTAAGGTGTGAGATAGGATGAACTAGCAGTTGGAGGCAGTTTGACTGGAGGCTGAGGTGGGAAGAACTCCAGCGCGTTAGGGAATCCTGGCTGTGGGTCCACCATCAAGGGTGGCTGATGACTGTTGATAATCTGCTGGTGCTTAGCACCGAACGTCAGCACTCACTACAGGACGTGAAGTTCCTGCTGAGTGTGTTGGCTTCTCCCTGCCACTGGGGACACACACTGCAGCAGTGGCTACCTTTTGGCCACCATTTGGCTGGCCAGGGAATGACACTGTCTCTGCTCAGGCACAGATCCCCACCGCTGTGACCCACACGTTCGCCTCCTCCAGAGTGCGTTACTGCAGCTGTAGCTGAGGAGGCCTGTGACTGCCCCTGGGCAGCAGAAGCACATGCAGCAACTCCTGGACAAGTCTGACCCTGACTATGTTCACGTCTACATGCACGACCCTCCTCCTTGATGGCTCACTCAGCCAGTAGACATCTTCCCAGGACTAACCCACAGTGATGGAGATTGAAAGCAAAAGTAGATGAAAAGATGGAGGAAGAAAAAAAGCTACAAACACCCTGATATGGGAAACAGCAGAGGCTGTGATAATATTATCGTGTAGGGCACTATCAGTACTATTGTATGTTGTTGTAGGGATCAGTGGCACACAACTTGAATACTGTGTGCTCCAAAAAGGATCTATCAGAATTGGAAGAGGTTCAGAGAAGGGCAACAAAAATGATTAGGAGGATGAAACAGCTACTATATGAGGCGAGATTAACAAAAGTGGGACTGTCATCTTGGAAAAGAGATGACAAAGGGGGGATATGATAGAGGTCTCTAAAATCGTGAGTGGTGTAGAGAAAGTGAATAGGGAAGTGTTATTTACTCCTCATAACACAAGCACCAGGGGTTACCAATGAAATTAACAGGTAGCAGGTTTAAAACAAACAAAAGGAAGTACTTTTTCCACACAGCACACCGTCAACCTGTGGAACTCATTGCTAGGGGATTTGTGAAGGCCAAATGTATAACTGGATTCAAAAAAAGAACTGGCTATGTTAATTGAAGACAATGGCTATTAGCTAAGATGGACAGGGATGCAACCCAATGCTCTAGGTGTCGTAAGCCTCTAACTGCCAGGAGCTGAGAGTGGACGACAGGGGATAGATCATTCGATAATTGCCCTGTTCTGTTCATTCCCTTTGAAACACCTGGCACTGGCCACTGTTAGAAGTCAGGACACTGGGCTAGATGGACCATTGGTCTGATCCAGGATGGCTGTTCTTATTTCTTAAGCAGTGATAGAAAAAGATAGAAACTTTGTTGGTACAGCATGCATTTTCCCCTGTCCATACCCAGTAACATCTGGTCGACTAGCTACTGGATTGAAGCTGATTAGGAGATGGAAAGTGTCTTAAAAATCAGGTCACAGGTAAAGTCGAGTTCCAGTGGAGCCCAGAGCTGTGTCATGTATCAGTCAAAACAAGTGATAGATTTCAGATGGTTTTTTTTAATGGCCCCCCAAGCAAACTCTATCAGCTCCATGAAGGAGACATTGTTCACTTTATGCCCTGCAGCCATCCAACACTTCAAAAGGAAGACAGAGCTACGCACAAGAAGTAAGGCTAAAGATAGCGACATCATTAATCATCAGGATGTCAGTGGCATCCTTCCAAAAAAGGCAGAGGCATAACAAGGTGATAACTCAAGAGCTGTACATCTCCAGTTCTCCACTGGTGCCAGGAGGTCATACTCCTTAGCAACCCGCCTACCTACATCTCTTGGACTTAGGCTAGTTCCACACTACAAAATTAGGTCAGCAAAACAATGTTGCTCAGGAGTGTGAAAAATCCACACCCCAGAGGTCAATTTAACTACGCTGTTAAGTCCCTGTATAGACGGTGCTAAGTCGACAGAAGAATTCTTCCATCAACCTAGCTACCACTTCTCGGGGAGGTGGATTAACTACACTGATGGGAGAACCCTTCCCGTCAGTACAGGTAGCGTCTACACTGAGGCACTACAGCCATGCTGCTGTAGCATTTCACATGTGGATAAGCCCTTAGATCCTCAGTCCTAAGAGCTCAATTCTGCCACCTTTACTCAGCTGGAATCCTTCCGAGCCAAGGTGCCCCAGTGAAATCAATATTAATTCTGCCATCCTTACCGAGCATGGACTCCAAAGAGACATTTGTAAAGGAATACACAGAACAATTCAGATGAAGGTAACCATGGAATACAAAGGTCACCAATGAGGGATTTAATGTTTTCATTCTGCAGTTAAAGAAAAGGTTTCAAGCACTTGCAGATCTCGATGAAGAAGAGGGGAATGTGGATGAGGAGATCAACAAGAAGTGGGACAAAGTAACAGCACTTTATAAATAGAGCAGTGAAGCCTCTCTAGGCTACAGGCAGAAGAGAAGGAAGGAGTCGATTATACCCAGCACATGGAATGCCACAGAAACCAGACAAGCCCTGAAGAAAAAAAAAGTTTTTGACACAAAATCCCAGAAGCTAAAGAACAAATACCACAGGCAGTATAATACCACAAGCACTATAGCAAGGCATACCAGGAGGTCAAACGCCTTGTGAGAGCGGACAAACGGCATTATATTGATAATCTGGCAACTCAAGCAGAGGATGCAGCTGCTCGTGAACAGGAACCATCTACAAAATTATGTGACTCATCAATGATAAACAGCAGACACCAAACCACACTCATCAGGAAGAAACAATGCCACCTACCAACAACTAAAAAAGAACAAGAAATACGCTGGACAGAGCATTTCAAAGAATTGCTGAACAGGGAGCCACCTAAAGAGGAAGCAAACATCCAGGAGGCAAAAGAAGATCTTGATATCAGCACAGATACCCCAACTAAGGAAGAGATCATTCAAGCCATCAAAACCTTAAAAAATAGGAAAGCTCCTGGCAAGGATAACTTGAATGCAGAATTGTTCAAGGTAAATCCTAAATTAGCAGCATCCATCCTGGCCCCTCTATTTACATCAGTCTGGGAAAGGGAAAAAAAGTGCCAGAGGAGTGGACCAATGGGGTTATAGTAAAGATACCAAAGAAAGGAACTCTCCATGATTGTAATAACAGGCATGGTATCACACTTTTATCCAGGGCTTTGGAGCAGTGCTCTGGCTCCGCTCCAGCTCCAGGCAAAACCTGCAGCTCCACTGCTCCGCACGCCAGCTCTGGGCTCCGCTCCAAAGCCCTGCTTTTATCTGTGCCAAACAAAGTATATATCAGAGGCAGTTGATCGTGTTCTCAGAAAAGAGCAAGCTGGCTTTCGGAAAGGGTGTAGATGCACAGACCAGACCTTCATTCTACAAAACATAATAGAACAGTGCTGAGAATGGCAATGGTAACGCTACATAAAATTTCATAGACTTTGAGAAGGCTTTTGATAGCATTCATAGGACCAACCCATGGTGCATTCTGGGGGCATATGGAATTCCTTTCTGTATAATCAACATCATCAAAAGCTTCTATTTCTACTTTACATGCAGTGTGGATCACAGTGAGCTCAGTTTTGAAGTTAAAACAGGAGTGTGTCAGGGGTGTGTCATGTCTGCAATCCTCTTCAGCATTGCCATCAACTGGGTAATGCAGTGTACAACAGGAGACATGCCAACAGGCATTAAATGGATACTCTTTTCATCCTCTGAAGATCTCTCACATACCCAACACCATATACAAGAAAAAATAACGCAACACATTCAGCCTAAAATCAGCCACAGTAAGACAGCTATCATGACCTTTAATATTGCCTCACCATCACCAGTACGGATAGAGGATTATGTTCTCACCTATGTAGAAACATTCACATACTTGGGCAGCACCATCAGCCAGGATGGTGGAACAAATCAGGACATCTGGAACAAAATCAATAAAGCCAGGAACACCTTCACGAGCTTAAATGCAGTCTGGAAATCAACAAAATACAACAGCAAAACCAAACTCAAGGTTTATCAGAGCTGCCTACTTTCAACATTACATCATAGTACAGAATGCTGGGGAATGAGAAAGTATGACATGTCCAAACCGTCTTCATTCCATAAACCTGACTCGGAAAAATCCCCTGTATCTTTTGGCCCAGAACAATCTCAAACTAAGATCTATTGACAAAGTTCAGCCAAGAGACTCTAAGCACCATCACTGCCAAGAGGCGTTGGACATGGATCAGTCATGTGCTTCAGATGGAAACTGATTCCATCACCAGAGTAGCAATAAGATGGACACCTGAAGGCAAGCAAAAACAAGGCTGCCCTAAAACAACATGGCGAAGGGCTGTGGAAGCAGACCTGAAAAACCTGGGGCACATCTGGGGAACCATTGAAAGACTTGCCAGAAACAGACAGGAGTGGAGGATCTTCATCACTGCCCTAAACCCCAGATGCATGGTAACCAGGACATTTCCATTTCCAATGTTTTCTCATTGTTAATCAGCATCCAAGTGCCTGGGCTGCTCTCAGAGCACCAGTGCGAGGAGCTGAGTTGTGTGTTTTCTGGTTGAACGATGCACCATACATTTTCATCAGGAGCTCTCTCTTCCAGAACACAAGATAACACAATTTATCTTCTTTGCATGCACTCTGTTCACAAGATGGGAACACTACACTACCTCACAGCCAGGGCCGGCGAAGGGGGGTACTACGGGTACAGCTGTACCAGGCCTCCCGACTTTAGGGGGGGCCCGGTACACCGCTGTATCCGTTGTGTCCCCCCTTGTCGCCAGAGCTGGAGAGCGGGGAAGGGGCGGGGAGGCGGCGCGGCTCTCCCCCGGACAAGCGAGCCTGGCCCCGGCAGCAGCTGTGAGCCCAGCCAGCGGCAGCAGCACTGTCCGGGGAGGGGAGGGGAGGGGAGGGGAGGGGGGAGAAAGGGCGGCTCACGCAGCTCTCGCTGCCTGGGGGGGGGGGGGGGGGGGACGCCGGCTGGGCTGGGCTGGGGGGGGCCCCAGCCGGCTGGGCTGGGGGGGGGCCCGGCTGGGCTGGGGGGGGGCCCAAACTATCAAAGTAGGGGGCCCCCAAATTTCTGTCGCCAGCCCTGCTCACAGCATCGGAAGCCATTCCCTGCGCTATTCCAATGGAAGCATTTGGATTGGAACAAAGTTACGGTGGGTGTCAATACAGGCTGGAGTTTTCTAGATAATCCACAGTAGCTGCATTTTCCACATGTGACATAAAACTGAAGACTTGACCGCTTGTAAGTGTTACATTCCCATAGCTCTTCCTTCCAGTAGGGACATTGGAGTTAATGTCCTAGCCAAAGACCAGTTCAGGTAAATACATTTTGTTCCTTTAAGTCAGGAGCACAGGACTTTCTAAATCTGATCAGACGAGCAGGCTATATAGCCCAATACCTTGTCTCTGACATGGGTCAGACAGAGAAGAACAGACAGAAAACCCCAAGACAGAATATAGCCTTCCTTAGGGGCAGCTTCTTCCGAACGTCCATCAGTTAGTTGTTAGCTTATGACCTGGAGAATGAAGGTTTATTTACAGAATGCTCCCGATTATCCAAATAGCTGGGGGGATGTGGATTTTATTCAGATAATTGGGAACTCAGATAATCAAGAAGGCAAGAGCTGTTCAGCAGTGGGCTCATCCTCCTGGGGTCTCTGCTCTATTATCCAAACCCAGGGCCGGCAACAGGAATTTTGGGGCCCCGTACGCAGATCGTGCGCCCCCCCCCCCCCGGCCGGTCTCCCGCCACCCGCGGGCCCCAACCCCCGCATGCGCTCTGGCCGCGTGGCCCAGCCGGGAGAAGCAAAGGGGGATGGGGGGAGGCTGCTGGGTGCCGGGGGAGGGGGCTGACGAGCGCTGCAGCGGCTGCCCAGAGCCGCGCCTTGCTCACAGGCCCGGCGACAAGGGGGTACAGCTGTGTACCTGGCCCGCCCCGGATTTAAGGGGGCCCCCCCTTAAGTCCGGGTCCCGGTACAGCTGTACCCGTTGTACCCCCCTGTCGCTGGCCCTGTCCGAACCTCCTCATGATCCAAATTCCTTCCCTGTCCCCCAGCATGAGGCATGTCCTTTGCACCGTGTAGGGCCAGAGTAGCCCTGAGAAATCCAACAAACCCCAGGGTGGGGAGCATTAGCGGAGGTTTGGGGAGGCTTAGCCTCCCGCAGCCTCCTTTCCGCACCACCCAGGCAATTAGTACAACGTCTCCTAGCCAGACTGTAATGTGGGTGCTTGAATGGGGAGCCATGAAACTGATCTCAAATAGAGGACACCAAACATCTATCAGATGGGAACAACTTGCAATCCCAGCTAAACTGGATTAGAGTCCGACTGGTGGCCTACACATGAAAGGCTCTGCAGCCCATTAGCAACACTCAGGGAGGGATGTCCCAAGGTAAGTGCTAACTTACAGGGGGTTCAACAACTATATACTGCAGATCAAAAAATCTGCCTATGTTTAAAAAAATAAAGTTGCAAAGGCAAATACTAACATACAGACACTGGCAGAATTAAGTTTGCCCATGCAACCGTAACTCTTCCCCCGTGCGTGTCAATGCATTAGGAAACAGCCTTTCATTGCATGAGCCATACTAGTTTTTCCCACATTTTCAGCCAGGTTTGAACCCAAGACCTTGAGATTCACAGCACAGACCTCAACCACTTGAGCAAATCCACAACAAAAGGCCATTACCATATAACATGCCTCTAGAAAGAGCCATGGCACAGAACTTGGCAGTGGATCTCACAGCTGTTTGTAGGAATGGAAAAATGCCGGGTATCAGGAGCCGTAAGTGCTATTCCGACTCTGGAAAGGGAGTGTACGCTAATAATTAGAGCAATGGTTACAGATAGAAACCCCAAGCACATAGATCGGTCACCTCAAACTGATAGGCTGTGTGTCTAATGGGATGAGATTTAGGCCTGTCATAGCAGAGACCAGGCTTCTAGTCCCACCTCTGCTAGAAATAACCTTGTGCAACCTTGCAGTTGATTTATCTGTAAAACACTGGACTGTTTTTTTGCCTGCCTGTTAAAGCGGCGGGGTTGTGAATTACATGAAAACTTGTCAGTACAAGAGGTGAGACTGGGATTATTGGTGTCCTAGCTTCCAGTCCAAGGCACCTTCTCCTAGATCAGGCCTGCACAACAGGCGGCCCGGGGCCCACATGCAGCCCGTATGGACTCACTGTGCAGCCCATGGGGGGTAAGTAGGGGTGGGGCAAGCCAAGTGGGGGGGTTAGGGGAAGCGGATGGGGGCGGGGTGAGGGCAGGGCTTCTTGGCCCGCAGCTGGGTTTTTTTGCAGTAATATGGCCCTCGCTGCTTTCCGAGTTGTGCAGGCCTGTCCTAGATCAAAGGAAGTGTAGGGCACATGCATGCATTTTGACAGTCCCACTTTGCAGGTCTAAGGAACATGAGACAGCCCTTTGGATGTTGGGACTGTCCTGGGAAAACAGGGAAGAGTTGAAACCCCATACCAGGTGTATGACTGGTCACTTAAGTCATGTGGTATTGTTTCTGTGCCATAATTGGAGGTTGAAAACTTTTTAAGCAGGAACATAATGAATGGCAATGAACGAACAGGTCAGGAAAAGTCTTGTTCACATGAGATGATGGCTGTTCACACAAGGAGAAGCCAAACCCTAAACACTCCTGAAAACAAAAGACTATTTGCATGAATGTTCTTGAATACTCAATGGAATTCAGGGGCAGGAATATTTTTGCACCAAGCAGCCATTCCAGACTTGGTGCCCCAAACATTCATTTGTGCTGGGTCAGACCAGCAATAATAATGCATAATTTTGTTCCTTGTGATTATGCCACAACTTTAAGGGAGAAAAACATGGCATAACAATACCCATAAAATGTATTCACTCATTTTATCAGTTTACTGCTGCATTGGAACCACCCAGTGGTGGAAATCTACCCCATCACACTGTCAGAGAAGTTGGATCTGTAGCAGCACTGCCAGCCTCAGAGAATAAGTGAAATCTTATTCCCAGTCCCACACATCTAGTGTCCTCTTCTGGCGCTCTTAATGTTTTATACTGACCATGCACTTCAATGGCATCTTGCATCCGGAATCACTGTACATACATTCGTTTATGACCTCATGAGGTGAGCCAATGGGGAAACTGAGGCCCAGAGAGCTGACGTGACTTGTTCAATGTCAGACAGAGTAGCAAAATCAGGAATTGAATGCAAGCATCTTGACCTCCTAGTTCCCTTCTTCTCTAACTATGAGACCACATTTTGTCTTCCTTCCTAAATCCAAATGGGAAAGCCAATATAAGCTGCAGAAGCACATCACAGCATCCTAAATTATGTTAATATATTTAACTTTCATGCAAAATATAACCAATAAAAATTGATGTTTCCTATTCTTTGCACACTTATTTATTCCTAGTTTAACAACTGTCGGGAATTCTCTTCCATGACATTACTGTGGAAGTAAATGAAGGCAGAAAAGCCCCGTATGCTACCAATGGACGGACGGAATGCTTAGCCTGCATAGACCTGCTGGGTTTTCTGTGGTCACATTTGTGCCAGGGATAGGTATGAATGATCTCACAGTAAAGCCAGCTTGCTGTCAGTGACCAGAATCACTTGCAAAAGTCTATTTTAGTAAGCCACCTGGGACTTTGATTGTCACTGTGCTACACCATGGCCCCCTGGGATTTCAAGGTAACAGGAGGGATAACTCTCACCCACTTGCTCCAAAATGCACAACTTCTACCACTGGAGATAAAAAATCATCTCCTCCATTGGCAAACCAGAGCCTCGCACACCCAGCTGAGCTACTCCAATTCCATTCAGCAGAGCGAGGCAGTGGTACCTATTAATAACAGCACTGTATTACCACTGTGCTACCAACTACTGCCTGTCGGGTCCGTCGACATGGGTAGGGCAAAGGGGGCAATCATCCAGGGGGTCAGGCCACAGGAGAGATTCAAGTGCCGTTCAGCTGGTTAACAGAGCGCACACCACTCCCGCCATGTTGCTCCGCCCTGCTGCAGCTGCACCCGGAACCCTTCTGCTGACTGTGCAGAAGGGGGGGCAGGACGGTGCGGATGTCAGGTAGGGTGACCAGATGTCCCACTTTTATAGGACCAGTCCCGATTTTGGGGTCTTTTCCTTATATAGGCTCCTATTATTCCCCCACCCCTGTCCTGATTTTTCACACTTGCTGTCTGGTCATGTCCCCCTCCCCACAGAGCAGGGGAAAGGGGATACAGCCTGGCTCAGGAGGACTCAGGTGCGGAGGTCTGAATGGTGAGTGTGTGACTGAGTGCCTCTTAAAGAGACGGTGCACTGTTTGTGAGATTTCCTCATCAGCCAGCTCTCTCTCGCACACACACACACACACACACACACACTCCTGTCTCTGTTCACACACAGCCTCCTTCACACTCACCTCTCAGCACAGACTTGTATTATTATTGTTGTTACTTCTTGGTACTTCCTGCAATGCACATATGGTCTCTGTCATTTTATTCTTTCAACGTGTTATTTTAGTGTTTTGACTGGTCCATGCATTTCATAATTTTTATTTCTCTTACACTTAAATTTAATTCTTTGAGTGAGCAGTTCTAAAATGCCTAACCTGTCCTGGCTGGAGTAATTATCCCTCTAGTAACTTTTAAAAAAATATATATTACTAGCGAAAATACCCGGCGTTGCTCGGGTCCGTCGGAGGTGGGGAGGGGGCAGAGAGCTGAGCGAGTGTGGGGTCCGTTGGAGTGGGGAGGGGGCAGAGAGCAAACCTGACACGCCCACCTCACCCCCCCCCCCGACCAAACCCAACACCCCCACCTCACTTACCCCTCGACCAACCCCGACTCACATTTTCACACCCCCACCCAAACCCAACACCCACACCTCACCCCCCGTAGACCAAACCTGACACACCCACCTCACTTCCCCCCCAACCAAACCTGACACCCCTACCTACCACCACAAACAAACCCGACACCCACACCTCACTTACCCCTCGACCAACCCCGACCCCCCTCCTCACCCCCCCAACTAAACCCAACACCCCCACCTCACCCCTCACCCACTCCGACACCTTCCCACCCCCCCAGACCAAACCCGACACCCCCACCTCACCCCCCGACCAAACCCGACACCCCTACCTCACTTACCCTCTGGCCAAACCCAACTCGGGTCCGTCGGAGGTGGGGAGGGGCAGAGAGCTGAGCGAGTGCGGGGTCCGTTGGAGGGGGGAGGGGGCAGAGAGCTGAGTGAGTGCGGGGTCCGTTGGAGGGGGTATTATGACATCATAACTATGTCACAGAGAACAGCAGCTGCCCAGCTGATGTGATTGGCCTTTAAATAATTTCACCCCTGGGGGGCGTCAGAGGTGAGATTTGAAAAATTTTCGACTCTTACCCTGATTAGGACCCCAAGACCTATAACTGTACCAAATTTCAAGTCTCTAGCTCAAACGGTGTGGAAGGAGTAAGCGCACATACATACATACACGCATACACCATTTGACTTTTATATATATACTAGCATAAGTGCCCGGCGTTGCTCGGGTCAGTCAGAGGTGGGGAGGGGGCAGACAGTTGACACCCCCTGACCAACCCCAACACCCACCCTGACATCTTCCCACCCCCCCGACCAACCCCAAGACCCCCCGGCTCACTTACCCCCCGACCAAACCCGACAACCCCACCTGACCCCCCAAAACAAACCCAACACCCCCACCTCACCCCCCGACCAAACCCGACACCCCCACCTCACTCCCTGAGCAAACTCGACACCCCCACCTCACCCCCCGACCGAACAGTGTATTTAATAATCTGTGTGCTACACAGTGCACCGTGAGCCGGGGGGGGGGGGGGTGTCGGGTTTGGTCGGGGGGGTCAGGTGGGGTTGTCGGGTTTGGTCGGGGGGTAAGTGAGCCGGGGGGTGTAGGGTTTGGTCTGGGGGGGTGGGAAGGTGTTGGGGTGGGTGAGGGGTGAGTGTTGCGGTTGGTCAGGGGGTGCTGCGGTTGGTGGGGGGTTGAGGTGGGGGTGTCAGGTTTGCTTGGGGGGGATGAGGTAGGGGTGTCGGGTTCGGTCGGGGGTAAGTGAGCCGGGGGGGTGTCGGGTTTGGTCTGGGGGGGTGGGAAGGTGTCGTGGTGGGTGAGGGGTGAGGTGTGGGTGTTGGGGTTGGTCAGGGGGTGTTGTGGTTGGTGGGGGGGTGAGGTGGGGGTGTCGGGTTCGGTCGGGGGGTAAGTGAGCCGGGGGGTGTCAGGTTTGGTCTGGGGGTGTTGCGATTGGTGGGGGGGGGGTGAGGTGGGGGTGTCAGGTTCGGTCGGGGGGTAAGTGAGCCAAGGGGTGTCGGGTTTGGTCTGGGGGGGTGGGAAGGTGTTGGGGTGGGTGAGGGGTGAGGGGTGGGTGTTGGGGTTGGTCAGGGGGTGTTGCGGTTGGTGGGGGGGGTGAGGTGGCGGTGTCGGGTTTGGTCGGGGGGTAAGTGAGCCGGGGGGGGGGGGGGTGTCGGGTTTGGTCTGGGCACCCACCCCAACACCTTCCCCCCCCCCAGACCAAACTCAACACCCACACCACACCCCTCACCCCCCCGACACCTTCCCACCCCCCCAGACCAACCCCGACACCCCCCCGGCTCACTTACCCCCCGACCAAACCTGACACCTCCCCCCCCCCCAAGCAAACCCAACACCCCCACCTCACCCCCCCGACCGAACCCGACACCCCCACCTCACTTACCGTCCCACCAAACCCAACTCAGATCCGTCGCAGGCGGGGAGGGGGCCCAGAGCCGAGGGATTCCGGGGACCTTCGCAGGTGGGGGGGGGGGCACAGAGCTGATGGAGTCCGGGGTTGAGGTGGGAGGGGCAGAGAACTGAGGGATCTCCGGGGTTCCGTTGGGAGGGGGGAGGGGTGAGCTGAGCGAGTGAGGTGTCTGTTGGAGGGGGGTATTATGACATCATCACCACCTAACCGCCCAGCCGATGTGATTGGCCCGGAAAGACTTTCACCCCTGGGGGGGCGTCAGAGGTGAGATCCGAAAATTTTTCGACCCTTACCAGCATCTAGACCCCAAGACCCCTCACTGTACCAAATTTCAAGTCTCTGGCTCAAACGGTGCGGGAGGAGTTCGCAGTCATACGTACATACATACACACACACATACATACATCACTTGACTTTTATATAGATAGATAGATAGATAGATAGATAGATAGATAGATAGATAGCCACTGTTCCCTCTAAGATGTCCGCACACACACAAATCCTAAACCCTGCGCACACGGAAAAACACTACACGCACAAAAATTTGCACAGAAGAAATTTTTTGCACACATGGCCTGTCAAAAATTAGAGGGAACATTGATTATAGCTACAGTTTTTCTACTGGTGGTGCACATCTGCACATGCTTCAGTGCACAACAAAATTTATCGCTCACCTGGATGGAGAAAAATAGAGGGAACATGCCAGCAGCGCAGCCGGCAGCACTGCCCAAATGTCAGGAGGGCCGCATCGTAGGAGGGCCCATTGACTGTTCTGCCCTGGGGCCTGGAATCGACTGTCGGCGGACCTGGTGACAGTGTCCCCCTTGGAGCCCTCCCCAAGGTCCTCAGTTCTGGGACAATCCACACTTAAAACCAACTGCACTCCCGCCAGGAGCAAGGCTATACTGTAGTATGGGAGTGTTGCTGCCCCACACTGCAGGCTCAATCCTGGATCAGCCCGAGCGAGTTTTTCCCCAAAGCAGGGAAAGGAGCGCTGATCGTAGGCACTGAAACAGACATGGCGGGAGGAAAGGGACGCTGTGACACAGTGCTGAGTGAGAAGCGCTTAATCAGCCCGTCACTCCAGCCCCCATCAAGGGAAATGGATTGGAGCTGGCTGGACAGACCTGTGTCTGCCTGGTAAGTAGCAGTACCTGCCAGCCTCATTAGCCAGAGCTATAAAGGTTGGGAAGAAGCCAGAGAGAAAGGGGGGTGGCGGAGGGAAAGGCCAGGCACAGGGGGAGGTGAGAGCCTTCTGGTCTGTTGCTGGCCAGGCCTGCACTTGGCAAAGCTGGCTGTGAAACCTGTACATAGTGTGACAGACCGCCTTCTCACCCCTCTCAGGAACACGGGCAGGAAACCCTTCTTTGCATCAAACAGTGCTCTTTAATTAACAGTGCAGGACCCCACCACCAATATATACAGTTTTACACAGTTTAGCCTTTCAGTTTACAACTCTAACAAACTCTACAGTTTCCAGCTCTACAAACTCTATATAGTTCAGCTCAAATACAAACACTGTTCTGACTAGCACTCCACACTCCATACCATCCCCACCACACTGGGCTTCCTTCCTGGCAGCCTTTTATCCCTCTGAGGCTGCTGCCAGGTGCAATCCCTCCAGGCTAATTGCCCTGCAGCCCAGGTGGCTGATTAGCCTTCTCTGCAAGGGGAGGTTTGCAGGCTTCTGCTCCCTCTTAAAGGGCCCGCAGGGCTGGCTCAGGCACTCCTGGCCAGCGCCCTGCCACAATAGGTGAGAAGTAGCAGCGGGAAAACAACTGTAAATAAAGAACAAGGGTGTTGCATCAAGCGGAGGCGTTCCTGACTGATTGGAGAGGGCAACAGGGGCCCAGACCAGCATCTTGCTACAGACCCAATTCAGAAGGGAGAGAAACCAAGCTTGAAGGGAGAAGGCTGTTGGGATGGGGAAGAAGAGAGAGGCAGGAGTAGCTCATTATCCTCATTCATGAGGATTCAGACACTAGCTGGGCACTGGGGAAAATGTTTGTGATCCCGAGTTTCACAAAACTTTACAGGCAGGATTATCCATCCAAAAACATGTGCTACAAAGTGCTACTCCCATTTCAGTCATCCAGTGAATGAGCAAAAACCTCATCCTCTGATTTAGGTGACCGGCTGTGAATAACAAATAGCAAATACCAGAAGAGAACAGTTCACAAACAACCCGTAGGCTGAAAATTGTTCATCCAAACAAAAAAAAAAAAAAATCTACTCAGCGAAATCAGGTTCTAGTTTATGGATCATTCCAGACAGAAAAAAAAAAAAAAAAAAAAAAAAAAAAAAAGGCTAACTTCACAGAGAAAAGTACCAGCTGCTGCATTTACAGCACAGGTAATCTTCAGAGTTCAAATTATATATTTACTGGAGTTAGCTGCTGCCCCAAGGACAAAGCTCTGCAAAAAGCATTTAATTTAGCAGCATATCCACTTTCTGTCTTGCGTGGTCTGCATTTCTCTCCAGTAGGTTAGTTGGAGGCAAACCCTGCTGAATGTTCTGCATGCAACTAGTGTCATCATTGTCTGTTAGCCACATCACAGTTGTCTGCTGCCCTGGAAATGATTTGGGGCTTATTAATACTGAACTGTCATGGCACCCAGCCAGGCTGCTCAGGGTAATGGCCTGTCGGCAGCTCCTTCCCAGGCATTTAAATTAGCAAGAACCTGTTTGAAGCCACAGCAGTTGATGCTCAGCAGGGCAATTCAACTTCTCAGGAAGGAAACTTGTCAGGGAGCTCTTTAGGAGATGTACACTTGTCCTTGGGCTGGGAGCTCAGTGGATTCCCTCAAGGGAAGAAGGTTTAGAACTGGTTAGCTCTTGCTCAGGACACTGGAACACCGAGGTGTTGCCGCAAATAGGGTTAGTGTTTCAGTAGGTGGCACTAACAAACCAATGCCCTCTCACCCCATGGTACAAGGAAGCAGTGGTCATTTGTGATCATTAAAGATCCTATGATGCTCTCAGTAAGAGTTGTATAGGCCCGGATGTCCTAGATAAATTCCAGCACGAGTAACTTTATACCTCAACTCCCTGTGTAGTTTTAACTGGGTTCAGCTTTGACTCCATGCCCTCGACTGCTGTGCTGCATTGTCGTGACCTGTTAAATACTTGCCTTGTTCCTCTCTAGTGTTCTCCGCATTTCTTGTCATGAGACCTATTGACTGTATGTAAAGTGTTTTGGGATCCTTCCAGATTAAATGCCCTATCAAAGCACACAATAGGATTATTTCTGCTTTAAAGATTTCATTATTTCTGGGGCTGCAGCACAGGAAAGAATTTTGGATTTTTTCTCTCCCCCACAGAGAAACTCCACCTGCAGCTTATAAGGCATTGATATGTCAAACCATGGAAGGGATCCAAATGCTGCTGCTCTCTTTTTGGTGGTGAGAGCGCCTCATTTCAGGGCAGTCACCTTGTGACTTGGCTTGAGTTTTGTACCACTGATGGTGTACACGCTCTGCAGCACATACTGGTGCAGAGCTTAGTTTCCTTCCTTTTTATTTGGGTTTCATCTTACTGATCAGATAGGATGAAATGTTTTAAAAGGTCTTTACCGTGTGGGACCTTTATGGCTAAATCTTAGAAACATAGTGGTGATTTTGAAAATGTAGGGGCAGGAAGTTCACATAAAGCCACACAAGCAAAGACCTTCAGCCTTCGGGCTGCCCCTCCATCTTTATCTCACTCCTGTGGTCTCTACACAGACATGATGCAGCACGAGAAGGGCTGAGTGACACTTGAGGCTATTCAGAGCCTGCTCTCAGACTTTCCCCTCTGTTCAGTTACTGTCTGTATTATGGACACTGAAATCTACAAAGTTAAACAGTCAAAGGCCAGTGGGGCTGTAACATTCCGAGGTGGCTCCATCAATTCTAGACCAGCCAGAGCAACTCTTTCCTGCCTGTACAAATTTCAAACCTGAGCCGTTCTTGCACACCATGTGGATTTCCTTATGCTCGCTCACGTCAGCTTGTCTCTCCTTGACCGTTACATTCATCCCATGCCTGGGCAGATTACTCCAGGGCAATACAGTTATCCCATGCCAGGTTTTCCATGACAGTCCATACTGACCACCAGGGTAACAATGCCTGCAGCCCATGGCACTTTTCCTATCCCTAGCATGGTGTCAAAGCTTTCCCCCTCTTTCTGTTAGCCCCATCCACAAGAAAAATGATCCCAGGGATGCCTCCAAAACTTA
This sequence comes from Sternotherus odoratus, assembly GCA_032164245.1. Classification (NCBI taxonomy): domain Eukaryota; kingdom Metazoa; phylum Chordata; order Testudines; family Kinosternidae; genus Sternotherus; species Sternotherus odoratus. The sequence goes on from JAVMKO010000010.1 coordinate 43,965,445, forward strand.
CCTCAGTTTGCTGCAGCCTCCCTCAAGTCCAACAGCCACCTCAGTACCCAAGCTTGTCCATCAGTTCTGGGGTTCTTTTTAAGCCAAGCCCAGAGATTTTGAGACGCAGCTGGAACTCCTTTGCCGAGACATCCAAGTTCATAAAAGAAAATGCAAGAGGCACTTTTCCATTTTTGAGGGAGTTTCCTCCCCACCTGAGGGGCCTCAAGAGAGTTTTTCAGAGGACTCAGAAGACTGTACAGAAACCGGGAATCTTCTTACACCAAAGTGATGCAGATGCAAAGTTCATCCTCCACGGTGCACTACTACTAGTCTCCCATCCTCACCTCGCTCTTGCAGTTCCAGCTGAGTAGCTTTCTTTCAGTTTTGCTCCTCACCTCTTCCTGTGCTGTGGGTCTTACTTGGTCTTCCTTCCTGTCAATTTCAAAAGCTGCCAGACTGCAGCATATGCAAATGCATGCCAGCGTCTACTGAGAAAACCTATGGCCCAGAATCAGTAGATAGCCACGCGAGTCCTTTTCCAACTCAGAGACAGCCGCCCCCTGGCTCCTTCTCCATGAGCAAAGAGGTGGTGATGCTCTGCTGTACATCCTCTCATCACAGCATATTCCCCCTCAGATGTCCACATTCAATCTGAAAAGTTTTCAAACAGAGCACATGTTCCTTCACTGAGCAGCAGCACTTGGCAGCTCACGCTGGAATCTGAACGTCAAGCTGCGTTCTTTCTGCTGCATACAATCGTTACCAACATGCTCTCAGAATTTAGGTTAAAATGGAGTGGAAAACTCAGGAAACCAAATGGAACCCAGTCCATTCTTCTGTGAGTATGTTGCCTCTGTGGTAGCCACAGACGTAAACCCACATGGTATTTGTATCAGAACATTAAACAATTATGTCTTCGAGACACAGAGGCCAGAAAGGATCAGAAACAAAGTGTGATTTTCCCACAATGTTACTCCAGCATTATCCATTTGCAGAGACGCTCATCAACATATACTGTCCTCACAAATCTAGGATTCAGAGACTCTTCCATCAGTGGTTCTGATCTTCCTGGTCACAGCAGCATGGTGGTCACTCAAAGTTGGCTGGAGGAGTAGATTGTGTGAGCAAGCTGCTATCTTTTTTCTCTGCTCTTTCAGATAAATGGTTTTGATCAGCCTGTTGTAATCAGGTCCAGTTAAACTTCTTTCTAAAGCAAAGAAAATAAACTGGCAGATCTCAGGATAACTGTGCAGGGCTAGCACTTTGGAAAATCTTTTTACATGAAAATGGAGCAAATTTGATCAAGAGTTATGGAGAAATAACCACCAAGGAGTTCCACACCATTTTTCCTGAGCAACTTCAAACATTATTGTTAAAGGTCACAAATGCTCCATTTGAATGAATTCAGATGCAGAGATGTGGCCTTAGTGTTGATACATTTCGATTAAGCAGTGTAATGTTCTTTGAGATAGTTACCTCCGTGAAAGGATGCAGTTTGCTACGATGTCTGTTTTCTTTCCAATTGCTCAGTCTCATTCCACGGTCACAAAATTAAAACAAACAAACAAACAAACACACTGCAAGTTTCTCTAGCAGGAGGGGCTCAGAAGAAAGCAGTATAAACAAGCAAACGAGGTGAAAGCAAATGAAAATAGCACATCCTGTTCAACATCAATATTGTAAACATCTTTACCCTATGTTGTAATAAGCAAATGTATGTAAGACATATACAGGCTTAGTTAGCTAACTGCAGTCAAGCACTCTGGCTAATCTCAAACTGCTAACTGAAAATAGCTAATAAGCCTCAAATGTAAGAAATGCCAACTCATGAGAAAATAAAGGGAGTGTTATACTCAACACTCCTATACTAACTGAGATAAGACACCTGGTGTTGATGTGTGCAAAATAGGCTGACTTCCAGAAGTAAGCCTTGATAATGTTACTAATATAGGCTAAAAGTGAGAAATCTGCTGCGCAGGCTCAGCACTGCGGCAAATTAGAACCAATTAATAGGTTTCGGATGCAACCTTCCGGTTTCCACATAGTTTTAACCATGTACGGGTATAAATGAATAATCAATGAGCTTCATGAATATGTACATCTGTATGCTAGAAAAGCTTCCAATTTTGATATTGGGGGTTGTTGTTCTATTTCTGATAAACAACCTTCAGCGTGCTGAATAAAAGCTTAAGATAACCTTACCCCTGTCCAGTGAAGGCGAGCAGCTGGATAGGATCTTTTTCTTCTGAAGGAGGGCCCGTCGAGTCCTCTTACCATATCAGCTTCTTGGGATGCGTTTGAATGTAGCCATTGCCGTAATGAAGCAGCATCTACTATAACTCTCAGTTTCTATTACAAAACCTGAGGATAACCTGACAGGCTCTGTATTCTGGGGGCGAGAGAGCGGGGGTGGTGGTGGACTAAAGTTACTTTTTTAAACGAAGAACAAGTTTGTCATTATTTTCTATACTGTGTCTAAATACGTCATGTCCGTGGTTTTGTTTTAGACTGGCATCAAGGATCTTGCACCATTTTGGGTATAAATAACCCTGGATTTTAAGGCCTTTGGAACTCTTACTTGTGCTCTGCAGATCCAAGCTACCAGCTAATCAAAATGATCAGCACCTTGCCCTGTCCAGTCCACTGCAGACAGAGCTTCATCATAAACCATGGGTGAATGTATTACCTTTCAGGAGACAGCCTTCAATGAAGCAACAGCCCCTGCAAAGGTTGCACTCGAGACCCAGTCATGTCAGGTTGGTGTGAAGCAGAATCAGACAAAGAACAGGGGCTTTGGTACCCAGGGATTCCTTATTTTCAGTTCTGATTGAAACTTGGGCCCGAGTTCACTTCCAGACGTTGGATTTTGTTACAAACGTGTTTTTACCAACTTCTGTTGAACAGATCTCACTTTATTTTAGGTAGCCATGCGGGAACCTCAGTAGGATCAGTTTAGATTTAGAGGAGAACCCAAATGTTGAGAGGTTGATCTGGTGCTCACCCACATCTGAGCCTGAAACCTGAGTGACCTGAGAACACGCTTAGCAGCTGGTACTCCCTGCTTTCAAGTGGGCTAGAAACACTGGGAGGATAGTGTGGACAGGTGCCACCCCAGAGCATTCCCTCATGGCCTCAGGTGCCCAGCATGCACCCTGCAGTCCATTCCTTTTTAGTTCTTTACAATTTATACTCCCGTAAATTCCTTGCAAAGCCAGCTACAAAAGTGCCATACAAATGTCTGTTCTCGCCTTCAGGTGACATTGTGAATACAAAGCTGGTAGCAGTATCTCCCATAAATATAAACAAAACTTGTTTGTCTTAGGCCTACTTCTTGTTCAGCCAACCGCTGAGTGGACTTCTAGGCTCTAAAGCAGGGGTCTCAAACTCAAATGACCACGAGGGCCGCATGAGGACTAGTGCATTGGCTCGAGGGCCGCACCACTGACACACACACACACCCTCGCTGCCCCGGCTGTGCCCCCATTCCACCCCTTCCATGAGGACTAGTGCACTGGCCCAAGGGCCGCACCACTGACACACACCCCGCCCTTGCTGCCCCAGCTCTGCCTCCACTCCACCCCTTCCATGAGGACTAGTGCACTGGCTCGAGGGCCGCACCACTGACACACACCCCGCCCTCGCTGTCCTGGCTCCGCCCCCACTCCACTCCTTCCAAGAGGTCCCACCCCTGCCCCACCTCCTCCTCTGAGCACGCAGCTCCCCATTCCCTCCTGGAAAGCGCTAGGCACCACCAACAGCTGTTTGGCAAACAAAGCAAGAGCAATCTAGGAAGTCCAGAGCTAGAAACACACGCGGCCCAGCCAGGCAGCAGAGAAGCCTCCACTTCTGGCCCCTCCGTCCTGCAAACTGCTATGGGGGGACCGGGGGGGGGGGGGGCAGGAAGCTTGGCGGGCCGCAGGGAAGGGCTTTGCGGGCCGCATATGGCCCCCGGGCCGCATGTTTGAGACCCCTGCTCTAAAGTTTTACAATGGGGATTTTTGAGTGCAGCTATGTAACAACAACAACAACAAAATCTACATTTGTAAATTGCACTTTCATGATCAAGAGATTGCATTATGGTACTTGTATGAGGTGAACTGAAAAATACTATTTTATCATTTTTACAGCACAAATATTTGTAATAAAAATATAGTGATCATTGTATACTTTGTATTCTGTAATGTAATTTAAATCAGTATATTAGAAAATGTATAAAAATATCCAAAAATAAATAGAATACCAATTGAAATTTATTAACAGTGAGATTAAAAATGTGATTAATCTCAATTTTTCTGAGTTAATCACATAAATTAACTGCAATTAACAGCCCTAATTTCTGCGTGACTTCTAAAATGTATCACATTCAAAAACATCCAGCAGCAGGAAGATTATGTTAAAGTTGATCCTATGACAGCTAGTCAGCTGGATTTCATTCTTTTAACCATGCCAGAAAACTTCATATTTCTTCCTGAGCTTCCTCCACTATGTCAAATAACGGAATGTAAAAACCCAATTTCTTTTCTCAAACTTTCCTCCTGAAACGTGAATCTTTCCTTCTATGAAGGAACTGCTGCCACTGAGCAGTACAATTGTTACTGGTAGGTCTAAAGACTTCTAAGCCCCTGTCCTTCATTTCTACTTTAGCTCTTTGCTTTTTCAACTCTGTAAATCCAGCCCTGGACACAGGGTTTTCTTGCTCTCCAATAGCTCTGAAATTAGATTGTGCCTGAAAGTCCTGGAGGGCTGGATAAAGTATGCTAGCCAAGGACAAGTGCAGAGTCCTGCACTTAGGACTAGGGACCGAGTGGCTAGGCAGCAGTTCTGCAGGAAAGGACCTAGGGGTTGCAATGGACAAGAAGCTGGATATGAGTCAACAGTGCGCTCTTGTTGCCAAGAAGACTAACGGCATTTTGGGTTGTATAAGTAGGGGCACTGTCAGCGGATCAAGAGAAGTGATTATTCCCCTCTATTCGGCATTGGTCAGGCCTCATCCAGAGTAGTGTGTCCAGTTTTGGGGCCCACACTACAAGAAGGATGTGGAAAAATTGGAAAGCGTCCAGTAGAGGGCAACAAAAATGATTAGGAGGCTGGAACACATGACTTGAGGAGAGGCTGAGGGAACTGGGATTAATTAGTCTGCAGAAGAGAGGAATGAGGGGAGATTTGATAGCTGCTTTCAACTACCTGAAAGGGGGTTCCAAGGAGAATGGATCTAGACTGTTCTCAGTGGTGACAGAACAAGGAGTTGCAGTGGGGGATGTTTAGGTTGGTTATTAGGAAAAACTTTTTCACTGGGAGGCTGGTGAAGCACTGGAATGGGTTACCTAGGGAGGTGATGGAATCTCCTTCCTTAGGGGTTTTTAAGGTCAGGCTTGACAAAGCCCTGGCTGGATGATTTAGTGGGGGTTGGTCCTGCTTTGATCAGGGGGTTTGACTAGATGACCTCCTGAGGTCCCTTCCAACCCTGATATTCTAGGATTGGACTGGTAACAAAGTCCTTTGCTTCCGACGAAGTGGGTATTAGCTCACGAAAGCTTATGCTTCAAAACTTTATAGTTAGTCTTTAAGGTGCCACAGGACTCTTTGTTACCTCTGCTATTCCAGACTAACACGGCTACCTCTCTGATTCTAGGATTGGACTGTCAGTGTGGGGCACTGTGGGACGGCGTCTGAAAGGCAGCAACTGTCAAGGTAAGTGATGCAGCATCTACACTGACAGTCCGTTGACGTAACAACCTCAACCTCAATGCTCTGCCTCTTGCGGAGGTGGAGTCGGGTGGGTGTGGTGGGCGAGTTATGTCAGTGGAAGATACATTTTAGTGCAGACGCTTACAGAGTTAGGCAAGTCCAGGGGTGGAGAGTTGTATGGGCCCGTGGTGCCCGAGCTCCAGCAAATTCAGAGCCCGCGCTGTGTGTGTGTGTATGTGTGTGGTGGGGGGAGGGGGGGGGAAAAAAAAAAAAAAAAAAAAAAAGAGGACTTGGACCCATTCTGGGCACCAGCAAAAAATATACAAACCTGCTGCCCTTGGGTAGGTCGACAGAAGGCAGCCTACATCTAACTAGTGTGGACTAGGCAAAGAGAGAGAACCACCATCACCAAAAGGATGCACAGAAACTAAATGCAAAGTTATGCTGATACTGTTCTCCAGGCCAGTCCCTTCACTGGCACCACCTGGGTTTCCCTCCCCCTTGCCCTCCCCATCAGCTCAGTTTAATTCTCAGAGGCTCACTGGGGTGAGCTGCATTGTTGCTGCTTGCTCAGAGCAGCTTGCACAGCCTGGCCAATCAGAGCTGGGAGCTCGTTACACACACTGCATCCATCTGCAGGAGATGTTTATCAAAAACTCAGTGACAAAAACTGCTGTGGTTTGTGTTCTTTTTCTGAGCAAGTCCAAGGGACTCGGAAGGGACTTTTATCCCCAAGCTAAACATTTCTGCACTGGGCACTACCAAACCTGCTAATGATTTTTTGCCCTTCGCTGATACCTTTCGTCAGAGGATCTCAAAGAGCTTTGCAAACATGACTTAATGAAGCTTCACACCTCCCCTGTGAAGTAAATAAGAATTATTGTGCCATTCTATTGATGATCAATTGAGGCACAGAGAGATTAAGTGATTTGCCTACATTTACACAAAGTGGTGGAGCAAAGAATATAAAATTAGAGTTCTGTCACTCTCCTGCTCTGACCAGTAGGGTGTGGTATATGCAATATACCTGACTAGGTGAATCTAGCTCTGTGATATTGCTACATGTCTGATTTCTAAGGGCTTAAACTCTGCTCTTTCTCAGCGAGTCTCATGGCCCTTAAAAGTTTCTTGCGCTGCCCTGACCATGATGCTAAGATCCAAAGGAAATGGCGTTTGCCTCATTTTTCAATATCCTTCCTCAGTTTCAAGTGACTATGTGTCACATACAAAATAAACCCGGTTCTGTGACACCATTTCTAACATATAGACCTAGTCTCCTCTTCCACTGGTGTTTAATAGGCACGTCACCCACTGTGCCCCTCTCTCCTAGGTCCACCTTCACCTAGATGCAGCAGGAAGTCAGACATTCATTTATCTTTGTTAATTATTGATTTGTAGGTGTATCCAGTGTGGCACTTGAACAGCATGTTTTAATTCAGCCAAATGCAAGGTCACAGTTAGGAACAAAGAATGCAGGTCATACTTAAGTGTATCCTGGAAAGTAATTAATCGGCAAAGCACTTAGAGGTCATGGTAGAGACCCAGTTGAACATGAGCTCCCAGTGTGATGCTGTAGCTACAAGAGTAGAAGCAAACCTTGGATGTATAAGCAGGAGAATATGAAGCGGCAGTAGAGAAGTCGTATTACCTTTGTATTTAGAACTATAGGCTTAGAAGGGACCACAGGGGTCACCTAGTCTAACCCCTTGCCAAGTCGCAGGACTTGTTGTGGTTCAAATATGGCCATCATGGAATGCTGGGTCCAGGTTGGATGTTTAAAAAAGAATGTTTGAAAAATGGAAAGGGTTCAGGAAAGAGGTACCAGAAGGATCTGAAGTCTAGCCAGCCCTCCAGTAAAGACTGAACTGCTCAATCCATGTAGCTATCCCAAGGGAAGGTTCTGAGTTGATGTGATCACCGTGTACAGGTACCTCGGCGGGGAAGAGGTTTCCAGCAGACAGATCGAAGGCACAGAACAAGATCCAGTAGCTGGACACTGAAGCTAGACAAGCAAGAAATAAGGCTGTTTTGTTTAACAACAAGAGTAGTTAACCACTGGAGCGGGTTACCTAGGGATGTGGTCAGAGGCTGCTCTAGGCAGAAGCAAACTACGTAGCTATTTAGGGCAGAAGATTTTGGGACCTCCCTCGGTCCCTTCTGGGCAATGGGGCATGATGCTGGTGAGGCCGCCCAGGGAGGGGCAGGGAAGTGTTTCTGCCCTCTCCCCAGGGCCCCCAAAGAACAGGAAGCGCCTCCAGCCAGCTGCTAGGGACATACTGCTTCTCCCCCCACCCCACTCCTGGCATGGGTAAGATGGTGGCCGTGGGGCTCGGGACTGTTCCTGGCGACGCCACCAGCACTGCCAGGCCTTTCACCACCCATCCAACTCCATGTTGATACCCACCCCTCAATATCTGCTCTGTGCCTACCTCCTGTGGGCCTTGCTGCCTGGGCAGTCCCCGGACAGGGCCCAGCCACCACCCTCACCTTTCACCATGGCCACTCGGCACTATGAGCGCAACCCTGAGGAACTCAGCTGGGAAGGGGTGGGGAGCGGATTGTGGGGCAGGCGGAAGTTGGCTGGGGCAGACAGGGGTTGCAGGCCAAGGATGCAGGGTGCAGGAGGCTGGGCCAGACGTACACAAGTCCCATTGTGGTAGAGCTGAGCAGCTCCAGGGGAAAGTTTGTGGGGTGCCCACCAGTCCTAGGGGCTGGATGGGGAGTGGGTCCTTGGCTATGGGGTGGTGGAAGAGGCTGAGGAACGGGTCACCACTGCGATCTCTTTAAACAGAGGCTGGGTACAGTGTTAGAAGCTATGCCATGGCTCAAAGAGAAGTGATGGGCTTTATACAGAAATGACTTTGGCCTGTGCTATCAGCACGATCAGAATTAAGATAGATGATCAGAGCGGCTCCTTTCGGCCTAAAATCGATAAACTCCTGTGTGTCTCAGTTTCCTTATCCCTAGTTCCAAATGACCTCTCAGGACGGTTGTGAGGTTGAACTCACTGTTAATTATGTGATTGGAGAGCCTTGGATGAAAAGTGTTAGCTGGGCATAAAGCATATTCATTATTATTCACCCCCGAAAATGGCTTCCTTTCCTTTGTCGTTCCGATGACATACGCAGACACCTCGTGAGATCACAGGTCCCCAAAACAGACTGCACACAGGATGCAGGAAACCACACGTCTCTGGGGCAGGCGTGTTCAGTGTGTCACTTACTATAAAAGGAGAGGCAGAAACCGACCTAAGTCTGCCAGTGTGTGTTTTTCAAGTGGTTCAAATGTATCGGCCCTCCCCTGGTCATGCTGAAAGAACACAAGAGAGCTAGAGGCACCGGGGCCAGATTCACACGGTCACCGCTCCGAGCAACCCGCAATATCTCCCATGAGTCAGCAGGGGGAGCAATTTTCCATGCGCAATCAAACAATGGCCAGAGATTGAATTCTTGGAGCAGTGGGAAACCTGGTCTGTGTTCTGCTCATATCCTCGCAGTCGCCAGCACGTTACTTTTCAAAAGCTGAGGCACAGGCCCTGGCTGCCGAAATACCACGATTACCATCATCTGCAATGGTCATTAAATGCCATGATCATGTCTGTAGTCCCAATACTATAGACGAGAACATGTGGACATAATTGATGCCCATTATGCTGAACAATACAAGAAGAATAAAAGGTACAAGAGACCCTGGGCAGTTTGATCTGGAAACTACAGAGCTACCCCTGTTAGCTCCAGCAGCAAAGGGGGCTGACACACACTTCATTAACCCACAACCTGGTGAGTTCAGTGTCTCTGAGCCTATTGCATATGGCTTAGCTAGACTACCAGGTGGTGAAGAGGATAATTTTAAGGCATTTGAAAGACCACGCTTCCCCACCACCTGGCTAGCTTTACGCAGATTGCCTCTCTGGAGAGAGTGAGTTATGGGATACACGACAAAGGGGAGATTAATTGGAAAACATATGGAAACAATGTCCAGAATTTAATGATGGCTCAGGGATTAACATATAAAAGCATCTGACTCTACTCCAGTTCTTGGATAAATTGCTCAGTAGACAAGGCTTCACCCCAAAGTCTGTACTGCACCTCTCAAGAGATGGCACAGATGGCACAGCCTAGGAGACAGGAAACAGAGGGGGTGGCTTTCACACCAGCCTAATACTGGGCTTCCCAAAGGAGGGAACAGCATAACGTTAAGCAATCTCAGGATCTGCTCACATTTAGATCAGCCTCACATGGCTGGCTGTTGCCTGCTCTGCAACACAGAATACACAGAGACCTTTGGGCTCATCCCTCAACACATCCTCTCCTGCTTCTGGCCCATCAAGTCACAGGTTTGTCAGGGAAATCCAAAACCTTCCATTGGGGAATTCTTCAGCAACCCCACTTACCCTTCTAGATCCCCTAGGCCGTGGCTGGCCTGGCTGATCCCACTACAGCACCCAAACAGCAAGCCCCAAGCAGGCACGGATCACCTCCCCTGTCGCTAAGTGCATCCCTTACCCATGCCTGCCGGTGACACATCCAGGTGACCCAACCCTTAGAACTGTCCGGAGCGTGAGGTACCCCTTTTCTGTGGGACAGGATGCTCCACTCACCACTGCATGGTGTCTCCTCCTGGCTGTTCTGCCAGGCCAGTGCGCCTTCCAGCAGGCACACTCCCCACTCTCGCTCCAGGAACTGCAGCATCCTCTCCAGGACTCGGCCCTCCAGCCAGGTCACTGGGTGGTTTCCCCTTCCAGGGGGCATGAATCAAAGTCCCTGCTCATGCACACCCTCAGCAGTCCTCCCCTTCAGTGCCCCATGGCCATGCCTTCAGCAGCTGGCGGAGGACCCAGACCAACCTGCCCTTTACTCTGGGTTCCAGCTCAGGGACCCGCTAAACAGCAGCAACCAAGCTGTGGTTCCCTCCCTCACCTTGCCCTCTTCCTTAGGCCTGGGCCTGGGCCAGCCTTCCCCAGCCTCCTGGGTACATCACACTCAGCTCCCTCCTGCCAGGGAGTGACTGCAGCCTACTTCCTTGCAGTCCCTCTGCTTCCAATTTCCTGCCTTTCTACAAGCCCCACCTGTTCCACACATTTGAATTTTCCCTAATCAGGATTTTCCACCCAGACTGCAGCCTAATTGGCTGATTGGGCTCACCTGGCCCCAATTCAGCCCCAGCAGGGCCTGCATAGGAAGCACACCCCACCACAGCAGCATACAGGCACTAAGTCAGTGCCGAAAGGGGGGTTACCCAGCCAGGACACACTTGTGTCCTTCTGGCTTTAGCGTGGTCCCTTTAACACTCATGAAAAAAAAAAAAAAACAGTGTTATCCCTCCTTATTGCAGTTTACAATAGCAAAGCGTCAGGCTAGGAAACAAGTGCCATTACCTTTTTTGTTTTCCCTTTTTTCTCAGTATTAAAGTCTTTGATGCTTGCAGTTTTCTGAACCTCCAGAGGGCCTTTCCTTACTGTCCTGAGCAGTGTCATGCAGCCTCTTTAATCTTTTTACTTCCACACAGGTAAAAAAACTTTGAGACCATTTCCAGCCCTGAGGATGTAGGCTGAGATCCGGGCTGAGCAGAAGCAAAGGAACTTTCTACAGTTACATTAAAACAGCTCAAAGGCATATTAATGCACTTGATATTTTAATATGGTTTTAGACTAATTGTTCATGAAGGCTGCCTTGGTAATGCAGCAATGACATAAGAGAAATCGGGCCAATTGAGCTTTACATGAGCTCACAGGCTCATTAGACTGTAACGAGTTTGTCAGGTCCTAGGTGAGAGGTGTTTGTAGAGGACAGAGTCACAGCAGTGCCTGTGTTGGTGGGGAGTAAAATGGAGCCATGCCTGGGGAGCAGCAGAGATAGCAGCATTGATGGAGTCCTGGTCCTGCTGCTGCCCAGAAGCTGAGGAGGGGACAGGAGGAGTCACGGTAGGCCTGGACCTTCTCCCACTGGCCACCCACCACCTTTTCAGGACAGGTTTATGAGCTGGGAGGGGGTGGGGAGAAGTGAAGGCAGGAGAGCACTGGTGATACGTCCGGCACTGGGCTCTGGCCCCAGACACCTAGTTATGCCCCAGAGACCGCCAAACTCCAGAGAAAACCCTCTCAAACTTGCTGCAGCCCCAGGTCCCTGAGAAATCTGCAGCCCCCTGTACTCAGACGCCCTCCCTGCCAGAACCCCAGAACCACTGAATCTCACTGAACTTCAGACTCACGGGCTATATTTTATGTTATTAATTTGGGTGAGCCCTTCTGCCATTTTAAAAAACAATAACAGCACATGAGTATAAATAATTTCATGAGCTAAACTCTGAATGCCAGGGTGATGCCATACACATGTAGAGAAGTGCCAAAGGGTCTGTACAGTGCACGACCCTTTATTTCAGCTGGGTATGGGAGACCCCCAAATTTTTTCAGATACTTTAAGCCTTGCGAAGAGGCTCTCTGATCTCTTGGGGATGGGGAAGGGAAGTGCTTTGCTCATAAAGGAGTAACAGTCTCTCCCCTCCCCTTGGAAGGAAGGTAGGACCCCCCCCCCCCCCCCCGCCAACTTTGTGGCAGACTGAAGCAGAGACAGGCATAGGGGGTCAATCTGGGGGGATGGCAGGAGGCATTCGTTCTTCTCCACCCATCAAACTTTGTACTCTAGTCAAACTTCCTACAGCCTCTGCAAGGAACCATGCGGATGCAAAGGAACCTGCTGTTGTGTGCCAGGGTCTGAGCTCTACGCACTGCACTGGCTGACAACAAGGTTGCATTAACCCTCGCTGTAAACACGGCTCCAATCAGTGTGTTTGGGGCGGCTGCCTTTCCTCTCATTCCCTTGGGTCTTTCTCTCCACTGACGCTGGCTGTGTGTAAAGAGGCACATCCATTTCCAGTGCCCTCAGCGCTCCTGTGGTGTCCCTGCAGACCACTGGGGTAACGCCACCAGGATGAGGCGGGCAAGAGTTTCTGAGCAGATCCACAATCTCCATCCCATGCAGCTTTACCAACAGGAGAGGCCCCCCTGGACGGGATGGCTGCTGCTCACCCAGGGCATGCAGTGGTTCACTGCAGAGGAATACACAGGCAAAGACATTGGGCTCAGCACTGCAAGCTCACTGTAGGAGAGAACGCAGCCACATTGTCCACACACATTAGGAAGACCGGGAGAGCTGCCAGGGTGGGAAACTCCCTTCATTACTTTGGTCCCCTCTCTGTGAAGGAAATGGAGGTTTGGAATGCTTGAGACCATGTTAAAGGGCTCAAGACTTCCTGAGAATCTGGCTCCTTTAAGCATTGTTGGTTTGGGCACCCAGCATGACTGATCACTCTTGCAGATCTTGACTCCCGGTTTCCTTGCAATGCTGTCAGGCCTGATCCTAGATAGGGGGAGGGTGTCTGCCTGTCCGTCCATCCATGGGGCCAGCGATTGCCGATCATACATCTCAAGTTTCTTGACAGAAAGCTGTCTGAGCACCGCAGTGAAGATGGCTTACCTGTCTTGCAGGGCTGTGAAGGGTTCATCGCTAAATGTCGCTGCAGTGGGAGGCACGTCCGGTACAAAACATAGGCCTCTCCTGGAGAGTTTGCAGCTTAGCAGTTATCTGTAGAAAGAGCAAATGCCCCAAAAGAGCTGAGGGTTGGGGGGTTACCTTAAACATTTCACATATAGATGGAGCAATGACTCAGTATACAAAGTACAGGTACCCAATGTCCTACTTTACAGACAGGAGGAAGTGAGGCATGGAGTTGTGGCTAACATTTTCAGACATGGACTCTGATTTCCGATGCCTCAGGTGGTGTGAGGAGCTGGGGCTGCTCGTGTCTAAAGCTCAGGCCCCAGGCATCTGAACCTGCCCCTCTTGGAACAACATCTGCACGAGACTTGTGCAAGGTTGCAGAGGCAGCCCCTCAGAGCCGTGACTAGAATCCAGGAATGCTAACGCCCAGTGATGTGCCCCACCCGCTGGAGGGATCTTCTCTCCCTTTCCTAGAGTTCTGCAGATATCATCACACTTGTGTTTCACGGTGCCTGGCATCTTGTCCTCGGTGCCCCTACCCGGCAAACTGTAACTAATGCTTGTTTGGCTGTGGTGCCACCTACTGGTGACTGGCCAAAGAGCAGCGTCCTGGTTAAGGATTTATTCCCTTAGAACAGGTGTTACATGTGACTCGAGGTATATCTATACTACAAAAGTTAGGTTGATTTTATGGAAGTCGACATTGAGCCTCCAATTTCAGCAAGTTGATCTTGCGTGTCCCCACCATTGTGTCAGCAGAGCGCATCTTCGCTTGCACGGCTTGCATCGACACCTGGAGCGCTGCACTGTGCGTAGCTATCCCACAGTGCATGGAGCCGCGTGGAATGTTGGGTTGGGCTTGCAATGCCTCATGGGACCAAAACATTTGCACAGGTGGTTATGGGAACATGGCATTGGCCTCCCATGATGCAAATACCTCCCACCCTTCCTCCCAGAAACCAACGGCAAAGAAACCAAGACTTTTTCATGCCTTTTTTCCTAAGCCTGGGTTACCCGCGCAGATGCCATAGAATGATACGTATGGATCCCACTTAGCTGTACAATGTTGTTGTGAGCATTACAAACACCTCATACCTTACCCTGCAGTAATTATTCAGCCAAAGCAAGAGCTGCCACACAGAACAATATGTCACACAAGCAGCCCTGCTGGAAGCCATGGACGGGAGCAATTCACAGATGCAGGCAACAGTTGCACATCACCTTGACACGGTTGAGCAACGCTTCTGGGCCTGAGAAACAAGCCCTGACTGGGGGATCGCATTGTTTATGAGGCTATGGGATGACATGCAGAGGCTGGAGAACTTTCGAAGGAAACTTTCATGGAACTGTGTGAAAAGCTTTCCCTAGGCGTGAAGCACAGCAATATGAAAATGAGAACTGCTCTTGACAGTTGAGAAGGGAGCTGAGGAGAGCTCTGTTGCAAAAACAGCTTCGTCCCTTTGGAGGCTTATCCCAATATTCCTTCAAAGGACAAGCATGACTCAGTAGGCTTCTAGAAAACAGGTTTATTGCTAGCAATAGGGAGCCAGAAGGGTTAACACCCAAAAACAACTGGCTCCACTCTATACATGGTTGAGGGTTTTATAGTCCAGTGAGAATAAAGGGAGGGGGGGGCTCTCAATACACTTCCACCAGTGAGAACACTTAATGGCTATCACACCCTTTGTTCAGTATTAATCTATTCCATTTACCTGTCTGGCACTCTTTCAGGACAGGAGGTTCAGGGTACTCAGACACAGTGTCTCCTGCCTTGTGAAAAGCACAGCGGGGACAGGATGAAGATGAGTTTAAGATACATGCAGGGCAGGGGTCAGGAGTGCATAGATAAGGGTGAGACTATAATCTAAGGCTGTTTCTAAAATCATACTACACAACATACATAATACAGTTGCTTCTAAGTTACATTATTCTAACAGCTCTGTGGAAGTTTGCAATGCCAGACTGTCAGCGGGCCCATCAATTCAGAGTGGGTAAATCTACCATGGGGTCTGCTGTGATCCAAGAAGCCAAGACAATCAATAGACTTCTGCCAAAAAGGGCAGTGACTCTGGGCAATATGCAGGACATACTGGATGGTTTTGTGTTTTCTGTGATGGGGTTCCCTAACTGCGGTGGGGCTATCTTGGCACCAGACCACCTTGCCAAAGAGTACATAGACCCAAAGGGCATACATAAACTTCTCAATGGGGTTTGCAAGCACTGATGAATCACAGGGACCATTTCATGGACATCAGCGTGGGATGGTCGGGAAGGGGCATGATGTTCATGTCTTTAGGAACTTGATGTTCTTTCCAGACTGCAAAATAACCATTGGTGATGATGAAATGCCAATTGTGATCCTGGGAGACCCAGCTACCCCTTGCTCCCATGGCTCATGGAGCCATACAAAGGCAGCCTGGCCAGCAATAAGGACTGGTTCAACCATAGGCTGAGCAAGAGCAGAATTGTGGTGGAACGTGCCTTTGGACTTTTAAAAGGCTGCTCGTGTTGTTTGCTTATTCGGTTAAATCTCGGTGAAAGCAATATCCCCATTGTTGTTGCAGTCTGCTGTGTGCCTGCTGGCTCCCTTTCAAACGTCTCTAGAGATGTTACTGGCAGCGGCCGGCTCCCGGCCTCCGGTTGCCTAGAGCACTTCTGAAATGCCACAATCCACTGGGTTACAGAACACATCACCTTTGCTGCGGCTGGGCAGACCTACTACCAAAGTAGGCATTGTGCCACTGAAGATTTCCCGAGTATAGCAGATAGTACACTACCTCCTGGAAGTGCTCAGGATAGACAACGCAGCCTAGAGAGACCGGCAACACCTGTTCCATTAATATAATGGTGCTTTGTGAGGCAAAGGTGGCATTCATAAGTGTGGGGCCAAGGTCTCCGGCTCAGCCACAGACCTGGCCCCCTGCCATTGCTCCCAGCACTGGTTAGTTGATTCACAGCACTAACAGCCCTCACTTTCTGCTAGCAGAGCAGATCCCAGCTCATTTGCCCACAGCGAATTGTGACCATGGGTCATTCTGGAATTTCAGTGAAGTTTGGCTTCCAACTGCAACCACATCAGCTCAGCCCTCTCCCTTTGCAACAGCACTTGCCATAAATCCCACAGGCTTGGTCACTCTCCATGTCTGAAAACAGGAGCCTAAGAATCCCACTGACATGTTAATGCAGAGGGCACGCCCACTCTGTTCAGGAACCCTATCTGTGGGTGTTTGAGGGACACTTTTCAACACCAGCCAGAATTCTCAACCACCTTTCAAAGAGCTGTGTCAATGCTTTGCTGGATTATTACAGGCTTAGGCGTGTCTACACTACCAAGTTTTGTTGCCAAAAACTGCCTTTTGGCAACAAAACAGTGAACAATGTGACTTTTGTCAGGGAAAATGCCCAATTTCGGCAACAAAAAAATTCCCCCTCCCTTTATTGTTGACAAAGAGCCACTGTTGACAGTGCTGTTTGTTTTGTCGCTCTACTCAGTGTTTTGATCTTTGCTGCCCTGCAGACATGCCCCCCCCCCCTTCAAAGCTGCAGGAAATATCTGACAGCTGAGTGTGCTGCTTCATTTGGGGAACAAAGAGCAAATCAGTGGAATCCTCCTGTTCCACCCTGCACTAGGAACACAGCAGCAGGAAGACTGCTGCCCAGGGAGGGGAGGGGGGGGGGAGGAGGAGAGACTGCTGCGGTGCTTTGATATTCCTCAGCACAGAGCTACTCATGCTACTCCTCGCAACTGGGGAGGCTGTGGGAGAACTCAGAGGGAATCCTCCCAAGATGCATAGCAATCAGCTCCTCCTTCCCACAACACTGCACTATGGGATACATACCCACAGTGCATTGCTCACAGGGTTAATGATGGTGCCCACAATGTCAACATGACCTGTCAACAGAGGGAGCAAGTGTGAACACCCTTCGGCACTTTTTGTTTTGTTAACTTTTGGGTATTGACATAAGTCTTGTGGACAAAACTTGGTAGTGTCGACAAAGCCTTAGCCTGACTCAGGCTCCTAGGCTCAGCAAGGCTACAAATGGGACACTAAGTTGAAGCACCGCTTCATTGAGCAGTAGATGAATGACCTGTAAGGCACTAGCAGAGGCAGGACAGGGTGCTAAGTATTTTTGGCATTGTTTCTACACTGGTTAGCAGAAAGACAATAGGGACAGAGTGAAGAAAGAGGGCTGGGACTTCTTTCTGAAACAGAGGTAACAAAGAGTCCTGTGGCACTTTAAAGACTAACTAAAGTATTGAAGCATAAGCTTCATAAGGTGCCACAGGACTCTTTGGGTATGTCTTCACTACAGGAGTAGGTCAATTTCCCTTAAGTCGATTTTCTAAAGTCTACTTTAGAAAATCGACTTAGTGTGTCCCCACTAAGGACAGCAGGTCGACAGTGGTCGACACTGTCTGTCCTTAAACTTTTGCAGGGGTCGACATAGCCCGCATTGCACTGTGGGTAGGTAGCCCACAGTGCCGGGAGTGCCAGACCCCCCCCCCCCGCTCGCCCGAGCAGCCCCCCGCCGGACCCCCCCCCCGCCTGAGGGGGGGGGGAGCCAGTGCCAGGCTGCTCGGGCGGGCGGGCGGGGGGTGTCCGCGGAGCTGCTCGGGTGGGTCCGCGGGGCTGCTCGGGCGGGCAGAGGCTTAAAGTCAGATGTCTCTTCACTACATCACAATCGACCTAGAGAGGTCGATTTTAGCGCTACTTCTCTCATCAGGCAGGAGTTATAAAGTAGATTTTGAGGGCCCTTTAAATCGACTTTAAGGGCATGCCTGTGAAGACAGGTACACGTTTATTTCGACTTAACGTCGTTAAAGTCGACGTTAAGTCGTAGTGAAGACATGCCCTTTGTTACCTCTGCTATTCCAGACTAACACGGCTACCTCTCTGATTCTTTCTGAAACACTTTTCCAACCCTTCTCTGGGCAACAAGTACCCTTCCCTTTCCCTCTAGGATCTGAACTAAAAATAAAAAAACCCTTCACAGCCTGCAGTCCAAAGTACTCTTCCAGGTGGTTTGTAAGGAGGAGAAAGCAACACAACAGGGTTTAAATATCTTTATGAGTAGATCATCTTATTTACATCAATACAGAATCACTTTACAGACCGTATAATCAGGAGGCAACAGGTGCTTTATTTTAGCATCTTAAGAAAGGATGTACTAAGAAAAATCCTGTTTAACTGGTCAATTCCTAGCACATGGGCTTGTTGGTAGCTGTAAAGTATTAAACTAAAAGGCAGGCTTAAGGAGCCATGAAAATACTCTTCACTAGTGCTTAATTTCAGCAGCAGAGTGTGAACTAATTCAAATATAAAAACAATGATTCTTAGAGGCTGATCATTGACATCTGCTTGTATCATCAGCAACGTAAGAGAGCCCTTTTCTCTGAAGACTAGCAGGGCTCAGTTGTAATGTAACAATTGACAGCCCCAGAGCTTTTCATAAGAGATAGTGAGAACTGTAATGGTTTACAAACAGCCATGTTCTGCCTTGTTTTGCTACCTGTAGTTAACCTCAGGGAGGAAGGGAACAGTTGATGCAAAATACAGATTCTAATCAGTGTTGTCTGTAGGAAAGGCTAACCAGACAAGGGAAGCCATGTCCATCCTCACACCTTGTGGGGGACCATATGCAATTATGTTCCTTCACTGTTACTCAATCTCAGCAGAAGTGAGATATCCCTCTTTAAGAAAACGTATTATATAAGTCTAGAGCCAAGGCCTGTTCACATCAGATTTTACCGTACAAGACAGGATTATGGCCTTTGACAAACCAAGCCTTCTAGGAAAGGATGTACCAAGCAGATCTAGCACTGAAGAAAGGTGACAGAGTCAATGGGCTCGTCAAGACATTTGCCTGCTGAATAGGACGCCAGCTAGCTAAAAGCTCAGTACAGCAAACTGCTTCATTTTCCACTGGAAACAAATTTTTCTTTTTGCCATTAAAATTTCCACCACGTTTGGCTCTAAACTATAATGCAAGTTTTAATTCTGTAAATAGGGCCAGAAGGATCCAAATCTACTCCCAGCACCAGGAAACCTAGAACTTTTACAGATGCCTTTGTTACCATTTCCTAAGGCAATTAATTCCTCATGATCTCATGATTGTTGGTGCCTCTGTGGTTCATGGCATTGCTGGCTGGCAGTGAATTTGCTGCTAAGTGACATCCTTTCATTTCCAAGGTCATTTCCCGATGGAGGAATGATCTGCTGCTGCTTCCCACTGTCTAGTTTCCAGTAGAACGTTTCCCTGGAGTTAAAGATGGGAGAATATTTAGCATTTAATGAACTACTCAGGTCCAAACCAAAGAATGTCACACAGCGTTCAAAGGTTGTTGGCAAATGCCTCAGTAACAAGGAGAAGCTCCCCAGTCATTAGTCCCTGGGAACTGACAGAGAAGAAATCTTAAGTCGGTAAAAAAAGGGAGACAAACTGGGCCTCAGAGGCTGGGAATCCTCAGCCTGCACCGCAGGATATCTGGAGTCCAAGTACTCTTACCATGTGCACTGCTCCGTCATATTCACAAACAAGGCATTTAAAGTGTGCTGTCTACTCAGAGTTGACTACAAATGGCAATGGAGTCCCGTGACTATTGCACATCATGGATTTCTAGATCTAATCTGCTCAATTTTATGTAAAGAAATTCCCCTCACACCAACTGCCAGCCCTGCAAACTCAGCTTGGGACTGAGTCAAACTAGGTTCCATCCTTGCATTCCTCACCAGTATTAAAGGCTCGACAGGCCCAACTGTGCCCCATAGTGATATCTTTGCAATCCCCTTGCCTTCAACAGGCTTGCCAAGGTGTCACCAACAAACATGGTGAGCTGCATTCTGATCTTCCTTGTGCATCAGCAGCAGAACGGTTTGCATCTTCTCGCTATGCTGCTTAGCACTAAGCTTGTTTCAGTGACAGTGAGCATCAGATCTTTCTCAGACTACACCCAGGGAGCAGATCTGGGGACTAAAGGGAGGCTATTTTCACTTTTCAGAGTAGCACCATTCATTAAACAGAGCTATGCTGCATATCTGTTTAGTTAGAAGCTACAATGCAATTTAACCCTATACTGCTGGGTTCTGCTACTGCTTAGAGATAAAATAAAATGACTAGGTTTTAAGACTGGTGGCTGGAAGGCCTGAGGCTAAGTAAAAAGCAATGCAATTTCTTTGCTTCCTCTCCAATCTACCTCCCAAGATGCACATTCTGCTTACCATGAGGAAAGAACAATCAATAAAGTACAAGAGGTTTCCTACCTCGGATGGGATATCAGGAGCTAAACATTTTCTTAAGTTTGGTAAGGAATCCCTCCTTGTTCTCCCCCGCCTCAGCCTCAGGCCTATCCTCGCCTGCTTCAGAGCTATCCGTGGCCCTGCCACCTGGACATAAACAGCAGAGCTTCTATCAGGGTACACTTCAACCTGTGCCAATCACCACACATCTTGGAACAGCATTCAGAAGTCTAGATAAGGTTATGGAACTATTTTAGACAGTGAAGTGAAACACAATATGCCTAGTTTTCACCAGTGCTCATGTGTGCAGATGCTGTGTAAACATCCCTGCACAGATCTGCAACTGCACATGAGCCACCTGCTGTTCCTCCTTTGCATCTCTTGGCAGTAGCTTGAGAGAATGCAATGAGACCAGGCACTATAATTTGCACTTGTAATCAAAGTGAAAAATCTGGGCCCCAGAGGTGAAAGATAAGTACATTAATCTACAGTACCACTCATTCCCCTCTCCCCCACTTTCCAGCCCACTGACATTCAAACACTCCAGATTTAAGAAGAGTTTATTATATGCCAACCAAGTTTCAAATGTGAACAGATATTAGTAGATAAGAGGCATAAAATCATTAGCTAGTTGAACTTTTAGTAACAGGCAACATGCTGTGTGAGAGCACCAGGGTGTAGCATGAATGATCCTCTCAGAGAGCAAGTAAGCCACGTGCGACAGACTATCAGAGCTCTGATCAACTCATGGTTAGCTTCCTCCATGCCACTAGTACAGTCTCCTGGATCCAGCAATCTAAGTACATATTCTCTTTACATTGCTCTTCCTAGACTTGTGCACGTCAGCTCCCTGCATATAAGTTACAGATTGATGCAATTCCTCTAGGATACAAAGTCTGCCATTGCATTTAAAACGGAATGGCTATGTCTCAATGTACCTGACTCGGGTGTACTAATGGACCAATAAAAACAGGCCCTGGAGCATCTTCCTGCTCTACTGTCTCCTGTCTGTCTCCCCTACTCACTAGTTGACATGCAAAAGGATGTAATTTCATATGCAACATCACTGAAAAAATGCAAGATTTCAAGTGCTTAGTTTTTGAATGCAAGGCCCTGAGACAGACAGGGCAATTTCCTGTCATGTCCTTGGGAGACCTAATTGAATTAAATAGCTTTGGGATCCACTGTATTAAATGAATCGTTTATGTATTACTGGGGGTTGTGACTGTATGTAACCTCAGGGGAAGGGGGAGATTCAAGTTCCCCACCACCCCACCTTTAGAAGCTCTGCCTTGAGAAGAGAGGAGTTGTCCACTGTTTACCAGAGTCACCAGATCAAAGCTGATTGTTCTGAGCTGAGGCCTTATGAACTGGAACCACACAAAAACATGTGTGGGGTTTGACGGAGACTCCTACCCGAGCCTGAGGCTGGAGTTGGGGGTGGTCTCTGGTAAGCTTTCCCACATGTGTAGGTTCTTTTATTGTTTTAATATGTTTTCACCTTAATGTGCTTGCTTTGAAAATGCTGTGTGGTAATGTGTGACTGGTGCCAATCACACCGTTCACAGCCTTCACAGAGAAATCAAAGCACAGACGCTGGCCTGGACAGGCAGTCTGCTTACTGGGAACATCAGTGTAGGCAGGAACCTGTGCAACCGGGAAAAACCCGGTTGGGAGCGAGTGAAGGGTTTGATGACTGAGGACTCACCAGCCTGAGTGTGGGTGCCCTTGATGGGCCATACAAGTGCTGTTGCCCTGAAGCCTGACAGACGCTACCATAAATGAAACGTGATTAACCATCATAGATGAGGCTCATTTTCCCAATGGATTCCTGTACTGTACAGTAAATAAGGGGATGGAAAGTTCAGCTAAAGGAAGTGGAGGAAAAGTCAGCTGCTGGCCCTATCCTTAGGAAAGCCACCACATGTATTTGGATGTATTTGGAGGGAACCAACTCATTAGACCTGCAATCTCTCTTCCATCAGCGTGCAGCCCAAAATATCTTAAGCAGTGAGGATAAAAACCACAAAGCGTAGGGGACTTACTGACTTGAGTATATGTGAAGTCACTGGGCCTGTCTTTATTTTAAGATCTGCTTTGTTTGCTATATTCTGAGGCACCCAAAAGGGCTGTGAACGCGAGTGCCATATAAATGGAAAGATTGCCACCAAAAGCCAACTCTCTGCAGCGCTGCTGATAAAAGAATATGATCTATGGGAAGGAAAGAGCTGTGTATGGGTGGTGTTCTCTGTTGCAGTTGGAGTGATCCACCCTGCCATTTCATCAGAGGGCTATAACAATGGAAAACTGAATGAAATTGGGAACTTTCCCTTGGCTGATGCAGAATCGCATCCAGAAAAAATAGGTTTGTGTCCTTTTTGATTCCTTACAAAGTAGAAGGAAGACCCGAGAAGTGTTTTTTATGTTAGGAACTGAGATGTGGACCCTCTTTTTTATGGCAGATCATGAGGAGAATTACAAGTACCAAGGGAGGAAACCTGAACAACAGAGGTTTTTGTGAGACTGTTTAAAAATGGAGGGTTTCATTTGTTAATATCCATTAACTCAAATGTCTGCCTAACAGGTGGGAAAAATGTCTTGGTAAAAGATTTCCCACCACCACCCTTACAATTGATGACTAAAGGCTTCTCTGCATGGACAAGTTTTATCAGTATAAGCTAAAGTGTGAATTTAAATGGGGCTTTTTTCCTAATTTATCTTAAATCCCTTCCAGCAATGTAAGACAACCAAAAAGGCACTCTTATACTTGAGTAAGTGTCCACACCAGGAGTTACATTAATATAAGTGGCTTAATTATACTGCTAGACTGATATCACTATAACTGGTAAAACTTTCCTCACATACACAAGCCTGATAAAATTTCCACCCCAGTTCTCTGGCCCTTTGAGAACAGCCTCCAGCAAAACCAAAGGAGACCAGTCTGGCTATTTCTATAATAAAAAATGAACAGAAAAAAATAAATCATGAAATCATTTTCAGGCGTTCTTTACACATCATAAATTGGCCAACAAAGAAAGAGGACCTCTCTTTGCAGTCCACCTTTCAAGTCTACTCCAGAAGTCAGAGTCAAACTGATGCAATGGTAGTGAAACATGACCCTGAGGTGGAATTCCCCTCAGATGTACTGTACTCAACAATATCTACTTCCTTTGAGTGAGAATACCCTTTTTGGGTAGTGTGTTTATAAACACTGCTACAAAGGCTAGACCACAGAGTGGATAAAAATCATGATTTAAAAAAATTAATAGATTTTCCTATTTAAATTCAGATTTACATTGCTAGTTCTTTACCTCCATGCCATTTTTACTCTTAAATTGCTAAACTGGGTGTTTTGTACTTGTTTCCTTAGTTTCTTAATTGTAACATTTCAGGTTTTAGACTTTTTTTTTCTCCTAAGAAGTCTCACTTCAAATGCTCAACCATGCTGGAAATGCTTCAAATGCTCATCACATGCTTATTGTGAGGACACAACAAACACAAACAAAATGGATAAACCAGTAACCCATGCCCTCTTCAAGTCAAACTGAAATGTTTCACCAGCCTATCCTCCATCAGGGTTTGCGGTGAGAAGTCATAAGACCATACTCCTATGTCACTAAAATCTCACCCTTACACACCTAACTTTAGGCTCCTATTTTTAAAAAATGTGGCCCGTGGGAATAAAAAAAAAAAGTGAACTTTTTTAATGTACTGAAAGTCTAAACAACTTTTAAATTTATTGTTAAGACTTGAAGCAATTTTGATTTGAAGTGACAGATTTTCTGCCACTAAAAGTTTTATATAAAAATACAACTTTAGCTGCTGATGCAGCAAACAGTTATGCATGGATTTACTTTCAGCACAAGGGGAGCCTCAATGAAGTAAATACACTATCCATGCGAGTAAAGTTATGTAGCTGCTTAAGTGTTTGCAGGATCAGGCCTTAACATTATTTTGCATCTATAGCAGTTTTGTAAAATTCAAAGAAGATAGCTTACCCACAGTGGCATTTTTAAAAAAGCTTTATAATTTGGATCCTTATACATTTTAATTTAAAACTGAAATAACACAAATGTACAGGTTAGCTAACAAAGGCTCAATCTGATTTAAAATCAATGTACTTTTTTTTTTTAAGTGATACAATTAGGATTAATATCAATTATTTAAATTGCTCTACCTGGCAGCTTCCGTATACACCAGTTTCCTGTTGAGAATCTCCTACATATACTAAATGCAAATTAAAAGGTTGAGCTTTATTTTGTAAAGTTTCCACTCATTTAGAGTTTTAAAAAGTGACTCAAATCAGAACTACTGGGGTAATGCAAAGTAACCAAAGCACCCAGAACATATGGGAGACCCATTTATTCTGCACAAACATTGTAGGCCCAATCCTGCACTTCCTAAAGGCACTGACAAAATTCCCTTTTGGTTCAATGGAAGCAGGACTGGCCCCTCTATCACCACTCAAAAAGGAATGAAAAGGAATTTCAGATCCATCATGCTGAGCATGCACCAAAGGTGTGGTGGAGTTAAATGTTACAATGGAAATGAAGGCTCAGTGCAAAATTCAGTTGTATTATAGGAGCATCTGAAGATACTGGGGCTCTCCACTCATGCTACCAGTCCACACCTATATGCACAGTAAATACTAAAGATTTCTGGCAAGAGGCTACTGTTTCCCACTTACTGCATTAAACTCTATTAACCCCACAGTAACAAGAGTTACCTAAAAATAGAGAGAATACTTAGAAGGCTCAGTCCAGGTGAAAAAAGGCTTATGCATATACAAGCTGCTCCAAAAGCCACCTTAGGCCTGCCTTACTACCTACAGGAGGCATTCCCCACAACCAGTCACCAAAAAGCAGTAATGTACATCACACACAGCTTACCAGTAGATGTATTTGTGACTCCATTCACTGTCCCTTCCACATCCGTCTCATCCTCAGCATAGCTCATCATTAAGGCTCGCTGGCGATCTGTCAGCCTCCTGCAGGTTAGAGTACAGTGTTGCTATCTCAGTCAGTATTCACTTTAGGGATAAATACCTTTGCAGCCCAAACTCAGCTTCCCACCATGCTGCACACAGAAGGGCTGCTACTGATAATGCAAAGCTAATATAACTGAGATGTCTTCAGAATCCCAATGACCCTCTTAAAATAAGCACCTGAGAAAGGAATATAGCTTGCTAATGGAAACCTCTAGGGAAACAGGGAAGATTCTAGTCACTGTATTTCATCTGATTGCAAAAGAGTAAGTTGAACATTTTAAAGAGTTGAAACTAAGAAGATTCAAACTGGAAGCTATATCAGAATAACAAGTTGGCAGAGGAGCACTAAAGAAATGGAGTTCTCACTTGACTGCATGATACAAACATAGGAGCCTTTCCAAGCTTTAAAGTTTACCTTGCAACAAGCTAATGAGAATGGCTCAGAGGTCTAGGCAGCAGGTCCTAGGGCTTGTTAGAACAGGTTTAAAAGTTCAGGAGGGTAAACTCAGCCTTTGGAGGCAGTGATACTCAAACCTCAGTGGTTCAGGAGCCAAATTAGCTATCAACATACCCAAAAGAGCCACAGTACTATGATTTCATTTGTTTCATTTACTCTAGTACTCTATACTCATATTTAAACAGTAGGACAGGGGAAATATTTAGTATTTATATATACAGCAGATATTATTCTCACAGCAAATAAATTAATAACTTAGTGCAAGTTGATAAACTTAACTGGTTTATATACACAGTAAAATCATCCTGACTGGTTAATAACTCTGATGGATTAGTAATTAAATCCCACGGTGTTTTAATATCATGTACTGCAAAGAGTCGCAGGGGACACATTAAAGAGTCACTTGAGGCTCCCAAGCCTCAGTCTGAGTATCACGGTTCTAAGGTATAATACTCTGGGTTCCAAAGAGTTACTCAGTAAACACAGGACCTATGCAGCCTTACGAATAGTCACATAATTGCAGGTTTATTTTTGATTGCCACAATTAACTTTCAGGGGTTTGTTTTTAAATTAGGTCTCTACTCCTTATGGCTACAAGAACGTTCAAAACGTGAGGGGAGTATAAACCAATGCATTGGTGTATGAATTTGCAGGAAGCCTGAAACAACTCCAAGAGTTGTCAACTGTGCTATTCATCTAAATGGGAGTGTTAATATACATGTAATAAGTCTAATGATAGTTTACATTACAAACATTAACTTTTGCTGCTGATCATTCTAGCAGAATCAAGCAAGAGCAGCAATCCTTCATTATTGCAAGTAGAGCAATGGCAGATATTGGGGAGGGATAGAATGGCATTTGCTAACAAAGGCTACTTGGAATAAGAAAACCCAACTTCCTTTTCCTCTAATGTAAAGTCATCTCAAATCCTGTCCCCAAATGGTAAAAGAAATAGGAGATGCATCCCCTACTCAGCATCAAAAACCTCAATTGCCTTATGGGCATCAAAACGTAAAGCCACATATGCCACAGATCCCTGACCACCAAAGCCTTCCATATATGTCATCCTTAACTAGCTATGAAAAACCTCCAGCATCACAGAGCACCTATACAGTGCCACTACAAAAATCAGTGGCACACTGCGAATCTGGGGGCAACAAAACAAGGGATTCTGTACAGATTTGTAAGATTAGGGTCTATTCTACATAAATCCAGGGATCGTGCTGCGCTGTTCAGATCTAAGGCTATGTCTACGTTAGGAGCGCTGTTTGCGTGTAGGAATATCAGTATACTTCAAGGATAAAGCATTCCTTGCATGGACACAAGTATAATAGTAAAGCTGCGCGCCTTGTACCGATGCAGTAAAACCTCCCCCATGAGTAAAATCCGCTACGCTTGTGAAAGTGCAGTTTGGCTGGCACAGCTGTATCCACAGTGGCATAGATATGTCAACCGAGATCACACCTCTTCACACCCATGATGGACATAGCTATGCTGGCAGAAATGTGCAGTGTGGATGTAGCCTACTATGCCACACAGGACAATACTGATCAGTATATTTGGAGTGGCAACATTTATTGTTTGAGACATTTATATCTGCTCAGAGCATTCAGGATGTTAGAGTAAAGATCTCAGAGCATGGTAATTTAAGCTATAAACTAAACTGCGCAGATTTTTGGTTAAATGGAAAAACCTACAGTTCAACAAAAGATACAGTAAAATAGAAGTTGCTTTGTTTACTAGATTTCCTAGGGCTCAAAGCATACATAGATAAAATAGTGAAGATCTTTCACTCCTGAGAACACATTCTGCACAGCAAATTTAAAGATTTCTACAAGACATCTCCAAATCTTAGTAGACGTTCCACTTACTTAGGAACCCTGATCTTTAGATGAATGTAGTGGTCTCCGTAACCATAACTGTTAATCTTGGAAATGCCTTTCCCACTCATTCTAAGCCTCTGCTCTGCTTGAATACCAGGCGGTATCTGTGAATAAAAAGACCAATGTGTTTATTATTGCTCTGCAGTACCAAGGTGCCAACATGGAAACCTATAAACCGAGGCCTACTTAAATCACAGAGACATCACACCTTTTTCACAGGTTGGTCAAGGCATAAATAGCAAATTTCACAGATGTGTGCATACCATATCACCCTTACTTCTGTGCTGCTGCTGGCAGCAGCGCCGCCTTCAGAGTCAGCCAGCAGCTGCTGCTCTCCTGATGCCCAGCTCCAAAGGCAGGATCGGTACCAGCAGCAGCGTAAAAATGAGGGTGGCATAATATGGTATTGCCACCCTTACCTCTGTCAGTGGCATTGCCTTCAAAGTTGGGCATGCAACCAGCAGCTGTCGCTCTTTAGCCGCCCAGCTCTGAAGGCAGCGCAGAAGTAAGGGCGACAATACCGTAACCCAGTTTGAGAAACACTGTATACTTTTGTATATTTTATCCTATAGAATTGGGTAAAAACACACAAAAGACCAGATTTCATCATCTGGGAGGAGTTTTTCACGGTTATGAATTTGATAGGGTCCTACCTATAAAATTAATCAAGCTATTCCTCCTGCAGACTGTGAAGTAAAGGAGGAGGAATTTATTTCTATATTTAGATAACTAGGTACTGCTCAGATATTACTCCAGCGATTCTCAAACTACTGACAACCGCGACCCTTTTTCACTTTCTTCTTTGGGGTGGCGGACTCTTGTATGTCCGCCGAAAAGCCACCAAATTGATTACTTCTGGATTGGGCAGCTATTTTCAGCGGACATGCCAAGCGCTCCTGAAAGCGCCCAGTATGTCCACCGAATCCAGAAGTATTCAATTCGGCGGCTTTTCAGCGGCACCAGAGGCTCACAACCTCTCAGGAAGTGGTCGGCAACCCCCCAAGGGGTTGCGACCCCCACTTTGAGAACCACTATTTAACTCAATAGTAATGAAAAAGCATTCAACAATGGGAATTAAAGTGAACTACCTACTAAGGACCAGTGTAATTAAGGACAGATCTACACTAGAAGTGCTTTGTTGGTACAGCTATATCACTATACTATACAGCAAGGGTAGTGAATAAGTTACCGTGGGCCAAATCAGGACCACCAGATGCTTTTGAACGGGACACCAAAAAAATTGTATTTATTTATTTATTTTATTTTGACCCTCTCGTTCCCTCACAATGCAATTTCCAATACATTGTACTATTAATGATTGACTGGTTCTCCTTAATTCTTTATTTGCTTAAATTGAGCGACCATCTTTCTTGGAGATTATTTTCAGGTTCTACAGTGGATCAATTTTATTTTTCATTTAATGCTTATATTTTTAGTGCAATGGGGCACATTACTAATGTACAGCATTGTATCTGTTTACTGAACAAGGGAACCTGTGGTGTGAAAAGTGTTTCTCTGGAGTCTGGACCTTGACTATACCTTAACCAAGAAATTTGGACCGTGACAAAAATAATTGACTATCCCTGCTATACAGGAATCACACTCAAGCTCAGTTTTGCCAGTGTAACTGGGTCTACACTAGGGGCTTTTGCTGGCACAGCTATGTCTAGACATCACATGCCCTCACTGACACAGCTGTGCCAGCAAAAGCTTAAAGTGTACACCCCTGCCCAAACATAGTATATTACTCATCACTGAGTCCCGCCACAGTGTGGTCTAGTCCTTATAACAAAGGACAGTCAAGACTCTTGGATTTTATTCCCAGCCCAGCTATTGATTTATTATGACATTATGGGGTAGTCAACCTCTGAACCTCGCTTCTCCAATGCATAGAACAGTTAATACTGAATTTGCACAGTCTCAATGTGCGGAACCCCACCTCCTTGAACGAAGAGCTATGTAAATACAAAATCTAAAAAGCTGCCAGGATAACTGAGCAGAAACAAGACACAGCAACAAGCAGGAGAGAATCATATATACACAAAACCTGGTCAACAACAACAGCCCGCAGCAGTGTCAAGGACCTTCCCAGCCAGGAGACCTTCCCAGCATTCAGACAGCCTCACCTTTCCAATGATTTGTGTCTCTTCAGCAGCTCTCATAGCTCTTTGAGCACTTAGGCAGAGCCAGAAGAAAGGGAAGTGGGAGTTATCCCTTGCATACATGGGACCAAGCAGAACCCCCGCAAAATGGCAGTCAGTACTCAAGAGGCGTAAGACTAGAACAACAAAGGTCTTGGTACTTTTAACCTTCGGAAATCTGCCTTGTATTTTTTCCACTCTTCTTGAAAGCAAAGAATGGCTGCTTATTGTTCTAAGCTAAGTTACTGTTTCTAGCTCCTCCACCCACTGTTACCACATACCGTGATATTGATGGTCTCATACAGACCCTGAGTTCTGGCTGTACCTCCAAGAACTGCTTGTGCTATTGAGATAAAGAGGTCTGAGTGTATATCTGCTCCATCTCTTCTGAACACAGGGCTTTTCTGAACCTAAAAGCAAATAGATCAAGAGCAATGAGCACAGGTCATGTGTACGCATCATTCCAAGATAAAATACCAGGTTAAGTTGTTATAAGCGGATATCAATAATTTTAGGGCAACAAAGAGTCCTGTGTCACCTTATAGACTAACAAACTTATTGGAGCATAAGCTTTCGTGGGTTAATACCCACTTCGTCGGATGCATGCTGTGGAAATATCCCTTTTTTAGGAAAAAAGTCTTACCCTCATCCCCTAAAACTTACATAGCATCTGGAATTAAAGTTATTCTTAGAAACTAACCACAAACACCTCAGGCACTAAATATTAACAGCTAGAGCAGGCCTCTCCTCTGATAGAGAATACTAAAAATGGCATTAAGAGGTTTCACGTTTCCTGTTTCAATGAATTCCCGCCAATTTTTCAGTTTACAGGAAAAAAATTAACAGCTAGGGCTTTATACTCAGCCTGAGATCTGAGAATGACACTGTGCTCTTCACTGCTTGTCAATCACCACCAGTAAAGATTCTTAAGAGAGTAAAAAAGAGACTATTATCCAGTTCATAGGACAATGGAATGGCAGAGGGGACGGAAGCACCCTCTCTCTCAGTATTTCATAGTACCTCTGACAGTTTTGATGACTACATTTCACAGGCTCTGGAGAGGTTATTAAATCCTTCTTGAAGGGAACATAAGCAAAAATGGAGGAAGAGATCAGTGTTAATGAAGAGGCCCTCAATTAAACGGTCAGTAGAGAATGAAATCCTGTCATACACTAAGGTCTTTAATTTTACTCTTGACAGAGACATGATAGATGATACACATGGGTACAGGACTGTATCTGCAAAGAACATGTAAATCAGCAGTGACCTCACATTTTTAAAGAGAGGGCATTTTAACTTCTAAATTTAGCATCTCATAAATGCATTCCTGCATAAATGCATTCAGAACTTCTGTGTCAGAGACAGCTGATACTATACTAGTACATTACTTACAGGGATTCCAATTACCTGAGAGTTGATAAGTTTCCCTGACAGCCTGTAGGCTACAGATTGTATCCTAGGACCAACCTCCCTATATGTAGCAGTGAATTTTTGTTCTAGGAATAGACTAAACATTTTATCACTTGCTTTGGGGCAGACCTTTCACAATCTCAGTCCTGGTCTACACTGGAGGGAGAGGGAGGGAGAAGATCTAAGATACACAACTTCAGCCATGAGACTAGCATAGCTGCAGTGGACGTACCTAGATTGACTTACTGCGGGGTTTTCACAATGCTGAGTCAACTGCCGACGCTTCCCTGTCGACTCCGCCTGCGCCTCTCACAGCAGTGGAGTACAGGAGTTGAGGGGAGAGTGCTCGGGCATCGATTTATCGCGTCTAGACTAGATGTGATAAATCAATCCCTGACAGATCGATCTCACAGTGTGGATCCCCACCATAATGTAGATCTGCTGTCAGAAAACTGGGCTAACATCACTTCAACTAGGCGAGACGACCCTCCAGCCCAATTTCCATGTTTACACTGAAAGGAGATAGGCTACCGGCACACTACCCCTTCTTCACAGAAGACAATCCAATGTAAGCAGTGTATAGTCAGGTGTCACACATACCCTGAATGTAATGAAAATTTCTCTCTTTCCTACGGGCATCCGAACAGTCTGTCCATCCTCCACACCTGCAATCAGAACAAGGATACGAATATTATACTGTTTGTCCGATATTATGCTCTACACCTTGTATTTCAAAGCACTTACAGCCTTCCTAGTCTAACCCAATGCCTGAACACCTACCACTGCCTCAACTGGATGCCATCACAGCAGTATTTCCATCATCCAGGAAGAAACACCCATGGATTTACTGGCAGAAACTACAAAGGCAGCAGCAGCATAACTCATGTTCTCCAGAGGCACCTCAGATTACCACAGCACCCAGCGTTTGAAGAGGGGGGTGTCACCAGGTGTTTGTATCCTAGGATGCACTTATTCTAGTGCCAACCACAACTGGGCAGCTCATTAATTCAATTCAAGCTGAATTCAAATTGTATTTTTCCCTTCAATGTAAGTGAATTCAGTGCTGGTGAAAGGTAAACCATTGAGAGGCACTGGAGACTGACACACTATGTTTATCTAAAAAGGTAGAGACTATGCAAGCTGCTACGCAGACAATCGGACCATTTCTAGGAGGGAGGGGAGTTCTTTCAACACTCATTCAGTATTCTTTGAGTTGACAATTGGGATGGTGAATTTGTGATCTAAGGTAAAATTTTCAAAAACACCAAAATGTATGTCAGTGAAATTCAGAGATTGGGGGGGGGGGGGGGGGATCTTTTATTGGACCAATTTCTGTTTTTTTTTCCTACCAAGCTTTTGAGCTTACAGAGAGCTCTTCTTCAGTTCTGTGTAAGTTCAAAAGTTTCTCTCTCTCAACAACAGAAATTGGTCCAATAAATACTATCTTACCCTTCTTGTGTCTCTAATATCCTGGGACCAACATGGCAACAACACTGCATGTAGTGAAACTTATGGCAATTAAGTGTCTTTGAAAATTTTACCCTTAGACATCTTTCTACTGGGAAATAGAGTAAGACTCAGAAATTCATTGCACAAAAGCCAGAGTCATGAGATGGTAATTGCTTTCAGCTACCACCATCCTGAAACCATCATCTAGAAATGAAAAGATCTTTATCTTATTACTAATCCTTTGAGCCCGCTAGCCATCAGTGCTCTTTATTCTTAAAACAGATTTGATGCATACAAGTTTCTCCATACTGCTGTGTCTGAGCTTTGACTCCATAGAGCCAACCATTCTCTAGAGGCAAGAAACATGCTCAGCTGAGCTTCACATGCGAAGAGATACACAGCCAGCATGCAAACACAGAAACTGACCTGCTGGTACAGGGACTGTCACATTCTTCTTCTGTTTGGTTTGCCCTGAGCCACGACACAACACACACGGTGTTGTCACAACAGAACCACGACCTCCACATCGCCGGCATGTAGAACGCATCACAAAAGGGCCTGTATTTATTGTTTCCTAGCAAAAGAAGAAAGAGGGGGGATTAGAGGATTCCTTCGATAGTGTATAAGTATTACTAATTTCTGTAAAACAACCCCCATGGCAAATCCAATCCCTGTTAAGTCACTGCTCCAACACATGCACAGCATGACCTGCGCCAAGGAAATTTAGTCTACCTTACTGTGGGATATGGGTAACAATGGTGGGTCAAAATATAGCCTGAGGAGCTAGATTAGGTGTCTCAACCAGATCTAACCCACCAAGAAATGTCAATCTCCTTTTGTTTCCAGATTACCAGTTGAAGGAGCTCATGCGGTCAGTAAGATCATCCAGGTGCCAGAGAGAGTGGGTGAAAGTAAGACAGCGTTGAGAAAAGATTGGGGAAGAGAAGCCGTTCCTATCTGAAAGCCTGATCCTCCACTACTTTGCACCTTCTTGAGTAATGTACACCTGTGAAGAGTGGGAACTCTTCATTTGGATTTGGTAGCCTTTCAGGTCCACAATACACAGGCATAAAATCACCTAAGATGCAAGGCAATGGAGAAACATACCCAAAAGCTCTTATTCAGTTAAATAAACCACTGCTCTTAACAGCTTAAAGTGGATAGAGCTCTATGGTCGATCAGAAGCTTTGTGATAACAGAAGTCCTAACTTAACTGTGACCTCTTTCCAATATCATTCATCCACAACCCCCATAACCTATTAAAAGGTGCAGTTTAGGATACAACGCAGAGTGTTATGTGAAAAGGTTGCACCTTATTTCACTAGTACACTTTGCAAGAGCCTGGAGAGTTTTCACTTCAAGAGTTCAGCTGCAATTCAGTAACACGAGCTAGGAAGACCAGATGCATCTCAACCATGTGATTCCAGTCCAAGACACACAATGCGCATCTCCACACAGCCTTAAAAATCTGTTTCACACATAAGATCAAATCTCTGTCATTCTCCTACCAAACCTCACCCTTGTAATGAGAAGGCAGAGGATGCCAATGTACAATAAAGCCCTAAATATGTTTTCATCATGGAGAGAGTAACACTGAATGCATAAATGTGGCAGACTTTACAGATTAAAAGTGCATCAAAATGTAAAGGAAATGTTTGAACCTAGCTTGTCGTAAACTACAGAAATGATTCAGAATAAAAAACCTAGACTCAACAAGGTTTCTCAAAGACAAGGTTTATAACAACATAAAGTAATATTCAAAAACCAAGAACAAAAATCTGCCCCCAAGTTAGGGATCAAGTCAGTTTTATGAGCTGTCGGTGTGAAATTCAGCCTTTCCAAATGAATGGTTCCCCCACCCTCCCTCCCTGTTTCTCAAGCAGTCAATTAATAATATTCCTTCCTCTGAACTTTTGCAAGAAGAGGGGGGGAAATGAGCTGTTTACTGGTGACTAGATAGCTTCCGGCACCCTGACATATGGCTATTTTAAGTTTTGGAGGGGAAAAAAAAGCAAGAACTGCTTAGGAATAAAATTCAATTAACCGAGTATATTTAATCCTCATCGCAATTTCTCCAATTTTTTCTTTGGAGGTCACCATTAATAAATGAAGCAGTGAATGTACTCAGAGTACCTCCAGAACACTGGCTGGCTTCTGCACAAAGAAACCAAAAGTTTCACATTTGTTACTGGTCTCTGTGGAAAAAGTAATACTTAGGTCTCAGTCATAGGGACAAATATCTATATCAGATATTCTACTTGGGCCAGTAGTTGCAAATCTTAGAGAAGTCCTGGAGACTGAACTACCCTATCAACCCCATAGGTGATCCCTCAAGGATGGAAGCACACAGGGAAACAGCATGGGAAAGGCTTGCACTGACACTGTCCATGTTGCCTCTGTTCTGTGGATCTGCTTCTGGCTCTCCAAGACTGGTGAGCTAGCCCTTTCTAGCAGCTCACATTTAGCTACACAGAAACTGACATCAAAAACTACATTTAATCACCCCCTTATTTACTGATGATTTAAGGCATTTTTGAGTAAGGAAAAAGCTAACCTGTCCTGAAAACAAGAATGTCAAAGAACATTAGAAAACCGGGGTTATGCTCTAAAACAGCACTTACCATACCAGTGCCGTTGCAGTAGTGACAGTGCTGAACTTTAGTACCAGGCTCATGCCCCTTGCCATCACACCGCTGACAAGAGTCATTGATATTCACCACAATCTCCTTGTTAATACCTTTTGCAGCTTGATTGAACGTCAACTCCATGATGTACTAGACAAGAGAAAGGAATGGAATCGCAGCTGTAATCTATATGCCGATAGGCTGAAAGTAAACAAACGCTGTAATTAAAAGCCCCAGTGGTCTCCACTCAGACTGTGATTGCAACACCATTTAAAATGTTAGACACAGTACTGGAGAAGAAGGGGGCCCATCTGACTCATCTAGACTCAGACATTCTCAGATTTCAGTTTAGGAAGCAGTAACATCTTCTTTATGTATACCCAGAGTCGAAGGTCTTTGCAACACAATATATACATGCATTATCCTTACCTCCTGTGGCTGGTCAAAGACACCCTGAAAATCTCCAAAAGGGGATCCTGAAAATTCCCCAAAGATTTTCCTGAAAAGTTCCTCTGGGTCAATGGTGGGACCACCACCCCAATACTGACGTCCAGCACCCGCTGAGCCAGCGTCAAAGCCAGCT
This sequence comes from Sternotherus odoratus, assembly GCA_032164245.1. NCBI lineage: Eukaryota > Metazoa > Chordata > Testudines > Kinosternidae > Sternotherus > Sternotherus odoratus. The sequence continues at coordinate 44,001,386 of JAVMKO010000010.1, forward strand.
GAACCATAAGTATCATATTGTTTTCTCTTCACTTCATCACTTAACACCTATAGGGGAGGAAAGTACAGTACCATCAGGACTCTCAGTACAGAACTGGGGCAGCATAGCTGCCACTAGATAAGAATATTCAGACATCTTCTCATTCCAAGGTGAATCCGAGTTTACATCCACCACCAGCAAAATATTGCGAACTACTACACAGTCCCAACTTCAATTCCTTTGTATTAGGATAGCTAGATACCTTCAATAATGCCAAAAGGTGAAATGAACACCATGGAAGAAAAGCACTCTGTTTCTCTCATGCATATTTGATGGCAAAGTAAAGCTCCTAAGCTTGTGATGCTTCCAAATACAGTAAAATCTCGATATAACTGACTAATTCGGGCGAGGGGGTGTCCGTTAAAGCCGAAAGTCCGTTATTTAATAATAAAAAAACGAGCTGTCGGAGCAGCAGCCCGCCCGAATTAGTCCGTTATATCAAGGTTTTACTGTATCATGTTAAACTATGACGGCAGCCGGCAGCCGGGAGTCAGCCCGCCCGGGTCCCGGCTGCTGGGACCCGGGCGGCAGCCGGGACCCGGCAGCCAGCCCGCCCGGGTCCCGGCTGCTGGGATTCGGGCGGGAGCGGGGAACCGGCAGCCAGCCCTCCCGCTGCCTGGACCCGGGCGCCGGCAGCCAGCCCTCCCGCTGCCTGGACCCGGGCGCCGGCAGCCAGCCCTCCCGCTGCCTGGACCCGGGCGCCGGCAGCCAGCCCTCCCGCTGCCTGGACCCGGGCGCCGGCAGCCAGCCCTCCCGCTGCCTGGACCCGGGCGCCGGCAGCCAGCCCTCCCGCTGCCTGGACCCGGGCGCCGGCAGCCAGCCCTCCCGCTGCCTGGACCCGGGCGCCGGCAGCCAGCCCTCCCGCTGCCTGGACCCGGGCGGCAGCGGGGAGCCGGCAGCCAGCCCGCCGGCTGCCTGGACCTGGGCGGCAGCGGGGAGCCGGCAGCCAGCCCTGGAAAAACGGATTTGGGATGCATTGGACTTGCTCATAAATTTTGTCCGTTGCATCCGAAGTCCGTTAAATCGGGGTCCGTTAAATCGGGGTTTTACTGTAAGTACATTAGTTATAGACAAAGTGATCAGGAGCTCTGGGTTTTTATACTATTTGAAGGTAAGCAAAAGTGACTTTCAATTATCTTGTACCTTATAGTGTGGAAGACCACTGGGACAGGAGCTAGCAAATGAAATAAGCCTGACAGTCAAGATGAATAAAGTTGGGGGGAGGAGGCAGGGTTCTACAAATCCCGCATCATCAAAAGGCCAATTATTGATGTCACTTATGACGTCTTTCTATTGATTAACAGATCCATTCCAGTACTCGGCTTTTCAACCAGTCCATTTTGTATTGAGGAACAGCACAACAGCCCATGAGTGGCCCAAAAGAAATGCCTAGAATAAATCAGTAAATGGCTAGTTCATTTACTGAAAAATATCCAAATCATTTTTGGCACATACATACCCAAGTCTAGAAAACAATACTTTCCTACCAATGAAGTAATAGCAGCTGTTTTACAGAAATGCTGAGATGAGCTGTAATTGTGCTGTTCTCTCCCTACCACAGTAGGTAACCGAGTACAGAGTTACATTACCTCATAGGCTTCTGCCAGCTGAGAGAACTTCTCCTTAGCTTTGGGCTCGTCCTTATTTGTGTCGGGATGGTACTTCTTGGCAAGCTAAGCAAAAGAATTATTAAAAATAGGAGGGAAATAAGTCCACTGTTATCACTGCTACATAGTAAACCTTCTATGTCAGGGGGTATGGGGGGAATTTAGCCAGACCCTAGCATTCAACATCTGCATTTAGAGGAGACCAAAAGCATTTCCTAAGTCATTTTCTCTCCATATCATTCCCATATAAGGGACATTAAAAAGCCGTTTCTCATTATATTGGTATTAAAGCCTCTAACAAATGGTACTGCAAGCTTTTCCACATAAGCATAGGTGTGCACTGATCTCGTACATATAGGTAAGGACACCCCTTTTCTCCAAGAAGCTCCTGGACATATGGAATAATGTCAGATCAATGGCAGTTATGATCTGACTGCTGATAACACTTAAAATTTGCTTCGAGGTTTCTAATAGATGGGGGGAAGCCATGGTTTGGGGTTTTTTACAGTCCATCATGGACTCTTTCCTCCTGTCAATCAGCCAAAAAAAATCATACAGTATTTCACAAATGTCTATGAATGTTTCCATTTTTTGACCCCCTTCTGAAACAATGGCACTGCCCAAGACAGCCCTGGGCTAGATAGGCCATTCTTCTGAATCTGCTCCGCCTGCCACACTTATGTTCCTTTGACAACCTCTTGTCCCCTCCCTGCTATGCTATCTTTAGAATAGGAGTTCGTTTTGGAATTTTGATTCATTACAGATCAGAATAAGATAATAGAATATTGGGGTTGGAAGAGACCTCAGGAGGTCATCTAGTCCAATCCCCTGCTCAAAGCAGGACCAACCCCAACTAAATCATCCCAGCCAGGGCTTTGTAAAGTTGGGCATTAAAAAATAATAAGGATGGAGATTCTACCACCTCCCTAGGTAGCCCATTCCAGTGCTTCACCACCCTCCTAGTGAAATAGTGATTCCTAATATCCAACCTAGATCTCCCCCACTGCAACTTGAGACCACTGCTCCTTGTTCTGTCCTCTGCCCACTGAGAACAGCCTAGCTCCATCCTCTTTGGAACCACGAGTTCAGGTAGTTGAAGGCTGCTATGAAATCCGCCCCTCTCTCTTCTCTTCTGCAAACTAAATAAGTCCAGTTCCCTCAGCCTCTCCTCATAAGACATGTACCCCAGCCCCCTAATCATTTTCGTTGCCCTCAGCTGGACTCTCTCCAATTTGTCCACATCCCTTCTGTAGTGGGGGGACCAAAACTGGATGCAATACTCCAGATGTGGCTTCACCTGTGCCAAATAGAGGGGAATAATTCCCTTGATCTGCTGGCAATGCTCCTACTTTTACAGCTCAATATACCATGCGCCTTGCTTGGCAACAACGGCACACTGCTGACTCATATCCAGCTTCGACCACAGTAATCGCCAGTCCTTTCCTGCAGAACTGCTGCTTAGCCAGTAGGTCCCCACCCTGTAGCTGTGCATAGGATTCCTAAGTGCAGGATTCTGCACTTGTCCTTGTTGAACCTCATCAGATTTCTTTTGGCCCAATCCTCCAATTTGTCTAGGTCACTCTAGACCATGGGTGGGCAACCTATGACACGCATGCCAAAGGTATTAAAATGTATTACTGGCACACAAAACCTTACATTAGATCGAATAAATTAAGACTCGGCACACCACCTCTGAAAGGATGCCGACCCCTGCTCTAGACCCTATCCTACCCTCCAGTGTATCTACCTCTCCCCCGAGCTTAGTGCCATCTGAGAATTTGCTGAGGGTGCAATTCATCCCATCCCAAAATAAATGGGTCATTCCATCTCCCTAACACCACCATTATCACAATGGTGAATTTGAATTCCAAGAGACACCATCTCTTTGTTTTTCTTAGGTATACATGCCTGGTAATAGGCTTTCTTGATCTCCTTCTGGGTGGCATTTCGAGGCACTCCCAAAACCTGGTAGTAATCTTCTTTGGCGTAGAAAGCAGAACTGGTATGAAATGAGGCAGCACATATTAAAGGAGAGCATTTAGTTCCTAAGAAAAAATAGAAAAAAAAAAAGTCAGGAAGAATTGTAAAAAGACATAATTCCCTGGACATTTTGCATTGATCACGACCTACTATTCTGTATTAGCCAGCTGTGTCATAGAATTGCACAGGCCACATATGGCCTTGGCCATAAGAGGTAAATAAGGTCAGATTTATTAAAAATCATTTCATTACTTTGATTTCAACCTTCAATGTTACTGAATTGCATTAGAAAAATGTGCTGTAAAAGATGTTCTCGAACTGATGAAGATTCCAAGACATACTGAAATTTAGACTAAGGGCTTGTCGTCATGTACAGTGGTACAACTGCACCAGTGCAGATGCACCACTGTAGCGCAGGGGTCTCCAAACTACGGCCCGCGGGCCGCATCCGGCCCGCGAGGCCCTCTCATCCGGCCCGTGGAGATCTTTTTGTCTACGGCAGGGGTCGGGAACCAGCCACGGGGCCGGGACGCGCCGCGTGCTCCGCTGCCGCCCGGGACGCGCCGCGTGCTCCGCTGCCGCCGCCGGCCGGGACACGCCGCGTGCTCCGCTGCCGCCGCTGGCCGGGACGCGCCGCGTGCTCCGCTGCCGCCGCCGGCCGGGACGCGCCGCGTGCTCCGCTGCCGCCGCCGGCCAGGGACGGCTCAGAGCTGGGGCCGGGACGCGCCGCACCGCCACCCAGTTACAGGCGGCGAAACAAGGAGCCACCCACTGCCAGGCGGCGAAACGGTCTGTGGGGAGAGACCGGGTTGAGCGGGTCAGTTGGGGGGGGGGGGGGGAAGAGACCGGGTTGAGCGGGTCAGTTGGGGGCGGGGGTTGGAGGAAAGGAGGTTTTGGGGGGAGAGACCTGGCTGGGTGGGTCATTTGGGGGGGGTTGGAGGAAAGGAGGTTTTGGGGGGAGAGACCTGGCTGGGTGGGTCAGTTGGGGGTTGGAGGAAAGGAGGTTTGGGGGGGAGAGACCTGGCTGGGTGGGTCAGTTGGGGGTTGGAGGAAAGGAGGTTTGGGGGGGGAGAGACCTGGCTGGGTGGGTCAGTTGGGGGGGGGGGTTGGAGGAAAGGAGGTTTTGGGGGGAGAGACCTGGCTGGGTGGGTCAGTTGGGGGGTTGATGTGTAGTGTTCATGTGTAGTGAACAGGTGTTCATGTGTAGTGTTCATGTGTAGTGAACAGGTGTTCATGTGTAGTGTTCAGTGTTCATGTGTAGTGTTCATGTGTAGTGTATCAATGTGTTATTAAATAATAACTGAATAAAATAATATTAAATAAATAATTAAAAACAACATCCATGTTTTGATTCTTTTTTATTTGGACCTCGTGTGTGTTGTCGGCCCCCGAACTGCTATTTGATAGTTAATGCGGCCCTCGGGCTGAAAAGTTTGGAGACCCCTGCTGTAGCGCATTAGTGAAGACACTATTACACTGACAGGAAAGCTTGTCTCATTGGCATAGTTAATCCGCCCCCGTGAGAGGTGGTAGCTATGTCGCCAGAAGAAGCTCTCCTGTCAACATAGTGCTGACTATACGGTGGGTTAGGTCAGTATAACTATGTCACTCAGGAGTATGGATTTTTCAAACCTCTGTGTAACGGCAGTTATACCACTATAGGTCTGGAGTGTAGACTTGGCCCAAGTTTTTAGAATAATAATGGGTGGTAGCAACAGCTCTAATTATCACATGGATGTTTCTGCAATTCCAAACATGAGGAAAGGTTGTGTGTGAGAGAATAAATGGAAGGGGTTGCCCAAGAGATACTTAACACATGGTGCACCCTAGAAAAAAATTGAGAACCTACAAAATTCTACTAAGCCTAACAGCACAGTATCTAGACACTGACTACGAGAAGTGCCTTAGCTTTCTCCAAGTAACCATCAACTTCTCTGCTGCTCCTTCTTTGAAGGAGTCTAAATTCCATTAATCTTCATAGGAGATTTAGGGGAAGGAAGTAAACTCCCTGGACATCTGTGTCTGATCTATTGAGAGAAAACCTCTGCAAAGAGACATGTTGTGCACTGTATTTTAAAATAAGCAAGATATAAACTCATCCTGTTCTTCTGTGAAAGAATTCCATTGACAGGATTCCACTACCTGACTCCTGAGGGCTCTAAACTGGACTACGTCAATTGCATCATCTGCTTTGTGTACTTCATAGGCTGCTGAGAAAGATGCTCCCCAAAATATACTGAAGGTCAGAGAGGGATTTGAGGACAACCAGGGCCTTAAAAATGATGTTGGACTGAATGGAGTTGGTGCAGAGCATGAGTGCAGTTCGCTCATATATCTATTCCACTCAGGATATGTGCAACTGCACGTGGAAGCTCCTGTAGATCCCACATGAGTCTCACAGTAGAGCAGATACAGTAGTGCACCCAGAGGTATGGATTACCACTAGAAGATTGTCTGAATGGGACAAGCACAATCTTCTTGCAGCTGGAAACAGAGAAACATTTCTGGTCACTATTGCGATTTGGTTATCTACATCCATCATGCAGAGTATGAAAAATTGGGCACCTCTTCAACAGGCTGAGATATTACCCTTCTTTGAGAATTATTTTACCCTCAAGCTAAAACAGCTTCCTTCAAAATGCTTAGAGGAGGAAGTGTTGGTAGACAAGCTGGAAGCAGATCTCTTCCATGCTATGGCTAGACCAGGCCTATGAAATTTGTATCATTAGAAGATACAGCAAGTTGCTAGAGTTGGGATGAAGGTGAAAGCTGGAGTGCTCAGGACAATGGGCAGCTTTCCCCTCACAGGAGAGGGAACCAAATCTGCTTCCCTGGTTGAAAAGCTAATAACTTCACCTTTACATCCCCACAGAATACAGCGAAGGGCCAGGGTGATGGGTAGCCCAGAACCCACATATAAGGCATAAAAGTGCCACAGCTCTTTCCAGGAGAGTAGCATGACAGGGCCCTGTCACAGAGGTGGCAACCCCAGCATGCCTCCCAGGGCCATCAAGTACCCCCACCCCACCCCAGAGACAAGGGGATCCCCCTTTCCCACAACACCTCCCACCTGTCCCCAGCATCACTGGGCCACCAAAAACCCCACACGGTGAGACACCCCCCAGGGCCGGGACCTTTCACTCCTCTCCCCCACACTCACCCCCAGCTCTGCCTCCCCAGGCACAGGTACCCCGGCTCCCCGCCCCTCTCACCCCTGCCCCCCACCCCAGACACAGCCCTCCCTCACCCCCGGCCCTGCCTCTCTCATTGCCCCGTGCCTCGCCCCCCAGGCACGGGGTTCCCCAGCTCCCCGCCCCCACACATCCCGTCCCCGATCCCCCAAACAGCCCCCCACCCCTCTCACCCGCGGGGCTGACCCCGGCGCTCAACGACAGGAGGCGGCTGCCTGGCCCTACGCGGGGCGGGAAGGCGGCGGGGGCCGTGCTCAGCCGCCGGCCCAGCCACACCACCAGCAGCCGCGTGTCCCCGCCGAGACCCCAGCTCCTCCCGGCCGCCGCGCTCAGCCAGCGTGAGGAGCACCTGGCCGCCATCTTGGGACGCCGAGGCAGAGAGCGGCTGCGCAACCCGGCCGGCCAAAGGACACCCAGTGCGCAGGCCTATGCCCGAGACAAGCGGGAGCATTGCGCGTGCGCAGTAGCTCCATGCCCCCTGAGGGCGCATATTTTGCTGCGCATGCGTTAATCTTGACTCAGTGGTACCCTGCTGGGTCTGCTGGCAAAGCTCAGCTGGGCTCCCGAGTCCGGGGGGGGGGGGCAGGGGGTTTCGGGGCAGTCTGTAGCCAGCAAGGTCTGTCCCCACTACGGCCCAGCCACCTGCAGTGCAGGGTCAGATGCTCAGCCAGGACGGGGCGGGGGCCTGTCTTGGGTCTAAGATACTAGCTGGCTACAGATTCTACAACTTTCATATGGGGCTACCCTGGCGCCAGGGGGCTGGCACATTATTCTCCCCTATGCAGTGCGGTGTAACCCCCACTGAAGGTGTTTCCTAATGAACCAGATTGTAATCTATAGATCCGCAAATGTCACTTGGACAAGACTGAGATCTTGTCTACACTGCCACATACTCCAGTATAAGTTGCATCACCCGAAGGTGTGAGTAATCCATGGGACAGGGGCCCAATGAAAAGGAGAGTGGAGGGTGGGCGGGGTGTGCTCTCTCCCAGGACCAGTCGAGGAAAACCCGAGCAGTGGGCGGTGAAGCAGCCTTGAAATATACGCCGGGGAGTATGAAGCCTGGAGAGCCCCATGCACTGAGCAAGCGTCAGGAGATCTAGCCAGTCTCCCCGGTCGTAGTCCAGGAGGTCTCTGATGCTGGTGACTTCCTCCAGGACCAATCTCTGGCACGCCAAGGGGGACTCCGCCACCTGTACATGGAGCTGGGGGTTGTGTAGCAGGAACCTAGTTACCGAGAGCAGTTTCCAGGTCCGGAGGAGGTTCTGGTAGAAGACTGGCAGCCTGGAGAGGTCTCGTGGAAGATCTCTTAGATGGAAATAAAGGAGCTGTCAGTCGTATTGGACCCTTGAAAGCGACGCAGGAAGGCGTGCGCCAGTGTGCTCCACGCTGGACTACCTGCACTATAAAAGTGCCTCTGCAGGGCCTGGAGGCAGAAGACGTAGACCTGAGTGTGCAGGCACTTCAAGCCCTGTCCTCCCTCCTTCAGGTGCAGATGGAGGACCACTGCAGCGACCCAGTGCAGTCCTGGCCAGAAGAACTCCAGAACTAATTTCCAGAGGTTGGCCAGGAACCAGGGTGTTGAGCCGGTGCCGGAGCATGGACAGGACTAGCTGATTGAGAAGCAGTGCCCTCCCTTAGAGGCACCGGAGTAGTCTTGTCTATTTCCGGAGCTGCTCTGTCACTCTTCCCTCTAAACGGTGCCAGTTCTCCGGCGGAGATGGATGACGCCGAGGTAAACGCCGAGATAGAGCAGCAGACCCACACTCCAGCAGATGGCCTGAAGCGTGGGTAGGAGGGAGCTTGCCTGCCATCCATCCCTGACCCACCAGGCCAGAGTTCCAGACCCAGTTGACCCAGGCAGAGGAAGCTGCCCTGGCAAGCCTCCACCCGTGCCAAGTCACCTGGGTCTTGGAGCACGAGGAGCACGTCATCGGTGAACACTGACAGGACCAGTCGCAGCTCCGGCTCTCGCAGCACCAACCCCATCAGTTCTGGCAGAAGAGACAGAGGAAGGGCTTGAGAAAGGAGTGCAAACAGCTGGCCCATGAGGGAGCACCAGAGCGTACAATTGGTCCAAGAAGGAGAACCCCTGCCATACACCCCACCCAAAGCTGACCGGTTCAGTCAGGGTCCAGTTGAACCTGACCAGACACTTGGTGGAGGCGTACAGCACCTGGAGAAAGCCCACAAACTGGGGTCCAAAGCCAAACACTTGCCAAATGCCCAGGAGATACCCATGGTCCACCCTGTTTATGCATTCTCCTGATCCAGGAACAGGAGGGCGAACGACAGAGCATCCCTACATCCATGCTCCAAGAGATTCCCAGACCAAATACAGATTGTCAAAGATGGTATGGCCCGGGACAGTGTAGGTCTGGTCGGAGTGGACCATGTCTGCCAGCACAGACCCCAGCTGCAGCGAGATGGCCTTCACTACGACTTTGTAGTCCGGGCTGAGGAGCGAGATGGGATGCCAATTCCTAAAGTCACGGGGGTTCCCTTTCTCCGGGAGCAAGGCAAGCATGGCTCGTCTGTACAACAGGGGGAGGACCCCAGTCTCCAAGGACTTGGCCCAGACGGTGACAAGGTCCTGGCCAAGGACATCCCAGAACATGTGGTAGAACTCCACAGTCAGGCCATCCATGCCTGGGGATTTACCGGTGGGCATGCGGCAGAGGGATTCCAAGAACTTGGCCAGAGCGAGAGGCAGCTCTCGCCAGTCTCAGTCGCCCATGCTGACCGTCAGGAATCCATTCCAGAGCACTCTGCAAGCTTCAGGATCAGTCGGATCTGGGGAGAAAAGGCCCACATAGAAGGCCCTGGCCCTCTCCGCTGGATCTGTGAGCGGGGTGCCGTCCTCTGCCAGGAGACAGTGTAACTAAATGGCTTTTCTGTAGCCATGCTGGAAGGCCTGAACCAAAGCCATCTTCTGCAGCCAGAAGGAAGAAGCAGCAGCTATTAGCTGGAAGCCTGAAGTCACACACTCACATTCCATCTATACATATAAAAGTCAAATGGTATATGCGTGCATGCATGTATGTACGTTCCCTTACTCCTTCCACACCGTTTGAGCTAGAGACTTGAAATTTAATACGGTTATAGGCTTTAGGGTCCTAATCAGGGTAAGAATCGAAAATTTTTCAAATCTCACCTCTGACACCCCCTAGGGGTGAAATTCTTTAAAGCCCATTAACATCAGCTGGGCAGCTGCTGTTCTCTGTGACATAGTTATGATGTAATAATACCCCCCTCCAACGGACCCTGCACTCACTCAGCTCTCTGCCCCCTCGCCCCCTCCAACGGCCCCCGCACTCGCTCAGCTCTCTCCCCCCTCCCCCCTTCCAACGCCCCCCCCCCACTCACTCAGCTCTCTCGCCCCTCAGGTAAGAATCAAAAATTTTTAAAATCTCCCCCCACTCCAATGCCCCCCCCACTCGCTCAGTTCTCTCCCCCTCCAACGGCCCCCCGCTTGCTCAGCTCTCTCCCCCCTCCAATGAACCCCGCACTCACTCAGCTCTCTCCCCCCTCCCCCCCTCCAACGGACCCGAGCAACGCCGGGTATTTGTGCTAGTCTAAAATATATTTAAAAGATTCCTACCAAGCTCTGAGGAGGGGACTTTGCCCTAATAGCTACCTGCTGTCAGATCTCAAGATGGGTAAAGAAAACTTAAGTAACACCATTCTGTCTGGCAAGAAACTGCTTATCAATAGAGAGGGTTGTGGAATCCTTACTGTATGATCATTGTCATTACACTTTTCTGTTGTTTGACACTGTGATCTCTGTCTGGTTTGTAATTGTTTCTGTCCGCTGTATAATTAATTTTGCTAGGTGTAAATCAGTTAAGGTGGTGAGGTATCATTGGTTAAGTAATTTTGTTATGATTGGTTAGTAAAATTATCCTATATAATAAAAGGCCAGAGGATGTTTGTCCGAAGCCGTCATGCGCAGTAGAGACGGCCCGGACGAACAGCATGCTGGGAGTTGTAGTTCGGCAGCACAGGGGGAGGAGCTGGCCCACGATCTCATTAGAACGTCAGTGCCTGGCAGGCCCCAGAGCTGTAGCCGGCCCCGCCTGCGGGACTCGCTCCTATGGCAGACCCCGGTCTGTCGGTGGGGGACAGCGGTACGTGGCGTTTCGCTCCCCTCCCCGCCCGTGCTTGGTGCGGGACAGGAGGGAGCGCCCCGGCCCCGGCTTGGATCATGGGCCGTCCCGCGGGTTAATGCCGGCCCCGTGTCCCGGGCTGTGTGCATGGAGAGCGGTGCTGTACGGATCAGTGTCTGTGGCGCGGTTACAGCCCGAGGCTCCCCGAGCCCGGGGCGGGTCTGGCCGTGTCCAGGGCTCAGGGATGCACTCAAAGGCGGTTTGTGCCGTGCACATGTCCCAGAAATTGTCCCGCTGCACGGTTCTCATGCAGCGAGTTCAAGCCCGGCCGCCGGCGTTACACGAAACACACACACACACCCCGGTGTCTCGGAGCTCCAGGAGACGAGCCCCAGCGACTCCTCGCTCTTTGCGGCTGCAGACTAGCAGCTCCCCCGAAGCCTGCTATCTGTGTGGATCTTCCCCGGTAGGGACGAGCGTTCCTCCCACTTCTCCCGCTTCATTAAGCACTTTGGCCCGTGTACACGGGCTTCAACACTAGTACTAAGATAATTGATTATGGTATAACTAAGCAGGACTCAATTTTCATTATAAAAAACTGGGGTCCGTCCAAGAAGGAGCTAAGGAGAGAAAGAAGATCAGAAGCAGAAGAAAGGAGGAAAAAGGCTGGAAGAAAACCAAAGGCGATAAGGAACCCCTGAGGAAAAGACCTCACCTCCAAGACCCAACCTAAGATAAGAGCTGCCAGGACTTTTCTGCACGGCCATGACGCGTGTAGCAGCTAAGATCCAGAGACTAACCTTGCCTGTGATATACAGGGGAAGCCTGCCTGCCTGTCCCAGGATTGGTGAGCATGACACTGTGTGCTTAGCTTGTGTATTCTGCTTGTTTGGAAATTGTCAGTAAATAGAGGATAAGAGTATTACTGTGCAAGGCTCTTTCAGTGGCTAAAGATCCTGCCAACCCGCAGGACGATGTGCCCTAAGCCCTAGAAATTGGGTAAGGGTGGCTGTATAAATTAACAGAGTTGCACCTTGAGCCCTAGAAACTGGGTAAAGGTGTGTATGTCCCTACAGTGTGGAAGGGATAGAGAAATTTGTGCGGGTAACAAGAAGTGATGTGCTTCTTGGCCCCCCTCTTTTTCTCCAGAGCAGAAGAAGCAGGAGCCACGATCCAGCTCCCAAAGGGGGAAGATGCGGGATGGAACAAAAGGGCCCAGAGCTCCTCCCTCCTACACTCTGCAGAGAGGTGGATCCTCGGGGCCGGAGGCCAGACGCCTCTCTAGCTCTAAGATCTCCTGCTCCAACTGCCCTATCACGGCATCCCTCCACCAGCTGGCACCCTAGGTGTAGTCGTGGCAGGAGAGCCGTGCACGCACCTTCCCCACATCCCACCACTGCCTTGCCAAGGGAAGATGGATCATAGATTAAGATGGATCTATCTATGTTGGGAACTGGGGTCTCAGCTACACCAATCATAGTGTAATATGTTCTCTCTGGGCTGCACTCCCATTCAGATCAAGGTGGAACATTGCAAGCTGAGACCTGTTTGCCCAAGATGCCTCAATCCAGTACTCAAGAGCCTCTCCGGGCATGTTTGCATTAGGGGTTTTGCACTGGTGTAGCTCCAATGGTACCAACCCACCAATGCAAGCTCCACATTAGACCTCTGCAGTGCATTCCCACTGGAGTGGGGCGAGGGGTATTGCATCAGCAGGAAAACTATACAACTGCAAAATTCCCCAGTGCAGGGGGGCCCTTTCAGATCAAGGCAGACATTGAAAAGTGGGCCTATAGTGTTGGCTGGCCCAACTAGCTGAGAACATTCTGTTCCAATTTAGATGTGCCAGCACATGTTGGAAACTTTCGTCTTTGAGGGCCACACTCTGTACATAAGAATGCAGTGACTGAACTGGAACACTTCTTGCTGGACTATATTGTCTCTGACACCACAAATAATTGGTTCTTGGATCAGCTAGTCCTGGAACCCACAAGGGGAGAGGCAATTCTTGATTTAGTTCTTAGTGGTGCAAAGTATCTGGTTCAAAGCTGAATACAGCTGAATCGCTCAGTAATAGCAACCATAATGTAACTAAATTTAACATCCTTGTAGGTGGGGAAAATACCAAAGAAGTTCATTACAGTAGCATTTAACTTCAAAAAGGGGAACTATACAAAAATGAGGAAGCTAAACAGAAATTAAAAGGAATAGTCACAAGAGTAAAATGCCTGCAAACTACATGGAAACTTTCAAAAAAACATAATAATAGAGGCTCAAACTAAACGTATACCCCAAATTTTTAAAATGGCAAGGTGACTAAAAGATCATTAAAAAGCCACCATGGCTAAACAGCTTTTAGAAGAGGCATTAGAGCAGAGGGGGCAAACTATGGCCCACAGGCCACATCCGGCCTGCAGGACCCTCCTGCCCAGCCCCTGAGCTTCCAGCTGGGGAGGCAAGCCCCTGGTCCCTCCCCTGGTGTCCCCCCGCACTCTCAGCGTGCCATGCCGCCAACACTCTGGACCACTGTTCCTGCTGGGGAGCGCAACAGAGAGGCTGCAAGCTCCTGCTGCTCAGAGTGGCATGGTAAAGGGTTGGGGAGTGGGTGTGTTAGATAAGGGGTAGGGGGCCCCAGGGGCTGTCAGGGAGCAGGGTGTGTGTGGATAGGGGGTGGGATCCTGGGGTACAGTTAGGGGTGGGGGTGTGGATAGGGCAGCATAGGACAGGGAGCAGGGGAGGTCAGATGGGGTGGAGGTTCAGGGGGGAGGTCAGGAAACGGGGAACAGGGGGGTTGGATAAGTGTGGGAATCCCAGGGGGCTTGTCAGGTGGGGGTGTGAATAGGAGTCAGGGCAGACAGGGAACAGGGGGGTTGGATGAGTTGGGGATTGGGAGGGGGCAGATAGGGGGCGGGAGCCAGGCTGTTTGGGAGGCACAGCCTTCCCTTCCTGGCCCTCCACACAGTTTCGCAACATCAGTGTGGCCCTCGGGACAAAAAGTTTGCCCACCCCTGCATTAGAGGCAAAAAGCCATCTTTTAAAAATTGGAAGTCAAATCCTATTGAAGAAAACAGAAGGACAAACTCAGGCATGTAAAGTGCACAAGTATAATTAGGCAGGCAAAAAAAAAAAAAGATTTTGAAGAGCAACTGGCAAGAGACACAAAAACTAGCAGCAACCCTTATTTTAAATATATTGGAAGCAGGAAGCCTGCCAAATAATCAGTGGGATTAAGGAAGACAAGGCCATTGCAGAAGAGCTAAAAGAATTCTTTGCATCTGTCTTCGCTGCAGAGGATGTGAGGGAGTTTCCTCAGATTTTTCACATAACAAGAATGGCTCGGGCCAGGGAACTGTCCCCGATTGAGATATCAATAAAAGAGGTTTTTAAACAAATTGGTACATTAAATGGTAATGAGTCATCAGTACCAGATACTATCACCCAAGAGTTCTGGAAGAACTCAAATGTGAAATTGCAGAACTAACAACTGATATGCAACCTATCACTTATCTGGTTTAGAGGCTGATTTGACTGGTAGATAATTAATGTGATGCTGATTTTTTTAAAAGGTTCCAGAGGCCGTCCTGGAAATTACAGGCTGGTATGCCTAACTTCAATACCTGACAAATTGGTTAAAGCTGCAGAAAAGAACAGAGATCTCAGACACATAGATGAACATGATATCTTGGGGAAGAGCAAATATGGCTTTTGTAAAGGGAAACCATGCCTCACCAGTCTATTAGAATTCTCTGAGGAAGTCAACGACAATGTGGACAAGAGTGAGCCAGTGGATATACAAAAGCAGCAGAGTCCTGTGACACCTTATAGACTAACAGACGTATTGGAGCATAAGCTTTCGTGGGTGAATACCCACTTCGTCAGATGCATGCAGTGGAAATTTCCAGAGGCAGTTATAAATATGCAGGCCTGGATGCCAACTCTGTCCACATATCTACACCAGCAACACCATCACAGGTCCTAACCAAATCAACTACACCATCACCAGTTCATTCATCACCTGCATGTCTACCAATGTAATATATGCCATCATGTGCCAGTAATGCCCCTCTGCTATATACATCGGCCAAAATGGACGGTCCCTACGTAAAAGGATAAATGGACACAAATCAGATATTAGGAATGGCAATATACAACAACTTGTAGGAGAACACTTCAATCTCCCTGGACACACAATAGCAGATTTAAAGGTAGCCATCCTGCAGCAAAAATACTTCAGTACAAGACTTCAAAGAGAAACTGCTGAGCTTCAGTTCATTTGCAAATTTTATACCATCAACTCGGGATTAAACAAAGACTGTGAATGGCTAGCCAACTACAAAAGCAGTTTCTCCTCTCTTGGTTTTCACACCTCCAGATCAGCTGCTAGACGAGGGCCTCATCCTCCCTGATTGAACTAACCTCGTGATCTCTAGCCTGATTCCTGCCATCAACCTCATGAAGAAACAAACACAATGTCAGCCCCATAGTTCATACCCACCTCCAATGCAACTGCCATGCACAAAGCCCATATTCTACTCTGCAGACACCTGACATACCTCCATCTGCGCACACAACCCTAGTGCTTCCTGCTGCCTTTTACATTGACAACACCTGACTCCTCTAAGGGGAGTCTCCTCTTGCAATAGCACTGACTTAGACCCAGGCCCAGCCCCTGGGCAAACCCCCTACCCACTGCTCCCCGATACAAGGCCTCATCCACAATCAGAGCATGACAAAAACTGCGTTTATTAACAAGCTGTCTGGTGTTGGTTGGCTGAAGTGTGGAGTCCTTGTCTACTGTTGTCTGGTCATGTAGGGAGTGGAACTCAGGAGTGAACAGAGGGGCAAATGATGAACCCCTGCTGCCGAAGCCATGCCGAGGCTGGTGGCACCTTATTCTGTTGCCCCTTGCTGGCTGGAAAAGCACGGAACCTCAACACTGCAGTGATTAGCACCTGCAACCTCCCAGAGCTGGGACCTTGTTCCCAGGGGGCCAGGCTGGGAGCAGCCCCATTGTAGTTATGGGGCCAAGATCTCATGCAGGGCATGTCCCCTCCTTCAGCTCAGGTCAGAGCAGAGCTTTGCTGAGGGCTACCCTCCCTCAGGCAGCTCTTGGCCTGCTAGCAGTATAGGTCTGGGCATGGTTAGCAGGTGACACCCCAGGATACACCCAACTAAGGGGCTATGCCCTGAACATCACTCTTCCACCTATGCCACACCAAAGGGGCGGGGCCTATGTTAAGTAGGGGGCGTGGTCATGATGGGGCGGGGCCAGTGGGAAGAAGAGGTGTGGCCACGTGCAAGGGGCGGGTGGCCAGGCACAGGGGCGAGGCCTAGGCGGAGTAGGGGGCGGGGCCTGGCGCGGGACGCCGGCTAGGGGAGGGCGCGGCGGCGGTGGCAGCCTGAGCCCGTGGGCGGAAGCGGTGCCGAGAGCTGGCACCATGAACCGCTTCAAGGCGTCCCGGTTCCGGCACGCGGCCGCCAAGCCGGCCCGCAAGGAGGTGAGTCCGGTCGGGGCAGCGCCGCCCCGCGCACTGTGCGCCCCCCCCCCCCCCGTCTTGGGACCCGGGTTTTCCCAGCCTCGTTCCCGCGCGCACCCCCCCTTTGGGGACCCGAACCCCCAGTCCCTGCTCTCCCAGGCCCTCCCCCGGGAACCCATGGGCCCCCCGGGGACACCTGAGTCCCTCTCCCCTCCTTCCCCCACCCACCCCTGGGGACCACCTCTGCTTCCCCTGCCTTGCTTTGAAGGCGGTCCTGCCCCTGAGGCATCCTGACCCCCACTTCCTCCACCCTGCCCAGGCCCCTGGTGGTCAGTTTCCATCCCCTCCCGCTCAGGCTGTATGGGGCAGAGAGCACATGGCTCTTCCTTGGAGCCCCTTTCCCAGTGCTAGGGGGTGCAGGTGCCAGGCAGAGTTGGGTGATTATGTAGTTTGAGGGGCTCTGACCATCCCATGATCCTGGGCTGGGTAGGGTTAGCAGGGTGGTCCCCCAAGGGCCTTGTCCCCTCCCCTCTAACTCCCTCCCTGCCCCTGCAGCCTGGGTTACAGGGAAGGGGAAATTGGGGACCCTGGGGAAGAGATAGTCCCAGGTGGTCCCAGGCAGCCTGTGGCTGGGGTGGGAGTCTGTCTGTTCCCTTGCTCCCAGTTCCTGCATTGGGAGCCAGTGGAAGTAGAACCCTCTGCCCACCAGCTTGCTCTGGTGTGAATGGCCATGTGTGGTGCAGGGTGGTGGAGGTCTGATCCCTATGTTCTGGAGTGTGGGGCTCTTCCCTGACTGCTGGTGATCTCCAGGTCCCTGTCCTGGCTGTGAGTAGACATGAGCCTTCCAGTTTGGACATATCAGCGCTTCTGCTGCTCCCCTCCAGAGCTCTGAACGGCATTGTGTTTCCCGGGCTTTATTGGATCTTAGGCTATCTCCAGGCTTCTTTCTTCTGCATCATTTTTTAACTGTCAGAAATCAGAGAGCAACCCTCATCCCATCAGCCAGCCCCATAAAACACATGCTGGTTTTATGGTTGGTATGAAAAAAATCTAACTGGAAAACAATATTTAGCTGTCTCAAAACGAGTTTTTAGTGAATTAGGGTGCTAACCAGGCAGCCTAGATAGCAACTGTCTGTAAAACACAAATACTGTTGTATTCCTGTGTTGGATCTTAGCATTTTTCACTTAGGGTTGTCTGCCTTATTATAAGTGTTCTCACTGGAAACTCTTTTCCTCATGACATTGCTCTGCTAGCTGTTATGGTGCCATGTGGCTTTGAAACGCTACGTTTACCACAGTCTGCTGTTCCAATGGACTTCTCAGTGTGTTGTTTGCAACTGTTTTCAGTTTAGGCTCTTGTATCACAAGATGTTCTCAGTATTTCCGCCCTCTCTTCCTCTCGGGTTGAGTAACCTCTTCCCTAGGCTGTGTAGAGCTTTTCTCCACAGAGCAAATTGTAGCTTAACCTGCTAGAAAATGAAAATGTTTCAACATGCCCTTTATGCTAATGCGGCAGAGACCGGCTGTGTGCATGTATGCGCTACCAGTGAGCTAGAGCAGGAGGTGAGGATGCTGCATGACCGTGACCCACAAATACAACACGACAGGCAACTTCTCTCAGAGCAAACTAGGAATCTTGAGTGTCAGACACTCTGAGTGTAATAGGCTGCAAACTTAAGCATTAGGAGCAGAAGCGTGAATGAAGGTGCTCTAACAAGGGCCTCATCCTGCAGCATGTTAATATGTGATGAGTGACCTTGTTGGCTTCTGTTAGCCAACTCAGGCAAACTAGGGCTTGGGGATCAGCCCCTTAAGTTGGAGGCACACTACATAGTGTTCTACACCTTAGTTATATAAGCCTAGCTAGTAACTGCTATGCCAGAACTTCATTGGAAGTTAAGGATGTTTAGTGTAACTTTCACATTTCCCTCACTCTTGCAAGTGTAAATTTGTGGCCCTGAAAGCTAAAAGAAATATATTAATACCCAACTACTTCCTTTACAGAAACAGAATATCGAACCCGCTCCTGTGATACCAGGGGACTGCCCAAGTCAGTTCTGTGCCCCTGAGTGGTGCAGAGTAGAACTGTGCAGTCCCATGATTCTGTAGATAAGGAAGTGGGGGTGCAGCCTTGTGGGTAGCTCGCTGCAGTGCTGTATAGTGCATGCAAGTGCGAGCAGCTCCGAATTACTGCATTAAAAACTATTACAATATTTTGTGCCTGTGTAAGAAACAATCTGCCTAGAGAGTCTAAAGTCCTGTGACTCTCTGCCATGCTATACACAACCCTGCACTTCTATAGCAGCTGACTGGTGGGGATCTCGGAGTGCTGCACAGGCCATTTACCCCAGCTCCCCCAGGGGATAGGTGAATCCCTGGATAAAATTTTCATGATGAGTGTGCCTCAAGTGTGGAGGAATCTAAATAATCTCTCAGTGCTGAGTTCAGTGGCTCCCACTGTCTCATCTCCAGTCTGAGCATCTCCCAGCTTGGTGGCTAAGATGTGCAGCCCTCCTTGACAGTACAGTTTTCTTTTTCCTTGAATTTCCTCTCACACACCCTTTCGCCAACTTGCTGTGAAAACAGCGACCGAATTTTTATTCCGATTTCTCCTCAGGCATAACTGACGGTCTTCAGTTCTGTTTTGAATTGTTTTATAGAGCCGTTGTGTGCTTCAGGTCAGTTCACTCACCCCAGAGGTGGCTGCCTTTTTGTGGGTTGGTAAGAGGAGGGAAGTGATACTTCTGAGTGCTCAGAAATGAGAGGTGCTATATGGTTTGTCAGTAGTTTTTGTATAGAGTAGTATAATTGCACATGACACTTTTCGGTCACCTTGGACAATGTCTCTGCTTCTAGGTGCTCACAGCTCAGTGTAGAGCGATCACTGAGCACACTGGCTTACTTAGAGTACTCAAACAGAAGCGTAGTTGGTTTTTGTATATTGGGCAGTAAAATTTAGCTTTAAACATGTAACTATCCCCCTCTCAAACAGTTGATTTAATGTTCATTAGAACTGTTGGAGCAGCCATCTTGTGGGCAAGTGTTGTGCAAACTTCACCCACCTAAATCTGCTGTTCTGCTCCCGGACACTACTTGGACCTGCTGATGCACCTCTGTCCTGGCCTGTAGTCCCTCTCCTATTCTGGTCTAGGCTCAGGGCATAGCTCCTGGTCTCCTTGCCTGTCTCCAACACGCAGTGCTTCCCAGTGGCAGCGTGAAACTGACCAAGATCATCTCTCTTCTGCAAACTTTATTCAGGAGCACAGGGGCGATCCTGGGGGAAGGGAGGGAACTGGAACAGCAGGGAGCCTGAAAAGAGAAGGAACAGCAAGAGAATAAACTGGGAAAGGAACAGGAGTAGGAATGCCGTGGGGTGCACTGCGATTGGATCATCCACTGGGAGACCAAATGTGGTCCTTTTGTATTCAGACCAGCAGAATAAGGGGACAGGACCAAGGGAAGAAGTATTACCTCATGCTACTCTAGTGACCCCATCCTGACCTGCTGTTTCAGGGAATGACAGGATTTTTGACACTGTTACGAGAGCCATAATGACTCTAGATTAGCTCTTCTGGTTTGGTGGCCTTTATGGGTCAGGGATGAATAAATAAAGGGCAGGGGACTAAGGGCTTGTGGCAAAGGGAAGTTAGCAAAATGAGGGAGGAGAAACTAGGGGTAACATGGGAGGAGGAGGATGGCAAAACTAACTGGGATTGGGGAATTTGAGAAAAGAGGTATGTGCAATATCCAGGCAGGGAAGAGGTGAGTGAGTTGGTAACTGCAGGTGGAGGTGATATTGAGTTTTTCAGCTGCCAGTCTAATTCCGTGGGGTGTAGTCGTTTTTGGTTACCCAACCAGTCAGGGGTATGGTGCATTCTGCCCTTTCCTGCGGTAAATACATTGCCTTGAATTATGGCCCCTCTTCTTCCGTGGGTGCAGGAGCACTGTGTTCAAGTGGTACTGAAGTGCAGATCTTGACTCTGTTGTCCGTGTGGAACCTGAGTCTCTTCCTAGATCAGACAGAACTGATCTGAAGACAAGGTGGCTCAGGCTCTGCTGATAAAAGCCAATGAGGAATTCCACAAATATCTTCAAGAACACCCAGGAAGGAAAGGGAGGGAAAGCAAGTGTTGGGGGGTGAGGCTGGTGACATGGTGGGGGGCCAGGCTGCAGGGTGATGGAGCTCGGCTCTGTGAGGGAGGCTACAGAGCTGCCTGGCCTTGTGGCAGGGCATGGCCAGGCCAGGGTTAGGGTTTGTTACTGGCTTGCAGCTGCGAGTGAGATCACTTGACCTTGCTGCCCCTCTACAGAGCACTGTCTGAACAGTGCTTGATGCTGGCTGCTCTCCGTGAGATCTGGTGTGTATGACCCATATTCTCATTCCTTAGCATGGAGACTTTTTTCTCCTTCCATATTTTTAACTGCAAACCATAAGAGTTCTCATAACCAAGGCCTTGTGCAAGGAGCCGGCAGTTCTTGTGTGTGTCTGCGGGTCAAATTAATTCTGCAAGTAAAACTGGAAGCAATGGCCTAGTTACAGCAGCTCCCTGGACTTCCCAATAGGTTCTTGGCCTTGTGCTTCACACCCCC
This sequence comes from Sternotherus odoratus, assembly GCA_032164245.1. Classification (NCBI taxonomy): domain Eukaryota; kingdom Metazoa; phylum Chordata; order Testudines; family Kinosternidae; genus Sternotherus; species Sternotherus odoratus. The sequence continues at coordinate 44,022,378 of JAVMKO010000010.1, forward strand.
ACTGAGGCGTGCAGAGCCAAGAACCCACCTGGCCCACTGACACTTCTGGCTGTGGCTAGGTTTTCTTCAGAGGGTTGATTCTCTGTATTCAGATTAACAAATTGCTAAATTTCAAAGGCCCAACAGGAGCTGAGCTGCCTGCTAAACAGCAGTGGGTGTAAAAATACACTCCGACTGGCAGGCTTTATGGACGTTGCTGCTCCATGCTGAAGCTGTGGGAGCCGCACTGGCAGCAGGCCCAGATTTCAGCTGGGCTAGTTATGGATATTGGTAGCCAGCGAGGCCCAGCTGCTCACAGGAGGCTCATGGCTCGGTTTAGAATAGAATCCCCTGCTTTGTGGAAGTGCTGGGCTGACCGCTATGGAGAACAAACTCCTCTGCCTGCAGAGCAGGAAAGCAGCATGGGGAGCGACAGTGTTTGCTCCCCCTGTTCCCACCCAGAGGAGCCAGGTCCAGGAGTTGGTGCAGGTGGGTCTCCATAGGCCACTAGTTGGCTTCCCACAGAAGAACAAGGGCTGCCAGTCAGGAGGGCCTGCTGGGAGCGTTGTCCAAGCCCCAGAGCTCCTGGGCAGCAGCTTGGCAACACTCATGGGGGTTTCAGGGAGACTCAAGCCTGCAGCACCAGCAGTGCTCTGTCTCTCTCGCTCCCAGCATGCCTTGCTGCTTTCCTTGACAGTGTCCAGAGGACACTGGAGCTGTTGGTTATACTGGCATCCCACTCTAGCATGAGAGAGGCCCAGGAGTTGGGAGGGGGCAGCTCCTGCTCCAGCACTTCCCCTGCCACTCCTGTGAGGTGAGACTGGGTTTGACTGGGATGCCAAGAGAGATGGGGGCAGAGCCTAACGTCTTGCCCCCAGGCTCCGTACTGCCTGCCTGTGGCCCTGAATGGGAGGGGTCAGTTTCTGGTGAGTGTTTGAGGCTGCTCATCCCCTGGGACCTGGAGGGAAATCAGCAGCACGCATCGCTTCTGCCTTCAGGGAATAATGGTGGCATCACCGCTGTCCTGGCCTCGGCTTTGAATGGGTGACTGAGAAGTGAAGGCGCCACAGCGATCCCTGGTCTCCAGCTCTGCACCATTCAGCCTCTGCCCTGTCCAGGTCCTGGAGGATAAAAGTTGCTCGCCCTTGGTGTCTGCCTCGCTGTTTGGAAGGCACCTGAGAGCAAGGCTTGCATTCTGTCCCATGAATGAGAGCTCGAGGTCTGGGAACCAGGTGGCTACTGTAGCTAATTGGCCTCGGAGAAATGGAGAGAGATGAGTGTCAGCCTGGCCAGGCTGTGGTAGCTCCTTAGAGGTGCCTGAGGTGTTGGGGGAATGCATTTGTGTTTGCTGGAGCTGTTGCCTACAGCGAGGAACCCTTCCCCTTGGCATGAACAAGGTGCGGCTGTCTGCCAGCGTGCAGCAGTGAGACATTGTCTGGAAAGATGATACTCTGGCTGCACAGTAAAATAGGACCTACTGGAAATGCCACCAGCTGCTAGTTAAGCCTTCCTGACCAAAGGGCCGGGACCCTGGGATGGACAGTAGGGGAGACAGATAGACACCTCTAATTTCCTTGACTCGTGTGCTGTTTAATAGACCACGGCGTATCTCAGAAAATGGTTTCAGGTCCATTAGTTCTGCCATCTGAGCTATTGAGTGCCTTTACCTTTGTACACCACTCAGGATCTACAGATGAGCAAGTGCTAGGATGTGCAGAGGATTATGGGTGTTAGATTGTAACCCTTTACGGCAGACTTTGACGAAGGCTCTTGGCTGTGGTATGCCACCTGCCCTCTTTGAGTGGGGAAACTCTCCCTCCAACGACATGGTTTGTTTGATGAGCGCCCCAAGCCAGGATGCTACCTACTGCTTCTACTGGCTGCTACCAGCATGCTCTGGAGTGCAGGCACGAAGCTACATGCAATCATCACAAGCATCAAAATACAGCTGCTTCAGCCCATCTGCTAGTATGGAACGCCAAACTCCAGGGTAGCCGTGACTCGGACTGATGTATTTGGCCACTCACAAAGGGGGCAGAACACTGGCTTGTGGATTTGCCTGTGGATTGTAACCCCAGGGAGGTGCATGCAGAACCCATGACCTTTACTGGGCCAGTATGAATTCTAAACAAAAAAGAAGCTCTCCATCTGGCTGCTCTCAGCTGGGTGGGTCATCCTCCAAGATGCATGAAATGGGCTAACCTGGCTTAAGATTCAATGAAGGCCGTGTGGGGTAGCCTCAGTGGCTCCCTGCTATTGAATAGTGGCTACTTAAACCTCCTGTGAGGTGTGACGCTACACGGGTTTGGGAGGCACCTCGGTACCATAGGCCTTAGCGTGAGGAAGCCTTGTCTATGCCTGTCAGAGTCAGCTCCCCAACACTCTCAGCCTCTGGCAACACAAGCACTGCCATCCCCTATGCCCTCCAAACATCTCCCTGGCGTTCCCCCTCCCTTGGTCCACTGTTCGCAAAGGAGTTGTACACCCCAGCTTGAGCGATACCATCAAACAGCTCCTCTTATCATATGACACTGACAAAGCAGGTATAAGTTTACTTAACAGAGACAGAGATTCAAGTGACAGCAAGCAGAAATACTGGCAACCAAGGGTTACATATAAAATAAAATCATAACTCTCATACTAGAGCCTAAACTTAACCCCAAGGTGGTGTTGTGTTAGAGTAAAATCCTTCCAGCATATTACAGCCAGGCGTGGCTGGGATCTTCTGTTTGTGGGACAAGTCGCGGTGTCGTCTTGCCTCCAGAGTGGAAAGATGCAGGATTTCTATACAGTTATAGCCCCAAAATCCATTGGCTTCACTTGCCAATTGGATAGTCGTGGCTGTTTTCCTGTCTAGGATCTCCCCTGGAGACTTTGCAGTCACTTGGTTAGCATTTGGCCCAGACTGTACATGAATACTGCACAATGGGCACCTAATATTCAAAGACCTCATGTTCCCTCCCCACTCTGAACTCTGGGGTACAGATGTGGGGACTCACATGGAAGACCCCCTAAGCTTATATTTACCAACTTATGTTAAAAACTTCTCCAAGACACACATTCCTTCCTTTGTCCTTGGCGGTGGCAGCAATACCATCCAAGTGGTTTAGACAGATTCAGGAAAAGGACTACTTGGAGTTCCTATTGCCCCAAAATCTCCCCAAGCCCCTTCGTCCCCTTTTCTGGGGAGGCTGACAAATAATATCCAAACCAAAAGGTTAACAAAGTGAGCACAGACCCAATCCCTGGTTCTTAGGAAACTGAAAATCAATCAGGTTCTTAAAAGAAGAATTTTATTTTTTAAAAAGTAAAAGCACACCTGCAAAATCAGGGTGGAAGATAGCTTTACAAGACAATAGAAAGATTTAAAACACAGAGGACTTCATAGAATATGAGTTGGAAGGGACCTCAGGAGGTCACCTAGTCCAACCCCCTGCTCAAAGCAGGCCCAATCCCCAATTAAATCATCCAACAGATTTTTGTCCTATATCCCTAAATGGCCCCCACAAGGATTGAGCTCACAACCCTGGGTTTAGCAGGCCAATGCTCAAGCCACTGAGCTATCCCTCCCCCTAAGTGCAACTTCAGAGTTACAAAAACTGGAATAAACCTCCCTCCTAGCATAGGGAAACTTCACAAACTAAAACAAAAGATAATCTAACGCATTTCCTTGCTTTTACTTGCATCTAATATTACAGAAATTCTATCACTTCAGTAGGAGGTGGTTACCTGCTTGGTCTTGCTCTCTCTCCAGAGAGAGAACAACACAAACAAAACCTTCCCCTCCACCAGATTTGAAAATATCATCTTTCCCCACTGGTCCTTCTGGTCAGATGCCAGCTAGGTTAATTGAACTGATTTAACCCCTTACAGGTAAGTGAGTCTTTTACCTCTGGCCAGGAGGGATTATATATACTGCGTACATAAAAGTTGTTACACTTCCCTTTATCTATAGGACACCTCACATGACATCCTTTGAATTATTACCTAGAGATCAAACTCCCTGCAACCCTTGTGCACCCCCGTGCACTCGGCCAGTTGGGCCCCAACAGCTCCCTGAGTCACTGTATGATCTGTGCTGTTTTAGTTCCCCATCAGTAGAGTTTGTGCCAATACTAGAGCCTCCTATCCAAGGTCAGAATGGGAGGCTGCACCTCCAAATGCTGCTCATCAGAGAAAACAATGAGCCAGGTTAATCTCTGTCCTGGTGCTGTCGGGGCAGAGAGGAGGGGTGTACACCCCCTTTCTGGTAGCTGCAGGGGCAGTGCAGCCCTCAGTGCAAACTGTGTGGATGGGGGTTAAGCCTGTGCTATCGTCCACTTTGGCTGGGCAGCTCTGGTGCTAATCCCAGGGCAACATTGAATAAGGCCCACTTGCTTCACCTTCCATCCCCCCAAATTTAGCAACTCTGTACCACGTTCCTGAAATGCAGACACCTCTGGGTGAAGGTCAATGGTGAACTTGCAGGCAGCAAGCTGAATACCAGTTAGGCAGATAGAAAGTTTAGATAAGGAGGCTGGGGTGAACCGCTACTATAGGAGAAATGCTGAGGAATAAATATGTTTAAAGACACCGTCAATGGAATCTGTTTTTAGTCCTTTTCCAAAATGAGCTAAAAGTCGTTCCAGGGCCGCCTTCAGCCTGAATCTCCCTGGCAGTTTTTGTGGCTTTGCAAATGCTTTCCTCTTTGTTATAATTTTGCTGTGTGACAGGCCCTCAGGAGGTGAAACTGGCTGTAGAGGGGAAATAAGGAAACTGACTAGACAGAAAAAATAGTGGAGGAGGGAACCTCTTCTCTAAACTGTTACAAGGAACACATGAAGGTACTGTAAGAGTAGCAGGCTAAATACTGTAGGCACAAATGACTTTAAGCGAGGAGGGTCCCTTTCAGGTAAGGCGGGGCCGTTATTTACAGTCTCATTCACAAAATGCAACAGTCTGCGTGGAATCCAGCACAGCCACTGTGCAGGCCTCTGCAGGATTTGAACATGCTTCTGGGAAATCTAGGTCTGATCCTTACTCCACTCAGCTATCTCCTCTGCCTAAACAAATCTCAGTCACCTCTTGTTTTCCTCCTGAACGGTGCCTGCATAACCCAGGAGGCCAAGGCTTTTTCTCCACCAAATAGGTGGAGCCGGGGCACTTTCTTGCACTGCCTTGCATAGAGACCATCTAGAGGGCAGGGAGGGAGTCGGGTGGTCTCCATGGCCCACTTAGTCCTTGAAATCTCTGCAGAGACTGCCAGGAAGGAGGCAATTGGTTCCGTCTGGGGAGGTGGCTAGGCGACATGTCACCTGTCCATAGGGAGTTGGACTCACTGCAAACTGTAAGGGCTTCCTTTGATTTCCAACATAAATCCAACTTTTCCCTTGGCATTTAGAGGGATGGACATTTTTGTCTCTGTCTATATTATCTGCTATGTCTGTATCAAACTGTACAGTGCAGACTATGGGGTGGTTACAGTTTAGAATACAGTGGAGTGGGTTCACAGCGGGTTTCTTCTGCTGTTTGTGATGTCTCTGAAAGTCCTCACAATCTCCTCTAGTCCTGGCTAATCTAAATCATTGTCCTCCAGCAAATATTGCTACCTCACTGTTCACTCCCTTTTCCAGCTCCAACAATATTTTTCATGTTGAGAATAATATTTCCAAGTCCTAACCTTTGTCCCTCTTCGCCAAAATGGAACCAGATCCCAGGTAGGAGCATTTCTTCATCTTGTCACTCAAAGGTGAGGATTAGTGTTTAACTATAGCTGGCCTTTTAAGTGCAGATGACTAAAGTGGCCAGCCTGTGCCTAGGACAGCATGATACAGATCTTGCAAGTGCCTTTATGTGTTAAAATCCTTCCTTCCCTCAGTATCTGTTCCCCTTCCCCTGCTAGCCAGCAGCCTCCTAATCTAGCATGCTGCTGACAGCGCTAGCTCTAACCGCAGTATAGTAGATAAGGCCCAAACCAAAACCTCTCCGTTTGCATGAAGAGAGATTGATAAAATCAAATATGACTAGAAATATTTTAAGATGGCTTTTGGCTGTGAACCTTCTCCGGATCCTAATATCACATGAGCCTCAGGCCTTTCAGTGGCAGTGACCGTCTTTGCCACGCAAGCTTAGGGATTTGCAAAGTAAAAAGTTGACATTGATTTCTGTGCATTGGTCTCATGTTTCCCTAGTAGCTCCAGCGACTGTCGTTAGCATGGGTGACTGGGAGTCAGAATTCTGGGTTCTGTTCCAAGCTCTGCCACGTATATTTGACCCTTATATTTTGTCGAACTTAGATTGCTGGGCTGTGTTAACACATTGTCTGTAAAATAGAAAGGGGCTACAATGGTCTAAAGTGGTGGCAATTGTGGATCAATCCAAGAGAAAAGCAAACCTTGTAGCTCGCCAAGGATATTGTCTCAATAATTTTGGGTATGCACAAGCCAAGTTATGAAGCTGCCAGTAATTGCTGAGTGGGTAGAAATCCTTTGCATAGGCAGTCATAAACTTAGTCACCTCTATTCGACTGTTGGACTTAGCCCTTAGGATGCTGGTAGTTTCCAGCTTCTCATCCTGATGGCTACTTAAAAGCATGTGTGTCTGCCTCACCCGGAGCATTAATTTCCAGCTGAAACAGGATGTGGCAGCACTCTACCAAGATACAGTCCGGCAACAAAAATAACTGCTAAGTGTTTTAGGATGATCTCAACTATGTCCTTTTCCTCCAACCTGTGCTTCTGTTCAGCACACTTCCTGTCAGACAATCTACCAATCTCCAGTTCAAAATCAGCACAACAATATTTTGTTGCTGAGTGCAAAACTCCAAAGGGTTGAGAGCTGCCCTGAACTGTTAACAGTTTGAGAGTTCAAGGACTGGAAATTACATTGAGCCATAGTTTGTTTGGCTATATTAGGCCTTGGACCAGTGCCATTAAAGTGCTGCTTGTCCAAGGGACCAGTAAAAGTGGACCTGCCAGGGCTACAAGTCAAGGCTGCGTGCAATTAGAGATCCCATCTTTTCAGTGGTGTTCGGCAGATAATTCCTAACTCTGGTAGTTCATGAGGACGGACTGTTACAGCAGGGCTTTCTGAATCCCATTGTCTGTCGCTGTTCGGTTCTGCCCAGAGTTAGTGCGTGGCAGAACATAAGAAGGGCCATATTGGGTCAGACCAAAGGTCCATCCAGCCCAGTATCCTGTCTACTGACAGTGGCCAATGGCAAGTACCCCAGAGTGCGTGAAGCTGTCTCCAGTGGCTAGTGCTCGAAAGTGGTGTTACCTGCATGGAGCTGCTTGGGCCCCGTTTCTTGCAGTGTTCGCTGTTAATCTGCAGCTCTTGGAAAGGGGCTACGTCCTGGCGTTGGCCGGGGATTAAAGATGAACAGAATGGGGCTGCCCATTCCTCACCCATCGGTGTCCCTGCTAAATGCTCATCATGTAACTTCTTGCTAGTCATATTAAACCTCTCCATGGTTGTCTCCGCCAAGGCCTCCTGCCCCAGAGAAAGCTGAGACTGGCTGAGTCTTGCATGATGCTGTTGTAGATGGCGAAAGCTCATCACAATTTCTGCTAACATTTTCTTGGCCATGTGCTTGACAATCAGGGCAAGGACCGAAAGAGTCTGGGCCCTGAGACTGGCCTTTGCGGAGGCTGGGTGTGGACTGAGGCGCTGCTGGTGGCTACGCACAGGGGGGTGTGGAGGCTGTGGGCAGAAGGGGATTGTTCGGAGCCTGGGTGCAGATGCTGTTCTGTGCTGCAGTGCTTCAGTCGGGCTTGCGGCTCAGAGGGGAGCGCTTTGTCCCAAGGAGACGGCGTCTCAGAAGACCTTGTCCCCGTGACCCCGTCCCGGGCCGGACTGAAGTTAGATTCCTGCTGTAGGCCGTGCTTTCAGGCCAGCCAGGAAGCGCAGCGAGTGCGCAGCGTGTTTCAGGGGCTGTGTCTGTGCTGCAAATAAAAGGTGTGTTCTTAGTGCTGGTTAAAATAACAGCAAAAAAATGGCAACTCCGCCCTTGAATTCCACGTCCAGCTCCCTTACCGGCTTTAACTCCAGTTCTAACCCAATTAAAAGCCACAGGGCGGTGTCCTTGCTGCTGTTGTAACCCAGGTAAGCTAACCTGAGCTAGGGACACGCCTCTTGTTTGCAGTGTAGGCAGAGCCTTTGGCCATGCAGATCCCAGAGCCTGGGTGCAGTCACTTACCAGGTGACATATCAGGTTTTAGCTTTGCCCGTACAGAGCTGCAAGTCTTCAGTGGGTCCTGACTACTGGGGAGTAATTCTTGTGATGCCAGGACTGGTGTGGTCAGCTGAAGTTTGCTGTCCCCTGGCCGGCAGCAGGGAGTTCTCTGAAGCATCCTTTGCTGTGAACTCAGACGTGTCTACCCACCACATACACCCCCTTGTCGGATAGTGCCTGGGCTGGGGCCATAAAGTCGGCTGCAAGACTCTTCTACCATGGGGGTGTGAAGGGAGGAGGAGATGCTCATTCCTGGCCAGACAGTGTGACTGTGGTTCTGCTCCTAGGGATGTGGGCTGTTCTGCCTGAGCCATCAGGGCAGAATTTGAGGGCCTCTGGGGTAATTTAGTGCTGGCAGCCCCAGAGCAGGGCTGGCTTGCCAGGCTGGCACTCCCCAATCTGAGCAAGAGGGGAAGGGCCTAGGGGTGGCAAATAACCACTGGATAGGTTTAAGATTAACAGCCGTGTTAGTCTATATCCATAAATAAGATGAAGGCTTGTGGCACTTTAGAGACTGACCAGTTTATTTCAGCATAAGCTTTCGTGGGCTATAGCCCACTTCATCAGAGCCACTGGACAGGATTCCTTGGCACCCAGCCCTGGAATTCCCTGTCTGTAACTCCAGGATAATGGGGAGTGAGCTGGGGCATGGGGAACTCCATCAATCTCTCCTTGCCCTGATAGTGGAAGCCTTGTTTGGGGGGCTGTTTGCAATCTGCACCCCCCAGTGACAGTCTGAGAATCCATGTGCTTTGCATGCCCGGGGTATGCCTGGGCCAGCCTGCTGAGAGCCCCCTGGGGTCGGCTGGGCAGGGGGAGCAGCTACTCCACAGAACTAGCCTGCAGTCCCAGAGGGAGCCCAGCACTGCTGGAAATGGAGCAAGGGAGAGGGATGCTGTGAGTATCCCCTTGGGGAGAGGGCACTGCTGTGTGGTGGTGGGAGGCTGAAGTGCTGCGTCTCTCCCTTGGATTCATCGGAGATCCGGCTCCATGGTTGCTTCTCTCCTCCCTCCCCTCTTCCTTCTCCCCAGCCCACTCAGGGCAGGCCTCTCCTAATACAGATTTCTCCTTTTGGATTCCAGGCCTGGGTCAGGGATATCCGAGCCACCTCCGCCACCTCTTGTGGGAACCACATCAAGTCCAGCTGCCGCTTGATAGCGTTTAATGCTGACTCGGCAGGTAAGGCACTGGGCGGAGTGGAGCCTTGGCAGAGAAGGGTGACTCGATTATATGTGGAACAGGGATAATGTGCCCATAGTCTTTGGGCCCCCATTTTACCAGGTGCTGTGCAAAAACGCAGCCAGGCCCTGCACTGACAAGTTGACTTTCTAATTAGACAAGACAGGGAGAAAGGAAACGTTATCCCCATTGGATAGATGAGGAAGCTGAGGCACAGAGAGGCAGTGACATGCAGGGACTAGAACTTGGATCTCTTAACCCTCTAGGAGGCTTCAGACTAATAACAGGATGTAGTGAGTTAGAGGCAGGGAGGCTGGGTAAAAAGACCATGTGATTACTTATCTTCATTAAAGGCACTAATATAACGAACCTCGGTGTTCAGGGCCCCGGTTCTGTGGAAAAGATGGCTCTAGCAACACCGCGCCCCAGGTGCCTTGTGGGGCATTGATTCAGTGGAATGTCTCCAGGAAGCATGGTGGTACCACATCCCCCAGCCTGCGTCTGGTTGGCGGCTGCCCCATTTGGGTACTGGCCTGGCTTTGCTTAGTTCCTGGGATCCACTGAGGTGCCTGTAAGTGAACAGGGGCTGACTGTCGGCTCAGTCATTACTTGCCAATAATGGACCATAACTGGAGTGTGCTATGTGGATCCGGGTGATCATTATTTCCCCTAATAGCGCTCGGTGCTTCAGACCAGGCCAGTACAAAGCCAGCAAACTCCCTTGGTGGTGTGCTTTGCTAATAGCTGGTCCAGGCACTCTTCGTCAATGGCTGGGGGGGAGGGGGTGCTTCCATGCCCTTGGGGTGTCATCTGTGACTGTGATATATGTTGTCTGTTTCACTGCAAACCCGAGTCTCCCTGTGCACATGATGTGGGGATGGAACCCAACACCTGCTGGAGATGGGAGCTCCCAGCTGAGCTGACGTCCGAGGCATGGCCACTCTCCGCCCCGGCTTGCTTTTGGATGCCAGACGTGCATGGCATGTGGCACTCCTGGCAAGCAGGCTGGTATTCAGCAAGGGGCAGCGGTGATGGACTGGCGGGCAGCTCATGATCTCTGTTGTCTTTTTCAGGCGTGTTGGGCATCGTGCCACTGGAGAGCCGCGATGGAGGGAAGAGAGCTGTGTCCCAGCTGTGCTGCCATTCAGGTGAGCTTGCCAGACCAAACATATTGAATGGGGGACCAGCACTAGTTGGTGGGAGCCAAGCAGTCTCAAAGGCCTCTCTGACCCTGCCAGGAAGGGGCATGTTCCTATATGCTGAGAACAGGACCAAGAACTCCCAAATGTTTCACATTCCAGCCACTGGAAGGCAGGAGTTTCTGTGCTTAATGACCTGGTGTGGATTTGAACCAGTGACCTAGCGGTGAGAGTCTCCCTTGCCTAGTGCTAATTCGTGGGCCGCCTCCCGGCCATTGCTTGGCTGTAAGAACCTCGTGCAGGGCATGGATCTCACTGACTGTTTCAGGGCAATTGTCGCCTGCTATCCCAGTAACTGACGTGCTAGGAAGAGTGCGTGAGAGTACTTGACCGCTTAGTGGGGTTGCAGGGCAGCGCCTTGACAGCCTGCTGGCCTGTCTCAGCACAGTGCCTGCTCCAACCGGAGGATTTCTCAGGGCATATGCAGCAGATGATCAGAGCCAGGGGAGTTGTGTGGTGGTGTGTTTTTTTTTTTTTTTTTTTTTTTTTTTTTTTAAATATGCTTTATGGGCCTTTATCTCGTCGCTTTGTACAAATGGAAAAGTATGCAGTGACCTACTTTCTTGAGCGTGCCAGCTGCAGCGGGGGGGCTGTTAATTAATGTGCCAGCCTCCCTCCCCCGGGTCCCTGCAGATGGAGTGACAAGGAGCGCCTTTCAGTGGCCCACATGCCAAACCAGGGAATCACAAAGGGGGGTTTTGTTACCAGCGGCCTGGCTTGCTGAATCAGGGCCTTGCGCAACAGTAGTGCGTCCTGACAGAGCTGTGCATCTGCGTGCTGGTCTGGATGCTTTGTGGCTGACGTCGTGAGGCTCCTGCAGATATTCACACCAATTGCATCCCTTAGTTAGTGGGGCATTCCACTGCTCCCCATTCATAGGGGGCCAGCAATGGAAGATCCACTTGGGCCCAAGCCCTTCGATGGGTATAGAAGGCCTGAGTGCGGGTGTTAAAGGAGCAGGTTTGCTCCCATTACAGGATGTACAAATCAAACCCAGAAAGCTGAGTCCCTGCTCTTCTGGGGTATGATGGGAGCTCTTCCGGCCTTCAGATGGGATGGCTGGAGCTTTCACACAAAGTGCTTTTCTCCCAGCTTCTCCAGAAGTTTGAGTTGAGTAGGTGTCTCCCCTCCTCCTTCAGGGGTTTTTCCCAGACTTCTGAGAACTAGAATTTCTTATATGGAATGAATCACCACAACCTCCCCTGTCAGGCCTTTTCGATCCGTCCCTAATAAAGCAGAAAGGGCGCCGAGTCAGTTTTCCGCAGCCCTTGGCAGGACACCTGGGACTGGCTGGTTAGCTCGCGGCAGCAGAAGGGAAAGGAAGGCATCCCACAATGGATTAGCAAGGGCTGAAATAGAGCCACTCTGCTCTCCTGAGACTCCTGGCTCAGCAGTGGGGCTCCAATAAGCATCTGATCTTCTGGCTGATTGTGGGAATGGAGCTGCTAAGCCAGCGGTGGTTTGTCCATGGCTACCTGCTGGGAGCAGTGGGCTCTGGGAGAAGCATGTAGCACGGCTGTTGTAGGGTAGGGAGCGAGTGGGCCATGGCTGCAGCGGATGTGCTGCAGCCTAGGAGCCGAGAGCCGGCGTGCCGCCGGAGTGAACCTCTGCTCTCCTCTGTCCCCATCAGACGTGGTCACAGACTTCGACTTTTCTCCATTCGACTCGCTCCTGCTGGCGACAGGCTCTGCCGACGAAACCGTGAGTTTAAATCAAAACGGGGGCCAAGGGAGGTGCGTGCGGCAAACTCACCTGAGCAGGAGAGTGGGGTGGCCCTGGAGTCATCTCTGGGCTGTCCCATACAGAGAACAGGGCCTGGCATGTACAGCACCTTTCTTGGAGAGCTAAGGAGTGGGGCTGAGGGGCAGCCACAGGGCCGCGAGATGGGGATGTAAAACGGAGCTGTTCAGAGGAGGGTGCTCGGCCTTTGGGCTACACAAAGGATGAAAACACCTTCCCAATTGTGGAGGGAGAGGCAGCTGCCAAGAGCCCAAGGAGATCAGTCAGATGTGGGCTCAGTGCCCCCCTCGGTCTGGGGCAGTGACAGGCTATGGGAACTGTGCTCTGCTGGCAACAAGCCAAGATGTTCATAGCAGCCATGTCTGTGAGGGAGGGTGGCCTAAGGGGCAGCCATGCTTGTGAGGCAGATGGGCTGTGTCTCTCCTGCCTGTGCTGGGGAGGGAAGGGGAAGAGACTGTGATTGCCTCACATCTATAGCCTCACGCGGCACCAGGCTGCATACCCAGTTGGGCAGGACTGGGGACCCCACAGCAGCTCCAGCCCCCCTGCCTAGTGGGGACAAAGCCCAGGAGGTGAATGGCCGAGCACTTGCCACCAACTTTCTAGGGTAGGGGAGCCCAGTTCAAACCCCACCTCAACACATGCGCGCTGTGACAAGTGGAGCCTTCTGACTGTGTGGCATCTTCCTGCGGGATTTGGGTATGGGGGGAGGGCCTTTAAGGGGTCTTGCCAGGGTTCACCCTCATGTCTCGGGCTGTAGGTGAAAGTGTGGCGCCTCTCTGAGAGCGGCCAGGATCTGCCCTCCTGTCCTGGAGTGACCCTGGGGCCGGCGGGATGCCAGGTGGAGACACTCCAGTTCCACCCGACAGCGGACGGTGTACTGGTGAGCGGAGCTGGGAGAACGGCAAAGGTGTGGGATGTGGCCCAGCAGAAACCCCTGACAGGTAGGCACGGCCATCGCAGTCCTGCAGAGCATGTGCCCTCATCCCAGGCGCAGCCTTCTCTCTCAGCTCTGCTCAGCTGCGCTTACTCCGGGAACATCAGCTACTTGCCCGGGGCTAGTCCCTTGGCCTTTGTGGGGTGGTGTCTTTTTGAACAACCTCCGTGCTGGTGAAAGCTGCCACCTGAGCAGTGCTGCAGGGCACGGGAAGTGACTGTCCTAGGCATCCATTAGCATCTTAACCCCGTCCCGAAAGGGCGTTCAGGCACCATGGCCCAGTTACTCCTGGGCCTCCCTGCTGAGAGACCCGTCCAGAGCGTGTGGTGGGTGGTGGTGCGGGCACCTGGTCCCCTCATGCTGGGGCCTGTGTGAGACCAGCACATGTCTTACTGGCCACTGAACAGCCCCGCTGGGATGGCACTTGTGCACCCCTGGCCTCAGCTGGGTTTGAGCCAAGGCCTTATGTGAAGGATGCCAATGCTCCTGCCAGTCCCTCGAGTGGGCCATTTCTCCTGGTGCTGCCTGTATCTGAATTGGACCAGGAGCCCTTGGGGGTGGGGCATGGCCCTTCACGTGAAAATGAACCCACATTCCATCACCTGTGTTGTGTTCAAGCAAAAATCCAGCATTTGAAATGTTCAAAAGGGAAGTGTTTGGTTAGAGAAGAGACTAACGCCTGCAGTGGTGCAAACTGCAGCCGTGTGCTAAGTGTCTGGCCTGGGATGAGACTGTATATTTGTGGGGGAGGGGAGGAATTCCCCCCCCCCTTTTTTTGCTCTCCCCTAGTGGTGACTGACAGTATGCCCGGCTAGAAGCTTGTGCCCGGCAGGGATTGACTCCAATTCTTGCTCACCTCCCCAGCACTGGAACCTCATGGTGACCTGATCCAGAGTGTGGCCTGGAAACAAGATGGTGCCCTTCTCGGCACCTCCTGTAAGGTGAGCACAGTGGGTGCACCAGGTTGGGTGGGCTGGGAACCCAGAGTGCTGTTTCCTGAGCAGATCTGATGTATGGTGTTCTGCTGGGGCCCTGGGGTACGATCAATCCACTCTGTGATGGGAGCATCTAAAGATCCCTCTCCTCCCTGTGCTAGGATTGTTGCTGCTGGAGTCTGGCCTGCTGCCTCTTCTCTCAAGCAGTCCAGGACTGCGCCCCCCAGCACCCGTTGGCAGGGTGCTGGCTTGCTTGCGTGGGTACCGATATATCCCTCAGGCAACAGGTCTATGCATAAGAACTGCAATCATAGAGATTAAGGGCAGAAACCAGCTTTCCTGGGGATATGCGCAGCATGTGTAGAGAACTGCACCACAGTGCACAGTAAGCATTTCTTCAAATTTCTTTCAAGTCTATAGGGCTGGTCTTCACTACCTGCCAGATTGGCGGGTTGCAATCGATCTTTTGGCGCTCGATTGGCTGCGGCTCCCCCGTCGACTCCGGAACCCCAGCTTGCCGGGAGGCACAAGCTGGAGTCGACGGGGGAGCGCACCACCGCCGCGACGTGAGGATGGCAGGTAAGTCAGCTGCAGATATGCAAACTGAAGTTGTGTGTCTGCTGTGATTTTTCCCCTCCCTCCCCCCCAGTGAGGACCAGCCCTAAGGTAATAGTGAACTTGATTCTTCCTTCCTGTAAAATAGGAATGTAATATGAATGGAGTCACTAGATGGTGCTATTGCAGATTGTAGTGCTCTTCATCTGGCTGAATAAGAGTTAAATATTCTGTTTACCAGATATTTTCAAGACACTTAACATCAGACTTAATCAGTTATTAATGTCATCATAACTGATAGTCATAAATAAGGCCCTACTTAACTTGTAGTATTGTGGAAATTGCAGATTCTGCAATATTAGGCTTCCACCACAATTTTGACAGTGTGAGCCCTGCCATGCCCTCCCGGGCAGCCAACTGCAAAAAATCGTGGGAAAGGAATAATGTCCTTTATTACCACAAGCAATAAGATCCCCTATTACTTTTCTGCCATTTTCCATGGCTTGCCCACAACTCAGCTGCAATTTTTTGACAATCATTCTGCAATTCAAGTAGCCATAAATAGTCTGTCAGGCAGTGCTACAGAATGGCCAGCAGGGGTCACCCAGGATTTTCTATGGTTCTTGATTTTTCCTGGCTTCCAAGGGCAGAATTCATGCAAAGTTCCCTCTAATTTTGTACATCCCATGTGCAGAATTAATTTTATTATGTGCACCAACATGGAGGTGATGTGTGGTTCGGGTGGGGCCGAGAGGTTCAGAGTGTATGAGGAGGCTCAAGGCTGGGGGTGGATTCTGGGGTGGGACTGGGAATGAGGGGTTTGGAGTCTGGGGTGTGGGGGTTGGGGCTGAGGGGTTTGGGCTGCAGGCTCCCCCAGGGCTCTGGCAGGAAGAGAGGACTCCCCTCGCCCCTCTCTTGCCACAGTGCCGGGAAGAGGCGCTTCTCCCTGTCTGTGCAGCCCCTGATATCTGTGTGGCCGCGCAGCTTAGCGGGAGCTTACTGGGTGTGTACAAAAGGGTTTGAGATCCTGATGAACAAAACTCTGGTCTGCAAGTAGAATTTCTTGATCCATAATCAGAGCCAACTGGATTCAAAGTAAATTCCTGCAACCTGTCTCTGACCAGTCATTTCTCAAGTTTCCGTACCCCATGATCTCTGAATGGATGCGCGATCCTTGGCATGGCCAGTGCTGCCTCTCCCTGGGTACCTGGACTCTGCAGGCTTAGTGCATTTTGTGCCCCTAGAAGAGGAAGTGAGGCAGTAAGATTCCTGTTGAAACTGGCAAATCTGTCAGCAGCTGGGCTAATGACTTCTAACTCTAGCTGCTGGGGAGGCAAAGTTAGGCAGTTCGTTCTGGGGGGCAGTGCAGAGCCAGGGCAAGTAGGGAGCCTGCCTTAGCCCTGGGCCCACACTGAGTTGCCGACTGGACTTTTAACGACCCAGTCAGTGGTGCCGACCAGAGCCGCCAGGGTTCCTTTTTGATCTGGTGTTCTGGTCGAAAACAAGCCTAGCTGTGTTGGAAAGTCACCAGGCACATTCTGGGCACTGTAGACATGATGAATGGGGGGCAGGGTGTCTGAGCAGGCTGAGTTTGTGTTCTAGGTGGGGCATCGGGGCGCACCGGGGGAGCCGACCCCTTCATTATGGTCAGGAGCGGGAGCAAGTGGTGGTGTGGGGCTGTGAGCGAGCACTAGATGGTGCTCGTGACACACTTACCGCTCTGGAAGGGCCACTGTGGTGCACTTCCCCTGAGCTGGGTGCTCGAGGAAGGCAGGGGAAGTCTCTGCATGGGCAGGCTTCCGACCTTCAGGGCACCCCAGCCTTGTCTGTGCTCGACTCGTCAGCAGAGCCGGGGTGGGCAGGCTGGTGCTGCTAGGATCCTGGCACTGTCCCTCTCCGCTCAGAGCCAGTCGGGGGGATGCGGTGTTAACGCAGCCCTGTCCTTCTAATGTCCCACGACTGCTGGAGCTCACAGTCACTGGAGCTCCTCGAGGAGTCTCCCCAGACCAGGCCTCTGGGACACTGTCGTCATGCTCCTGTCCTCCCAAGCCCTTGTGGGAAGGCTGGGCATGGCGGCCTCGGCAGCTGGGCAAAAGGCTCTGAGCATTTGAACAGCTTGAACCGTAATAATTTCTATCCATTGCAGGCAGCTCCCTTGTAGGGTGTCAACCTTCCTAATTTGCTCAGCCAGCCCATGGCTGCCTGCGGGCTCTGCCTGATGCCAAACCCATGAAAAAAAAACACAAAAATTAGGCTTGTTTTTGACCTAATTGGCTTGTGAGTTGCTCGTTGACTAGATTTTGGCTTGTTGCTTGTTGCTGCTTTTTTTTTTTTATCAGCTGGCAAGTGGGGGCAAGGGTGGGGGAGAGTCAGGGTGCACAGTGGGCCCACCATAGTCCCAGACTGCACGCCGGGGGATCTGGTCATACAGTGTTGGGGTTCTTGGGGATTCACTTGTTTGGGCCTTGGTTTGAAATGGGATTAGCTTGAGTTTTGGCTTATTGTGAATGTCGTGGTGCTTATTTACCATGTGAAAGTTGGCAACTGTGCTTTCGGGCCCCCTTTATAAAGCATGCCTTAAAAGTTCCCACTCCTCATAGCTGAGTGGGGGAAGGTGCCCAGCTCAGCAGAGGTCCCGTGGCACTAGGCTGCCATCGGAGAGCATCATTTGCACCTGCCAGAGTGCTCAGGTGCAAACAGCCTTCAGGATCCATAGATCTGGTGGGAACAGATGTGGCCCCCTGGGCAGTGCTTTCCCATTGGACCAGCTTCCTCTGCCCCCTGGTGGTGACAATGACAAGCTGCATACTGGCAACTGCTTCCCAAACCAAGCACTGGGCTAGTGGAATTACAGTAAAATCTCGATATAACGGACTAATTCGGGCGAGGGGGTGTCCGTTAAAGCCAAAAGTCCGTTATTTAATAAAAAAAAAAAGAGCTGTTGGAGCAGCAGCCCGCCCGAATTAGTCCGTTATATCGAGGTTTTACTGTATCATGGCAGCCGGGAGCCATGAGTCAGCCCGCCCGGGTCCCGGCTGCTGGGACCTGGGCAGCAGCCGGCAGCCTTCAGCCAGCCCGCCTGGGTCCCGGCTGCTGGGACCCGGGCGGCAGCCGGGAGTCGGCAGCTAGCCCTCCCGCTGCTGGGACCCGGGCGGAAGCTGGGACCCGGCAGCCAGCCCGCCCGGGTCCCGGCTGCTGGGACTCGGGCGGGACCCGGCAGCCAGCCCGCCCGGGTCCCGGCTGCTGGGACTCGGGCGGGACCCGGCAGCCCGCCCGGTCCCAGGTCCCGGCTGCTGGGACTCGGGCGGGACCCGGCAGCCCGCCCGCCCGCGGACGGGAGCCGGGCGGCAGCTGAAACCCCGGCGGCCGCAGGGAGCGGGCAGTCAGCCCGCACGGGTCCTGGCTCCTGGGACCCGCCAGCCAGCCTGCCTGCTGTTGGGAGCCGGGCGGCAGCCCGCCCACAGCTGGAACCCCGGCGGAGCCCGCAGCGAGCCCTCAACAAATGGATTTCGGATGCATCAGACTTTCTTAAAAATTTTGTCCGTTGCATCTGAAGTCCGTTAAATCGAGGTCCATTAAATTGAGGTTTTACTGTACTGTATTGAGTGTCCTAGGGATTGTCCTGTGACGAGGGTTTAGCTGGAGAAGGTGGGAGCAGGGACTGAGCAGAGTCCAGCAGCAGTACCCGCCCCTTTGGGCCAGGAAGTGAAGAACATTCCAGCCACATGAAGTAAAAGGGGAACTAGACAGCAATGACTCGCCTTGCGTCTTGTCCCTGGTATGGCATGTCCAGCCTGGTCAGGAGGGGGCAGACCTTGCCCTCCTTTGTGCATTTAGCCCCGCCTGGGTTGGCATTAACTAAGAGCACCCTTGGTGTGACGTCCCCCGCCCACGTACAGCACTTTGGCACAGAGGATCCCAGTCCAAGCACTGTTGGGATCTGGCTGCTCTTCACATGAAACCAGGCTCCATACACCTTCCCCTGAAGTACTGGCTGCTGTCAGTGCCAGGTTTCTGAACCAGATGGACCTTGGGTCCAGTACAGTCTGGACAGTCCTAAGTCCTGGCTGGTGCTTAGCTGGCCCCTGTCTAGCTGGGTAGCCCTGCTGGGCTGTTGCTGTGGGGCATTTGATCCTTGCCCTGCTGGTGCTGCTGACCCACAGGAATGGGGCTGGGGAAACAGCTGAGAGGAAGAATTCACTGGGCTCAGCTAGACTGCGCAGACAGGCATCTTCGACCTGGGACACAGCGGTGATCTGTGGTGTGTGTTCGGTCCCCTTGTGCTTGGGTGGCTGGGCTGAGCTGAAGGCCATAATCTGCTACGAGGCAAACTCTGTCCTGCAGGCAGTAGGGCTGACATCGGGCTGGGCCCAGAGATGGGAGTGAGCTTCGAGCCTGTCAGAGCCACTCAGTAGGGAGTGGGTCAGAATGTCTCATTAGCCAACCTAGCCCTGCCAGCCTGGAGTGCTAGGGAATCCACCATTTCATTGGGGGTGGCTCACAGTGTGGAGTAGCTGCCTGCTGCTCAGAGCAGGCCATGAGAGCCAGGCTCTTGGGCTACTCAGGGAAGGGCTTGGCAGCCCCTTTGCTTGGGACACCCCAATTAAACACTAGCAAAAGAAGCATAGGCTTGTGCTGGGTTTGTACAGCACCAAGCACCACGGAGTCTGCAGTGTCCTGGGACTGCTAGGGTGATAGGCATAATCAATAAGCCAGTGAAGCGCAGTCAGTCCTGGCCCCTGGCAGAGAGAGAAGCTGAGCAGCAGGGCTCTCTTCTCCGGCCCCCATCCCCCCAGGTGCTGTGCCAGCAGGATGCCCAAGAGGCAGGAGAAGTGCTGTGCGGGGGACATGACAGGGGTGAGGTCGGCTCTCAGTCCCGCCTCCTTAGAATCAGGCCCCGCTGCAGTTTCCCTTGGTCCAGGCATTTCTAGTCACTCCTCCTCTGGGAGCCTCTCTGCTAGGAGAAGTGAGCACCAGTTGGCACCTCTAATGTCCTTGTGGTGTGCTTGGAACTATTATTGATTCCACTGAGGGCTTCTCCCCGCCCCCACCCATTGGCCTTCCCCACGGCTCCCTCCCTCAACTCATGTTCCCCTGGACACAGGCAGGGCACATGGGTAGACAAAACAGATCCTGGACTCTCCCGCAGCAAGATAAGAGACCACCCGAAGGGCACGAGAGAAGAGGAAGCAGCCCGGGAGCGCAGGGTTTCTAGGGCAGAGATGGAGCAGGAATTGCTGCAGCTGTCTTTATCTGTACCAGGGTCCTTGATCATCCTGGGCTGTTGTCCGTGCGTTGTGGATAAAGGGCTTGATCCCTGGGGCCCTGGCCTGCAAGAGGAGTGTGCAGGATGGTCCGTGCCTGAGTGCGTTATGGAGGATGCGGGTGGTGGAGCCGATAGGGGCCAGTGTGACTGGGTCCCATGGATTGCGTGACCTGTGGGAATGCACCCAACACACACAGCCCGGAGCGCTAGGCACATGTGGAGTATCAGGCGAAGCCTGCTGATTGCTTGGTCATTACACTAATAGCCAAGCCAAAGTCACGTCCTTCCTCTGCAAAGGCTGCTGGGCCCCTCTGTCCTCCTGCCAGCCCCTGAGCTGAGAGCTGGAGGCAAGGGAGCCTGCAGTTCCTTTCCTAGCAGCTTTGGGGGCAGACTTGGCTTCCTCTTCGTTCAGGTCTCCTCCTACCACCCCATCTGTGGACTCCTGATGGCTGAGTGCTGGCCTTGAGTGAGGGAGGGGGATGGGTTTTCAGCTGATAGGTCAGGAGGGAATAGGTAGGCCCCAAGCCTACCTGCCTGTGAATTGGATTGCTGGCTCCCTGGGAGAGCCGGTCACCGGCATGGGGGGGGACTCTGTCCCTCCAGAGCCAGCGTACTCGGGGGTGAGCACAGACAGCGGCTTTCCAAGCACCAGCACTGTCAGTGCCCCTTGGGTCTGCATGCCCTGCTGGGAGTGCTGCCCCCAGTGCACTCTGCTCTCCCACCAGCCAGATAAATTCAGCCCCCTCTCTCCTAGCCGGAGCTCACTGCATATGGCAGAAGTCAGCCAGCCGGAGCCAGAGCAGAGGAGTGGCATACAAAGGTGGTGGTTTTTTTTTTGTTGTTTTTTTTTTTTCCCCTCCTACTGATAATGACCCATCTACATTTAACAGCCCTCTTAGAATTGGGATGCTAATGTACAACTTTTTTTTCTTTTCGTTTTCTGTGTATAAATGCATCTTCTGTTTCATTCTATGCATCCGATGAAGTGAGCTATAGCCCACGAAAGCTTATGCTGAAATAAACTAGTTAGTCTCTAAGGTGCTACAAGTATTCCTCGCTTTCTATACGAAGGGTCGTTTCTCAGTCACTTTATTTTGATGTAAGTGCACGTTGATCTCTGCCCATCCCAGTCCCTGATGGCATTTCCTAGGCCGGCGGGGTTCCCTTTCCTTCTCTCAAGGACGGTGAAGTGGCTTTTTACCGAGGCAGACCTATGGGCCTCAGGGACTCGGAGCCTGTCGGCACTGCAGTCCTGGGGCATGATCGCAGGTTGGGTGGAGGTCCCCAAGCTAGCTTTAACCCAGCCAGCTCAGGTACTGGAGGCGGAGCGGGGAAATTACAGCAGCTTAGCCTGGCCCTGTGAGCGATTCCCCAGAGGTGTGTGGCCCAGTGTGCCCCGGGAGGCTGTAGCCTGACCTGGCTAGATGACCGCCAGCTCCGGTGTCTGTGAGCTGCAGTCACACCTTGGAGACACCCTGAGCGGGGCTGGCTGGGAGGCAGCGGGATGGATGAGAACAATTAGTCGAGCTGCCTCTTAGTGTGACATGGTTCCTTTGCTTTCCAAGTGAAGTGTGTGGGACAGTCACTGGGTAGGGGCGTGCCCCTGGCCTTCACCTCTACCTTGGGCCTAATGACCAGGCATTTTCAGGTCTCTAAGTGACCCTTGTGTGGTCCCTAGGCACCCCAGGGCATCAGTGCTGGCTGGTCCCCCAGGTACCAGACCCTGAACTCTCTGCCTGCCCTGGCTCTGGCAGACTTCCCGCCCCCAGCAAGCAGGACTTGCCAGCTATTACTCAAAGGAGAAGCATCCCAGCTAGAGTCCAGGGGGGAGTCCCTTGGCTGGAACAATGGCAGCTCTGACTGGCAGAGGGAGAGAAGGCAGTAAAGAAAACGGGCCGGGGACCCTCTGGGAGTCACAGAGACCCATCTCCGCCCCTGCCAAGAGAAAGCAGCTTGAATGAGGGCAAGTGTGGCTATGGATCCAGGCGTTGACTCGGGTCTCTCCTGGGCCAGGTTCTCTCTGCTGCAGCTGCTGGGGGCTGGAAGGTCTGGCCATTGTCCCCACTCCAACAAATTGCAGAGCAGGCGCCTCTGAAACTGGCTTCTTGGGCAAAATCTGGCTCCCCACTCTTCACTTAAAGAAGACTGCATCTGGGTTCCCCTCTAGGGGACTTCTTGGGAAGGGATGGGGCAAGCCATTGGCCATAGGGGAACGGGAGCCAGCATCCCCAAGGAGGGTGGAGGTCATGGGCTAATGTTGTTCTGTGGCTGGTGGTCTACCCTCTGCCCCTCCCCATGTGTTCAGTCTGATGTGCATTAACTGTCCTACGTCCTCCATGGCGCTCACCTCCAACTGGTCTTGTATCTCCACAGGATAAGAAGCTGCGGATCTTTGACCCAAGGACCAAGCCAACTGCAGCCCAGGTACTTCCTTCTTTCCTTGGTCTGCCGGTGGTGGGGGAGACACTGGGACGGGACATGGGATGGATGGACAGCCTGGGTGGAGCAAAGCGAATTCGAGATCGGTGGTCAAATCTCACGGTGATGGGCCCAATAGAAGGCGCAGATAGTACGGGGCCTGTCTGTACAGGATCTTCGCTGCCGGGATCTGATATTGGGAGAGGTACCAGGGTTTGGAATGATATCCTTACAGGCTGAGCTCCTTGCGGTGTAGTGTGCTCCGGGCAACTCCATGGAGACTGTTCAACATGGGATGAAGACCCGTACCAACCTCTGTGTGTTCATATGCCCAAACCACTGACTCTTGGATGCCCGGAGTGGCTGCTGGCTCCGCAGGCTCTGGCTGTTTTGTGCCTGTTGCCGCCTCCTCCTCAGGCATAGGATCCTTTCTTGGCTTCCCCGAGGCTCTCTGCACAGAGCATGGGGAAGCTTTTAGGCCATGAGGACTTCAGTGCGGGACACCTGCTTCCAATCTGCAGTCATCTTTCATCCTGATCCTGGTGTTCCGTGAATGCAAAGCGACTGCAGTCAGTGGCCCCAGCTCCAGCAGGGAGGGAGATGGCTCCCACATGGGTTATTTGCCTTCAGGTTTTTCCACCAGCTGAACGAAATAGCTTCAGTGCTATTGAAGTCTGACAGACCGACTCAGCAAACGCAGTGATTAGAAAAATAGCAGGGTCGGAGCTGCATTCAGCGTGGCGTTTAAACAGCCCCCATTAGAGGTTTCCTGTGGCTTCTGGGAAGCTCAGGTTCCTCTCCCCTCTGCGATGGCTTGAGTTCTAGGAAGCATTGAGCAGGGGATAGAAGTAGTGGCTTCCCCTGTGCACCCAGCCTGTGTTTCCTTCCAGGACTTTCAGTGCCTGCGTCTCCATGTGGCAGCTCTACTGGTGTGCGTGTGTCTGTCTGTAAGTAAGTAAGGGACACAGGCTGGACTGGGCTTCCCAGTCGCGCATGGCATCAGATGGACGGTGTGTTATGCCTGTTAGGCCCTTCTGCCATCCTCATGGCTGCACCCTGCACTAATGCCGCTCACAGCCAGTGGAGTGCTAGCACTAGAGCCCTGCATGCCAGGAGCGGACAGTCTGCTCTGCTAGGTGTGTGTCTGTCTAGGGGCTGGCAGTGGGCAGAACTCTCTCTCTCAACACCCTCCCCCCGCCCAGTGCAGGAATGGGGATTAACTATGCGTTATTGGCCAGAGTGCAGCGAAATGCAGCCTCTCGCTGCAGAGTCGGACTGCCATGCCACCCGGCCTTTGTGGTTAAAGGGCTGCTGGCTACTCGAGTGCTTGTCAGTAGCCCGCAAACGAGGAGCTGAGGAAAGGCCAGCCTGGGGCTAGATGGGGCATGGCAGCGTGGGCTGGCCTGCATCTCTGTGCTGAGCTGGTCGCCCTCACCCCATCCTTCAGCCTCTCCCCTTCCTCCCGCTGCTCTGACCCTTCTGGTGGAGATGCCTGCAGTCTTCTCTCTGGAACTAGCCAGAGGGCTGGCTATCGGGGGGCGGGAGCTCCCTCCCTTTGGGGCTGCATGATCCATTTCCTCCAGGTTCCTAGCCCTTGCTGGCTGGGGCATCCCACGGCCCCTAGCGCTGTCTGAGCCAGCTGGTTCATGCAGCCATACCTGGCTTGGTTTGCTGTCGTCCGATAGCATAGGCTAAGGAGGGTCGGACCCAGTCAGGATTTGGATGGGTGACACTGACCGAAAACCCAGGCTGCTGCAGGAAATGGTGTTTCTGATCCATCAGGTGGTTCTGTTCCATCTTGGCTATTGAACCGGTGCACCAGCATGGTGCTGGGGGATTCCCCGCTGCTGACAGAGCCTTAATTCTGATCACCTGGGGCTATTGTCCATCCCACAGCATCCTTCCTGTACGTCGGAGGTCTTGACCTGACGTCTCTTTCCATTGGCTGCACTGGCCTGCCTCCCCTCCCTGGCTGTGCAGAAGGTGCTATGTTCCAACACTGTGGTGGCTACGCTCAGCAGCAAGGGAGGTTGGGTCTACCAGGATGAAGGGCATACAGGGAATAAGATTTTCATTGACACTCAGAATTGACATTGCTATAGCTCAGAATTTGTCCCCCTGAGGGATGATGCTCTACCAACCTGACCCCTGATGAAGACCCCTCTTGGGGAGGTGGATTAACCCACGCTGACGGCAGAATGCAGCCTGTCGCCATGTCTACACTACAGTGCT
This sequence comes from Sternotherus odoratus, assembly GCA_032164245.1. Taxonomy (NCBI): domain Eukaryota; kingdom Metazoa; phylum Chordata; order Testudines; family Kinosternidae; genus Sternotherus; species Sternotherus odoratus. The sequence goes on from JAVMKO010000010.1 coordinate 44,047,030, forward strand.
AGAGCCGCGCCGCTGTTGTGTTTTAAACCCTGACCGCCTCTTATCACACAGTGCTGGGTGCCAATCAAAGCACCTTGCGTAGGCCTGGCTTGTACACAGTCCCTCTCCCCTGGGGTGACTGTATGCCCAGCGCCTGTCGCGGGGAAGTGGAGCAGCTACCACAAGCTGGAATGGCAAATGTTCCCCTTTTGAACTGCATCTTTGCCTCCCACTGCTCCAGGCGCACACCCCACAGGGCTGCAAAGTGCCAAATCTCTCCCTGCTGGTGTGCAACCCCATGCGACTCCAGAGCTCCCCCGTTTATTCCCAGCGAGCCCCAGTCTGGTTGCATAATGGCACGTCAGCAAGGGGTGAGCTCGGCAGGTTCCAGCCAAGTCTCCCAGAGAGGGTGGACCCCGTCTAGCTGAGCTATTAAAAATATTTGTGTGAATGATGGTGGCTGTTGAAAATAGGCAGTTTGCCGCCTCCTGCCGTCTGATCCATCGACGTTTGTGTCCAGCGCGAGCCCCTCATCTGCGTCCGGGGTTGCCAAGAGAAACATGCACCTTCTTGGCACTTACCAAGAAACATTGAGTTGCAGCCATAATCCAGTCTCGCTTGTAATTAATGAAGATGTTTAGTCTTCTAGAAATGCCACATTATATTGTGCTGAAGGGAGAACCTTTAAAAAGTCATAAATCCTGAGAGTTTGCACGGGATTTAGTTAGCCAAGGGGAATAATATCTGATTTTCCTGTTGCTGGAGCGGCTGGGTGACTTGGAAGGGCTTCTCCTGTGGGTCAGAGCTGCTGTGAAATTTGTCATCTCGGGGCCACCGTGGAAAGCAGTAGGTTGTTGCGCCCTGTCCTTTGATGGGACCCAGTTTGCATGGCAGCTACTGAGGCACCAGTGCAGTAAGTTTTCCAGGTCAGCTGGAACCACTGATGTGACAGAAATAGGGGCAGGATGTAACTTAAAATCTGATGCTAATGTCTGGAGGCTCTGGACCTCAGGCATGCTCTGATCTTTCATGGCATAGAACCGTCACAGCCTTTCCTCTTAGAGCCTGCGTACTGCAGTTCCTCAGGACTGTCTCACTAAACTGACTGACTGCTCCTTCTTTAATTTAAAAGCAATCTGATCAATGCAAACAAGAAGCCCGGGAATTGAAGCTGTGACGACATGGAGCCCTACTGGCAGCCCTGTGGCCTGGGCGTCCTCTGCCTTTCTGTAGAACAGGGATATTACAGGCTAGGGCCATGTGAACTTTGATCTTCAGATCTGCTCTTGGGGTGGGGTAGGAGTTCTGTCTTTGAGCTATTCAAGCCTTGAGTGTTCTGCGGAGGCTGCCAACGCCCTGGTACTGGCTGTGGTGGTGGATTTTTGCTGTCTGTGTCCCCTGAGCACTAGCAGTCAGGGGGAGAGGAACTATAAAAAGCTAAAATTAAAAGCATGAGAACCTAAGAGCTGCGATGCTAGGTCAGACCACTGTCCATCTTGCCCAGTATCCTGTCTCTGACAGTGATCTGTCCCAGAGCTTTAGGGGGAGTGGAGAGATTAGAGCAATCCACCTGTTTTCCACACTTGACTTGTCGCAGTCGGAGGCTTAGGGTCACCTGAGCGTTGGGTTGCGTCACTGACCGTCTTGGCTAATAGCCATTGTTGGACCTAGCCTCCATTAACTTAGCCAGTTTTTCAATCCAGTTAGACTTTTGGCCTTCACAACATCCCCTGGCAATGAGTTCCATAGGTTGACTGTGCATTGTGCCGGGAAAAAGTACTTCCTCTTGTTTGTATTAAAGCTGCTGCCTGTTAACATCGGGTGACACTTGGTATTTATATTGTATAAAAGAGTGAATAATGCTTCTGTATTCACTTTCTCCACAGTATTCCTATCACAGTAAACCCCTATCATCCCTCCCATTATTCATCTCTTTTCGAAGTTGAACAGTCCTGTTCTTTTTAATCTCTCCTCGTATGGAAGCCTTGATCATCTTTCTTGCCCTTCTCTCAACCTTTTCCAGTTCTATTGTATCCTTTTTGAGATAGAGCAAATAGAACTGGACACTGTATTCAAGGTGTGAGCTCATCATGGGTTTATAAAATGCAGGGGTAGGCAACCTTTCAGAAGTGGTGTGCCAAGTCTTCATTTATTCAATCTAATGTTCCGCATGCCATTATTACATTTTTAATGTTTTTAGATGCTCTCTTTCTATAAGTATACAATATATAACTAAACTATTGTTGTATTGTCACGGAGTGCCCGGGGTGATGGTCTGGACTTGCTCCTTACGAAGCCAGTCAGGACTCTGGGGGGGAGGGGAGGAAGCATCCTCTCCATACACAGCCTGTCTCCAAGGCTAGGAGCTTCACAGGTTCCCGCTTCCACCTCCCTGGGTCTGACCTCTGAGCATTCATCACCTTCTGCCCTGCCGTGCGCTTTCCCCAGCAAGCCCACCCAGGCGGGGTCCTGGGGGAGCCCATTGATCCTGCACCCCAACTCCACAGTCAGACGTGACTCTCAGCTAGCCAGTAAAACAGAGGTTTATTAGATGACAGGTACCTGGTCTAACACAGACCATACAACAAACGCGACCCCTCTGCTGGGTCCATTTTGGGGGCCAAAGAGACAGGCAGAGCCTGCCTGCAGCTCTTTGCCAGCCCCCAGCCAGATCCAGACTCCAACTCACTTTCTCCAGCCACATCCCTGCTTCCCTTTGTCTTTCCTTCCCCAGGCAGGTCAGGTGACCTCCCTTCCACCCCTGGGGTCAAGTTACAGCTTCAGGTATGTCCACCTTCACATAAGAGTGAGAGGAAGCTTAAGAGCATTCCTACTCCGTCACAGGGTGCCACTAAAAATCAGCTCGCGTGCCACCTTTGGCACCCATGCCATAGGTTGTCTACCCCTGGCCTATAGTGAAGCAGAGGAATTTCCTGGGGAAAGGATGTAACGTTATATGGACACAGGCAACTTGTAGGTCGAGGGCTGAAAACCAATCGCCTTTCTCCAGTGAATGAATTATAGCTGCTGGAATTGTAGCTCACCATCCTGAACTTTTGAGACTTTACAACGTGTTTAAAAGTCTTAGATTTATAATCAGTCTCCACCCTCCCTCCTGCTTTGGCACAAGGAAACACTTCAAGTAAAACTCCTTGTCCTTGTGAGGAGGAGAGACCAGCTCTACTGCTCCTAATCAAAGGAAAGAGTTCACTTCTTGTCTCAGTAAAAGCTTGCGAGAAGTGTCCCTGAAGAGGGAAGGGGAAGTGTGAGGTAAAATGGATGGTACAGCCCAATGTTATGGCCTTTGTGACCCGCTTGTCTAGTAATCCACCTCCAAGCATGTTGGAAAGATGCAAGGTGGTCTCGAAAAAGGGGAGGAGGCTAATGGGCACAGCTGTAAATCCAGAGGTGCAAGAGGATTTGAACCCTCAACCAACCTATCAAAACTACTCTTTCGAAGATGGCTGGTAGTGGAGGGCGTTTGGGTGACCCTCTTTCCCTGAGCTCGACATCTTGTTTGGGGGAAGGGGATGGAAAAATCGGTGGACCTATGGAACCTAGAAACCTAGAAACCTGAACACGGTGTGGTCTCTGGGTGGTCTGTGACCTACTGAATCATTTCTTATTTGTAGCTGTAGCTATGCCCGGGGCCCATAAAGTAGTCCTAAAGTCCATTAGAGTGTGCAAGGACTCATCCTCCAAACACCAGGGCCTGGAATAGACTCTCAGCCATGGCCTCAAAGGGTGAACCAAGCCCCTCTGTAGTTAGATGCACTAAAAGGTTCACTTGTGAGGAATGGCTCCTGCTTGGGTGGACTCCGGTGCCCAGCTCTGTGCCCCTGGAGAGGGAGGGCCTGGGAGCCACAGCAAAGCAACCTAGAGAATGAGTTCAGCTGTCCTAGGGCTCTGGAAGGTGTCTCTTCAGGGCCGTGTTCTGTCATCTCGCCCCCTCTCCATGCTGCTCCCAGGCCCCCAATGTCGCTGCTGTCCCCAGGCCTTGGGCCTCCCCCTGGTTGGTGGAAGAGGGACACTTAGATCTGAGTGGGGAGCAGGGTGGGTGCAGTCACTGGGAAGATGCCCCAGGAAGCGGGTGGGGCTGTGATTTCTCACTGGAAGGCAGTGGGCCTGCCTCATCCTAGGCATGACGCCAGGCCAAGCACTGCAGTGAGTGCAGGATCTCGTGCCGTTTCCGCCTGGCGCAGTGAATGGATGGGCTTGTGCACTCCCTTGAAATGACTCTGCAATTGGCCGTCCTGCTGCAAACCCAGCCCTGCCCCCTACCCCAGTCCGGGGAAAGCTGCTGTGAGCTTGAGCGGGGGTGTGGTAAAGGAACGCAGCCCTGTTCCCCTTCGCCCACTCACTCACTCATGTGCTGCCCAAGCACTGAGTGGCCCCAGCTGTTCATCTGGCCGGCACCTGGCTTCGATTAGGGAAGAGGCTGTGCTAATGAGCCTCTCTGGGAAGCCAGTGAGCGTGGCCCGGCTGGGATACGCAAGAGTGCAGCCTCTTCTCATGAGAAACTTCCCTTGTGTGGCTCAGCTGGGGGCAGTGCTGGGAGTGGGGGATGAGGGGAGGTGCACGTGGCACATCCTGGGAGCAAACCCCCAGCATCTATCAATTTCCCCCCCCCCCCCGCCAATCCTTTCCCAACCCCTCCCCCCCCCCCCCCCAGCTGCAGGAAGGCAGGCTCCAGTCACTCCCTGAGAGGGTAGAGGTGTGATAAGAACTAGAGGGCTGGCCATGGTCACTGCCTGGGAGTTGGGAGGTTGGTGAACCCAGAAAGGGGGGAAGCCAGGAAGGTAGGCGATGGCTCCAGGGAATAGCAGCAAGGTAGGATAGTCCAGCCCTAGATTACTGACCGGAGGGCCCCTGAGCTGGGATGTGGAGTAGAGGTCCCCCTACCAACCACTGGAGGAGCCCCATGGTCAGAGCAGTAAAGGTCAGGCTGCCAGGGTGGATGGAGGGACTTTGACCATCCCCACGAGACACTGCCAGGGAGGGCATACGGTAGCACCTGGCTGAAGCGAAGCTCCAGGATGGCCCACCAGGGGGCGCCACTAGTGGTTAGTGCTCCCTGTGACAGGGAGCAAAGACCCCTGATGTCTCCCACCCCAGCCACTCCTTCCACCCTGCCTGGTTACAGGGCTACTGAGTTGTGCTGCCTCCAGCCAGTTCTCCTGTTTGCTCCCCAGCTCGAGCTCTGTGCAGGGCCCAGGGTAGCTGGTGAGCCAGCTCTGGAGAAGGCAGCAATTGGGAAATGAAGTGCGGGTGGCTGAGAGAGAAAGTGAGCCAGGGACCCTGCGGGTGGGGTGGGAAAGGCATGCCCAGGACGCACGCTGTGGGGATAGCGTGGTGGCTATATGGATGAAGTCTTCCAGGCGCTGTGTCAGCTTGAGGGGTGAGGCTCCGTGGTAAACACCCTCTCAAGGGGCATGGAGGCAATTCACATACTCTGTGGGGGTAAGTCTGGTCTCCTTGGTGGCTGCTGAGGACCATCCTGCAGCGGTACTGATGTGACTCCATGTTGCAGGGGCTGGGGAGCACACATTCCTCCCCCCCCCCCCCAGTGCCCCAGTGGGATGGGAGCTGGCGGGGTGTTCACCCATCTTCAGCTCCATCAGCCAGTTCCAGCTGGCTGGACACATGGCACAGGGATTCCCAACTGGGCCGAGTGGCCTGGAGGAGGTTTGTCGATCCCTGTGTGGCTGGTTGGCCTGTTTGTCTTCCCTCTGGGGTCTCCAGCAGTTCAAGGTTGATCTAGCTAAGCACTTCCTTGTGGTGGTGCTGGGGACAAGGGACAGACTCACCCCACTGCTCTCTAGCCCACCCACCTCCAACTGTGACAAGGGGCACCATGGGCTAGCACGGTAGCAGTCTTCAGGGCTTGCCTCATTCCCCTGCTGACACTGGTCTCTGGTGGTAACTGAGGGGCCGAACACCTGCAGCTCTCCTATCTGATCCCTGCCACCATATCTGAGCACCCCACAAACTGTGGCAGGGCAGGGCTCTTATCCCCATTGCACAGATGGGGCAGTGAGGCGCTAAGTGATGTGCCCACGGTCACATGGGAAGTCCATGACAGCACAAGGCTGTGAACTCAGCTCTCCCATGTCACAGGCCAGCACCCAAACCACTGGGCCATTCTGCCTCTCTAGGCTTATCTTTCCCCTGGACTTAGTGGAGTCGGTGGGTGTGTGGAACCCACAGGAATGAGGGGCCATGTGTATCTAGGAATGTGCTGCCTGCAGACCCCCCTGGCTGGGCTGGGAGCCATTTTCAGGGCTGTCTGTACATGATGAACAGGAGCCCAACCCGGAAGAGGGGGTGAGTCTCTAGTCCTAGTGTGCACCCCATTTGATAGGACATCTGCACCACCTAGAGCGGGGGCTGGTCTTCACTGGGGGGGGAGGCGATCGACTGAAGATACGCAACTTCAGCTATGTGAATAACGTAGCTGAAGTCGGCGTATCTTCAGCCAACTTACCTGCCGTCCTCACGGTGGTGGCAGTCGGCAGCGCGCTCTCCCGTCAACTCCAGCTTGCGCTTTGTGTCGAGCTGGAGTTCCGGAGTCGATGGGGTGCTGTGGGCGATCGATTGAAATCAATCGCTAAAAGCGCGATCGCTACCTGCTGAGCCGGCGGGTAGTGAAGACATACCCCCAATGTGTTTCAAAGGCAGGCAAGTGTCTCTGTCCCCCCTCGTAGGGGAGCCTGAGGAGTTCAGGGAGCAGCTGTCCGCATGGGGGCCGCTTCCTCAGAAGGGAGGGCTTTGGCAGCCCTCTGCTTTGGTGCTGGCACTCCCGACTGCCCCAGTAGCAGGCAGATGCCAGGGGGTGGATCACCAGGGCAGGGCGCCTGTTGTGCACGGAGCTGAGCTGATGTTTCCCAGGGACTGTCAATAAATGGATCTGAGCCTCCTAGCAAAGGCAGCTAGGCCGAGGGGCTGGCCCGTCTGGGTTCTCCACTCACTCCCGTTGATACCCAGGCAGCAGTTATGTGAGCGGTGACTCCAGTGGCCCCTTGCTGGCTCTGCTCCCTTCACAGCGACTCCAGCATCCTTCCCCCAGGCCCTGTGCCACCTGGGTTTGGGATTGGAGGCCTGCCTGGGGCGGGCGGCCCTGCCCCCTCCACTGCTATTAGAGTTGGAGCTGCGAGGTGCAGGACATGCTGCAAAACAGGTTCAGGGGGATTTGCTGGGCTCTACAGCATTGGCTGGGGTACTGAGCGCCGGGTCCTGTGCTGGCTGCCTTGCTCTGATGGCTGAGGGGTGAACCGGCGGGGGCTCTCGCTGCAGGGCCGGAAGGAGCTGGGTCTGTGTACCCGTGACTGTCATAGTTAGGCTGTACCCGGCAGTGATCCTTCTGCTTGCAGATCGGTCGGAAAGGGGATCAGAATCGGGTGGTTTCTCTGAAACGGATACTTGTGTTACTGCCACCAGCTGAGCTGCAGAATGAGGGGGATGGGTGGAACCCGGTTCCTGACGGGCTGATCTGTCAGGATCGGGGAGAGCTCCCCCAAGGGCAGTGGGAGAAGGTCCAGTAGACTGGAGAATGCCATGAGGAGATCCAGGACTGCTCCCTAGGGCATGGACTTGAACTCTTCACAACTGGGGTGGGAGATTTCCCAAAGAGAGCCCGGGAAATGCCACTGGTGAGCCAGTTGGTGGTGCCATTCCCCCAGGTGGGTACTGAACTGGCCGCCAGCGTGCTGCTGGAGATTATGTGCTGCAAGATGTGTCCTCTTCCCCATGAATGCCAACATGAGATCCTCCCCGCAGGTGAGCATTGCAGAGAAGCTAGCAACCTGCCTTGTGCCTAGCAAACTTCACAGGAGACTGTTCCCCTCTGCCCACCTAAGTTGCCCTTGCACTTCCGAGGGGGTAACCGACGTCTTCTCTTCCTCTGTTCAATAGCAGCCATGTTCCACCCCAGCTGCAGCTGCATTCACTGGTGGGTGCCAAGGTGCCTGAATAGTGCACAAAATGCTTTGGGCTGTTGAGAGGCATTGGAGAAATGTCTTATTGCTGCAGTCAGGGTTGCTTCCGATTTGGATTACAGTGTGAGATGATGCTCTTTGCTAACCAGGTGGGAAACAACCCAGGAGTCCTGGCTGCTGAGAAGGTGCCACCCCTTACTGGCATAATTCATTTCTTGGGAGGTTTCTTTTCCCCAGTCTCTGCTCTCAAACATCTCTTTTTAGATGTCTCATTTGGGCTTTGCTCCTCTTCTGCAGCATCTAATGGACACTGCAGTTGCTCCTTTGCTCATGCTGCTAAGCGGCAGACCACTGTAAATGCCTGTCTTGGAGCTGCGGCCCGTCAGCATGGCCGCTGCCCCCGCAGCCCATGTGGTGAAACAACTTGAGAGCCAAAGAAATAGCACCTCCGATCGTGGGAATTCAGCCCTCTGCTCAGGAGATCCTTCCGCGACCCTCTGGATCCGCCCAGGAATCCCCGCTGCACGAGAGCCCATCCGGCTCTGCAAAGGCTCCTGTCACTTCTGATCTCGGGGAGTGTCCTGTGCTCGCCATGATGTCAGATCTCAGCTGGCTGGGGATTGCTTCGGGAAGGGGGGCTGGTGAGAAAAGACGCGACAGCGCACAGAGGTTTAATTTTCTCGCCTCCCCCCTCCTGGCCGACGTAATATCCCGTGCGAAGGTCACCCACGGGGTACCTGACTCCCACCCTCGGTAGCCAAACTTCCTTCATGTTCGGAGAGCAGTCCCCTGTATCCCACATTCCCAAGGAGGCCGTGGGAAGCTCTGAAAAAGTTGGCCTAGCATTGGGCTGTCTATTTATAGTAACACATACTACAGGCTCTCAAGCTTCTGTTCCCTAGTGTAACTGTACAAGAGTGTTTATATTTCCTCTCCTCTTCTCCCCCTCATCTGTCCTTCACAAGAATGCCGCTTGGTATTGCAAAGATGTGGACGCAGAGGAGTCAAGAGGACACAGCGATGTTTGATTTGGGTACTGTAGGGCCGGAGCCATCCACCAGGCAGGGCCCTTGTGCTGGCCAAAGGCCAGACCTGTGAACATCTGGGATGAGGCAGCTCCTCTGGGGCTGGTGTCTATGGCAAACCCACTTCTGGGGCGTCAGGGATCATTGTCCCCACTCAAAGCTAGAATGGGGGCAGCGCTTCGCCAGGTTGCCTCCAAATTGCTCTGCTCTGGTGTCGAGGTGACTGTGTCTGTCCCAAGGGGTCTGCTAATGGGGGATGTGCAACCTTCTGCCTCCCTGCTGCAGTTTGAAACCCCTGCCATGAGACCATGGGAGATGAGCCCCTGGCCTCAGGGCAAAGCCCTCACCAGCCGGCAGTCTCAGGAGAAGCTAAGGGCCAGCAGGGTGGGCCAGGCTGCCCTCCCTGCTGAAGGTGGTCGCTCTGGGGCAGGTGGAGCCCCATTTGTGGGGAACGGGCGGGAGAGGAGGGACTGCGGGCATGTAGCTTGCTGTGTTGCCCATGCTGTGCAGCATGCATGTAGAGGGCTTCGTTGTCCACAGTCCTGACCCTCATCCGCCCATTTAGGCTTGTGCGTTGTCTGTGCCCTCCCCTGCCCCAGAGCGACCACCCATTGGTCCCATTGGTGGAGAGGCCTTGGCACGGGTTCCTTGCAGTGCATGTGCTCCATCCATTGGGAGCCCCGAGGGAAGCTGGAGGAGTGAGAGGGGAGGCTGGCTGCCTGATAGGGAGAGCAAAGAGCAAACATCCCAGCTCCCTCCCCCTTCGGGCCTTCTGCATGCTGAGGAGGTCCTGGCAAAAAGCCCTGGCTGGAACTGAGGGTTAGGCCGTGGGTCAGAGTCCAGCTGTGCCCGCCGTGCTGTGCCCCGGGTGAGCAGGTGCAGTGGGAATGGCTCACGCTGTGCTGCTCTCCCCATCTCTCTCCTAGCTATTCCTAGCATGGCTGGTCCCTGCCGGTCTCAGGCCCAGTGTCAGTTCCGGCTCTGTCCCCTCTTCGACTGGCCCCGGCTAGTGCTAAATCCACCCCCTCATTTTCTTTAGATGGTAACTGGTCTTTCCCTGGGTTGGGCAGAGGGTCTTCAGCGGTCAGGACTCCTACCCCTTGTGACGGTGCTGGGACCAACTGTGAGTGCCAGATCAGGCCAAATTGCTTCCAGATGGGCAACTACAGCCCAAAGTGGGGCTTTTCCACTCTAAGGCAAACCAAACCAGCCAAACAGAAAAGACTTTGGTTTTCCCTTAGACACTCCAGTTTCCCAGTATCACCACCAGCAGCCACCTGTCCTGGGAACCAATGGTTATGAAAACCAATGCCCCAAATAAAGAAAACGGTTCTCCCCAATTCCAAAGAATCAGGCCCCAGACCCAGGTCAATATACAAATCAGATCTTACCCACAAATCACGCTGTTGCCAATCCTTTAGAATCTAAAGGTTTATTATACAAGGAAAAAGATATAGGTGAGGGTTAGGAAAGGTTAAAAGAAATCAATTACATGCAGTAATGGCAAATATCAGGCTTGCAGCAATGGTAGAATAAACTGCAGGTTCAAATCAAAGTCCCTGGAATGCATCCCCTCCAGGGATGGGTCAGCACCCTTTGGCCAGAGTTCCCCTGTGTAGCAAAGTTTCATCCGGAGCTGGAAACAAGGCAGGTTGAAGACTGGAGGTAGAAGACAAAATGGAGGAAGTTTCTCCCAGGTTTTATAGACTTCCTCTTGTGGGCGAAGGCCCCCCTCCTTCTTCCTATTCAGAGTCCAGTTGCAAAATGGAGGTTCATAGCCACATAGTCCAATTACCAGACTCTCCAAGGTTCAGTTCCTGACCCGCAAGGCCACATTTCTGGAGAAGCTTGGGTGTGGACGGGCGTCTACAAAGTTCATTGTGTAGCTGATGCTCCTTAATGGGCCGTCAGCCAAGTTAACAACAGCTTGTCTGAGATTTCACCCAGAAGCCAAGCACAAGTTTGACATACAGTCACTATATAGCCAATATTCATAATTTTAGTTACAAAAAAGATACACACATACAGATAGATTAATCATAATTAGCACACCATAACCTGGTTGTAGACACCTTATATGACCCCCTTTACACAATATTTGGTGCCACTACAGGACCTTGGTTGCACCAATGATCTATATGATCCCAAATAATTCCAGTAACGTGACACCCCTCCCCTGAAGGCCCATGCGGGAGTTCTTGGTTGAAGTTTTCCTTCCCTCAGCCTAGCTGGCTTGTCCTGCCTTCACAGCCCTGCTCCAGCCTCAGGCACTGGGGGAGGGGAGGCCCGTTCACGCCAGCTTCCCGGCTTATTGAGCGGGGATGTTTGTACCATGCTCCCACCAAGGCTGGGGCCTGACCACCTAAAGCAGCATCTCCCCAAAAGGAGCATGGGCAGGAGGTTGTGTAACTCTTCACAGTGTCTTTCTTCTCCTTCCTTACCTGCTCTGAACAGTGAAATTGTCTGTGTCAACACTGCGGCCACCATTGGCACTCCATTGAAACCAATGGGACGGCTCATGCCTCAGAGCTATTGTTTCAGGCTCTCTGCAAACTCGGCCAGAGATCGCTGCATGTTGGGTCACATTTAGGTTACGCTTTGAGAATATTTCTTTGCAGCCGTAACAGCTGGAGATGGATGGAGATGGAGACTCTGAAGAACAGTTAAGGCCTGTCTGGGCCATGCAGCCTCGCACAGAGAAGCTATCAATCTCTTCCCGTGATACCCACCCACGTGCCTTTATCTAAGGCTGGTCTAGGCTGGATAGATGAGACGTTTGAATCTCCAGGGTGCAAGGGCTGCTGGCCATTTGCTGCCAGGAAGCAGCGGGGACAGGTCTGCCAAGTAAAAAGATACTCTGCAGCAGAACACAGGGTTCCATCGAGCTCCATTCATCTTACGGCAAGCTGGGGGACACGCAACTAATATTCATGTGCGTCATCACGGGGACCATTCGACCCATGCCAGCACCGCGGCTCCCATGCTAAGCAGAGTGACTCCTCCACACAGCTGGCATGAGGATGCTGCAGCTGGAATGACTGAGAAGGGCCAACCTGAGCCCACCAGTACGCAGGCCTCTTCGACCACCCAAGAGCACGCTTGTTGGCGAGGCGCATGGTGTGGGCCCACTCGCCCTGCCCAGATTTCTCTGCGAGGTCGACATGGTGTGAAGAATGGTCTGCAGCTGGCGTCAGAAACCATCTCTCGACTACGCATATGTCTGGTTTTGCTTTGCCACGCTACTCTTGAACGGGCCAGGGTCCGTATGCAGCCAGCCTTCATCCCTGTGGGCAAAGACAAATGCTGTCTCCCATCGCTGCCATCTGCTCTCTGCCCAGGTCTGATGCTCACCAGAGGGCTCTGCCGAGGTGGCAGGGCGTGCACCACCCCTGATAAGCAGAAGAAATAAGAAGGTGCCATTTTTACAGTGGCTTGTCCGAGCAGAGCTGCCTGGGAAGAATGTATGTGTAGGATCCCGTGCCTACCCATGCCAATAACACGTTAGTTACACAGGTGGAGATGGATAAGTTGGCCATCGATCGTAGGGACTGAGAGCACAGCGGTCTCTGCATAGGCAGCTCATTGCCTGTGGGTGAGCCATCATTAGGGGTCACTCTGTGGAGCCAGGGGGTGGACTTGCTGGACTGCAGATCTGGGCTGTCACGGAGTGCCCGTGGCGAGGGTCTGGAACTTGCTCCCTCTGAAGCCAGTCAGGACTCGGGGGGGGGGGGGCGGGGAGGGGGAGGAGAGAGTGTCCTTTCCATACACAGCCTGTCTCCAAGGCTAGGAGCTTTAGAGCAAGCTTGTCCAGCCCGCGGGCCGCATGCGGCCCAGGATGGCTATGAATGCGGCCCAACACAAAATCGTAAACTTACAACGTTATGAGATTACGTCCACAAATAACGGAGTATTATTCGTAATTTGCATTATAATTGCAAACAGTTCGACCAAAAAACCGAAAAACTGATAAAATTGACTAATAAAATAAAGAGCGAGAGGACTCTAATGTCGCGTAAAATGAATTGTGACAAAGAATTTGTGTGTACTAGGCATAATGCGTGGCCCAAGACAACTCGTCTTCTTCCAATGTGGCCCAGGAAAGCCAAAAGATTGGACACCCATGCTTTAGAGCTTCCAGCTCCCACCTTCCTGGGTCTGACCTTGGAGCATTCAGCACCTTCTGCCCCTCCATGTGCTTCCCCTTAGCGAGCCCACCTAGGTGGGGTCCTGGGGGAGTCCATGGGTCTTGCACGCCAAATCCACAGTCAGACGTGACTCTCAGCCACACAGTAAAGCAGAGGTTTATTCGACGACAGGTACAGGGTCTAACACAGACCATAGAGTGAATGTGACCCCTCAGCTGGATCCATTTTGGGGGCCCAGGGAGGCCAGACCCTGCCTGGGCCTGCCTCCCTTTTGCCCAGCCAGCTTCAGATTCAAACTCCCTCTCTCCAGCCCCTCCTCCCCCCTGGCTCAGCCAGGTCAGGTGACCTCCCTCCCCCACTTGGAGTCAGATTACAGCTTCAGGTATGGACACCTGTAGAGAGGGGGGAGGGCGTCGGCTACTTGCTTACACTGTCCTTCTGCTTTGCATCAACTACACATCCTTATCCCTTCACATAGACGCTCAAGAAATGCATAGGGGAAACTGAGGCACACACACAGTATTCCTACTCCGTCACATGGGCCATTTGTAATTCTTCAAACTCCCGCCTCACTCTTAGCAGCCCAGCTTGGCTCACTCCAGTGTCCAGCCCTGCTGGGCACACCCCTGCTCTTCCTGCTGATCTGCCGGAGCTGGAGGTGCGTTGGCATTGGCTCCTTTTCTTCTTCTTGACCTGAGGCGACAGGGAGAAGGAGCTGAACTTCTAGTGTTTCAGGCCAGAAGGGGCCTTAGATCATGTAGCTGGCCCTTGTGCTCAGCACAGGCCGGAGAGTTTCACCCAGCCGCCCCTGGATTGAGCCCCATCGCTCGTCTGTCACATCCGGAGGGGGTGGGGGTACAGCCCAAGTACTGCATTGTCTGCCTTTTGGTGCTCAGTGCTGTATGGGGCACGGTTCCTAGGGGAGTCTCGGGTCGTTTCCTCCTGACTCGTTATTCTGGCCTTGGGCCCGGCAGGTTTCTCTCCAGTGCTGTGGATTCCGGACACAGCAATCTTTTACCCCCCTGACGTGGGGGTGTGCGCACGCTTCCCGCACTGACAGCGACACCAGCACACACCTGCACGTGCAGAGTCACGAGGGCAGAGGTAGAGCTTGTGCTGAACTCCCGGTGCCCAGAGTGGGTTTGGCTCACTGAGGCTCCGGCGTGTTTGGCTGCAGCTAGTGATTGAGGTGATTTCTGCGGCTGCAGCAGCCATCCCACAGAAGAGGGGAAACCTGACACCCAGAAGGGTCAAGGGGTAGCCGCCGCCTGCAGTGAGTTGGGTCCCTGGGCTTTACTCACAGCCCCATGCTCCTAGCAGAGGAGAGCAGCTGTTCCCCCTCCCTCAGCCCTGGCAGAGCAGGAGCAGGCAGGGGAAATGAGCGAGGGGGAGGGATTTTTGGCATGAGTCTGCTGATCTCCCGGCTTTGAAGTTTCCCTGTGACCCACGGGGGGAAAGCAGCTCCAATGGGGTGGGGGCGGGGAGCCAGCTGATGGGATAGGAAGTTGGCGAGGATGTGTGGGATTCTTCTCTTTTTTCGTAAACTTCAGAGCTGATTTGACGTTTCTCTCTTTCCCAGTGAGCCGGCGGCTGCCCTCAGCTCCCAGCGTGGGTAAACAGAACCCGCAGCACCCCAGGCCCAGGGGGGCGAGAGCCGCGTAGCTTTCAGGCTGCGTCCTAGCTACGGCTGCCCGGCCTCTGGCCCTCCCGCAAGGAAGGGCCGGGCCCTGCTCCCAACAACCTCCGTGCGCTAGAGGGGTCCCAGCCATCCCCCCTTGTCTGTTGTCAGGTGGAAAGTCAATAATCTCCTCGCCAGCTATTGCTTTGGCCCTGGGAGCGGAGGCTGCGTTGGGGGGCTGCTGCTTTTCCTTTGTTCCCTGCGCTCCTAGGCAGCAGCAATCGCCGGCTCACTGCAGCCAGCTGTTACCAGTTCACTGACCCGTCCCCCATTCAGCGGCCAACAGCTGCGACTGACATGCAGCATCTATGCCCCATTGACAGCGCCATCTCCTCCTGCCCTCCCGGGGCCCCCACGGCTCTTCAGCCTGCTGCAGCCCAGCACCCTGGAGCAGCAGGGCTGGTGGCTGGAGGCCTGTGTTAGTCAAGGGCTGCCTCCACTCAGCAGGCTCTGTCTGGGCCAGAAATGGTTTGCACATGCACGGGCTCCCCCTGTGTATTACAGGGCTCTGGGCCTCTGCTCTTAGCCCTGGAGCCTCACTCTGGATAGCTGGCCGGGGGGGGGGGGGGCGGGTGCATGGAGGCTGTCAGCGCTGCGGGGGCCTGTTCAGGGCTGGAGCAGAGTGAGTCTGTCTGCCAAAAGGGGCAGAAACTCCAGCGCTGGGGCTGCTCCAAATTAGCCAGCCAAGGCACTAGAGAAGAAGGGACAAGCCAGCCATGGCTCCTGTCTGGGGTGTCCTGGATTTCTGGGCCTTTATTAGTATGTATAAGAACCTGCCCCCCCGAGCTGGGAGCATTCTGGCTGCTCAGGGCCGCACACAGGGTGGAGCCCACCGCCTCCTCTCCAGCTATTGGCCCCCTGACTATCAAGCACAGCAGCCACCATCTGCATTTGCTTCCTAACGGGGCCTGAGGAGCCCTTCTCCCATCCCTGCAGGTGCGAGGGGAAGACTCGCTCTGTGTCCCCCTCTGCCGTCCCTCTGTCCCTGCTCCGGCGCCAGCCCCATGAAGCAATTCTCAGCTTCAGAAGAGCTGTTTCCTTGAAATCACTTTTCCGGCCGTTCCGCACGCTCCACACACCTGTTCTTTATGGAGTCAGAGGCTGCAGGGTGTTAACGGCCTTCCCTCTGGGTCCATGCAGAGGTGCTAACCCCAATCTCCTCTCCACATGACAGAGGCTCCGTAAAACCGTCCAGCAGAGCGGCGGGTGGGGGTGGGGGATTAGACTGCTCTGGCCTGAACCGAGGAGTGAGTCTTGAATGGGGGGAGCACTGAGGTTGGGTAAAAGGCTCCACTGCTAAAATAAGACCCTGCGTCTGAAGTGCAGTAGAGTTGACATGGCAGTGAGGGGTCCCTTTGACTGGGCCTGTGCTGGCCGCCCTGCAGACTGAAAGGGTGGATTGGCTTGGCTTGGCCTGGGCAGGGTCTCTGCAGTGCAAACGGCCTGGGCCATTCTGCTGCGCAATCCAGCTCGTACCCTCTGAGCCGCGCTGGCCCCTTACTGGGATCAGACAAGGACATCTGTGTCACGGAGTGCCCGGGCGAGGGTCTAGAACTTGCTCCCTATGAAGCCAGTCAGGATTCCGGGGGAAGTGTCCCCTCTCTGTACTCAGCCTGTCTCCAAGGCTACGAGCTTCACCGGTACCCACTTCAACCTTCCTGGGTCTGACCTCGGAGCATTCAGCACCTTCTGCCCCTCCATGCGCTTCCTCCAGCAAGCCCGCCTGGGCGGGGTCCTGGGGGAGCCCGTGGGTTCTGCACCCCAATTCCACAGTCAGACGTGACTCTCAGCCAGCCAGTAAAACAGAGGTTTATTCAATGACCGGTACCTGGTCTAACACAGACCATACAGCGAGCGTCAGCCCTCAGCTGGATCCATTCTGGGGGCAGAGAGCTAGGCCAGCTTTCCTGGAGCTCCCTGCCTCTTCTCTGCCTCCCTCCAGCTAGCTTTAGACTCCAAACTGAAAATTTACTCTCTCCAGCCCCTCCTCCCCCTGGCTCAGCCAGGTCAGGTGACCTCCCTTCCCCCACTTAGAGTCAGATTACAGCTTCAGGTATGGACACCTGCAGAGGGGGGGAGGGTATCGGCTACTTGCTTACCCTGTCTCTGCTTTGCATCAGCTACACATCCTTATCCCTTCACATAGACGCTCAAGATTTGCATATGGGAAACTGAGACACACACACAGTATTCCTACTCTGTCACACCCTTCACATAGACGCTCAAGAAATGCATAGGGGAAACTGAGGCACATACACAGTATTCCTACTGTGTCACAGTCTGTCCCTGGAGAGCCGCTAGGCCTAGTTGGAGACTTTCCATCCTGAGCAGGTTTTGAATAAAACACTTTTCACAAAAGTGTCTGCGGAAAGCAACCCTTTATTCAGGGCCAAACTGACCACTCGGAAATGGAGAGTGTTGAATTCTGAAATGCCTCCTGCTTCCTTTCTGTGGACATCCTTGCAGAGATGAAAACAGGTCTGGATCCCAATGCACAGGGAGCTGAGGGGGAGCAGTGTTCCTGGGGATGACTTTGAAGAACTTGAAAAACATATGACAGTTTTCAATTTCTAAAACAAAAAATGTTTAAAATGTAGTGATTTTACGTTGACTTGTGAAAAATTAATTCTAATAATAAAAATGTTTAGGACAGAAACTCCCTGAGCTAACGACCCCTCGAGAAAGCACCAATGCAAGATAATGACCATGGGAAATAATGCATTTTAAAAACGTTCGCCTCCTAGGAAACGTATATTGATATGTTTCCCAGTCACAAATCTAGCCAAGTCCCTAAAACATACTAATCTGGGTGTCCTGAGAACAAGAAACTGTTAATTCCTTCTATATGTGCATAAACTGTCATGGAATTTCACTAACAAAAGAAGAGCTAAGCTCACTGTGGCCAGCTTCATACATTTTCGTTGGCAAGGTGATTTGGCGCTACCTCTCGGCCCCACGTTTTAAACATCATAAAACACCAATAAACACCAGCATTTGAATTTCTGATGATTTATTGTTGTTTATAAATCATCATTTGAAAGGGTTAGGTTAACATCGCGAAACGAACAAACACAGCTGTGTGAGGAAGCTTGTCTTTGCTCGGATTTTTCAAACCTATCATGCTTTTTCAGGTACAAGTATTTGATCATATATGTGCTTTTAAAGTGTATAGTAATGTTTCCATTTCAATTCAGATTTCCAACCACCACCTAAACAGAATTGTTTTCCAACTAGAAAATTAAAACAGCTCGATCTAGTTGCGAAACAACTACATTGGCAGCACTGTGAGTTGGCGGTAACTGGTTAGCAACTGGGGGGGGTTCAGGGGGAGGGTGTAGGGAAATCTCTGGTTCCAGGTTTCCTCCCTGAGGGGAAAGAGCCCCAAACCATCATTGCTCCTGTTGTGAAGAAACCCCCTTCCTTCAGAGTAGTCCGGATGTGTTGTTCTTTTCTAATGCAACAGAGTCACCATTGGGCCTAACTGATGTGCCTATGTGCCCCCACTTGGAGGGTCTGTGTCTAATGGGGCAGGAGGGGGCCTCCCAAGAAAGCAGCCCTTCCCCGTTAATCACCCTCTTACTCCATGGAAGTTCCTGCTCGTCTGTTTCCCCTTATAGGCCCCCTCCTGGTTTAGTAATACAAGGGGCCACTTGCCGCCTCTCTCCTTCCAAAAATCTCTCTGCTGGAGTGAACAGTTCCTTCCCTAGCTTGCCCCTTTCCCATCTGCTAGCCTGCCAGTGCTGGCAGGATCATCCCTTCACGTTGCACACAGTGTGCAACAGATCCGTCCTCTAGGAATTCCTGCCTGGTCCCAGGACTCTCAAACCCCTCACCCTGTCCCACAGCCCTGCTGGAGGGCAGGCTTTGGAGCCCTCGCTGGGCCGGATGACTACTGTCCAGGCTACCAGCTGTGCAGTGCCCATGTGCTGTGAAACGTCACCGCTGGGACGGGGAGCTGGGGAGGAGGCGCAGCTCTGAACTCAGCACCTAGGTTCTTCAAAGCCCAAACCCGCCGTCGCCGGGGCTGGGCTCTGGCGGGGGCGCTGCTCCCTTGGTGGCTGTAGGATCCCTTGAAGTTTAGCCTCCGGCTTTGACCTTATAACTTGGTGGGCCCAGAACAGGGCTCCGTGGGTGAGGAGTGGCTGGCAGCCAGCCCCCTTCTCACTGATGGTGTGATTGGCTGTTGGTGTGCTTTCCCCATCTCTGAAAGGAGAGGTGTGTCACACCGGGGTATAATGGCTGGGCATTTGTATCTAGTGCCCCCACTGTACACACGTGTAGATTAGCCCCCTCCCCGCCGTTGGGCGGTTTGCTGTCCCAGGCTCTGCTGCTACCTTTGTGCGGTGTGTCCAAGTATGAAACCTGGGGTTGAGTCCCCTTTGCAGAGTGATTGAGGGAAGGCGCTTGGGGGGCAGGCTGGAAGCATATCTGTTGAGTCTGTGGAGATGCCACATGGGGCGGACAGGGGAGCAGCTTTGGAGGGGTGTTATGGGACTGCCCAGCGCTCCCTTCTGCCCTTCCTTCAGGCTCTCCAGCTTCGGCCCTGTTCGGCTGCTAGTTCATGGATCCCAGGGGACCAGCACAGTCACTGGGCCTGGCCTCCTTACTGAAGGGGAGCGCACCATCGGCTGCGGAGTGAGAGCGGGGGGCAGGGCACTGCTGAGTCCCAGGCAGCAGCGAGCTGCATGCATTGGGGTCGCCATAGGAGTGTGTGGGTGCTCCCCAGGCACTATGTGTGACGGAGTAGGAATACTGTGTGTGTGCCTCAGTTTCCCCTATGCATTTCTTGTTGCAAAGCAGAGAGACAGCATAAACTGTCTTGGGGCCTCCCCTTCCCCCTATCTGAAAGGCATTGGCTGGAAGTGTTGAATAACAAAGAGGCCGGCTGAACCTGTTGAAGGGAGGTCAGGTGACCTGACCTGGCTGAGCCAGGGGGGAGGAGGGGCTGGAGAGAGTGAGTTTTGGGTGGGGAGTCTGAAGCTAGCGGGAGTCAGGCAGGGAAAAAGCAGGGAGCTCCAGGCAAGCTAGCCTAGCTCTCTGGCCCCAAAATGGATCCAGCTGAGGGGTCACGTTCGCTGTATGGTCTGTGTTAGACCAGGTACAGGTCATCTAATAAAACTCTGCTTTACTGGCTAGATGAGAGTCACGTTTGACTGTGGAGTGGGGTGCAGAATCCACGAGCTCCCCCCAGGACTCCGCCTGGCGGGCTCGCTGAGGGAAGCACACAGAGGGGCAGAAGGTGCTGAATGCTCCGAGGTCAGACTCAGGAAGGTTGAAGTGTGTATCCGTGAAGCTCCTAGCCTTGGAAACAGGCTGTGTATGGAGAGGGGGCCCTTCCCCTGAAGTCCTGTCTGGCTTCATAAGGAGCAAGTTCCAGACCATCGCCCAGGCACTCCGTGACCACTATGGCCCATGGTCCGGAGAGAATGCGAAGCCTTTGTTGAGTATGCAGCAGGCTACCATGTCCCCTCCCTGTCATTCCCTCAGTCCAAGCTTCCTCCTAGTGCTGGGCCACTTGCAGACAGAGTCGGCCCCGAGATCTCCTCTGAGCACCCCACTCGCAGCCTCTAACTTGCATCTGAGTGAACCGTGGCCCACTTCAGCCCAGCCCCGGGATGCCGTGTTCAGGGGCTGGGTCAGGTGGAAGAGCGCCAGCCTCATTTCCTGCCACATTGGCATTTCCCCATAGCCGTGGACCACGCCCAGCCCAGGGGAGCTTGAGAGAGATGACGGCCCCAGCCTGAGCGGGGCTGGTGGATTTGAACGGCGTCTGCTCGCTGCCCGCGCGCTGTAATGACATGGAGCTGTGCCGGCCTCTTAGTTAATTGCTAGTTCAGGCCTGGGAGCTCACGGGGAGAGAATGAGCCCTTCTGGTGCCTGGAGCGTCCTGAAGCTGCATTCCCAGCTTAGCCCTGGCAGGGGCCTTTGCTTTTCCCTGACGCGCTTAAAACATTAGTGGTTTGGGGTTTTTTACAACTGGAACTTTCTCAATAAGCGTCTAGGAAACCAGAGTCTGGTGCGTAATGGGGGTGGGCACCAGCTGATCCGCCCCGCTGGAACGCCGGTAACCACAGGGCCCAGCTGGGGACCGTCTGCCAGGTGGCTGCCAGCCAGAGCCGGTTAACAAGAGCTAATCCTCCGCCCTTCCTCTGGAAAGGGACTTTTTGGAAACAGCAGCAGCAGGGGGGAGGGAAGGAGGGTGTCCGTGTCTTACTGCTCTGGAGTGAGTGGATTCAGCTGGCAAAGCGGTCTCTGCCAGGGCGTGGAGAGGCCCTCCTGCGGCCTGGGATCCCCAGGGGCCTGCCCTGATACCTGTGAGCCCAGGCCACGTGCCCGGTTTGCACAGGCAAGCTGGCTTTGTCTCTGCCAGCCCTATAGACTCCAGCTCCCCTACCCTCCATCACCAGAGCCAGGCTGGCCCTGCAGAGCCAACGGGGGGTCAAAGCAGACAGAACTGTTTTGGGTCACGTTAGTGGGCGGGTGAGCTGGTACACGCACAAGAGAGCAGGAAGGTGCCATTTCACATAGCCACTTCTCAGAGCAGAACCAGGCTTTTGAACTCTGGCTTTTCATCCTGAAAGCACGACGCAAACATTAGCCCTCACCAGTCCTGTGAGCTAGGCGAATGGTATTTGGGGAAACTGAGGCATGGAGGCTGTGCTTTACTCAAAGCCACAGCAAGTCAGGACTGGGATGCAGGGCTTCCCGATGCCCTGGCCTTTGCTCAGATCTTTCCCCCCACCTCTGTGGCTGTATTGGGGTGAACAGGGTTTTGGTAACTTCTGCCCATGCCTGGGGCCCAGTGTGTGTTGGGGCTGGCTGAGGAGAAAAGGCCTTTGCGTTGGGCTAAGGTACCATCTGCAGAAGTACACGGATGAAACAAGCTCCTCTCTTCCCTACCTCGCTGTGCTGCCTTGGCTGGCATTGCTCTGGCTGGAGAAGTCCCTGCACACCTGTGTGATTGCACTGCCAGCATGGTGTAGCCTCCTGCCAGTTCTCCCCTCTCCTTGTCCCATCACCAGCGCCACGACCAGAGATGAGAGGATGCAGAGCAGAGGCTGTCGTGCTTCCCGGCCCCGCTGCGCCCAGCTGTGCTCTTGGCATTGGAATAGGGCAGCCTCCTTAGACTGGCCAGCGACTTTCTGCTCGGGAAAGTGACTGTGTGAAACTAGCCCCTTCCTGGGGCACAAATCGGCCCCCCGCTGGGCTGTTAGTGCTCCCGTGGGCCTGCGTGGCCAGGCCACCTCGGGGGAAGGAGCGGAGGCCCAGTCCTCTTCATGCAGCAGCAGCACATTGCTTGCAGAGCTCAGCAACACATGTGCAAACCCGGTGAAGGTCACGGGAGAGACTTCAGTACTGGGACTCAGTGAGAAGTGAGGGACCCAGCGTGGCTTTTGGTTCCCAGCCTGATTGTGCAGGGCTGGAAGATCAAACTCGTGTGTAAACTGAGTCCCGGAAAGACCCAGGGGTGCCCTTTTCAGTCACCGCACTGAGCGGCTCTGCCAGGCTCTGCACGCCCCTAGTGCTGTGCAAATAGTGATCACTGGGTCTCCTTTGTGTTTTTCAGAGCACCCAGGGGCACGAAAACAACAAGGATTCCAGGTTGCTCTGGATGAACGCCAGCGATTACGTCCTCTCCGTTGGATTCAGCCAGGTATGGCCCCCTGCTCGCCCCGGGCGCCCTTTGCTAGGATTGTTCCTTCCCCGGGGAGTCCGTCAGCTCTCGGCTCCCCCAGCCCCCCTGACCCCACTGCCCATTCTTGGTACCACTGAATGCTGCTCTGAAGAGTGCTCACCCCTAGGTATCTGCCTCTCTGCCTGTGCACCCCATGGGGATGGATTCCTTTCTGAACAGTGCCTGATGGGTGGCCGAGCCTGCCACGTGCCATGGAAGATCAGATGCAGGGAGAGGGCTCCAGGCAAAGCCCTCACTGTCTAGGGAGCACGTTCCCCTGCATGCAGTACAGATGCAATCAGGGCTGGCCATAACATTTTGCCACCTGAGGTAGGGAGCTCAAATGACACCCCAATGCCCCCGTCACTTGAGCCAAAACATTGAAAGGTCTCAATTCTGCCTTCTTCCTGTTCTACTCCTCTCATGGTACTGCTCTGCTACCTACCCCTATACAGGAGAACTAACAACTTAAAATGCCTTCTTCAAAAATTTTAAGTAACACTTAACTTTCAAATGCCTTAATAGCAAATGTAACTTTTCTTGTCTGCTTAGTAAACACTGACATTTTTATCTGTTTGAATAATCAAAGTGGTGCTTTACGTGCCTTCTTGGTTGCAAAGATTTGAACTGCTTCCTGAAGGTCCGCAGTCTGGGCCAGCTCATGCTCTATTGAGATGGTTGCAAGTAAAGAGACTCTGACGCAATCTTCCCTTGATGCTGATCATCTACGGTGGCCTTTAACCTTAGCCTTATCTCAAGCTCTTTCCACCTGTGGAATGCTCTCTGGTGATTTGCTGCCTTCACATGGCATGCCAGATTTCTAGCCAGATTTCTAGCCAGATTTTTCCCTGTAGAACCCAATGTGGCTGGAACATTAGACTGGAAGAGTTTGCAACAAAAACAGTATGCAGAATTCTGGGTTTTTGAGTACATAAGCCATGGCCTCTCCACTTTGTCACCATTTCACATCAGTAATGTGTTGGATGGAAACTTCTATTTTCATTGTCTTTGGGGAACAATAAGTTTTTCACTTGCTGTGGCCCAGGCAGTAAAAGGAAATCCCTCAGGCTACTGCTCAGGTGGGTCCACAGTCCTGGATCATCTAGACTTATGGAACTAAACTCAGCAGCAGCTGTTTCTTACGCCTCCACCACATCTTCTCTGATCTACACTTTTCTTCAGGAATGTGCATGGTCACGTCCATTTGAGATGGAGATATGGATGCTGCAGTAGCTGCCAGGTCACCTGCACTCTGACTAACTGGAAGATCAGGCATCTCCTCACCACTCACATCCTCCCTGGGGCCGGAAGGCTCACCGTGAACATCGGTGTCTATGTATCTCAGGAGAGCTCCTTCTTGCTTAGATAGAAACACTTCCTTTGCTTCCTTTCTCTTTCTGAATGCTGCCTCAGAGGACTGTTTTCTTCTTTCACTCATGGCTGCTGTTCTGTGCCAGCTATAGTGACTCTCAACACTCAGCTGAAGGGGACAAATAAGCAGGCTGGTAGCAGGGCCTGAGTGAGGGAAGATATCAGCATCTTAAGGGCCTAACTGGCTCCTGCTACTTCAGTTGACTGCCTGTTCTCCTCAAGTGGGTTCAGGGAAACAGCAGGAAACAGGAAGCTCCCTGAGAAGCTGGTGTTAATCAGTCCAGGTTCCTGGGGGTGCTAGAAAGGTACATAAGAGGTTCCTCCTCCTCTCGCTCCCTGCAGCTCCTGCCGCTTTCTGTTATTCCCTCTCCCCTTTTCTCCTGCCTGCCTGTTATGTCTCTTGTGCCCTCCTTCCTCCAGCCCAGCACTCCACCATCTCTGTGCATCTAGAGCAGAGAGAATACATATGCCCCAGCAGCAGACACAGTTTTCTACACTCTGATCCTAGTGGTGGTTCCCCCCCCCCCCCCCCCCCATTCTGGAACCTGAGGCAGCTGCCTCAATTCACCTTATGGTAAGGCCAGCCCTGGATGCAATACACCTTATTGGGATCCCCTCTCCTCAGGAGGTGCATGACTGCCTGCCCGCCCAGGCTGCCTGTCCCTTTTAGAAAGGGAAAGAGGATTATATACTTTCGCTGCCTGCTTCCCCCACATCATAGCCCAGGGTTCCCCTGTGCCCATCCCAGGATGCACTGGGGTCACCCATGTTCACTTTTGTCACTTGCTGCTTTTGAGTCCCACTTGTGGGTGGTTCCCTGGTGTCTCCCCCTCAAAAAGGCTCTCACTTGTGTCCCCTTGCTGGGGGTTCAGCATGAGAACCCCTGCCCTGCAGCCCCCCAGCTCTAGTCCCTGCTTCTCAAAGCCAGACACCATTTGTCCTACAGCTTCCATGGCAGCTGCTCATGTCTGCGTGTGGGCCTGGAGGAAGGAAAACCTCAAACGGCAGAGGGAGCCACTCCCCAGCCAGGAAGGGGTCTGGTTTGATCTCACTGGGTCGACCTGAGGCTCCTCGGATCCGTGGGCACAAACCCCTGCTCCGTGTATCCACGCTGGACTAGATGTGCCTTTAGGGCCGCTTCATTGTCCCATCTGGCTGTGACAGCCACTGGTACTGCCCCCAAAGCACCATGGCTTGGAGCCCAGCATCTGGCCATGCGTGTCTGTATGTGCGGGAGTGTCTATGTGCACCTGTGTGTGTGCGTCTGTATGTGTATGTTGTGATGGGGCAAGACCAGATGGCTATAGGAAAGTGATAAGGAACAGATATGTTAGTCCCACGCTAAACTAATCACTGGTACCATTGGAACCAAATGGCAGTTGTTCCAGGTTAATCAAGACACCTGGGGCCAATTAAGAACCTTCTAGAAAGCAGCAGAAATAGCTAGCCTGATTGGGACACCTGAAGGTGATCAGGGACTGGCTGAAACCAGTTTAAAAAACCTCCCAGTTAGTCAGGTGGGTGTGGATGTCAGGAGTTGTGGGATGAAGTTGTGCTGTTGATGAGACTGAGTGGTAGACACCATATCCATACACAAGGAAGGAGGCCCTGAGGTAAGGGTGAAGTGGAGTTTGAGGAACAGGGACTGCTGTGGGGCAGTAGCCCAGGGAATTGTATGTGTTCTGTTGCCAAAAGGTCCGCCATCACAGTTGATACTATTAGGGTCCCTGGGCTGGAACCTGGAGTAGAGGGTGGGCCTGGGCTGCCTCCCCCTCCCCCCCCCCCTGCTGCCTCCCCTAACTAATCACTGAGATTGGGAGACAAAACCTCCCTTCCTGGCTTATGATGAAAATGGCTCAATAGGCTGTGACCTTATCTCTAGAGAGAGAAGGGCTATGTGGAGAGTCACTGTGAGCCTCTGAGGCTAGTGAAATCCACCAGGAAATGCAGGATCCACGGAGACAAGGACAGAGCTTTGTCACTGTGTATACATGTACATAACCAATAAGTGTGTGTCTTTGTGCTCTTGCAGATGAGGGAACGTGAGGTGAAACTGTGGGACACACGGCAATTCAGCAGCTCGCTTGTCTCCTTTGCGCTGGACACCTCCTCAGGGTAGGAGTGCAGCCCCCGGTCCCATGGTTGTGGGTGGTGTGAGGGGATGTGCTGCTGACGATTACTGTGGTGAGGAGCTCTGAGCTTGGTCTGTGCCATGTGGAGGTGGGTTTGCATCTGGCTGAGGCAGGAGGGATGTTCCCAGTGAGATGCGCCAGGCTGCAGCTGCCTATTGTAACAAGGCAGCCGGGCCATTCCTGGCCCTGGGGGCAGAGCTGGGGAGGCCAGATGCCCGAGGGGTGTGCAGCATGTGTCCGGTTTCCTCAAATCTCTTTGGCTAGGGAAGCTCCTCTGAGGTAGATCTTTCCCCTCTGGCCTGTGCAGCCAATGCCTGGTGCTCTGGCCATTAAGAGATGCACCCGACTGCACACAGCTCTGGGCCAGCATATGGCAAAATGCCCCTGTGGGGTCACCTGGCCCCGGCCCTGAGGGTCCCAGCAGGAAGTCTACCATGTGTGGGGACATGCTCAGGGGGTCCTACTGAAGCCCTGGACCAGTCTCACAGGGGCCAGCAGCGGCTCCAGGAGTGGGCTGCAGTCATATTGTCCTCCATTCCCTGGAGCTAGCGCCCCTCTGCCCAGGGAGTGACTCATGTAGGCCCACGAGGTTCAGTCTGACTGGAAGTGCTGGAGGGTGGGTGCCCTGGGAGGATGCCCACCCCTTGCCCCCTGTGTTGGGAATACTGGGCAGGGTTGGGGAGCCCCAGCTCGAGTCACTGGTGACCCTTGCACTTTAGTGGCACCAGTGGGGGCACTCAGCCGGGGGATGGTGACGGGGTCTGGGAAATGCAGGGAGATGGATGTTTGGAGAAAAGGAGATTCCATGGGGCGAGTGAACCAAACCTCCAGCTCTGTTCTCTGTGTGGGACTGTGTCCACCTGTCGCCTGGAGACTCGCCCCGTGACTTGTCCCGCTCTGTTTCTGGGTGTGACGCTAACGCTGTGCACGTGCTGATTTGGGGTGCACATTGTGTTGGCTCACCCCTGGCTTGTGGGCTGTTTGGGAAAGGTGCGTTCGTGGCTCTGGTGGGTCAGCGCTTCCCCCCCCAAAACCCATGAAAACAGTTATGCCACTGGGCCTGTGGAGGCGACTGTGCTCCCTTTGGCCTGGCGTGACCTCTCCCATGCTGGGTTGGATTTATGACCTTACAGAGAGCAGCAATTAGAGAAGGAAATTAATTTGTGGGGGAGAAAAACCCACCCTGAAGGGAGGGGCTGGGAGGCTCTTGCCCTGCCCCCAAATGAAGGATTGCCGCAGGGCCGGTCAGTTCCCTTTGCTTGTCAGTTGTACGCTTGGGCTCTCTGTAGTGAGACATTGCAATTTCTGAGTTAACACTGGGTCCATTGACCTGCCTCCCATGCCATGTCCTTGCTACCCTGCTGTTCTGTGCCACAGGCACGCAGGGCCATACGTGGGCATGGGGCTGGGTCCCACGGGTTTCAGGAACATCTCCGCTTTCCTGGGTGACCAGCTAGCCTTGCAAGGGCTGCTGATCTGCTCCACTCCCATTGCTCCATCACCGGCACACTGTGGTAATGACTTCCTCCCTGTCCTGGCAGGGATCTCAGGTGGGCACCTTGTAGCCCTTTGCCCATAGATCCAGGATTTGTTCCCCTGTTTGAAGTTGGAGATGGAGAGTCAGGGGGTTCCTCTAGGTACACATCTGAGTTTTTCTCTGTCACTTGCTCACTTCGAGCCAGGCCTCCCAGTTCGTGCTGGGTGCTTCTCTACCCAGGCTGCTGGGAGCTGGGTCATGGGTGCTAGGCAGGCCGAGGCATCTGGCACCATGCCCCACTAATCTCCGCCCCTGCAGGGACCACAGTCCAAAGGTGAACTCCCCGAGACCCACAGGCGGGCAGACTGTTCCTGTCTGGCCTTGGAATCCCTGCATGGATCGATCCTCTCTCCACTCCCTATGCTTAGGATGGAGCTTGGGCCTGACGGGGCTAGACTGCCACCATCACTGGCGGGAGGGTGGCCCGCGTGGGGCTGTGTCCAGATGCTGGTCAGTCCCTGGCCTGCGTCTGGGATAGCAATGGCTGGGGCTGGCTGCAGCAGAGGGGAAGGGTAGTGTGTCCTGGGGCAGCCTTCTACCTACATACAGCTGGTCACGGCAGTGCCCATTCCAGGAGAGCTCAGATGTGCGTGGGGGGGGAGCCAGGTCAAACTCGACTCTGGTGCCGTGGGTGGAGTGATGAATTGGTGACACAAGGGAGAGCGGCTAGCTCAGCCACCCTCCCCGCTTGTGCTGGCAGCATCCCGTCAGCACAGCACAGCAGCAGGGGCTGCAGTCTGTCAGGCGGCTCCTGACACAAGCAGCATAGGATCATCCCACTCCCTCCCCTAGCAATGGCTCTCCCTGCTCCCTCCCTGTGTCTCCTGGGCACAGCATTACTGCCGTGGCTGAGAGGGGAGGCAGCAATGATTTGGAGCGCAATGATTAGCGGGTGCTGGCTCCAGCCTTGATTGAGGCATTTGTGGGGAAGGCACAGGTGGGCCCCCTCCTGTTGCCAGTGTTTGGGGTGCATCTATCCGTCGTCACTTGGCACGGGTTGCCTCAGGAGCTGTCCCAGTCGCTCTTCAGGAAGAATGGGCCCTCGGGCTGAGCTCTCCCCTGCTGTGCAGGAGGGAAAGGGGGGCGCAGGGCAGTAGGACTTGGGCTGTTTGCTGTGTCAATACACTGGCCATTCCCACAATCTCTCCCTCGTCGCTGTCTCAGGATGGGCACTGGGCTCAGGTGATCTTGCTCTCTCCCATTCATCTAGCTTCCCCCACACTACATCCCTAGTGTCTGTTCTAGGCAGATCCCACTGCAGGTGCTTAAAGGGGATGGCAGGAGAGATTTCACAGCAATCATTCCTTCCCTGAAGTCAGGGGACAGAAGTATGGGGGTTGCTCTCCCAGGTTCCACCCACAAGCCAGGGCACTCAAACTCAAGATGCCCCTTGCAGCAAACCAAAGATGGTCTCTCCTTTCTCATGTGCTTTGGTCAGCAGTGAAATAGCTGACACACAAAAGGTCATCATTACACTTCAGAGTTAACGCTCATCTTTAAATTAGCCGGGTGGGTTTGGTGATGTGGGTGCCCAAAGCTGCAAGAAAGGTTAGATCCAAAACATCCACTAATGCTTGAAACAATCAGAATAGCTGTGGTGGCAGGGCCCTCTTTCTAGAGAGCCTCCCTTGGCGTGTGAGGAACGGTGTCTGGAAGCAGAGAATCATTTTATGCAACTTAGAAGGGGTGGAAACGTTTGGATTTTGGCTGAGTGAGGATCCCATCGTTGTCAGAGCCAGCTCCGCCGCTCCCTGCAGGAACACAAGGGGGCGCTGGGAGGGTGCTGACTGTAGGTGCCAGGCCTGTAGGAACTGCACCACTCGGGCTGCTCTTGCCTGTGGCCTGGAGACCTCCTGTCACTCCCACACTGGTGTCTCCCAGTCTCCGGGTGGCCCGAGGAAATCGCTTGGTGAGAGAGTACGGCACCAAGGCTCCTGCTCCGAGAGGCCCCCTGGCTCCAGCAGGAGGGAGGGAAGGAAATGCCCTCCAAAATTACACTGAAGCCCATAATTTTCCAGGTGTCTGCCCAGCCCAGCAGGAAGCTGGGTCCTGGCGCACGGGGCCAGAAATGTCAGGAGCTGCTAGCTCTGACCCCGCACAGCTCAGCCAGCAGCTGGAAGATGCTGTTAGCGAGACCTCTCCCCAGTTTCCTCCTGGAAAACGCTGCTTCCCTTGCAGGCTGCTCTGTGCTGCTGGGATGGCTGGAACCTCTGCTCCCCATGCCCAGCATAACTGGTCACCCTGCTATTCTACTGTCGCTCGGCTGGCTGCCTGGCATCCTCCTTGCACACCCTGGGTGCTTCCTGCTATCACATACGCGCACACACTGCTGTCCGTTGTGTATTCTACTGCTCAGTCTTTATTCTACAACGCCCCATTTGAGAACTCCCGGCCCAGTGAAGGGTCGTGTGTTTGTGTTGACTGCAGATCTGGCTAAGGAGCTCGCTTTAGTAGAAGACATTTGTATTCGTAAAAATCTCTGAATGTTCGAATCTACCTCTGTATCTAAACTGATTCTTGTTTCAAGGCCCTTTAGAATCACTCTGGGTTTCTGAGCCCTTGTAATCCTCAATCCAGACCCACTGCTGCTGTGCAGAATGGATCTAAGATCTGTACGTAGAATCCAGCAAGCCCAGTGCACAAAGGGTGAGGCCTCCCCCAGCCCCTGCTAGTGTGCGCACGTGGATTGCTAAGGAAGGCAGCTGAGGGGCGGGTTGGAATTCAGCTTCTAAATTAGATCCAGAAGTGCCTTGCAGCTCTGCGGCTGTGTTTTTGCAGGCTGGGAGTATTTTGGCTGCTGGGCTTTATCTGCGCTGGAGGAATGTGACTGGCAGGCTGTGTGCACGGCTCTTATCTGTGTGTCACTTCAGGGGTTCATAGGGGCACAGCGGTATCGAAATCAGAGGTGATAAAAATTGGGGGGGGGGGACAGTTGAGGGGTCAGGAGGCAAACTGATTAAAGAGGGGTGAACCAGGGGCTCCGTCCCCCCGGGATGCACACTGCAGAACCGAGGCGGGGGGAGGGGTGTTTTTAGAAAGGCCAGATTCCATTCCTCCCTCCCCCTCTCCCTTTAAATCTCTTTGAAATGACAAACCAGTGCAGAGCTTTGGCTCCTTACTTGCAAATGTGATAAGCAAATGCTGTTTTTCCTCTGCCGAAAACCTCCGGCTTAAGGCCCCTCCTTGGGCCTGCCGTGCTGAGGACTCAGCAGACAAGGCACTAGCTGCTGTCAGTGATTGGACTGGAGGGGTCTCCGCATAGGTGGCCTATGGTGGATCGAGGTGAGGGGGCTCTCACAGCTGCACCCACTTCATGCCTTCAGGGAGCCAGCTTCTTGGCCTGCCTGAGCTGCCCATGAAATGGGATTTGGTGTCTCGGCCTAGCGCTAGCTTGTCCACGTCCCATTGCTACCCCAAGCTGTGATCTGTCCAGCTTCTCTGCTCAAGAGTGGCCAGGGCTGGGCCAGTCACAGGGGGCTGTGGGTCGGGGTGGAGGGGCACTGGCAGAGCTGTGTGAGGAGCCCATGGCTGGGGGAGAGTGGGTAGATTGAGGGGTATCGGTAGCGCTGTGTGGGAACTCTGACTGGCTGTATCCTTACAAAACTCTCTGCTGCCTGATGGTCCAAGTCTAATCCTTTTCCATACTCAGCTGAGGTGGGCAGGCCAGGCACTGGGTGAAAGCTAATATCATCCGAACAGCCACACTGGGTCAGACCAATGGTCCATCTAGCCCAGTATTCTCTCTTCTGACAGTGGCCAGTGCCAGATGCTCCAGAGGGAGTGAACAGAATGGGGCTATTACTGAGTGATCCACCCCCTGTCGTCCAGTCCCAGCTTCTGGCAGTCAGAGGTTTAGGGACACCCAGTGCATGAAGTTGCATCCCTGACCATCTTGGCTAATAACCATTGATGGACCTAACCTCCAGGAACTTACCTAGTTCTTTTTTGAGCCCTGTTTATAATTTTGGCCTTCACAACATCCCCTGGCCAAGAGTTCCACAGGTTGACTGGGCATTGTGTGAAGAAATTCTTTTTTTCTCTTTTTTGGTTTGAAACTTGCTGCCTAACGATTACACTGACTGATCCCTGGTTCTTGTGTTATGTGAAGGGGTAAATAACACTTCCCTATTCATTTTCTCTATACCACTCACGATTTTATAGACTCCTATTATATTCCCCTTTGGCTGTCTGTTTTCCAAGATGAACAATCCCTGTCTTTTTAATCTCTCCTCATATGGAAGCTGTTCCATCCCCCTAATCATTTTTTGTTGCCCTTCTCTTGTACTTTTTCCAAATCCAATATCTTTTTTGAGATGAGGTGACCAGAACTGCATGCAGTATTCAGGGTGTGGGTGTACCATGGACTTGTATAGTAGTAGCAATGTGATATTCACTGTCCTATTATCTATCCCTTTCCTAATGGTTTCTAACATTTTGTTAGTTTTGTTTGACTGCCGCTGCACATTCAGCAGATGTTTTCAGAGAAGTAGCCATGACTCCAAGCTCTGAGTCATAACAGTTAATTTAGACCTCCTCATTTTGTATGTACAGTTGGAATGATGTTTTCTAATGGGCATTACTTTGCATTTATCAACATTGAATTTCATCTGCCATTTTGTTGCCCAGTTTTGTGAGCTCCCTTTGTAACTCTCCAGTCTGCTTTGGACTTAACTATCTTGAGCAATTTTGTATCCTCTGCAAAATTTGCCACCTCACTGTTTGCCCCTTTTTTCCAGATCATTTATGAATATGTTGAACAGCTCTGGTTCCAGTACACATCCCTGGGAGACCCCACTATTGATCTCTTCATTCTGAAACTTGATCTTTTATTCCTACCCTTTGTTTCTTATCTTTGAACCAGTTACCAATCCATGAGAGGACCTTCCCTCTTATCCCATGACTTCTTACTTTGCCTAAGAGCATTTGGTGAGGGACCTTGTCAAAGGCTTTCTGAAGATCCAAATATACTATGTCCACTGGATCCCCCTTGTCCACATGCTTGTTGACCCCCTCAAAGAATTCTAGTAGATTGGTGAGGCATGATTTCCCTTTACAAAATCTGACTCTTGCGCAACAAATCCTATTTATCTATGCACCTGACAACTCTCCTCTTTACTATAGTTCCTGGTATTGTAGTTAGGCTTGCCCCACCTGTAATTGTAAAGTCCCTGTGTGGTGGCTTTGAATTCTTTAGATGACTTGTCTGAGCAACAGGACAACCACTGTGTGCTGCCAGTCTCTTCCCCTGAGGGCAATTGGTTCTCCTGTGAAATTTGCTGGAGTCTTTTCCTTCCCAGTGCAGATCCAGGTGGGGGTAAGTGCTGTTCTGGGTGGGTCCCTGTTCTCTCCCTGTGCCCTCCTTAGCTCAATTACTGCCATCTGTTGAAAATCAGCTGGAATTGCCCTACCTCTTTAACAAGGAAAGTGCCCCACATCCATTTCCCAGCCCTGGGGCCCAGGATTCCTCAGGTACAGTCCTGGTTCCTGAAGCACCCTTGGCTACCGTTAACCTGGAGGCCACAGGGGCAGAGGAAACCACAGCTGAAAGGTCCGTTTATCTTCAGAAGCCACCAAGTGCCTGGCTCAGAGAGCCCATCTGCCCACACTGTCTGGCATCACTTCAGGGCTGGTCCCTGGGAGTTTGGGGCAGTCACTCTGGGTGGAAGAAGCAGGAGGGGGCCAGCCCTGCCCCTGTATGAAGCAGGTCAAAGCTGTTGGTGCCCAGGGAGAGGCCTGTTTAGTCCCCGGCACTGGCTATGTGCTCCTCTTGGCCAGAGGGGGGAACATGGGGCCAGGAAGAGGTGACTGGCATCTCCTTTAGGGAACCAGGAAATCACTGTCTACTTCTCTGGTTCCTCATGCCGGCCAGAGAGTTTGAGGAGGAAGCGAGCGGCTAACACTAGGGCAGCTGGTTCCCTCCAGGGCTTGGTCCTGTTCCGTGGGGTTCCAGGCTGGGCATGGCCCGAGGGCAGCCTAGAAACCTTCCTCGGGGCAATGGCCAGAGAGGTGACTGATGGGTTAGGTGCTGCAGCCCGCTCTGCGTACTGACCACTCCTCTCTGCGCTCTGGTCCCCAGGAAGCTGGTAGGCGCTGGCTGATGGAACGGGGCCCAGGAGTGGTGGGCAAGGGAGCACTTGCTAACCAAGTGTCGAGCAGCATTGGCGTTGGGTGTGTCTGTTCCACTAGGGAAGCGACTTGAAGGGGAGATGTTGGTGTGGGCATGGGGGGGGCACTGGGAAGCTCTTATTTGCTATTGAGGGATGTGTTAAGAAGCCTCGGCAGGGCCTGGAGAACAGGGCTGGGTTTCACTGTGCAGGAGCTCTGCCCAGCCTGGGACCCAGGCGTGTCCCTGCTGAACTGAGCCCTGCATGAAGCTGGATGCCCCATGGCTCTGCCCCCATGGCCATGGGTTCCAGCTGGGTGTCTTGTTCCCCGGTCCCTGAGCCCACCCACTTGCTCCCCTAGCTGCCATTCCTCGTGTTGGAGCACAGGGGCATGATGGGAGCGAATGTAGCTCTGCCTGAGTTGAGTCCATGAACAGGGCAGGGCCCAGGCCCCATCACAGCTGGAAGGAAGTGACTGGCCGGCTGCTGCTATAAACATCCTCCCTCCAGAGCGTGTGAGGCCTTGGACGACTCAGCCTCTGGCCCCTGACTCGTGCTGGGGCTCGCATGCCAGAGCCCTGCTGGCTCTGACCTAGCCTGTCTCACTGGGGCTGGGCAGGAGTGCTCTCTGTACTGTTTTCCAGTACTTTGTCCCAACAAATTGATTCATGTGCTGCGGTGTTTGCCTCCACCCATGGGATGTTCTGGGAGCCTTCTGCGCTGGATGAGAAGAGCTCTGCAGAAGTGTGCTGGGGTGGGGGATGCATCCCATTCCCTTCCAAGCTCCCTGGTACCAACCTGGAGGAGCAGGGCGGCTCTGTAACAAGCCAGACCCAATAGCTGGAATGCTTCAGCTCCCTTGCCCCCCAGCCTAGAGACTTCCTTTCCCATCGCAAAGCCAGCCTCCCTCGCACTGGTGTCGCAGCACCCCCTGTTGGTGGTATTACCGGGGGTGGTAGCACAGCTGCCTGCTCTGAAATGGAGCCTGGGGGCTGGTGACTCTGCAGGCTGAGATTGGGATTAGCCCTGGGAGAGGGAGCAGACAGGCACCACAGGGCCTGGTGTGCCAGCTGACTTGGAGCAGCTCAGTTTTTCTTCTTCTCCCTTCACTCCAAGGCAGCTGATCCAACAAACCAGCTTCTGCCTTAGTGGGAGCATAGTCTGAGTGCTGCCTGACCCGCCACAGCCCAACTTCCTGCTCTCCCCTTGGCCCTGGTGCTGCTGCCTCACTCAAGATTAGTGTTGGCCGGCCTGCTCTGGTACAAGCTCCGTAAAATGT
This sequence comes from Sternotherus odoratus, assembly GCA_032164245.1. Taxonomy (NCBI): domain Eukaryota; kingdom Metazoa; phylum Chordata; order Testudines; family Kinosternidae; genus Sternotherus; species Sternotherus odoratus. The sequence continues at coordinate 44,081,889 of JAVMKO010000010.1, forward strand.
GGCCGGGATTAGCAGTTAGTTTGCCAGAGCGGCCAGGTCTGCTGCACTAGCACATGTGGCCTGTTCCCTGCTGGATGTCAAATGGCCTCTGTTGTGCTGGGATCTGTCAGGCTGGGAGAGGCTGCTCCCCACCGCCATGCAGCCACCTCTGGGGTGGAACTCAGCACAGTTACAGAACAGCTTAGCCCAGGAAGTGAGGGAAGAGACTGGAGCCTGGGGGTGTTTAGAGAGAGGGTCTTTGTCCAGCTCCCTGGAGTTAACGTCCCTATTCCTGGGGGAGATCTTGGCAGTGGGTGGCTAGGCCCTTGGTTTCATGACTGAGGTACTCCCCATCTGCTCAGGGCAGGGCGTCAGCCACAGCCCTGTAGAGCTGGGAGCAGAGCACCCCAGTGCTGTGGCACCACTGGCAGGAACTGGGAGTGGTGGTTTGCCATGACAGTCCTGGCTGGTGGGAGGCTCAGGTGCAGGAGGGGGACCTTGCCCCACAGATCTGTGGGTCCTGTTCTCAGTGCAGGTCTGTCTTGCCTTCTGCTGTCCCGGGGCTCCCTGCTCTCCCGCACCGGTGCCACTAGGTATTTCCTCTTGCGTGGCAGTGCTGGGTGTACGGGCAGCTATGAAAACGCAGGGCCTGTGTGCAGTGTGACATCAGCAGCCAGCTAGGGGAGGGCAGCTCGTTGCGTCTCCTCCACCCCCAGCAGCCCCTTCTCCTTGTGGCTGGAGCCCCACTCTCTGCCTGGTCTGGCTATGGGACCCGGCAGGGCTCAGTTGCCCAGGCACCAGCTGAGTTGCAGGTGGCTTGCTGGGTGAAAGCGGTCAGGGTGGCCAAGCACCCAGCACCAAGCCCACCTGAGACCAAGTTCCCAGCATACGTGTTCGGCACCTGGAAACAATCTGGGCAGCTCAGAAAGGGCGTTAGGAGCAGCAAGTTAAAGGAAATCAAACACTCGGCAAGCGGGGCGAGGGACCCTGCTTTCTCCCTGGCAGAGGGTGCAGTTCCAGGACTCGCTCAGGGCTGGGGGGTGCAGCAGATAGGAAGTGAGACGCCCAGCCGGGGTTCATCCACTGTTGTAAAGGACTCAGAACTCGGATACATGATCCCTTGCCGGCGTAGAAAGCAGAGTGCTGGGTTAGGGCCGCAGCCTAGGGACCTCTCCCAGGAGGGGGTATTCTTGCTGTCTCCGCTGCCCCAGTGTGCTGGGTGCTGCAGCAAAGTGCTTTGGTGTGCGGTGAGCTGAGGGCCGGGCCCCACTGAGCTAGTTCCCGTTCTGCCTGGCACAGAGGGGCCTTATGGGAGCCGACTCCTCTTCACCCATCTCTCCTTCCTCAGTGCCTGCCCGGGACAGTTCTGTGAGTGGGAGGGTCACAAAGGGCTCACGGCTCGCTGGGCCTAGAGAACGTCACTTCCGCGGCTGGCAGACAATCCTCTGGCTTTGGACAAGTCAGCTGCCCCGGTGGCTTTCTGCTGACACTTCTTGCTGGCCTGGGGCTGCAGATGTTCAACTCCCGTGGAGCCTGGTGCCCCCTTCCCGCCAGGGTGGTGGCATCTACAACTGAAGATTTCAAAATCCCTCACAGACATGACGTCTTGTCTCCCTCCCTGGCCGTGCCCAGTGGCCCTTGCCTCACCCTGGAGCAGAGAAGCCCGGCTGAAACACGAGCCAAGGCAGGAGCTGGGGAGGTGGCGTGAATTGCGGGACTGTCCAAGGACAGACAGCAAAGAATGGGCCTTTCACAGGCACCAGCAGGTCAGCAGAGCTGTTGGAGCCGCCTGCCATGTAGAGCTGCGCTCTGTGCTCCTTTCCGGTCCACGCTCCTTTGTCTGGCTCCGGCCGGCTCCCCCGCGTAGCACAGCAGCCGCCGGGGCAGCCTGAGTGAGCTCTTAGAAGCGGCCCTTTCCGCTCAGCAACTCACTTCACAGCTTCCCCTGTGTAGCCCCAGCCAGGCGGGAGCCTCCCGCCTGAGCAGGGCCCGACAGTGTGTGTTGAAGTGAGGAGGGGACAAAGCGAGAGGTGTCAGCCCTGCCCTGGGACAGCAGCTCCTTGCAGCCCCCTGCTTTCGGGGGGGGGACACGTCCCAACCCCTTTGCAAAGGCAGGGACATAGCTCATGCTCACTCGCCAGGGGTTTGCTGAGTTCCCGCCCCCCCAGGAGAAAGTGCCCAGTGAGGGAGAGTGGGAGAGCTTGTGTCTTGGCATGTAACTAGGGGAGCTCAGACCGGGCCTGAGTCTCTCGCAACTCGATGCAAATTAGCATGAGCCAAAGCGACATTCATCTGTAGTGAGCACTGGCCGAGTAGGGGGCTGCAGGGCAGGGTTGAGGGGCACTGGCAGAGGCTGGAGCAGGACTGGAATGGCGGGGGCTGTGATGCAGGACTGAGAGGCACTGGCAGAGCCGGGGTGTCATGGAGTGCCCGGGCTATGGTCTGGAACTGGCTCCCTATGAAGCCAGTTAGGACTCCAGGGAAAGTGTCCTCTCTCCGTACACAGCCTGTCTCCAAGGCTAGGAGCTTTAGAGCATGGGTGTCCAATCTTTTGGCTTTCCTGGGCCACATTGGAAGAAGACGAGTTGTCTTGGGCCACACGAGTTGTCTTGGGCCACACGTTATGCCTAGTACACACGAATTCTTTGTCACAATTCATTTTACACAACATTAGAGTCTTCTTGCTCTTTATTTTATTAGTCAATTTTATCAGTTTTTCAGGGTTTTTTTGGTCGAACTGTTTGCAATTATAATGCGAATAATGAATAATACTCCGTTATTTGTGGACGTAATCTCATAACGTTGTAAGTTTATGATTTTGTGTTGGGCCGCATTCATAGCCGTCCTGGGCCGCATGCGGCCCGTGGGCCACGGGTTGGACAAGCCTGCTTTAGAGGTTCCCTCTTCCACCTTCCTGGGTCTGACCTCGGAGCATTCAGCACCTTCTGCCCCTCCGTGCGCTTCCCCCAGAGAGCCTGCCTGGGTGGGGTTCTGGGGGAGCCCGTGGATTCTGCACCCCACTCCACAGTCAGACGTGACTCTCAGCCAGCCAGTAAAACAGGTTTATTCGATGACAGGAATATAATCTAGGTAGAGCAAACATGACCGCTCCGCTGGGTCCATTTCTGGGGGCCCAACAGCCAGGCAGAGCTTGCCTGCAGCTCCTTGCCAGCCCCCAGCCAGATCCAGACTGGCACTTCCTCATCTGCCCCTCCCCTGCATTCCTTTCTCTGTGTCTTTCCTTCCCTAGGCAGGTCAGGTGACCTCCCTTCCCCCCCCCCCCCCCCTGGGGTCAAGTTACAGCTTCAGGTATGGCCACCTTCACACAAGAGTCAGAGAAACCATTCAAAGCATTCCTACTCTGTCACATGGGGGCAGGACTGGCAGAGCAGGGGGCTGTGGGGCAGGATTGAGGGTCACTGGCAGAGCAGGGGGCTGTGGGGCAGCGTGCCAGAGCTCGTCCCTCTGTCAGGTGTTGGTCTATACGGAGGGGGACTGGGCTGTCTCTGCTTTTTCGAAACAGTGGCCTGGCATCAGTCCTGCGCCGAGGCCTGGTTGATCCTTGTGTCAGGCGCCCCTCTCTGGCCAGGGTCTTTCGTGGGGAGTGAGCCCCCTGCTCTGCCGCTGCCTTTGCCGTGTGAGCTGCCGTGCTTGTTCTTGCTGCCCTGACCTGTTGTATTGTCATTGCTGGGAGCCAGGTTCCCCTGGGGCCCCGGCTGTGCCGCTCCAGGGTGCAGCATGGTGACTGCCGGGGCAGACTGGTGAGGGCGCTGTCCCCTCGCCTTGCATGGGAGGAGCTGCTGCGCAAGGGTGGCTGGATGAGTCAAGCAAGCAGCTTGTTTCGCTCTTGCAGGAAGTAATCTGGGGGCGGTCAGGAAACTCAGCCCAGTCATTAGTGCAGCCGGCCCAGCGGGTGGGGAGCCGTGCTGAGCCGGCTGCTCTGGCCGACACGCCCGGGGCAGAGCCCCACCACCCGTGCTGCACGCCAGCAGCTCAAGCGCGTGGCCAGCAGACGGGCCTGGCCTGTGTCGGATGTGCAGACCCTGCTGTCCCGCCCCCGGACTACCCCGGCCTCCGCACCATGGGGGGCTCTTACCCTGCTGCAGTACTGCGCTAGACACCTACTCAGCCCAAACTCCTGGGTGTTAGCAGTGCCCGGCCAGAGCCCTGGGGCTCTCAGACCAGCCTTCCCCCTCCGGGCTCAGCAGGGTGTGCCCCAGAGCACCGAGCAAAGCTCAGTGTGGCCACCCCTCTGTTCCCCTTCATGGCTGGGCAGGAAGAGTCCTCTTGCTAGCCATGGACTCAGCTCCTGCTTCCTGGCTTCTGGGGCCAGCACTAGGGGGGTGAGCAGCTGCTCAGAGAGGATAAAACTGGGGGTGTAGGGCTGTGTAACACCCCTCTGCCCCACCTCCACCAACGCTGTAACCAGAGCAAGCCAGCTGGGGCTTTCTGCTCCCCCAAAGGGTTGGGGCTAGTTCTCTGGACCAGCTTAGACCTCCCTGGCCAGCAGCGTTCCTCAGCATGATCCCAGCACTCTGGCAGCAGAAGGCTAGGTGCCCCAGGCTGCCCCGCCAAGCAGTCCCCTTCCCAGCTGGTGTTCTGCAGTGTGGGAACGCTGTGGGGTGGGGGAGGGGAATGCACCCCCCTATTCCCAGCAAACCCGCTCTGAGCGCTGTCGCTACCTCCCCACTGTGCTTAGAGATGCACCTGACCCCCGTTTCTGCCTCTGCTAGCTCTCTGCGGGCTTGGCGAGCCTTGCTGGGTTTGCCGGGGGTCTTGCTGTCCCTACACTTGTCTCCCACATGCTGCTGGAAGCTTCTGCCTTCTCAGCCCAAATTCTGAGGTGCTGCCTTGTGTCCCAGGTGCCAACTGGGTCCCAGTTACCAGATCAGCCCATAAGCACCAATAAGCTTACAGCGTCTTTCTGCTGGAGAGCTCCTAAGACGGGCACTTTGCATAGCGCTGACACTACCCCACTCCACGCTGGGACAGGAAGTAAACAATTCCGTGTCCACGGGGAAACTGTGGGGTGGTTTCATGTAGACAGTATAATTACCCGAGCTGGAGTTGAGTCAGACTGAGAATGCCACCAGACCGGTTCTTGAGCAGAGTGCCTGGGATGTTTAAAGATCACAGGAGGTCAGGACCTTGGGCCTGGGCTGCACTTAAAAAATTAGCTCAACCCAGCAACGTTGTCTCTCGGAGAGCTGTAGTTGTAGTAACCACACCGAGGGGAGAGCCCCTGCCCTCAGCATAGGTAGCGTCTACACTAAAGTGCTGCTGTAGTATTCCAGGTGTAGACACAAGCCCTTCGCTTCCATCTCATCTGAAAGACAGCGCCCCCGACACATCAGTGTGGTATTTGTTAGGGGTGGAGAATCAGCACTGCTTCCTACTCCACTGGGCGTGTGGTTTGGAGGTGTCCCACCCCTTCTGTCCCCAGCTCAGAGGGCAGCCCTGGGTTGTGGGGCAGACTAGACTGAATGGAGGTAGTGTGCATGGGATGGAGCAATCTATGGTCTGGGGCTAGTCCAGATACTTTTCTTGGAAAGATGGGTCCCCAAGGGGAAGTCAGTCAAACTGGGGCAAGCAGCCACACCTGCACCGAGTTGGACTGGTCTCCAGTCTGTACAAACACTTCTGTTGGACTGAGGTGGGGTGGGGTCTGCGTTCCAGCTCTGTAGCAGGGCAGGTGGCATCATCTGGGCCTCCGGGTTAGAGAGCAAGCTAGCTGCCCCCTTTTCTCATCTCTCCACCAGGTCCATGTAGCCAGAAGTGAGCCGGGGGGGGGGGGGGGCAGATCTGGGGCGGAGGGGAATAACTGGCAGTGTTCCCTCCAGCTCTGCCCTGGCACAGTACCCAGACCGGGTGCCAAGTAAAATGGCTGTGCGGGCCTTTATTACCAATGATCGTATACTCTGGCTGGGGCAAGTGGCCCTGTTGTGGATGGGGTCCCCTGGAGTGGAGATCTGTGCACACACAGATAGTGGCCACCTCCGCGGGCTGGCAGGGTGAAGACGGAGCCTGCCTAGGGCTGGGAAACAGCTGTCACCCATGGCACCCAGCCCAGAATGGTAGGCTCTCTTGGCAGCCTGTGCACAAACTGGTGCCGTGCCTCAGGACATCACCGTGGGCAGCGCCGGGGCCTCGTTCCCCTCTGTGTGGTTTGCTCAGCTTGGAGATCCTCAGCTAGGGAGCACTCGGCGTAACGCCACTGAGCTGGCACAGGTGGGCCGGAAAGGGGCAGCCTGTGGGGCCTCAGGGGAGGGGGCCTTGTCCTGGGGCGTCTGTGCATAGCTCAGCCTTGGCCTCCGTCCTGGCTTCTGGGGAGCAGCCTTAAAGCCGGCTCCCCTCCTCCCTGGTAGCCAGTCCAGCCTCCCGGCCCGCTGTGTGTGGTGGGAGGTAGAGCCAGGCACTGTGAAGCCTGCAGGGCTGAGGACTGGGCCAGGTCTGCTTTCATACTCATGCTGTCACCTGATTGGGTTTCCTCTGAGGCTCCGGCCGGCCGCCACTGCCTTGCCCTCGGCGCGCCTCGGGGCTGAGGAGGGGGATGGTGGGGTCCAGTGCGGGGGCTGCTGTTCCCGAGGAGCAGCCTTCCGCTGACAGAAGTCTTGCCAGCACGACCAGCTGCCAGCAGGCTGGAGCAGGAGGCTGGGCCGTTGTGTTGATTTAGGTGGAACACGACCCCGTCACTGTCCGACATGAACCAGTGTTCAGCAAGGTCAGGGGGTGATGCACAGAGACCTCTGCCGGCTTGGTACCATGCACCACCAAACAGCCTTTGATCCTTTGACTGAACACAGAGAAAAGCAGAGAAAATGTTTCAAATGTCAAGTATTAGTCAGGCTTTCATTTGAACAGCATCCTTTGTAGCCTTTCCCTTGGCTGGAGAGAGGGGTTAGAGAACCCCCTTGACCGTCTCTCAGAGATGCTAACTGGTCCTTGGGGGGAGGGGAGTTGGCTGCGATGGGCTGGAGCTGTTGGTGCTGCTGTTAAGGTCTGGTCCTGTTTCCTGAGAAGAGCAAAAAAGTCAAGAAGGGGAGAGGAAAGACCACCACAGACAGACAGTGCAGCTTGTGGCTGGGGGGGGGTTGATTCATGTTCACAGCCTCAGAGCTGGAGAAACACAGGCCCAGCCGCTCCGAGTGCTGGCACGTTTGGACCATCATTGGGCTCTTGAGGGCATTGCTTTGACTCCCTTCTGGTCCCAGGCTCATTTCGTTGGCCAGCTAAGGCAGCTCTTATTAGACAGAAGGCAAAAGGAGAAGGGTAGAGACGGGAGGATGTAAAACACCCGGAAGGGGGTGACACCGTCTCACACCCCAGGCTCAGTTTGGGAGTTAGCTGGAGCAAGGGAAGTGGAGATATTGGCTGGGTCCTTCTCTCTGGTCTGCTCAGGACGTCTCTCAGGACGAGGATGGAGAAGGCCCCAGGTCCCAGGAGATGGTAGGCAGGATGCTGCCGCGCACTCCTCCTCTGGTCTTTCAGTCAGCTACCCCATCCCCTCAGTAGCCAGCTCCCCCCAAAAGAGCCTCTTGTTAAGAGTTCCAAAAGGGAAGGGGGTGGAGCAGCCCATTCCCTCCTTATTTTGTCCACCAATTAGGCCCCATTTCTGACTCATTAATTTTGAGCCATTGACTTCCAGTCCCACACTTGCCTACTGAGCACAATAATCACCCAGCCCGTGAGTTCTCTCAATAGGCCTGATTGGACTAATTCACCGTCTGTCTCCCTTCCGCACCATTTCCCAGTGTGACGAAGTAGGAATACTGTGTGTGTGCCTCAGTTTCCCCTATGCATTTCTTGAGTGTCTATGTGAAGGGATAAGGATGTGTAGTTGATGCCAAGCAGAGAGACAGCATAAGCTGTCTTGGGGCCTCCTCTTCCCCCTCTCCGAAAGGCATTGGCTGGAGGTGTTGAATAACAAAGAGGCCGGCTGAACCTGTTGGAGGGAGGTCAGATGACCTGGCCCGGGGGGAGAGGGGAGGAGGGGCTGGAGAGAGTGAGTTGGAGTTTGGAGTCTGAAGCTAGCTGGAGTCAGGCAGGGAAGGGCAGAGGAGCTATCTGGCTCCCTGCCTCCCAAAATGGATCCAGCTGAGGGTTCACGTTCGCTGTATGGTCTGTGTTGGACCAGGTACCGGTCATCGAATAAACCTCTGTTTTACTGGCTGGCTGAGAGTCGCGTTTGACTGTGGAGTGGGGTGCAGAACCCACGGGCTCCCCCAGGACCCCACCCGGGCGGGCTTCCTGGGGGAAGCGCACGGAGGGGCATAAGGTGCTGAATGCTCCGAGATCAGACCCAGGAAGGTGTAAATGGGGACCTCTTAAGCTCCTAGCCTTGGAGACAGGCTGTGTACGGAGAGAGGACGTTTTCCCTCTGAGTCCTGACTGGCTTCATAGGGAGAAAGTTCCAGACCATCGCCCGGGCACTCCGTGACACCCAGCCGCAGTTATTCGCATCGGCTATTGTGATGCTTTATGAACTCTCGCTCCCTTCGTACAGCTGGACTCGCAAGTCAGCTGGTTACCTGAACACCCGCTGAGCTCCGCCAGCAGCTCTGGGAGTGGGGGGCAGAGCAGAGCTCCAGAAGCCAGGCCGAGCATCCATCTGAGGAACCCATTTGCCCTTGAGGGGACCCTTGGTTACCGTATCTGCTTTCCACATCCCTCTTGTTGAAATAGCCTGGTTGGTCTTCCGCCATGTAGGAATGGAGGGGAAGGGATAACCCCTCGGAAGGGAGGGGTTATTTAGGCCAGCGGAGGGGCCGTAAATGAGAGTTAATTGGGTGAAATGGAGAGAGGGACACTTTAGGCTGACCTTCAGGGAACCATCCTGCTGGTGGGATGGCCGGAGCTGTGGCGCCTCCTCCCCAGGGAAATGTGGGAAGCTTTCGGCATTTGGGACACTGAAAGCTAGATTAGCCAGACCACTGGAGAAAGTGCAGTGGGCCGAATCCAACCCTTTGGGGGTGGATTATCTCTGAGCTCAGGGCCTTTTCCAGCTCTCAGAGTTGGGATGGGAGCCCAGCCCAGCTCCCCCTCCACCCAGCCCACCTTTCTGAGCACTGGGATCACTGTAACTTTTGGTTGCCAGGTGAGAGAATCCACACACAGCTGGGCTTGCCTGGTCTGACAGGAGGTTGTCAGGTTGATTCCCAGCTTCTAGGAAGATAGGTGGGGGTATGTGTGTGTGTGGGGGGGGGGAATCAATCTCTGTGGGGTCCCTCAGCTTTGGGAGCCAGAGACGATTCTGGTGTTGGAATGGTACCCGCACATCTGAATCCTAAACCTTGGTTGATGTATGTGAACTCTTGGGTTATCCAGCCCCTGGCCCCAGGATTGTTCCCTGCACTACACATGCCGGACTGGGCTCCCTGGTGCTACCATAATAGAAATAATAATAATTTTCATCCACTTCTAGCCTGGCTTTGAGGCATTGCTCTGCCCGAGTCCCCCCTGAAGCCAGTGGGAGCTGTGCCTGCTCTGGAGATCAAAGCTTTAGGGCCTAGGAGGCAGCACATGGGTCAGGGGTGGGGGTGGGGGGGGTCTCAGCTTTGGGGGCAGGGAGGGCCACTGTTGGAAGTGGCTGTGATCCCGTTTGATGGGAAGCCCTGTAAAACTGGCAATACGGGAGCAGCTGTTCCAGGGTTTCACCAGATTTACAAGCTCCCAGGAACACTCACTAGACAAATGCAGAGCTCCTGTGGGTTGGAACGGACACGGCTTTCCGAGTGGAGGGACAGCCAGCGGCCTCCGCACTGCCCCCCGCTTGCTGCGTTCCCCCGCGGGCAGGCTGGGGCACAGTCTCTGGTTCGAGGGAACATGCTGTTGTCAGCAGCCAGTGCTAAGAATTCTGGGATGCTGGGGGTGTTCTGTCTGGTTTACCCTGCTGCCCATCACCGTGGTATCGGAGCGCCTTCCGTGGAGACGTGGTAGTCATAGACGAGTCCCTAGGGGACTTCGTGGAGTGTCTGGATCTTTCCCCTCTTCGGGCATGGGGGCAGATGTGGGTCCCGTGGAAACATTCTCTCCTGGCCTGGTGCTGGGGGGAAGCGGAGAGGAGGAAGAGCTCCAGATTGATGCTCCGTTAACCCTTTCCCTGCCGCAATGGATAGTCTATCAAGAGGAACATTCAACAGGAGCGTGTGCGTGTTCTCCTGACTTGGCGAGAGGCTGCTCCCCCTTTGTGTCCTGAGAAATGCGTCTCCACCTTCCCAGCCGCAGGAGCTCCCCCTCATCCCTTTTATCGGTTTTAATGGAGGTTTTACGATGGCTTTTGTAGTGGTGTTTCCTGAGCCCCGCGAGTGCTGCTTTGACAGCTGGCCCTGGCATGGCAGCTCTGACTGAACCTCAGCCAGTGGCAATTAAAGCCAGGTGGAGAGGCGCTGCGGTCTCATTTGGGGGGCAGGAAGGAACCATCTCTTCCCTCCCCCCACAGACGATTGCCCCATGCCCCTGCACTGACCATTCACTCAGCTGCAAGGTCCCCCTTGCTTTAATCTGCCAAAATCATGGCAGCTGTTTGGAGGGTGAGGGGCACCAAGTGCTGCTGCGGTCTGTGTGTCCCGGACACGTCCTGCCCCGGGGCCTTCCAGAGCCACCACAGACCGTCCCTGGCATGAAACCTCTTCTCGACTGCAGCTTTCGACAGGGTCGTTATTCTCAGCACAGGCAGAATTCGCATTCAGGAGCCCCTTCAGCAGCGCTCGGCAGGTGCAGGCTGCTCTGATTTCCTTTGGGGCACCCCAGGGCTGCATGACTGTGAGCCGAGCTGTAGCTTGGTGTGTGGAGGGGGGGTTGTGTCTCCAGTCAGATCCTCCCTGCTCCTGGGTATGGGCGAGGCTAGGACTTGGAAGTGTGTTAGCTAATCAGACACCTTCTAAAGGTCTAGTGGAGGGGAGGTGGCCTGGACAGGTGCAGGCCGGCTGCTCAGAGACCTGGCCACCCCCTGTGGCTAAGGCACCTGGAGGTGCTGTCCCTGTAAGTGCTCCAGAGGTGGGACAGGGGTTTTCCCATTTCTGCTGATGCTGCTGTTGTGCAGAGACTGGTTCTGGAAACCCAGCTCAACCCGGGGCAAACCCTGCTATGTGCACTGCACTCTCCGAGCGGGCAGGCCAAAGGCAGAACACGGCAATGGCAAGCATGGTGCCATGTAAGAGAGGGGTCTATGTTTTTATACCACTCCCTTTGCAGTGCTATCAGAGGGCCTTACAACGGGAGAAGTAATCCGCCGGCTCTTGAGTTTCAGATGGAAGTGCTGGCTGGAGCCCCATTAATAATCCAAATCCGAGGCGGTGTAATCAGTTAGCCACAGCATTTAAAACCCTCTCCAGAGCAAGCCGCATGGAACAGGCGAGCCAGGATCAATCCAGTGAGCTCTGCCAGGGAAAGGCTTGAGGTGGCCCCAGGGACTTCTGACAACACAACCCTGATCATATCACTTTCTCAGTGAAGGGCTGGGAGCTTTAGATTAACCCCTCCTATCCCACTGCCCCTGCACCTGTTGTGCTGCTACGGCCTGGTAACCTTCTTCCAGTGACGCTCTAACACAGGCATGTCCAAAGTCCGGCCCGGGGGCCAATTGAGGCCCGTGTTCAAATTTTCACCGGCCCGCAGGCTCTGTTATAAAATCAATAATATGCGGCCCGCCAGCACTGTTGACCACAGTATAAAACAGCGGTCGCCAACCAGTGTGCGATAATTTGGGTGGTCCGCGGAGCCGCAGCCGGAGGAGAGGGGCGGGGTCAGTAAGAGGCGAGCGGGGGGGGGGGAGAAGAGCGGAGGCGGAGCCGGGGCAGGAGGCGAGGCGAGGCAAGGGAGAAGGGCGGGGCCGGGGCAGGAGGCGAGGCGAGGCAAGGGAGAAGGGTGGAGCCGGGGCTGGGGCAGGAGGCGAGGCGAGGCGAGGGAGAAGAGCGGAGGCGGGGCAGGAGGCGAGGCGAGGTGAGGGAGAAGAGCGGAGGCGGGGCAGGAGGCGAGGCGAGGTGAGGGAGAAGAGCGGAGGCGGGGCAGGAGGCGAGGCGAGGTGAGGGAGAAGAGCGGAGGCGGGGCAGGAGGCGAGGCGAGGGAGAAGAGCGGAGGCGGGGCAGGAGGCGAGGCGAGGGAGAAGAGCGGAGGCGGGGCAGGAGGCGAGGCGAGGCGAGGCAAGGGAGAAGAGCGGAGGCGGAGCCGGGGCAGGAGGCGAGGCGAGGCAAGGGAGAAGGGTGGGGCCGGGGCAGGAGGCGAGGCAAGGGAGAAGAGCGGAGGCGGGGCAGGAGGCGAGGCGAGGCGAGGCAAGCCGGGGGAGGGGGGGAGCGAGAGCACGGCCGGAGCGGGGGGAGGAGAGCGCGGCCGGAGCGGGGGGGGAGGGAGGGAAGAAGAGCGAGAGCACGGCCGGAGTGGGGGGGAGGGAGAAGAGCAAGAGCGCGGCCAGAGCGGGGGGGGGGGGGGGGGTGTCGGCCCTCGGACATCTTCACCTTACCAAATCTGGCCCTCTTTCCAAAAAGTTTGGACACCCCTGCGGCATGGCCAGTTTGCTCTGCCTTGGACATCCCATTGCTGGTGCCTTTGGCTGTGGGAGCATAGGAATGGCTGCCTGGGATCAGACCAGTGGGCCAGCTAGTCCGGGATGCCATTGCAAACGGGCCAGAACTAGATGGCTCAGAGGCAGGTGTCAGACCCACAGTAGATAATCTGCCTCCCACACAGAGCTCAGGGAGACATAACAAGTAGACCTCAGGTCAGGGCCTGAGCAATCACTCTGGATACGCTTGGTCCGTTCTCAGCCGTAATGACTTCCCAGGCTGCGCCATCTCCCAGCTACCCACTGCCCCAGGAAGTCGGGGCCATATCTGTCCCTTTCTCATGCTGCTGCTGCCCCCCGTGCATGTAGCTAGGGTCTCAGACAGGACAGCACTCAGGCAGCAAGCCCGTTACTAGGCCAGTCCAGCCAGTCAGGGTCTGCGCAGAGCCCCCGGTACCAAGCCCGGTTCTGGGGCCGCCGCTTTCGGGCAGGTGATGTGGGCAGCATGGCAGCGAGCTAGGCAGAGATGCTGGAAGAGCGGGGGGCAGATTTTCCAAGGTATTTCGCCATGTGAATATCTTTGAAAACCTGGCCTAGGGCGCTTTATCTCCGCCGCTCTGCCTCTTGTCCCCGAGCGGTGCTAAAAACCCCTGCTGCCCCTTCTCCAGAAGAAGAAGTGCCGCCTTCTTCTGGAGCACAGAGGCACTCGCCAATACTTGGAACGCCAGCTGGCAACGTCTGGGGCAGGCTGGCTGCCTTCTTGCCATCCTGGGAAACTGTGGTTCCCTCCCCACCCTACCCCACGGAAAGAGCAATGGGACTCTACTGCTTAGCCCCCAGCTTTAGCTCTGCGGGATCCCCTTGGAGTGAGTGGTTGTGCCCCATTAGAGCTGCTCCTGCTCTGGCATTGCAGAGCTCCCCTGGCTCAAGGGGAGTTGGGAGTTCTAGTCCCAGCTCTCCTGGGGTGTAGCGTAAGGATCCAGGACAAGGCCACGTTTAACCCTTCCCTGGCTGGCTCTCCCTGCCGCATGCTCTGCAGCTGTGTGCTCCTGGGCAAGGGGAAGGGGAAGTCGCCTTTGACCCGAGCTCAGAGGCCGTTTCCTCTGCAGTGGAGGGGGGCCAGGCCAGCAGCCTGCATGACTCTGGGTAGGCCTAGCCACTGCTTGGCCTGAGGTCTGGCAGGGCCGGTGTCGGCTGCTGGCGGGGAAATGGGTGACCCCCCAACTTGGGTCTCACCGGTTGAGGAGAGGAGGGAATTCCTGACTCCCCTTTGTTTGCAAGCCACTTTCCTTCAGATCTAGCCCTCCGTCACTGACCTCCATCACCCTCCACCCCCTGTCCCCAGCAAGGCTTTGGGCTGGAGATGGATGCTGTCAGGGGGAAGGGGGCTTTCCTCCTTCCTTTGCCGTCGCTGGGAAGGGAGGGGCTGCAGAGAGCGAATGAGGAGCTCCGAAAGTCGTCCTTGGGGTGCGAGGCCTGCATTGGCCCCAGGGTCAGGCAGGATGGCTCTGCTGCCCGCACGTAATTGATCGCTAGCAGTTCTGGTGACTCCGTTCTCCACACCCTGGCTGCCTGGGGGTTATAAACTGGGGGTTCGACTGTTGCTCTGTGGGGTTCCCAGCCCCCCGGCTGCCCTGCAGAGCCGCCCCAGCCGATCCCACACCCACCGGGCTCCCCTTCTGAACCTTGTGTTTGGCGAACTGTTCCTGGCGTCTGATCCCCCATCATCAGAAGCAGGCCCGCTCTGCCGCTGCAATCGGAGCCAGATGGGGGGCGAGCCAGCTGTTGGCAACCCCAGAGGGCAGCTGCTTGCTCAGCCTGGCCGAGAGAAGCTGGCATCCTTCTGGTCTCAGCAGCCAGGGCTCCAGGGCTCGGTCCCAAAGCAGCGAAGGCAGTTAGCCCCAGCTGTCCCTAAAGCCCCGAGAAAGTCTCCAGGCCCTTTGATCTCTTTCCCCCCCCCCCCCAGCTGGAGGGTGAGCCGAGGCCCTGGAGGGGATGGACCAGGGAGCTTGGCTGATCCCTGGGACAGGCGGGTTCCCAGGTCTTGTTGGGGGCCAGGGTCGTCCCCACGTACCTGAAACAGACAGAAGTTGGTGACGACAGTGTCGTGCTCAGGGAAGGTTGGGGTCTCAGCACTGACATGCCAGACCCAGAGTTCTACATGGAACTCAGTGGGTAGCGAGACCGCAGCGCGGCGCCCAGCATGGCCCCCTGCTGCATGTGGGAGATCCCCGTTTACCACCATGGCTCCCCAGGGTGAGGGTTATAACGTCCCCCCTCCCCCCCCGGGTTAATGTGGGGCTGGCCTGGACGAGGCGGCTGCATGAAGCCTGGGGGCGGAGGCCGAACCTCTCCTGGGGCCCGGTGATTCAGGGAGGTGGCCAGCGTTCAAGGGAGAGGCCTGGCTGGAGTGAGGAGGAGTTCACGTTGAAGCAAGATGTGGGGCTGTTTTTCCATGACTGGACAGTCAGCCTGGTGACGGGATGGGGGAAGAAGGCAGGGCCGCAGTAAGTGCTGAGGGGTGTAGTAAGGGAGACCACATCACACAAACCACCCGCTTGGCTGGCCATCGCTGAAGACTGAACGGAGCCATGGATGCCAAGGTCAGGACTGAGACACTTTGTGGAATCTTGTCCTGGCGCTGCCCGGATCCTGCAGCTGGGCTGTGGCTTGTCTCTGAAATGGTCAGCCTGGCCCCTCTCACCAGCAGGGAAAACCAGCTGTTCGCTGTCAGCAGTTTGTTGGCATATTTAGCACTGACACCGCTCTGTGTGGTGTGTGCAGATTCCCTCCCCATCTTGTGCCATCGTCCCTCTCCCCCTCCCCCCGCATGCCTCCAGCACATCCAGATTGAGACAGAGCGAAGGAATTCAGAGGCGGGGACACATTCTGCTCTGGCACGGCATGGCACAATGCTCTCACGAGCCCCTGCCGGGCCCGGGGCTCCCACCTCCCTCAGTGCATTACCACCCATGGGATGGTGTGTGACGTTGATTGCCGGAACGCAGGCCCGGGAGGGCTCGGGACTGGTGCTGCGAAATGCATTGCTTTGTGTGGACGCCACTTGAAGAAGAGGCTCCTGAGGTCATCTGAAGGTGATAGCCGGTGTTTCATTGGTGAGGGCACCATTAGCACAATGTGCCAGGGACCGTCACAACACCTTGTGACGGTGCTGTTCCTGGTGGGATCCAACTGTGAGTGTCAGATCAGGCCAAATTGCTTCTAATAGGGCAACTAGAGCCCAAAGCTGGGGGTTTTCCACTCTAATGCGAACCAAACCAGCCAAACAGAAAAGACTTTGGTTTCCCCCCCGGGCTAACCACAAGTCACACAAGCAATTCCCTTAGACACTCCAGGTTCCCAGTATCACCAGCAGCAGCCACCTGTCCTGGGGACCAATGGTTATGAAAACCAATCCCCCAAATAAAGAAAACGGTTCTCCCCAATTCTAAAGAATCAGGCCCCAGACCCAGGTCAATATACAGATCAGATCTTACCCACAAATCATGCTGTTGCCAATCCTTTAGAATCTAAAATCTAAAGGTTTATTATACAAGGAAAAAGATATAGATGAGGGTTAGGAATGGTTAAAAGAAATCAATTACATGCAGTGATGGCAAAGTTCTTGGTTCAATGGTAAAATAAACTGCAGGTTCAAATCACAGTCTCTGGAATACATCCACTGCAAGGATGGGTCATACAGTCCTTTGTTGAAAACTTCTGTGAGTAGCCCAAATTCCTCCAGAGTACGAGTGGCCAACTGAACACAAAATGGAGGGTGTCTCTCCCAGGTTTTATAGACTTCTTCTTGTGGGCGAAGACCCCCCTCCTTCCTACGCAGAGTCCAGTTGCAAAATGGAGATTCATAACCACATGGTCCAATTACCAGACTCTCCAAGATTCAGTTACTGACCAGGTGGGCCACATTCCTGGAGAAGCTCGGGTGTGGACAGGTGTCTACAAAGTTCATTGTGTAGCTGATGGTCCTAAATGGGCCATCAGCCAGCCCAACCCAGTTAACAACAGCTTGTCTGAGATTTCACCCAGAAGCCAAGCATAAGTTTGAAATACAGGCACCATATTGCCAATATTCATAACTTTAGTTACAAAAAAGACACACATACAGATAGATTAATCATAATCAGCAGACCATAACCTGGTCGTAGACACCTTATATGACCCCCTTTACCCGATATTTGGTGCCACTACAGGACCTTGGTTTCACCAATGATCTATATGATCCGAAATAATTCCAGTAACGTGACACACTCCCCCCCCCCCCCCCCCCCAGGAGAAGGGCTGCACAGGAGGAACTCCTGGAGAGAAGTGGGAGCTGCCACATGAGTGCCCTGGCACCATGCAGGGTACCTTGGCCAAAGCCTGTGGGTGTCATTTTCTCTGTTTCTTCCCCCTGAAAGGGTTAATAGTGCCTGGTGAGC
The DNA here is from genome assembly GCA_032164245.1 of Sternotherus odoratus. Classification (NCBI taxonomy): domain Eukaryota; kingdom Metazoa; phylum Chordata; order Testudines; family Kinosternidae; genus Sternotherus; species Sternotherus odoratus. The sequence goes on from JAVMKO010000010.1 coordinate 44,098,806, forward strand.
TGGATTGCTGGGGGACCTGGCTGATCTGGTAATTGCTCCCAGTAAAAATAGCTGCATGCGGGGTGAGGGGCCAGCTGGCTGATGGAAGGCGGCTAGCAGTGCAATTGCTGAAATGACTCCCAGATGGGCCGGTGCCCTTGTCCCAGCTGTGGCTCTGGTGTATGTCTGCTGCCCGCACTCAGGCTCTGCAGCTTACCGGGAAGCAGGCGATCGCTCTCCTTGGCACTTTGGCTCTAAATGGGAGGCAAGATATAGACACACCCCAGTGTCCTGTGCTGGGATGCTGCATGTCACTGGGTGAGCTGAACTCCATGCATGGCCTGCAGAGGGAGCGTGTTGGATCATGATAGCTGTGCTGGTGCTAGCGCGGGGGTGCCCCTGAAATCCCACTGGCGGCCCCCCGTCCCGCTCGCTTTGGACACGATTGGGGCAGTTTTTTCCGTCGGGAGGATTGTGCCCTCGGGTTCTCTCTTTAAATCTCCCTCCCTCAGAGCGTCCCAGCTGCCCAGCTCTGCAGCCACATCTCCTCGGCCAAGAGGGCGGCACACAATTAACCAGCCCTCATGGTTCTCCAGTGCCCAAAGCCCAGCTGGTGGCGAGGGGAAGGGAGCTGCAGAAAGCACAGAAGGGGTAGCAGGAAGTGGAGGGGTCCCTGCTGCTTGAGTTACTGAAGAGGAGGCTGGCCAAAGCCCTGCAGACCACCCTGCCCAGCTGGCCTTGGTCTTTCTGTGTCCAGTCTGAGTCATTTGTAAGCTGTCTGACCATCTCTAGAACATGCTGAAATACCTCCCTGGGCCAAGGGCAGCAAGGAAGGTCTCCTAGAGGCCATGGAACGGAGCTGGATTTACCCACAGTCACTGCAAATGGAGGCTGGTGGCCAGCACGTCCTCCTCAGGTGAGGAACCTCTTCTGGGCTAGAGCAAAGGTGGAAAACCTTGCGTGGGTGCTGGGCACAATGTCGGAAGGCAGAGAGAAACCCGGGCTGGATTCTTACGGCCAGCAAGCTCTAGCCCTGTGTAGCTCGGAGCAGGGAAGCTTTGCATAGATGGAAAAGCCTGGGGCTGCTAGGTTAAGAGAGGAGTCAAACAATGGGGTCTGGCTCAGAGAAGGGAGATCAGGATAGTCTAGTCCCCTTTCTCACATGAGACCAAGGGAACAGCCCATCAAACCCTAAAGGATGCTTTAAAACTGACCAAAAGACATGCTCTTTCCACACACGCAGCCTGCGGAACTCATTGCCACAGGTGCTGAGAGGGGTTTATATATATATATTTTTAGAACATTCAGAATTACAATAATAAGGATTAAATAAAGAGTTTGGGGACCCTCTTGCTCCAGGGCACGAGGCAGCTTTCTAATTGCTGGGGTCAGGAGGAACTTCCCTCGTGGCCAGGCAGCCCAGAACTGCAGGGCTCTCGCACTTTCTTCTTGAGCGGCTGTGGCCAGCATCAGAGACAGGATCCTGGGTCTGCTCCAGCCCGGCCATCGCTATCCTCTGTGATTAGCGCTTCTGTCGGAGAGCGCTTGGCACGCTGCGCCGGAAGGAGAGAAACCCCACTTAGATTAGCAAATGGCAGCCTCCTCGAGTGTGGGTCTGGTGTGGGTTGTGTGCCTCACGCAAAGCACCAAGGCTCCGGCAGTGGCTTCCTGCTCAAGCTCTCAGTTACCAGCAAGGGCTGGATTTAATAGTAAGAGGGATTTAAGGTTTAATTGCAGGGGTTTTGCAATCCTTCCTCGGTGCTGATTCAGCACCCAGGAATTAGCAGCCGCCGCCGCACAATGAGCCTCCTCTAATCTGCTGCTGGCGCACTCCGCCTGCACTGCTGCTGGCAGCGGGGCACTGTTGGTGCCAGGAAGCTGCGTGGTAGCTTTGGTATCCGATGGAAGGGTCGCGCCAGGCTGCCCTGGGACGCCCGCTGCCAGGCCGTGGTTCTGAAATAGCTGTGGCTTCCCAGGGGCCCTGTGGGCTGAGTGTCTGCTGATTACGGGCACAGGGATCTGTGGCTGTCGTAGAGGATCCCCTGCCACCTTACAGCTTCCTGTTCTGTGATAGGCAGGAGGATCTAATGGTCCCTTCTGGCCTGGATCGCTACAGAAGGAGGACTTTGGTCTCCAGTGCTGTGGACCCAGCACCTTTCACCAGCACCAGGCTCGCATGGGATCACTTCCTGGTAAAGCCCTGTGCATCTGGGGCTCTGTAAGCTGCCCTTACCTGGCCACGCCTCAGGCTGTTGCTTCCTGTGGCCAGTGCTGCATCCTCTTAACTCTTTGCAGTATTCTTTGCCAGCAGTTTGAGTCTCCTCTGCCTCCAGTCAATGGACTAGCCTGCTGGGCCATGCCTGTCCCTGATCTAGTGGTGAAGAGTAACAGTTCAGTCATGGCCTGACAACCGGAAGCCTCCTTCTCCTCCCAGCACCTGTGCTGTGAAAATCACACCCTTCTGGGGGTCTCAGTTAAAATCTTGGACAGGGTCTTTAATGCCAGTGTGCTGCATTCCAACTCTGAGTGATATGCTTGCTACCCTGCCATTTCCGATAGACACAGCAGCCTGTGGCAGGAGATGAAGTGGAGTGTTGCTGTGTGCTGTTCCATAGTCACTGCGATCCACCCTAGAAGTGGCTGCATTTAACCTGGGTGAACCATCTAGATCCCTTTCTTACCTCCCAGGGTGCTGGGCTGCCTACCCAGCTGGTTTGTAAGGTGTCGTCGGGGCGGCCAGCAGCTGTCTCCATCTGTATGTTCGATACAGCCAGTTGTCTTACCATGCTGACGTACCGTGACGTACTGTTAGGCCGTGCTATAGGCTGCGTCCGGTGTCCCTTGTGCTGACAGCCCTGGCGGAGGTGCTAGGGCCGGGGAGTTGGACCCTCTCTGGAGAATCGGGTTGAGGAGCTGAGCCAGCTCGCGCTGCGCTGACCCGCTGTCCGAGGGGCAGTGTTGCCTGGCCAACTGACGAGCGAGGTTCATGGTGAGGCTTTTCACCTGACCTAGGCCAGGTTTGGCTCCTCTTTGCTGTTCCCATGCACAGCAGTGAATCTGCTCTTCCTTTCCCGAGCGGACCAGGAAACACAGCGCAGGCCTCTCGCTTTCCCCCTCGTGCGTACGGGAGTGGGTGTTGTGCAGCGGCAGCTCTCCACGGGGCTGTTCTGTGCCCATCTCACGACGACTGCGGTGCAAAGGCCCTATAATGCCTCATTTGTTGACTCGCGTTGGAAGATCCAGCGAGCGCAGTCTGGCTGCGATCAGCTGCTTCCCTGTACAAGTCTGTTAACCCAGCAGGTCAGAAGCCGGTGCCTGGACGGCTGCAGTACGGTTTGAAGGGAGCGAGGGTGGCCAAGAACGCTGCAAAGCAACAGTTAATATTGCAGCCAGTTTGTCCTGGCCGTCTGGCCGCCCCCTCCTAGCCGTCCACCCACCCGCCATCGGTTAACAAAAAGCTTGGACTTGAGCGAGGATTTTTCATCTCTTCGTTGTGGGGATGGAAAATATACAAAGCTCCCCGCAAAAATATTTAGTCAGCAGCAATTTTCAGAGGAATTTGGGACGTTAATTTAAAAAATCTGCCGGGAGGGGACTACAATGGGCCCTTTGAAAGGGAGAGGGCGTCTCTCGCGCCTGGCCGCAGAGATCTGAGTGCCAGCTCCCCGAGAGCCGGCCCCTCCTCTAATAGAAAGCAGCCCTCCAGGAAGTCCACCTGAGGAGTGACTCGGAAAAAATCCAGCTTGGTCCAGACACGCCTCTGCTGGATGATCCTCTGCCTGGGCCAGAATCCTCCGGGCACAGGGTGACTTCTCACGCCAGGCCGTCTGTGGGCATCAGCCCTTGGTACCCGGAGCTGCCAGGCTGCAGCCTCCCAATAGTAATCCAAGGGTCCTGCTGGCTCCACTGCCCTGCGCCGACTTCAGCTCTTCTCAGACACGGATTTGAGGCTGAGCTTTGGGCTGGCGAGGGAGTTAACCTTACAAACTGTATGAGGGAGTTAAAATCCAACTGGTTGTTAGAGCTTTAGGCATGTGGCTAGCGCTCCTGGGAGAGAGGATGGAGGCAGCCAAATCTACCCATGTAATAGCTACGGTCTTGTAATCTCCATCTCAGCCCTTGCCCACCCCAGTCCTTAGCTTCCCCTGCTAACAAAGGGGCCGGCTGGTTCCAGGGGACGAGGCTGGTTTTTCTAATGTGCTCACTTGACCACTAAGAACTGGCCTGAGATCACCATCCAAACTCACTTGAGCCCCATTGAACTGAAGTCATAGCTCCAGGGCTGGACTGGTCTGGGTCATGTTCACGCTGGAAAGGCTCCATTTCTCATTACCAGCCCCAGACCACGATTCCGTAGACAGGGAGTGTAATCTCTCCAGCTCCCCGTAAGGGAATAGGGAGGGCCAGTGATTCGGGTGCTAGCCTCTGAGATTCAGGAGATCTGTAGCCACGTCCCCGCTCTGACAAAGACATCCTGTGGGACCTTGGTCAAGTCACTTTGTCCCACCTGTCCAGTAGCCCTGCCCTGCTCCTCAGGAATGAATACAGAAAATGTGAGGCGCCCAGCGATAAGAGGCGGTGTGTGAAGGAAATATTGAGATTGGAGCATTTAATGCCACAAAGGCAGGTGCAGGGGCTGAGGCAGAAGCCCTTAGTCCTTCCCGGTTCTCCTGCTGGCATCAGGAGTGGAGGCAGGTGACTGGGAAGATGATCCAGCCCTGTGCCATGGTCAGGTGGGCGAAAGAATCGCTCCACATTCTCACTAACCGGCCTCCTCAGGGGCCCCCGCTGCTCCTCGGGGAACCTGATTTCCAGGTCACATCCCCCCTTTCAAATGGAGTGACCCTGTCAGTCCTGCAGCTGCTAGGAGCCAAGAAACCTCTGTCGGAGGAGACGAGTGTCTGAGTCTCTCTCCAGGCAAGCAGAACAGCTGTCCAGACTCGGCTTGGATGTTCCAGACGAAGCTGCGCGCCGGGCAGAGCCAGGCCTGCAAGCTCCAGCCTGAAAGGGGAACGAGTCAGAAACGGAGCGAGTGAAAAAAAGAGGCCAGAATGGAAACCGCTAGGCAGCCTGACCTAGCCCCCCCTGCTCGTATCCAGTGTGTGTGTGTGTAGTGTGTGCGCATGTCGGTGTGTGCCCACTTACTTTCAAGGCTTGACTTGATAGTGGTGGCCCACAGGAGCTGTCAGGCGAGCACAGGCCCAGTGAACGCGTTATGCTCTGTGAGATACATGCAGGTGGCACTGAGACTGGCGGGGCCCTTACCAGTCCTGTGACGCTGCCCACATGGTTCCTGGCCCACATTGTCACAGAGTGGCCCGGGCGATGCTCTGGATCCGCTCCCTAGGAAGCCAGTCAGGATTCCGGGGGAAGCGTCCCCTCTCCGTACACAGCCTGTCTCCAAGACTAGGAGCGTCACCAGGTTCCCACTTCCACCTTCCTGGGTTTGACCTCGGAGCATTCAGCACCTTCTGCCCCGCCATGCGCTTCCCCCAGTGAGCCCGCCCGGGCGGGGTCCTGGGGAAGCCTGTGGGTCTGCACCCCAACTCCACAGTCAGACATGACTCTCAGCCAGCCAGTAAAGCAGAGGTTTATTCGATGACCGGTACCTGGCCTAACACAGACCATACAGCGAACGTGACCCCTCAGCTGGATCCATTTTGGGGGCCAGAGAGCTAGGCAGAGTCCTATGTGTGGCTGGGCCCTTACCAGTCCCTCTTTCCAGCCAGATCCAGACTGAAACTCACTCTCCAGTCCCTCCTCCCCTTTCTCTTTGTCTCCTTCCCATCAGGAGGTCAGCTGACCTCTCTCCAACAGGTTCAGAGGTAGAGAGGTGGGGGAAGGACAGGGCGTTGCCTGCTTGCTTACACTGTCTCTCTGCTCTGCAACACTATCAGCCTCTATCCCTATCCCTCCACATAGACACTCAAGAAATGCATAGGGGAAACTGAGGCACACACACAGTATTTCTACTCTGTCACAGGCTGGCCCTTACCAGTCCTGTGTGTGGCTGGGCCCTTACCAGTCCTGTGACGCTGCCCAGCAGCGATCGCATTGAGCTGCCTAGCACCCCAGCACAGTGGGTCAGGATCCCGGCCCACGCAGGGATGCTGCAGCACACAGCGAGCTCTCCTGCCTTGGGGCTGTGCTTAGCCACCCATCCTCCCCCCTCCCACACACCCCCTAGCACACTCCCGACAGCACTCGGCTCCCCCAGCCCTCCTCCAAGTCACCGCACTAGGGAGATGCGAACAGGCCTGAGGCCTTGCGTTATGCGCAACGGCCCGGGCTCTGCAGCAGCCATGGCAGGTTCTTTGTGTGAACTGCTGGGGAAATTGGGGGTGAATGGCGACACTTGGAGGACTTGGGCGGCTACGTGGAGCCCCCCACCTCGGCTCTGGAAGAAGGGGCGTAGGCAGAGGGACAAGGAATAACCGTCTGAGCAGCAGGGAGAAGAGGCCTTTGACCTGTGTGTTTAAAATGGCACAGCCTCGCCGTGGCTGAGAGCCCAGGTCTGCCACCCTTGCTCGTGCCCCGTGCTGCCTGGGGAAAGCGATAGCACCCGTGGGGCGGCCCATAGGCTGCGGCTCCATCTGGCAGGAGGCAGGGCAGCGGGACGTAGGCTGGTGTTCGGGACTGTACTCACAGCAGGGTCCATGACAATAGTGTTAAGGAGATTGTTAAACCTGACCCCTGCTGGGAGGGGCCAGGGCTTGGCACTGGGCGCTTGCTTCTCCAGGCAGCGTTACTGTGTGTCCAGACCACCACACTTGGCAGGCAGGAAAGCTTTTGTCCGTATGGTTGAGGACAGGCCAGGGGGCCAGGAGCGATGGTCTGGGCAGAACTGGGGGTGGGGCAGGTCCAGGACTGAAACAGCAGCAGTGCAGGTTGGTGAGGGTGGGGTATTGGCCCAGTTCTGGGGGTGCAGGCGCTTGGTGGCTGGTGCAGTTCAGTTCTTGGAGAGGGCACGCTCGGAGGCGGGGGCTGCTTTACTCAATCCGTACCTGACTCAAACCTCTGCTGTTCTCTCCCAGCTGAACTTGTCTGGTTGGCAACACCTGCTCGGCAGAGGCCCCACACTGGGAAACGCAGGCTGCTGCAATGGAGAGGGAAAGGGAGCCAGGGAAAATCAGTGCCGGGGGGCCTGACCGTCTCAGCCCTCTGCTCTCCAAGAGTCCTGCCTGCCCCTGCACTTGGGAGGGGAGCTGGGCCGGGGCTGCAGGCCACACTCTGCTCCAGGCGTAATCCAAGTTCTGTAACGCTCCGTTAATCAGAGCCAGGCGGGCCCGTCAGCGAGTGGGGGGGAGGGGGTTATGGAGGGGGAGGCCAGGCGGGTGGGTGAAGAAATGAGAGGCAGCTGTGTAAATATTGATGGAATTCGGCTAAGGAAAAGTGAAACCAAATGAATTCTAAATCCTCGTACTCCCAAGTCTCCGTGTAAACACGCTGGGGCTGCATGAAGCCAGCCGCCCCTCCTGCAGGCACACAGAGCGCCAGGGAAACTGCCCCCTGCCCCTTGTACCCACTACAGCAGGAGCTGCGGGGCAGCTTGTCTTTCATTCATCCTCTGGGCTGGGGCCCAATGGGCTGGTTTGAGTACAGCGACCCTGCCCGGGTTGGGCAGGGTACCTTGATGGTGCTAGCTCTTGGTTCTGTGGCTGAACCGTCCCCCTCTGATGTGCCCGCCAAGGTGGAGCAGAGCACGAGATCTCTGCTGACTGCCCAGCTTGGCTTGGCTTGTAAGCAGGACGCGTCCCATCGCTGCTGGGTGGGGTTGGACAGAGGCTGGAGAGAGAGGGACCCTGTAGCAGGATGGCAGGCATGGCTGGGAAAGCCATTTTCAGGGGCTCCTCCAGGCTGACCCTATCCCTGCACTTCAGCTCTACCCTTCATGATAGTTCCACCTGCAGCCGTCCCCCGAGGCTGAGTGCCCGTCTGACCCCGCGCTGCAGGAAGTGGTGGTGGTGATTCCAGAGGAGGCTGTCTCTCCCTTATACCTACCCTATGTGACAGAGTAGGAATACTGTGTGTGTGCCTCAGTTTCCCCTATGCATTTCTTAAGTGTCTGTGTGAAGGAATAGGGGCTGATGGTGTTGTAAAGCAGAGAGACAGTGTAAGCAAGTATTCCACGGCCTCCCCCCTCTCTGCAGGTGTCCATACCTGAAGCTGTAATCTGACTCCAAGTGGGGGAGGGGAGTCACCTGACCTGGCTGAGCCAGGGGGAGGAGGAGCTGGAGAGAGGGAGTTTCAGTCTGAAGCTGTCTGGAGTCAGGCAGGGAAGGGCAGAGGGGCTAGCTGGCTCTCTGGCCCCCAAAATGGATCCAGCTGAGGGCTCACATTCACTGTGTGGTCTGTTAGACCAGGTACCGGTCATTGAATAAACCTCTGTTCTACTGGCTGGCTGAGAGTCACGTCTGACTGTGGATTTGGGGTGGAGGACCCTCTGGCTCCTCCAGGAGCCCCCTCCTGGGCGGGCTCACTGAGAGGAAGCGCACGGAGGGGCAGAAGGTGCTGAATGCTCTGAGGTCAGACCCAGGAAGGTGGAAGCTGGAACCTCTAAAGCTCCTAGCCTTGGAGACAGGCTGTGTATGGAGAGAGGACGCTTTCCCCGTGAGTCCTAACTGGCTTCCTAGGGAGCAAGCTCCAGACCATCGCCCGGGCACTCCGTGACACCCTAACCAAGCGTCCCAGCCCGGTGCCAGGAGTACTCTGCCAGTGGCGGTTCCATCGGTCCCAAGCAGGCTCTCACCCCGGTGCCTCGGCCAAATTCCACTCCGGTGATTCTGGTCTGATTCCCTGCCATTCCATGGGATACGGTGCTTTCTTCTTCACTTCCAGGCCTAAGCTGTTGGATAACAGTGCTATGTTTAATTAGTCGCTGCTGCTTTCTGCCCCCCAGAGGTGGCTGCATTTGAGTGCTGGGTGATGTTGGTCAGCCCTGTGGGAGCCTGTGTGCTAGCGTGTTACACACCGAGCATGGGGCCGCTGGTTTCGCAGTGAGCAGGGGGCTGGTCTCCTCCCTGGAGCGCCTTGGCAGCAGCCTGCCCTACGTTTCCTGGGCGGAAGGGCCAGGGTCTCTTGTACTGCCGTTCCCAGAGCTGTAATGGTGTGTGTCACGCTTCAGCTGGGCACTGGCTGGGGGCTGGGCTGACAGCCCAGCCCTCCCCTAGCTCTGAGGAGCTTTGTTTAGCTGATTCCTAATCAGCCAGGTGGAACCTGCAGCCTCGCTGCCGGGATGGCGCCTGGCGACTGACCAGCTTGTGGTCTGACCTGCCGTTGGAAGCGGGGCGGCTGGGGAGGGGTGTATTCTTCACCCTCTGACCTCCGCAAAACCCCTTGCTGCAGCATTCTCCCTGGAGGTGGGCAGTGGGCAGAGCAGGACTGAGTTAGCAGGACCAGTCCCTGGCACCTCCACCATCCCCACGGAGGGCGAGCGTGTAGAAAATCCTCCCGCTCTGACTGCTAGGAGTTCCCTCAGTGTTCCCCGTGAACGTCAGGTCTCAGTGACAGGAGTACCGTTTAGGCCGTCGCCATGTTGAAAGGTAGTTGGGTTTACGTTTATTCGGGGTTTACATTTTTCACATTAGAGATGTACTCTGGAAGGTCTGTGGCTGACTGGGGAACTGGTAGCTTTTTGGTATCTGAGATACTAAGGAAATAAAACCTGATGCCTGGAAGCACAGTGAGTTTTATTCAGGTTGTTTAAAACTTTTGTCAACGTCTATTCAACGTGGGGGAGGGGGGGAGGACATATCTCATTAGCAGCAAAGGGCTGAGAAAAGACCCAATCCACACCAGAGTCCTCCACCAAAACAGATCTGATGTTCCTGCTTGTCCAAAGGTTAAAGACACGAAACAAACCCAAACGCAGTCGCCCTCCTTGATCCAGAACCGAAGCCAAGAGGGACCTACTGCCAGTGTATTTCCTTTGCAAGTCACCTTTCAAAGGGAGGAAACAAGGATGTTTCTGTCCTCCACAGCTTCAAAGACCTGTCCCAGGGCAGCTGACATATGTGGGTCAGCCCAAGAGAAAAGGGAGTTGCCCCCACCCCACTCAATCCCCTTGGGGCTTAATGGGCTGTTAACCTGGGAACCTCAGAGGCCTTGCCTGCACTGAGGAAGCACACACAACCCCAAGGGCCTAGTGTGATACAGTGGGATGGTGCTAAAGCCAGTGGGACTCAGTAATGCAGACATGCCCCCACGCCCAGCAGTGCCTTGAGCCACTTTTCCAGTGGCCACTCAGGGGCCACCAGAGCTGGCCCTCGGTGGGAGTTGTTCTGTGTGTTTCTCTTGCACAGGGGGCTGCTGAGATGGCAGCGGGGAGAGCCGCTCAGCCTCCAGCTGACTCGCTGATCCACTGGGCTGCACAAACCTCCGTTCCAGCCTTGGGCTAGGCAGAGCCGACCACTGCCGAAACGGCCACTCCCGTGACTTGGAGAGGGGAGGGCATTTGCTGGACTCCTCAAAAAGGCGAAATGACCATTGGCGCCCTGGTGCAGGAATGGCTTGGGCACAGTGGGGCAGCCACCTGGATTTGCCAGGGCTTCCCTCCTCCTCAGGACTGATGGTCATCTGGTGTTGAGAGAGGAGGGAGGAGCCTGGGAGAACAGCAACTAGCCATATGGAAATCCTCATTTTGGCTCAGAGCCTAGCGAAGCGTCTGGTGCTCGTGTGTTTGTATTTGCACCAGGACTCGCTTCCCGACCCTTCGGGCGTGAGGTTCATCCAGGGAAAGGAATTCACCTTATCAGGCCAGCCTGCGAAAACAGGCCTGAGCAGAGACTGACAGCTCCCCCGTTCCCCCTCACGCCCCACTGTCCCGCAGAGATTGAGACAAGGGGTTTGGTCTTTTTAAGAGAGAAATCTTGTCAGAGCATCGTCTGACTCATGTACTGGCCAGGCCCGAGCTCTGTTCTCCATTCTGCACAGATAGTGCCTGTCTCCATCTCCTGTCAGTGTTTTGAGGCAGGGACTTTATGTTGTGTTTGTACAGCACCTAGTACAATGGGGGCCTGGTCCGTAACTGGGGTTCATAGGCTCTGCTTCAACACACATAACCAACTGCTTGGTATAGGACGCTCCGGCAGTAATCTCAAAGCATTTTACCAACCTGGGTGAGCTTCATCGAATGGGAAACTGAGGCAGAGCTACTTGCCCAAAGCTGCACAGTGGGGAAGTGGCAGAGTTGGGAACAGAAGCCAGGCCTTCACTTGGTGCCCTGACCCTTGGACCATACTCCCACCCTAGATGGTGCGGATCTGCTGCCAGTTCTGCTAATGGAAATGGTGGTCTGGTTACAGATGCTACAGAGGGCAGGTTGTCTTGGGGTTAGACTGGGTCTTTAGCCACTAGCTGGCCAGTCCCCGTTCCCTCCAACTCACTAAGGACCTACCGCCCTTTCCACCTGCTGGCTGTGCAGAGACATGGCCTGGTGGCAGCTAAGTTTGGTCACAATTCCACCTCGGGATCCACATCAGGGTAGCCACCAGCACAGTTGGTGCAAGCGGTGTCTCTTGGGGCAGACAAACTGCCAAGCAGTGGCTGGCCCTGCAGACGGAGCACCCCGCTCAAAGAGGGGAGCCCTTCCGTGGGCAGAAGCTGCTGCTGCGGAAGCTCTCCCCGCCCTGGAGATAGAGAGGGTTCCCCTGTCCGGGGATAGAGAGGGTTCCCCTGTCCGGGGATAGAGAGGGTTCCCGTGTCCGGGGATAGAGAGGGTTCCCGTGTCCGGGGATAGAGAGGGTTCCCGTGTCCGGGGATAGAGAGGGTTCCTGTGTCCGGGGATAGAGAGGGTTCCCGTGTCCGGGGATAGAGAGGGTTCCCCTGTCCGGAACCTGCTGGCCAGTGCTTTTTGCCAGCGTTAAATTGGTGCACCCAATTTGAACATAAATGGAAAGCTGCAGTGGTCTGTTAAAATCAGAGAGACTCACTGTGGCTGTTTATGGGGCTGAGGCTCAAGGAATTAAATAAAAAGGGATAAAAAACCCTGACACTTGGAATTCTCCAGGAGCTTAATTTTTTCCTCCTAATTACACAGCGAGAACCAATTTTTTGTACAATAGTGAATACTCAACCCAGCCATCCCCACCATAATCCCACCAATCATCTCCCATGGGTGAATGGGCAGCTGTAATGCCTCCCAAGGACACTGGACCCCTCCTCAAAGCCAGAGTGGTAACGCGGCATTTCCGCTTCTCGTGGTGTAGGGAGACGCTGATGTGTCAGTCTGTGACACCCTCCTTAGCATCCCTCACAAGCTGGGCACAGCTAACACTGTACAAAATATTTTATTTTTGTACAAAAAGCATCCTCCTTCATCTATTTTACAAAACAAAAGGACACAGATCTGCCTTAGAAAAGAGCTTTCCCAGAAGAAATGGGAAATAACCATGTATAAATATCTCTAAAAGTTCTTAAAGCTTTAATTCCCAGTTGGTTTTTTCCTTCAATGCACTGGGGGAGTAAGTCCGAGAGTCCCTGCACCTCTGTCTGTGTGTGTTGGGGTTTTTTTCCTTCCTTTATTGCTTTTCAGGTAGAACTACTGATGAGTCTGTTATCCTGGGCAGTACTTAGCTAAAGGAGCTTTTTGTTACCAGCACACTGAGGCTTCTTAACTAAGTCACGTATCTTTCTCTGTAGCGGTGGCGAAAAACTTCTCTCCACACACATAGCAGAGCAGCCAGGGAAATGCAGGCACTTGGTCATGTGCTGAGCAGATAAATTACAGTGTCTAAGCCTCTAGGAAGATTGCACATTATGTGGGGGTTCGTCTTAATTTAAGTTAACCCTTCAATGTCCTTGTCCCATGCAGAACGTACCCTGGGGACTAACAATGGTCAGCCCGTCTCCCGTCCATCCAGGCTCTGGAACTCGTGAACGGCGACTCTCTCACGGTCTCTCTTTTGGTCTAGAAATAAGATGGCTTAACCACTGGGGTGTTGTTATTACTGGGGTACCGCTGGTGCATCAGGGGGACCTCGCATTCTAAGCCATTTGGCACCGCCACGTTCTCCGGAAGCTTTTGACCGTGGGTCGCTAAGTCTCTGTTTTCCAGACATGTTTTCACCCCTTCCAGCTCCAGGGGGTTGGAGTCCACCCCAGCATCGGCATGCGCCTTAGCCCGTCGGTGCCGGAGATAGTACGTGACCGCCGTCACCGCGATCACCAGCAGCAGCACAGCTGCCAGCGCTGGCACGATCATGAGCGTCAGGTTGCTGTCTTTGCTCTGGGTGACAGGCAGGTGCTGCTGGTGAGTCCCCTGCACAGCAGTGTGGGCCTCGATGCAGAAGTCCCCTTCGGAGGGCTTCTCCCCCAGCGGCCCGGTGCAGAGGCGGTAGGTGGAGTTTGGTCTCAGCGCGCGCACGGTGTATTCGGAGAGCGAAGTCGGCAGGCTGAGCGTGACCGGGCGCTTGTCGGGCCCAGACAGGTTGCGGTAGGTCAGGCGGATGCCCTTCAGCTGGTCTTTGGCCTGCTGATAATTTTTTAAGTCCACGGTCAGCGAGGTGCTGCTGACCTGCTTAATGCGGATTTGCTTGCTCTGCGTGGGTGCCTGGGTGACGGGGGGCAGGGTTGTTCTCCGGATCTCGGCCTCGCAGTACAAGCCCGAGAAGCCGTCCGGGCACTGGCACTCCAGGTGGTTGTGCCTATCTAGCTGGCAGGTGCCCCCGTTTAAGCATGTCCGGGGAGGGCAGATCTGCACCTCGGGGCTAGTCGGCCCCTGCGCGGCCGTGCGTGGCACACGAGTCGAGCTGTCCTGCCGGGGCGCGGGCTCCCAAGTGGGAGCAGCCAGGCTGGGTTCCAGCGCAGAGCCCCCACTGCTGGTGAGGAGCATGGCCGGCTGCAGGGAGGAGGTTCTCAGGGTGGGGGTGGGGGTGGGGGTGGCAGGACAGCCGAAGTCTGCGTATTCCAGGTGCTGGAGGAGCTTAGCAGCGTTCTTGGGGGGGAAATGGCACCTCGTCTCCTCCGATCTCCGGAGCGTGACATGGCTGCTGTGCAGCCAGCGCCCAAACCAGCTCAGCTGGCAGAGGCAGTTGAACGGATTCTCGGCCGCGGTGATGGCCCGGAGCCTGGGGAAGACGCTGAAGAAGTCCTGGGGGATGGTGTTGAGGTTGAGGTTGCTGATGTCCAGCTCCTGGAGGTTGGGCAGCTCCCGGAAATCCTCCGCCTGAAGCTGGGCGATCTGGGCGTTCCCAGACAGGCTGAGCCTGGTGAGGCCCCGGAGCCGCCGGAGCACCTCCGGGACTCTGCCCAGCGAGTTGTCAGAGACGTCCAACTCGTGGAGATTGTTCAAGTTCTGAAAAAGTTCCTCATCCAAACTGCTCAGCCCCAGCCCTGCGATCTTGAGAGACTCTATGTTCACCACATGAAAGGCGCCGGCTTCGATGGTGGCAATGCCGTTGCGGCTTATGTCCAGCAGCAGGAGCTTGGGGAGGTTCAACGGAGGAACCGACCGCAGCTGGTTGTTCTGGAGCTTCAGCTCCAGCAGGTTCTCCAGCGTGTCCAAGGCCGCCGGGTGGATGCGCTGGATTCGGTTCCGGTCCAGGTAGAGGCGCTCCAGCAGGCGCAGCCCGTGGAAGGTTTCGTTGGTGATCTCGCGCAGCTGGTTGGACGACAGATCCAAGTTGACGAGGTTGATGAGGGGCTGGAAGACGTTCCTCTGGAGGCTGGAAATCTTGTTCTGGGAGAGGTCCAGCTGCTGCAGTGCCGGGAGGCCCCGGAAGCTGTCGTCATGGAGCGAGGTGATGCCGTTCTCAAAGGCGTACAGATAGGCCGTGTCCGGTGGCAGGCCGCTCGGGACGGCGTCGCTCCTTCGGGCCGTGCAGAACACAACCTGGGGCTGGTTGCACTGGCAGCCTGAGGGACATCCCTGAACCCGGGCTGTGGGGGGCAGAAGCAGCAGCGTCCACAGGATCAGGTGGTCCATGCTGGACTCTCTGTGCAGGTAAAACCAGAGAAATGTTACCGGTCAGAGGACATTGGGGGTTGGGAATCAAATGTCTGACGTCATCGCATTTCTTCTGACACATCTGTAAGGTTATAGCCAGGCTCTGTACCCCAGGGGGTTATTTGGGCAGGGCCTAGAGTGGGAGAGGTGGGGCAGCGAGCTGCTCACTGGGTCACACCTGCAATGGTGTGTCATGCGATAGCAACCCCCTGAGAAATCGTGGGTGTGGGTGTGGGTGGAGTCATATCGCTGGGCTGGGGAAGGTGATGGGCTTAGATCTGGATTTCAAACCCACCCCCATTCATGGATCCAAACACTCAAATGTCAGGGTCCTTGTGGCATCATTCCAGTAGCTTGAGGCCTGCTGGGGGAGCAGGTTCTGCTGGGGAGCCCAGCCTGCAGGAGGAAGCGCTCCCGCAGCAACTCCCCCCGCAGCTGGCATGGCCTGCTGGATTCCTTCTCCCCCTCCCCGGGGGTCAGTTACTGCAAAGGGCTCATGCAGAACGGCTGATAACCAGCCTGTCTTGGACTGATGCTGGTGAAGCCAGGATGAGCTGGGCTGCTGGCTCTGGGGTGTTAAGAGTGGGGGACGATGCTGGGCTCCCCTTCCTCCCTGCACCCCCCTTTCCTTTAGCCCAGCGAGGATGATTCTTGGCGCGGGCTGGGGACATACAGGTGTGAAGAAGAGGGGGAGCTAGAGAGCGGTTCCCTCCAGGGACCCAGGCTCTCTTCTCACAGCAGCTCCCTCCCGTTTCCCTGCCTCGGGCTGCTGCCATTCCAGCTGGTTTACCGGTTCCTTGCCTCTGCGCTTGGGCCAGAGGGAGCCAGCCCACTGGTAGCGGAGGATCACACGCTGCTGCAGCTACATCCAGACTGGGCAATCGGTACTGCCGGGACTCCTGCCAGGCCGAGGGTGCCCAGGCACTTAGGCCACCCCCCTCCTTTCTCTTGAGGGATCTGTGGCCCATGGCCGAAAAGCCGCCCTGCCCCGCGGGAGTCCCTGTGACCAGCCCGCTGCAGGTGAAGTGTCCTGCAGCCTGACCGGATCAGAGGGTCCCAGTGGTGCACAGGCCCAGCCCAGCAGGGAGCATGGGAGCCATCCAGTGCCATCCGCAGCTCCCGGCTGAGCAGGGGCTTTGCATGTCTGACCACAGCCCCCCTACTGGAACCCCTGCCGTGCTGCGTCACTTTTCCGGAGCTGTTGCTCATCCTACCCTGGTCCCCGAATTCCCTTAGTGGCCCCCGCTCTCTGGACTATCCTCACCTGCTTGCTCTGGCCGCCAAAACCCGCCGTCTAAACTCCCTTCCCTCCCCGGCTCCGGCTCGCATGCAGGGATCCAGCATTGGGCTCTCAAGGCTAGGCCACGGGAGACACGCTCCCAGCGCACAGCCGCCTGGCGCCGTGCCGGCTGGCTGAGGACGGATCCTTGTGCCGCCCCTTGGAGACCTCGGTGGGATGAGGCAGCTCCCCTGGCAGCCTGCAGTATGTCTGGCCGGCCTGTGCTGGAGCCTGCCTGTCACATGCCAGCACGCGACCTGCCCCGCATCCACCCCGGGGCCTCTGGGACTGTGTCCTTTGACCCCTGCACAGCTGAGAGGTGCCCGCCTGTCAGTCGCGCTTTGCTCCTGCTGGTGGATGGGAACATGCACTAGGGGCAGGGGCAGGGCCCCCTTCCATCCTCCCGCCAGCTGCCCCACCTCAGCATCCCCCACTGCGCAATGTCCAGGCACCCGAAGGGGCTTCTAGACAGTCCGTGGGGGCGGCACAGTGGGTCACTGGCCCAGCGGCTCAGTACAGGGGGGTGGATTTCTTGGCTGTCCGTACTCAGGCCTCGGAGGTTAATTTGCCAGCGAAGATGAGGCAGGACAGTCTCTCCTCCACACGTGCGTTTCACCACAGCCCCACGTGCAAGAGCAGCGGGAGAGTCTGAGGCCGTGCGCCCACAGTACCATTCTCCTCCTCACCAGCAGCCAACACGAGCCTCACCCACGGAGCAGGCGCTCGGCCCGTGCAGACTGACCCGCTCGCTGCCTTAGTGTCCCTGCCTGAAACACCCCAGGGCACATTTCTGTGCCACAGTGCAGCCACATGGTCGGGGGCGGGGAAGGGTCACTGCTCCTCATCCTCTTCCCCCGCCATACTCCCCGTGCCCATCAGCTGAATAGTCCCAGTCCCTGCTCCCTTAAATCCCTGGCACCAGCCTCTCCTCAGCTCCCTCTTGCTGCTAATGGCACACCCCTGGTTCTCGCAGCTTCCTAGCACCGTCATCCATCCCACCATGGCTCGGACAGGGCCTGGCTCCTGGTGGTACTTGGCTGGCCCATCTCGGTGTTACTCAAACCTTGGGCTCCCTCGCAGGGCGGCTGTGGGAGAGGGAACATTTCATCCCCGTGACTCACATCCTCCAGCACTCTTCCCTGGCTGCCTGGGGCTCTGCACTGGGGACCTCAGCGAGGGCCCTGCTCTAGACTGTGGAGCGACTGGCACTCTGGGCTTCACCTCCCCACCTGGCACATGCCAAATCCTCCCGAGGGGCAATGCCCACAAGTGCCAGCCATCGCTGGCCCCGTGGCACACCAGTTCTGGTTGCTGCTGGAACATGGCAGCAGGGGAAGAGAAGCTTCCAAGCACTTGCCCCTGGCTTCATGGCCTCCTGCTTTCCCCTTTGCTGCCATTGCCTAGAGTCTGCTGCCTTCGCCCTGCAAACAGATCCCCTTGGGCTAGCCGACAAAGGCTCTGCCCAGCCCTTGGGTGCTATTCCGGGCACAGCCTGGCACTAGCATGGACAAACATTGGAAGGGTCAAGGGCCACCAGTGGCCAGGACCCCTCTGCAGCTGTCTGAAATTCAATGTGCAGGTTATGCCTGTCTCAACTCTGACAGCCCCCGGGGGAGCCCCCAAGGTCCCTGCCTACATGCTTGGGTTGGGGGGGGACAACAAGAGTCACCACAGACTGTCTAGTCCCCTGGATCCTCTGAGATGGAGCTGGGGGGGGCAGGGTCTGCCTCCTCACCCCTCTCCTGGCTGCCCAGGGATGTCAAGAGCTCTTCCTGCTCCACCCGGTGCCATCCCTGCACCCACATTTAGCTGCGAGGGAACTATGCCAGTGCCTTCGAACTTGACTCTTTCCAGCCAGAGCTCTGCATTGCAGCCGCTCACCGCAACACCTGTGCCATGCCCACACTCAGTGCCTACTTGTCCCCACGGCGGAGGTCTTGCTTCTAACCTGACTATCCCAGCTAGGGTCAGGCATCGTGCGACTGTCCAGTGCCCCACCACACCGCTCTGCCACTGCCACTGGAGCCAGGGGCCATGTGATGGTGGCCTGAGCTAGGCCCTTGGGGCTGTGATGAGAAACCACCGCACTCTCGCCTCGTGACCCGACTCCGGTGAAGTGGCCGTTGGCACCGGCCTCCTCCCTGCCTCGCCATCCCCTTCAGCCGCAACTCCTCTCTGCCTGGGCTCCTTGGACGTTGTTCTAGGGGGAGAACAGAGCAGGGCTCTCTCCAGGGAGCAATGCACTGGCACCCCCACTGACAGACGTGAGGGCCAGGGGGCTTGGCCGATCACACCCTGTTCATTCACCACCTTCCTCTGTCTCCCCCACTGGGGTGCAGAATAACTGTCCAAAGCCTCTTGCTGTGCATTGCCCAGAGGGAGTCCTGCCCACGGCTCCCCGAGCGTCCCAGAATTCCCTCCTGCTCCACACTCCTGCCTCATGCAGGGCAGGGGCCAGCAAGTCCTCGTGACTCCCCCCCCCCCTTGGTGCTGATTTCAGCCCAGCACTTGAAACAACTGCTGGCAGCAGTGTTCACCGCTGGCTTCCTTCCACCCAGCGTCCTGGTGAGGCAGCTCTGAAACCCAGCCATGCCTTAAGTCATTGCTTTGGGTGGGAGCGTCCAGAGGCCTGGGCTGCAGGGAATGGCCCTGGGCTTTGTTTAAAATGGAGCATGGAGTCTCTGCTGGATTTAACCATATGCGTCCTGGAAGGGGCTCTGGAGAATGGGCTGAGGGGCTGGGCACTAGCTCAGTACAGAGCTGCGTGTTACAGCAGTTGATCCATGCTCTCCCACTACCACCCGGCAGCATCTCCGCTGGGTTGCATTGGAGCCCCCTTTCCATATCCTGCCCCCTACCGCCAACATGGCTTCCCAGCACCTGGCTCAGCGCTCTGTGGGCCAGAAAGTGAGTTTGAGCTTCATTTGCCGTCTCTATGGTAACAGCAGCAGATTGGGGAGAGAAAGAGACTCATTGGTGCATCTCTTGTGTATGTCCAGAGGGCAGCACTAGACTGAGGAGCAAGGAACACTGGGGCGACTTGGGGCCAGGTAAACGCTAGCTGGAGGCCAGCACTGTGCATAGCTGGGGGCTTGCGCCAGGGGATTCAGAGAGGCTGATGGCGAATGCTGTGAGGTCTCTGCCGTTACCTGCCATTTACACTCCAGGAGCACCACCACCCCAGTCCCTCTCCCCGGGGGAGCTCAGGTGGTTCCTCCCAGCTCCCAACAGCTGGGGGTTAGGACCCCACACTGTGGCTCCACGCTGAACGCCTCAGGCAGGCTGGAGGCATTTGCCAAGCTGTCATCACTCGCTTATTGCAATTAGATTGATTTGCAAGAACACAAGCAGCCTCCACAGGAGCTGCACTTCCAGCCCCTCTGGGGACCCTTCCCGCCCAGCCTGCAAATTCAGCTTCTTCTTGCGGGGGTGCGAGCTGCGGGTGGGGGGTTGAGTCTTTGTAACTGGCTCCTGTGATTGGGCTCTGTGGTATCCTACCCTTGGTAAGGGCAGGCATGGTCCCTATCGCCTTGTGTGGCACTGCTCCTACCCCATGGGCACAGCTGCCCGGTCCCTGCCCCTCAGGCAGGTGTTCTGTTCCGCCCGTGGCCCCAGGGAGGAAATGGAGACTGGGGGAGGAATGGTGACAGGCTCCCAGCACATAGTTGGGCTTTGCAGGGGACAGCTCCGGAGCAATCAGCCCCCAGGCCAGCTGTTCCCTGTGGGGGGCCCATGGAGGGGGAGGAACACTGCGCTGCCCCTGTTTCACCAGCCTGGCCCAGGGCACGGCCCGCAGGAAGCCAGCAGCCTGGAGGGAGGGTACAGCCCCCCAGGGAGACGGCGTGCACCAAAGCACCAAGGGCTGCTGGGATCCCAGGGGCTGCTTGGTTCTCAGCCCGTCTGTCAGTCCTTTTAATAAGAGGAGTAATTACCAGTGGGGCAGGGATCTTTGTAAATATCAGCAGAGCTGGCATGGGCCAGCCAGGCAATAAAGTGTGGAATGTGCAGCTGGGCTGGGGGGGGGGGGGGGGGGCTCTGTGATTTGCAGTCTGGAGAGCCCTGGGGGGCGAAGGGGGGGGGCGCGCTCCTTACTCCAGGCACCTGCTCTGGGCCTGACCCAGCAGCACACAGGTGGCCACTTCCAGCTGCAGCAGAGCACGCCTAGCCGGCAGCCTCACCAGGGTCACTGTCTCTCAGATCCCAGGGAGGCTGTGGTCTTGGCACTGGCAGAGCAGGAGTGGCACGGCTCTGGCGAGGGGTCACAGAGCATGCACAAGGGATTTGCTTTGTACGGCACCCTGGGCAAGAGCAGGCCCTTAGTGCCCATGGGCAGGATCACCCTATGGAGCACATCGGCACTGGCCGGGTGAAAGCGAGGGGGCTCCGGGTGGAAGGTGCTGTGAAGCAGCTGCAGTAGAAAGGGGCAGGGTGAGGAGCTGTAAGAGGTGGGAAAGGCTGCCTGAACTCCCCATCTCCATGTCCTGCCCACTAGCTAAGGGCTGGGTGACCCATGGCGTAACTGGGACTGGCTCAGCTCACGGCTGCAGGCTTTGGGCCCTGGGCAGGCACTGGGCTGGAATTTGAAACCCCTCTATGGTGGCCAAGGCAGGACCTCTGTTCCCAAGAGGTGGGGATTTGGAGCAAAGAGGAATCCAGCGCTTCCCTACTGCTTCAGCTAAATCTGGCCTGGGCGGAGCACTGAGCCCCGCCCCTGGTCCCCCCTGTGCGTTCGGGAGCACCCCCAAAGCACGGCTCCTCTTAAAGGAAATCTTATCCCCATCGCGCCAGGCAAGGGATGTGTTGTGGCTGCAGGGACAGGACAGTCCTGCGCCGCTGCCCTCTGACATTCGCTCGCACGGCCCAGCTGGTCCAGAGAGCAGCTCCTGCCTGCTCCTAGGCTGGGCACTGCACCGGGAGGCGTCACTGCACCCGGGCAGCAGCGGGGTGGATGACTTGCACCGAGAGACCAGGCTGCAGGGGTGCCTGGCCAGGAAGCACCATGCTCAGAGGGGGACACTGCCCCTCCTCCCCCTGAACTGACCGGTCGGTCAGTGTTTAACCCAGGATAATGAGTGACGAGGTTCATATCCACCCCAGGGCAAAGCCCTCTGTCATCCCGCCTCTGAGCCGCCAGCTGAGCTCTGACACAGCACTGCCTGCGGGGGCCTCTGCTTGCTTTGGGCTGGGCCTGAGGGATCCAGAGCCCTCCTGACTCCTGTGCCTTCTTGGGGCCTCCCTTCCCCCTCACTAGAACAGGGATAACGCGGTTTTCCTGCCCAGCACAGTTATGCTGGTCAAGTACTTGGAGATCCCCGGGCAGCTGGCACTAGAGAAGGGCAGAGTGCTGGGCAGCTGAGCTAGCCCAGCTGAGTGAAGCTCAGACCATAAGCCTTCAGCATGGCTGGGGCAGAGCATGGAGAACCAGGGCTGTACCCGCAGCAGGGAGGCCAGGGTGGACAAGGCTCGGGGATTTTCCTCCCTGGCAGCTGTGGGTGCTAGTCCAGACCCAGGAGCCCTAGGGACTCATCAGGGCCCCTTCACACAGCCAGGGTTGGGGGGGGGGGGAGGGTCTCTCCCCCAACATGTAGCCCCTGTCCTGCTGCCAGGAGAGGGGACAGCTCAGTGTGGCTCTGGCTCTCTGCAAGGGGCTGCCCCAGGGAAGTGGGATGAGAGTGGCAGGGGGAGTCCTGGCTCTGAGGCGCACTAGTTCAGTCTACTGGTGCTCCCAGCAAGGCCCTCTTGCCCAGGGTGGGCTGCAGGCAGTTGAGTGCTCTTGGGAAGCACAGAGGGGCCTGGCAGGGCACCAGAGCAGGCGTGCTGCCAGCACTGGGGTGGGAGTCACTTTTGAAATGCCAGGGTCAAGTTTCGCTGACGTGGCTGGTGCTGCAGCCCAGCTGCTGACTAAACTGCTGTCCCTTTAAGTGCATGGGCATTTCTTCCCCACAGTGCCGGGTCAGGACCAGGCTCCTGGGCAGCTTTGCCCCACCCAGGCTTAATTGTGGACTGAAGCTCCCTGCCACGAGCCTGCCCACACCCTGAGGACCAGGCAGGGCAGCTTCCTAATTGCACTTCCATGTGGTGACTCCCTGCCTCACCCCACCCTTCAAATGAAACTTGGCAAGGCTGAGCCAGTGACTGGCACCAGGCCCCTCCCTCCTTTACATGATGACCTGAATGAGGTCACCTGTTCCCCCTCAGCCATCCCCCCTCCAGCCCACTCTCGCACTGAACAGCTGACCAGGTGCATGGTGCTGGCCATGGGCTGCTGCGAGAACCAAGCCCTTGGGCTAGTGAGGCAGCGGGGCCCAGCTTGTGCTCCCCTCACCGGGGCATGGCTGAGACCCCCAGACAGCCAGGGGTCCTGGGCACAGCGGCACTCCCTCACTCAGTGCTCGTTACGTGGAGATGCCGGACCCGGAGGGGTTAACCACCTCCCGGAGAAAGCCTGCCGGCTTAGCACTGCTCAGACAGGCTTACACCTAATAAACGGGGGAGACAGGAAGAGAGGGCCCCAGCAAGGAGCCGAACGGGATGGAGACAAAGCCCCGCTTCTCTGGGAGGCACTAAGCTGCTAATGCTGGCAGCACGCTCGCTTTGCCATGGGCCCAAGCAAACGCAGCCGGAGCACTAAATCCAGCGCTCCACTGGCCACACTCCCATCCCGTGGGCCTGCAGCATGGAGACTTGCTGGAGTCTTCATATTTTCCAGCTGCGTGCGGAGCTGGGCCCAGGCGGCCCGGTTCCCTGACAGCCTGCCTGGGTGGGGGGTTGTTTACTTGGTGATGGGACTGACCAGGGGGGCTGTACTGAATTCACTCGCCTGGGAGACCGAGCCCAACCACCTCCACCAACCCTGCCTGCTGTACTCCTCCACCGCCCACAGGTGTGGAGCAAACAGCCCAGGCAGCTGAGTGTGGTGGGACAGGCCTCCAGCTCCCCTCCACACAGCTCCTGCATGCCCTGGCCAGCACTGTGGGAAGCTAGAGAGAAGCCTTGCCCCACAGCACAGGCACAAGGAGGCACTGGGGGATGGTAAAAGGCAGAAAACATTTAAAAAACCAAAAACTGAAGTGTGAACCTAGGGAACTCCCTGCTGCAGGCTGCTATTCATGGATACATCTGCAAGTAGGGTAGGCAGTGATGCCAGCTTGGATAAACCTCCAGGCTTCCCCATCCTTATGCTTCCAGCTATAAATCAACTGCCACGGAGGTCAGGAAGGGGTTTCTTTCTTGGTGCTCTGAGGCACTCAGATTTTCTCCCTTGGCATCCCAAGGAGGGGCACATCCCTCCAGGCAGCCCCATGCAGGTCTCCCCATCCCCCCCAAGCAGCAGACTGTTCTTAGGGCTGCCTTCTCTTGGGCACTTGGACAGTTGGGGGCAGCTTTAATCTTCCCCGAGGGCTTCCTAGCATCCCTACTGAATGGAGACTGCCTTGGCTCTGTCTGTTTGGGGAGGTCACTGGGGAAGCCACTGCTCTGGTCTGGCTCACCGGCTGACCACTCTGGCTGCACTAGCCAGCCTAGCACTCCTGTCTGAAGGAGGGGATGGGCTGGCTAGCAGGGGGTACTCCTGGATAGCCCAGAGGACTGTGGCCCCACAGCCCTGGGTACCCTCAGAGCCTGGCTGAGATGCTGAGGGGGCTGCATGGACTCTGATGTGCTGCTCCCTGCCCACATGGGCCCCATAAGCTGCCAGTACCACTGGGACTATGGGGGCAAATGGAGCAGGGCTGGGAGCTGTGCCAGGCACCAAGGTCCTCTGGGCAATGTTAGGATGACAGACTGGGGGGGGGGGGGGAGCACACTGTAGGAGCAGCACATGCAGCTTTGGGCTGAGCCTGAGGGAAGAGCTGGAGCAAAGCAGGCTGTGTAGGGCCCCCTCCCCATGACTGCCCCCCTCCCCCAGCACCTGGGTTGGGTTTTGGCTGATGCAAGCTGGAAGGGGACAGAGCTCAGTTGGGGGGGAGGGAGGGGTTAAGGGAGTACTATGAGGGCAGGGGGACAGAGCTCAGTTGGGGGGGAGGGAGGGGTTAAGGGAGTACTATGAGGGCAGGGACAGAGGGGACTGGACAGGGAGGCAAATCCAGAGCCCCTGACCTGCATCTTCCCTGCTGCTCAGCCCCAGGTTCCCTGCCTGCATGCTGAAAATCATCCACCCTGGGCAGCAGTGGGGCAAGTCACCCCATGCCCAGTGGCACCAAGGGCTTGCTGCCCTGCTGGGGAGAGAGCCTGGATGGGGCAGAGCCCCCCTGGAACCCTCACCCCAAGCTAAGTGGAGTCTCTCTCTCCCCATGCTCAGCCCACAGAAACAGCAGCTGGCTCGAGCGTGCCAGCCTGGATTTCCAACACTCCTAGGGTGGGGATCTGCTGTGCCTACACATCAAAGCACAGCTGGGCCCAGTTCCACCCCTCTCCCGCCGCCCCAGGACAAAGGCAGTCAGATGCCACATGCGGCCCTTGACCCCATCCCCGTGCATAGCCCCTTGGCCACAGAAGCCCAGCAGGCGGGCTGTAATTAGTGCACACAGCTGCACCCTGTAATTGGGAAGGGCACTTGTGGGCAGCCAGCCTTCCTGTGGGCAGAGAGGGAGAGACAGGCCGCTGGGCCTGGGAGAGCCACGTCAGCCAGTGGAGTCTGACAGACTGAAGCAGGCAGGGTCCTAGATGGCACCAAAGACTGATCCTTCCTCTGCCCTGAGACCCCCTCCTCCCTCAGTTATCCTGGGGAGCCCCAGAGAGCCTGCATCCTGCCCAGGCTCCATCACCTTGTGCTTTTAACCCCTTTTGAACACCTGAGGTGTCAGGGGGTTGGTTCAGGCCCATTTCCAGTTTAAATCCTTGGGTTTAAATTCTCCCACCTTCTACACCAGTGTAATTCCACTAGTTTCACTGGGGTGACTCCTGAGTTGCACTGTGTGAGCAGGATACCCACTGGTCAGTGCATGAACTGCAGGGTAGTAAGAGTAACGAATTGTGACGGAGTAGGAATACTGTGTATGTGCCTCAGTTTCCCCTATGCATTTCTTAAGTGTGTGAAGGAATAGGGGCTGATAGTGTTGCAAAGCAGAAAGACAGTGTAAGCAAGCAGGCAACACCCTGTCCCTTCCTCCCACCTCTCTACCTCTGAACCTGTTGGAGAGAGGTCAGCTGATCTGCCTAGGGAAGGAAAGACAGAAAGGAATGCAGGGGAGGGGTGGATGAGGAAGGGGGAATCTGGATCTGGCTGGAAAGGGGGAGAGCGCTCAGGCTGGCTGCCTCGCTCTCTGGCCCCCAAAATGGATCCAGCTGAGGGGTCACATTCGCTGTATGGTCTGTGTTAGGCCAGGTACCGGTCATCGAATAAACCTCTGCTTTACTGGCTGGCTGAGAGTCATGTCTGACTGTGGAGTTGGGGTGCAGACCGCGGGCTCCCCCAGGACCCCGCCCGGGCGGGCTCGCTGGGGGTAGCACATGGAGGGGCAGAAGGTGCTGAATGCTCTGAGGTCAGACCCAGGAAGGTGGAAGCTGGAACCTTGTGAAGCTCCTAGCCCTGGAGACAGGCTGTGTACGGAGAGGGGACACTTCCCCCGGAGTCCTGACTGGCTTCCTAGGGAGCGGTTCCAGAGCATCGCCCCGGGCACTCCATGACACAAATGCAGGGCCGGAAGGGCCCTTGAGAGGTCTGCTCCAGCCCCCACACTTGCGCTAGCACAGACCAAGCCTTTTTGTCATTTGGGGGTGTAAAAACCCACCCCACTGCCTGACAAGTTTCACTGAAAAAAGCCCCGGTGTGGACAGTGTTGTGTCACTGTCACCACTTGTTGGGGGAGGGGGTAATTATGCCAGCAGGAGAGCTCTCCCCTCCAGCACAGTGGCACTACAGAGGAGACCTTAAAGCAGCACAGCTGTAAGGTTCATAGTGTAGACGTAGCCTTAGACCAACCCCAAGAGGTGTTGGTCCAACCTGCTTTTAAAAACCTCCAGTGATGAGAATTCCACAACCTCCATTGGCAGCCCGTTCCACAGCTCAGATATCCTTTGAGTTGGGCCAGTTTTCCGAATATCCAACCTGAATCGCCCTTGCTGCAGACTAAGCCAATTCTGCCTTGCCCTCCCCTCAGTCAACATGGAGAACAGCCTTTTACTGTTCTCACCCCCTCCCCTCCCCTCCTCTCTTCAAGACTACACATGCCCAGTTCTTTCAGCCTTTCCAAACTTCTGATCCTCGGAGTTGCTTTTCTCTGGATACAGAAGGGATGACCATATGATCCTGTCCTCCTGCACATCACAAACCCCAGCCCCTCACCCTGCCCCTCTAACACAGACCCCCAACCTCTGGCTGAGTTACTGAAGTCCTCACATCATGATTTAAGGACCAAGTTACAGAGAATCCACCATTAACTCTATAGTAGAGCCTCAGCGTTATGAACTGACTGGTCAGCCACACCTCTCATGTGGATCCAGAAATACACAATCAGGCAACAGCAGAGACAAAACAAGCAAATACACCACAGTCCTGTGTTACTACACAAACTACTAACAACAAAGTGAATCTTTAAAAAAAAATGGACAAGGCACAGAAAGTTTCCTTACTAGTTTCATTTGAATTAAGGTGATTAAAAGCAGCTTTTTCTCTTCTGCACAGTAAAGTTTCAAAGCTGTATTGTCAGTGTTCAGCTGTAAACTTTTGAAAGAACCGCCAGAACGTTTTGTTCCAAGTTACGAACAGCTTCCATTCCTGAGGAGTTTAACTGAGGTTCTACTGTAGTTCAAACCAGCAAGTGACCCATACCCCATGCTGTAGAGCAGGGGTGAACAAACTTTCTATACCCAAATGTGGCCCTTGAGCCAGAAACTGTATGGTAGGCTCTGGGATAGGACCAGAAACGATGAGTGCAGGAGGGGGCTCTGGGTTGGGGCATGGCAGGGGGAGGTGAGGGCTCTGGATGAGGGACTGGAGTGTAGGAGTGTGGGCTGAGAGTGGGGGGTGGGGGAAGAAGAGAGATCAAGGCTGGGG
Organism: Sternotherus odoratus; assembly: GCA_032164245.1. NCBI lineage: Eukaryota > Metazoa > Chordata > Testudines > Kinosternidae > Sternotherus > Sternotherus odoratus. Next base: position 44,126,004 of record JAVMKO010000010.1, read on the forward strand.
CAGGGGATTGGGGCATGGGAGGGAGAGGACTCTTACAGGGGGTGCAGGCTCTGGGGTGGGGCAAGAAGTGAGTTCAGAGTGTGGAGGGAGCTCCAGGCTGGGGATGAGGGGCTTGGGGTGCAGGAGAGTGCACCAGGCTAGGACCAAGGGGCTCGGGGGGGGGGAGGGCGGAAATCGGGGCAGGGGCACAGCAGATCATGCAGACTCCAGACAACGCTTACATCAAGTGACTTCCGGAAGCAGCATCATGTCCTCCTCCTGGCTCCTATGCCCCCACAGCTCCCATTGGCTGTGGTTCCCAGCCAATGGGAGCCGCAGGGGTGGTACTTGGGGCAGGGGCAGTGTGCAGAGCACAGGCCCCCAGCTGCCCCTATACATAGCAGCTGGGGGGGGGACGGGACATGCTGCTGCTTCTGGGAGCTGTGTGGAGCAGCCCCAGACCCTGCTCCCCTGCTGTAGAGGAAGGTGAAATCCCCCTCCCCCCAGGGACTCTGCAATCTGACCTGGGGAGAAATTCCTCCCCAACCCCAAATATGGCAGTCAGTTAGATCCTGAGCATGTGGGCAAAACCCACCAGCTACACACTTGGGAAAGAATCCGCTATAGTAACTCAGAGCCCACCCTAGCTAGTGTCCCATCTGTGGCTCTTGGAGAGATTTGCTAATAGCATTTACAGCTGGGCCATATGCCATCATAGGCAACTTCACCAGGCCTTCCCCTCCAAAAAGCTCAGTCTTGAAACAAGTTAAGTTTTGTCCCCACTGCTGTCCTCAGAAGGCTGTTCCAGAACTTCATTCCTGATGGCTAACCTTGGTCTAATTTAAAACCCAAACTTGATGACCAATTTATATCTATTTGTTCTTGTGCCAACGCTGTCTCTTAAATAACTCCTCTCCCTCCCTGGTATTTATCCCTCTGATACAATTGTTCTATAAATACAGCTCCCCTCAGTCTGTTTGGTTAGGCTAAACAAGCCAAACTCCTTAAGTCTCCTCTCCTAAGGAAGGTTTTCCATTTCTCTGATCATCCTAGCAGCTCTTCTCACTCCTGTTCCAGTTTGAATTAATCTTTCTTAAAGATGATCAAAACTGCACCCAGTATTCCAGATGAGGTCTCACCAGTGCCTTGTACAACCTCACGAACACTTCCCTGTCTGCTGGAAATACCTCACCTCATGCACCCCAGGACCATGTTAGTCTTTTTCACATCACACTGGCAGGTCATAGTTATCCTGTGATCCAACCAGGACATCCAGGTCTTTCTCTTCCTGTTGCTTCCAGCTGTTTCATCCCCAGCTTAGAGCAAAAGTTCTTATTGTTAGTCCAAGTGCTTGACTTTGCACGATTCAATTTCGTCCCATTTCTATTACTCCCGTTTTCAAAGTCACGCAAATCACCTTATGATATCCCAGCCCTCCTCTATTTCTTTTGTCTAGAAAATTGGTTATCTTCTCAGAGCAAGATCAGGCTGATCTGACACCATCTATCCCGTGAGTGTTTTCTCTATCCTAATTACTATTTACCTTATTAGTCTTTAATTACGCTGTCAAAAGGCGTTCTTAGACCTTGCATACAATTGAGCTCAAACGAACAGGCCCGGAGTTTCCCGGCTCACTTTTCTTAATTCAGATGCTCTAACTGCAATTATCCAGTCTTGGGGTCTGACCCCTAAGCTTAAAATCCTTCCTCTTGGGCTTGCACATTCACATGCCAGTTCCAGCCTCTCCCCAATTTGTTCTCCTCTTCAAAGAGGTTATGAAGACAGTGATCAGTTGTTCTCCACACCCACCAGGGCAGCGTGCAGAGAGCTAGTTAGGGTTCAGATTATGAGCCCTGCCATCTGAGCCAAGGAAAGAGGGCAGCAGGAAGCCAGAGGCCTTGAAGCAGGGAGCTGGCTCTGGTGCAGTGAACAAGAACAAACCTAATGTCAGCAGATCTCCAAATCAGGCCTCCCCAGTCCTTCATGGGACACCCTGCTCTTGGGTTAGGCACCTAGTGAAAGCTGCTACCTATCTCAGCTAGACCCCACCCCCCACCCCCATTGCTCAACCAACCGTGTCTTCCAGCCACATTAAGCCCCTCACCACAGTATCCGAGCTGAACTTATTTCAGAAGCAGGGGTGTTGCTGCAGGCTGGGGGAGTGGATGGGGGACTGGCTGGGAGGTGGAGTGTTCCAGCTGCTCAAGGCCAATGCAATGGCAGCTATGGGGCCTCTGGAGCAAGCATGCTGGGTATGCGCCTGTGTCATGAGGGATATCTGCAGTGCAGCCCTGCAACTCAACAGGACCCGGCTGAGCACATAGGCTGGACTGCAAAACAATCTGACTCTCTGGGGCTTGGGTCGGCTCCTCTCCTGCCAGCCACTGCCACCCCACTGTGTAGCACATGCCCTGGAGGGAGCATACTGGGAAGTGAGCACCTTACACAACCAGCAGGGGGCAGCAGCTGGCAGGGCAGCAGTGGGTCAGGTCAGAAAACAATTCAACCCTCTTGGTCAGGCCTGAGCCTGGTTCAAGTCCAGGCAGGGTTTAAAAATTAGGCCTGAGCAGCCTCCCACTCCAAGGGAGGCCAAGGCCACTTCCGTGCTGGAGGAGAGGGGTGCGGGCAGGCTGTGGCTGAAAGGGGTACTACTTTGTCCTGGGTTCCAGGTCCCCCTTTGGGACCAGTACCGCAGGTGCTTGTCAAGCCTGAACCCTCACATACCTCAACCACTTGCACATGCCAGGCTGGGAGCTTGATACCACCTCTCCTGGTAGGAAAGCAGCACTGGGCACCCTCCTGTGGCTGGGCACACGCCAGCTTCCTGGTGCTGGGCACACATTTCTTGACCCCTTGAGCTCCCCACCCCCAAGCCTCACAACCAGCCCCTCAGGCCGCTGGCCGTGTCAGGTTGCAGGCCCTGCTCTGCTTGTCGCTCCAATTCCGAGGCCTTCTCTGTGGGCTGAGCAATTTCCCCTGACAAGCCCATTTCAGTGTGTGCCCCGGGAGCAGGCAGGAGATCAGGCTTAGCCACTTAATCCCCCTCCCCTCCATCCCAACCACCTCCCCCCTTCCCATTTAATTAAGTCTCTGAGGCAGCCCCAAAGGAATGTGCAGGCTGTTTATTGCATTCCCTCCAGCTAGCAGCAGCGGGACGGGGGTCTGTGTGGATCCCCCACTCCTCCCGCCTGGCTGTAGGGAAGGGGATTTTCCATCCCCTCAGCACCGTGCTGCCCATCCTTTTACTAGCTCCCCACCACCACTACCACCACTCCACTGCTGAAGGGCTGACCCAGGTGCTGGGAATGATAAACCAGCAGGGCTGCTTTCTTGAAAGGCACGTATGAATGCAAGGGAGGCCTGGCTCCGACACCCAAACCCACCCACACCCTCAGAACCGTCTGACACGCGAACGCCCGGCCAGAGCGCTCCTCGCCAAGCAGCCACTAATGAGAATTCCAATCCCATGACTCCAGCTGCTTGGCTGGGCCTGAGCCTGGCAGGTTTGCTCCAGGCTGGGCTGCAGGGGGAAGGAAGGGTGCTCAACAGGTGAGCCAGAAGGAGGAAACCCCAACCCAGCCGGGGAGCGGCCTGAGCTGGGAGTTACGTCAGGCCCCAGGGTGACCCAACAGGGCGACAGAGGGTTGTGCGGACTATAAAAATAGTAATTAACCAGCTGTCATCCTCAGCAAAAGAAACACTTGAGCAATGACTGGCCCTCTCAGCACAGAGGCCATGGAGATCCACAAGGGGTCCTGCTCCAGGGGAAGGCCCCGGCCCACTGGTTAGGCAATGGAGGGCCACTTCCTGTGCCACATGGCACCAGCTCTGGGTGTAGGGTCTATTCTATCCTGGCTGCCTGCAGAGGGCACTGGGAGCTAACTCAGAGCCAGGAGCCTTCTGCACACAGAGCTCCATGCAGGGCCTGTGGTGCTATGGAACTGCTCTTCCCAAGTGACCTAATGCTTTCTTCTTGCTCCCTCCTAGATTCCCCTCCAGACCAGGCTGCCCCAAGCCTCTTCCTCCATGGGAGTGTTAGCCAGCCCCAGCCTACATCCCAGCACCACCCAGACCAAATGCTCAACAGCTATGTGAAGTTCAGCCCAGCTGTCAAGGGAAGGAGCCTTGTACCACCCAGTCTAGAAACCTGCACTTTAAGTATCTGGGCTGTAGGCTAGTAAAATCCACAAGGCCAGGGCTGAAATGCTGGATGGCCCTGGCCGCCAGCTGGTGGCCCTTCCCTGAGGGGTTAGTGCCACCCAAAACAGCCCTCCCTCAAAAGGCCTGAGCTGGGGTTATCCTGCCAGTGGTTGTGCCCCAGACGGAATGGTTTGCAGTCAGCTCCTCTCCCCAGTGTGTCCCAGGGACAGGCCTGCCACTGTGCTGCTCACAGCCATGGGCACCCCCTGGCTGTTGAAAGCAGGGTCCCCGGCATGGTGCCACTGGCAAGAAGGGCCTGTGTGGTTGGCAGGGTGTCTCTGCCACAGCCAGACAGCATAGTCTGAGCTTTGGCTTCTTTAGATGTGTCTAGCCCTTACACTCAAGAGCATGGCTTCCCCCTGTGCGGGCCCAGCCCAGTGCCACCTGCAGTAGGCTGGAGCCATTTGAGGAGATATCCTGCTATGGGGTCACACACGGCATTGCATCGTAATACACAATCCTAATGCCAAGGCTGCTGAGAATACTGGCTACTTTGACCAGTCCTCCCCCCCCACCCCCCGTTCCCAGGACAGCCCCTCCATTCACTGCAAGGCCCTGGACCCCCTCCCAGGCATGTGTTCCTGCCCCCAATGCCAGCTCTGTGCCCTCCCTCCAGCAGAGGCAAGGGGCCGCGCTGATGGGTGACTCCCAGGGCTGGAGGTAGGATGGCCAGCAGCAGCGAGGGAGGTGTATTCCTGCCGCACCAGCTCTGCGCTGCTGGAGAGAGTCCAGCCAGGCTGCTTATTAACAGAACCCCTTTCCTGTGTCTGACACTCTATTTACAGAACCTCCTGCGTCCCACTAACAAAAGAGAGAAGAAAATAAACACCGCCAGGCCGGGAGGGCCTCCCCCTGCCCTGTCATACAACACCCAGCATCACAGCTACACACTGCTCTGAACCATCCCCCCCCCCCCACACACACACACACACCTCCTCCAGCTCAGAGGTGACAGGCCCCACTGGCTTTTCTGTCTGCTGGGCACTGTGTCTGGTACATCCTGGTCACCAGCACTACACCCCAGCCCCCCTCACTGCCCACCTCGTCACTCGGACTCAAAATCCGCCTGCACCTTGGCCAACTCCATCCCACAGGTGCCCGAGGGGGGTGTTAAAGTGGCCATGTTCTACTAGGAGGGGCAGTGCATGATTTGGCCTGGCTAAGCCCAAGATGCCAGTGGGGCTCCCAGGAACTGTTGTATTAGAGGCTGCTCCATGCCTCACGCCAACAAGCCACTGGCGTCAGCACCGAGTGGTCCGTCTGCCCAGGCAGCTTGTGGAATCCACCGATCCCCTCGTCCAGACGTGGCTAGGCCAGAGCCCGGAGCCTGCTTGGGGATGCGTCAACCTCTCACGCCTCCCCAGAGCCACCCTGGTTTCTGCCAAGGCTCCTAGCTAATGCACAACAGGTCTCTGCCAAGGGCCAGCACCACGGATTGTGGGGTTGGGTCCTTTGCCCCCCCAGACCCGGGGCAAGGCCACGGGGCTCAGCCGATCCCTCTGGCGGCACTGCAGAGGGCTGGGTAGTTTCACGGGGCTGATGGACTCCCAGTGCTTCCTCGCTGCTAGTTAATAATTGGGCTGGGCGGGCTGGCTGGGGCTCCCCCCCCCTCGCCCCGCGAGGTGCCCGCCCCGGCCGGCCCCCAGCAGATCTTATCGGGGCTCGCAGTCTATTGAGCTTTACAAGTCCCTGTAAATCCGCTCGGGGGACGCGGCGCGGGAGGGGCCGGCCCGGCTCCCTCTTGCCATTCAGGGGCGCTGTTCGGCTCCGGGTCCAGGTGTGACTGGCCCCTGGGTCTGGACCTGCCCCCCCCCCCCCAGCACTGCCTTGGTGCCTCGCTCGGCGGGGTCCTCTCGGCCGCAGGCTGCGCCCTTCCCGCGAGTCCCCCGACAGCCCGTGCTCGGGGAGCTGGCGGGGGGGGTCACTCCCTAGGAAGGGCTGCGGGACCCCCACCCGACCCCACCGCCCCGCATGCTGCGCTCGGGACAGGCAGTCAGTAAAGCGGTGCCCACGACTTGCCTGGGTCGGCAGCACCGGGGGGCAGCCGGGCCGGGCCCCCCTTAGCCGGGGCAGCTCAGCAGCGAGCCCCGGCGGCCCCGGCCCCTAGCCCCAGTAATACCGACCCCCCCCCCCGGCAGCGCACGACCCGTGCCAGGGGCCCCGACTCCCCGCCCCAGGTACCAACGGAGACACAGGCCGGCTGGACTCACCGGGCGCGGAGCCGAGCCGCTGGGGGCTACTGCGGGGCCGAGCTCCGGGCGATGCAGCCTCCAGGTTGACCGGCCGCGGCCAGCGAGCGGGCCCGGCCCAGGGCTGCGGGCATCGGCTGCAGCGCCTCGCAGCCCGGCCTCTGCGCCGCGACTCCGAGTTGTAGCCCCGGCCGCGGCGCGCCGCCGGAGCCTTTAAGGGAATGTGGGCGGGGCCGGCGGGCAGCGCCTCTGGATTGGCTGCCGCGCCTCCGGGGAGAGCGGGGGCCGGGGTGAGGGGGGGCTGGAGCAGTGTGTGAATGGGGCACTGCGAGCCGCTGAACCACCCGCCTCCAGCTGGGGAGCGGCACCCCGCATCCCGGCCCCATTCCCCCCCCCCCGCATCCCGGTGTCAGCCCCATTCCCCCCCCCCCCGCATCCCGGTGTCAGCCCCATTCCCCCCCCCCCGCATCCCGGTGTCAGCCCCATTCCCCCCCCCCGCATCCCGGCCCCATCCCCCCCCCCCGCATCCTGGTGTCAGCCCCATTCCCCCCCCCTCCGCATCCCGGCGTCAGCTCCATCCCCTCCCCCCCCCGCATCCCGGCCCCATTCCCCCCCCCCCCGCATCCCGGCCCCATTCCCCCCCCCCCCCGCATCCCGGCGTCAGCCCCATCCCCCCCCCTCCCGCATCCCGGCGTCTGCCCCATTCTCCCCCCCCCCGCGCATCCCGGCGTCAGCCCCATTCTCCCCCCCCCCCCTCCGCATCCCAGCGTCAGCCCCATTTCCCCCCCCCCCGCAACCCGGCCCCATATCCCCCCCCCGCATCCCGCTGTCAGCCCCATTCCCCCCACCCCCGCATCCCGGCGTCAGCCCCATTTCCCCCCCCCCCGCAACCCGGCCCCATCCCCCCCCCGCATCCCGCTGTCAGCCCCATTCCCCCCCCCCCCCCGCATCCCGGCGTCAGCCCCATTCCCCCCCCCCCCCGCATCCCGGTGTCAGCCCCATTCCCCCCCCCCCGCATCCCGGCCCCATCCCCCCCCCCGCATCCTGGTGTCAGCCCCATTCCCCCCCCCCCCTCCGCATCCCGGCGTCAGCTCCATCCCCTCCCCCCCCGCATCCCGGCCCCATCCCCCCCCCCGCATCCTGGTGTCAGCTCCATCCCCCCCCCCCCGCATCCCGGCCCCATTCCCCCCCCCCCGCATCCCGGCGTCAGCCCCATTCCCCCCCCGCATCCCGGCGTCAGCCCCATCCCCTCCCCCGCATCCCGTCGTCAGCCCCATTCTCCCCCCCCCCCCGCATCCCGGCGTCAGCCCCATTCTCCCCCCCCCCCCCGCATCCCGGCGTCAGCCCCATTTCCCCCCCCCGCAACCCGGCCCCATCCTCCCCCCCCGCATCCCGCTGTCAGCCCCATTCCCCCCACCCCCGCATCCCGGCGTCAGCCCCATTCCCCCGCATCCCGGCGTCAGCCCCATTCCCCCCCCCCCCCGCATCCCGGCGTCAGCCCCATTCCCCCCCCGCATCCCGGCATCAGCCTCATCCCTCCCCCCCCGCATCCTGGCGTCAGCCCCATTCCCCTCCCCCCCCGCATCCCGGCGTCAGCCCCATTCCCCCCCCCCCTGCATCCCAGCGTCAGCCCCATTCCCCCCCACCCCCCGCATCCCGGCGTCAGCCCCATTCCCCCCCCCCCCGCATCCCGGCGTCAGCCCCATTTCCCCCCCAAACATCCCGGCGTCAGCCCCATTCTCCCCCCCCCCCTGCATCCCGGCATCAGCCCCATTCTCTCCCCCCCATCCCGGCGTCAGCCCCATCCCCCCCCCCCGCATCCCGGCGTCAGCCCCATTTCCCCCCCCCCCCCCCGCATCCCGGCGTCAGCCCCATTTCCCCCCACCCCCGCATCCCGGCGTCAGCCCCATTCCCCCCCACCCCCCGCATCCCGGCGTCAGCCCCATTCCCCCCCCCCCCGCATCCCGGCGTCAGCCCCATTTCCCCCCCAAACATCCCGGCGTCAGCCCCATTCTCCCCCCCCCCCTGCATCCCGGCATCAGCCCCATTCTCTCCCCCCCATCCCGGCGTCAGCCCCATCCCCCCCCCCCGCATCCCGGCGTCAGCCCCATTTCCCCCCCCCCCCCCGCATCCCGGCGTCAGCCCCATTTCCCCCCACCCCCGCATCCCGGCGTCAGCCCCATTCCCCCCCACCCCCCGCATCCCGGCGTCAGCCCCATTCCCCCCCCCCCCGCATCCCGGCGTCAGCCCCATTTCCCCCCCAAACATCCCGGCGTCAGCCCCATTCTCCCCCCCCCCCTGCATCCCGGCATCAGCCCCATTCTCTCCCCCCCATCCCGGCGTCAGCCCCATCCCCCCCCCCCCGCATCCCGGCGTCAGCCCCATTTCCCCCCCCCCCCCGCATCCCGGCGTCAGCCCCATTTCCCCCCACCCCCGCATCCCGGCGTCAGCCCCATTCCCCCCCACCCCCCGCATCCCGGCGTCAGCCCCATTCCCCCCCCCCCCCGCATCCCGGCGTCAGCCCCATTTCCCCCCCCCCGCATCCCGGCGTCAGCCCCATTCCCCCCCCCCCGCATTCCGGCGTCAGCCCCATTCCCCCCCCCCCGCATCCCGGCGTCAGCCCCATTCCCCCCCCCGCATCCCGGCGTCAACCCCATTTCCCCCCCCCCCCGGCATCCCGGCGTCAGCCCCATTCCCCTCCGTATCCCGGCGTCAGCCCCATTCCCCCCCCCCCCTGCATCCCGGCGTCAGCCCCATTCTCTCCCACCACCACCACCACCCCCGCATCCCAGCGTCAGCCCCATTCTCCCCCTCGCATCCCGGCATCAGCCCCATTCTCCCCCCCCCAAACATCCCGGCGTCAGCCCCATTCTCCCCCCCCCCCTGCATCCCGGCATCAGCCCCATTCTCTCCCCCCCCCCATCCCGGTGTCAGCCCCATTCTCCCCCCTACATCCTATTGTGAGCCCTACTTCCCCCCACTCCCATCCCACTGTCAGGCCCATTCTCCCCCCATCCCATTGTCAGCCCTGATCTTTCCCCCCCCCCCCACATTCCAATGTTAAACCCCATCTCCTCCTCTTCCCCCCCCCCATCCCAGGGTCAGCCCTGACCTCCCCCCAAGATCCTGTGTCAGCCCGGTGTTAACCCCAATCTCCCCCCTGACCCAAATCTCTGTGTCAACCCTGATCCCCCCCCCCCCCCCAGATCCCAATGTCAGCTCCGATTTCCACTCCCAGATCCTGGTATTAGCCCAGTTCTCCGTCCCTCAGAGCCCGGTGTCAGCCCCGATCTCCCCACCCCTGATTTTCCCCAGACTCGGGGCTCAGCTCCGATCTCCCCTCACCAGCTCCCAGGCCAGGTGCATGTGGATCCACAGGGGGGGCAGACAAGGGCTGAGGAAAGGAGGTCAGGGGCTGAGCTGCGGCCATGTCTCCTCCAGGGTGAGCCCAGTGCAGCCAGCATGGGGCCTGAGGAGCGGGGGTCACACAGGGAGAGAGTTTGGGGGCTGATGCTGCCGGGGGAGCTGGGGCAGGTACATTGGATTCCTCTGGCCTTGGGCTTGTATGTGCCCCGCAGCTGCAGGGCCCTGGTCTCAGCCCCCAGTCACACCCTTCACATGCCTTTGAAGCCCTTTCCTGGGGGGGGGGGGTGTCTCACTGTGATCACACTGATTGGAGATGGAGACTGGCGTGCTGCGGGGGGGTGGGGGGGGGTTCCTGCTAGGCTGTGTGCTGGCTGCATGGCTAACATGGGCCACAGGCCCCTCGGTGGGGGAGCTCGTTCAGACACTTGGCTGTGAAAACGTAACTCCACTGGAGGTGCTGGAACCAGAGGGGCCAGGTGTCCCCTTGGTGTGAGGGGTTTTGTACCTGTGGGATTCTGTGGGAGGGGCTGGCTGGGGGGGGATCAGTGGGAGAGGAGGCCATGGGGGGGAGGGGGTTGCCAGGGGACTGTAGGTTTTCCTCCATGCATGGAGTGAGAGGGAACAACGGACCATTGAGGGGCTGCCCCAGGTTGGTGGTGCACAGCTTTGTTCCCCACTAGGGGACATTTGGGGCTCTGAGTGCCACAAGCAGGGGGCTTCCAGCCTGTCTCATGCCCCATGCCCATGGCAGTCATGCTTGGTGCTTACCAGCCTGCTCGCTGGCAAGTTGTAGAGGGAGGCCAAGGATTGGCTGGGCTAGGGACCCCGTTCACCCTGATCAGTGCCCTCTGGCGCACCACTGGCACAAGGGCTGGGGCAACACGAGCCCTTTCCTGCCATCTGCTGCTGCCCCTGTTCTGGAGCGCCCCTGTGGCAGCCAGCCCGGCACCCTTTTATGAGTACAGATGGCAGCATCTGAGCGTGAGAGAGGGGCGCAGGGGAAGGAAGCCAGGAGGAGCAGTGACTGTTCATGAGGACTCAGGTGGAAGCTGGGCACTTGGACAGTGCCAGCCAATACGTGGCAGCCTGTGGTAGCCAGCCCTGCTCTCAGCACACATGCCAGCCGGCTTAACATGGGCAATATTTGTATAACTCGTTGTGCCAATAGCTGTCGAAACCGGCAAACTGTGAGCCTGGCGCTCGTTTGGCTTCTGGCCACCCCCTCTGGGCGAGCTCCCTCATTTCCTCTCTGCAGCAGGATCTTGGCAGCTTGAGCAGAGCTTTCCCCTGCCCTCCTCCTCCCAGAAGCTCTACAGTGCCCCCAGGGAGAGAGCAGGGGAAAGCTACAGGGACGGGCTTAAAGAATGAGAGGATGTGCCTGGTGGGGGACCCCACAGCTGGAGATGAGCCCCAACCCTGGGCCCCTCGTTCAGACTGTGGTAGCTGCCTTTTGGCAGTAGGCCATGAACCTAATGAACATGGTCACGGTTTAGCCAGGTAGGGCTGTTCCCTGCAGAACCAGCAGAGCAGGTGCTAGCTGCTAGCACAGGTGCATTTACCTGGCTGATCCTGGTGGTTTGGCTCAAGCGCCCTTCCCCGGAGTGCCCCATGCGTCCGGCTGCCCAATACAAAGGCAGCCCCCAGCAGGCATGCTGTAGGCGCCCAAATCAGTGCCGTCTGGTTCCTCTTGCTCTATTGCAGGCCAATTCCTGGGCTGTCCCTGTGCTTTGTCAAAAGCCCCCCGCACAGGTTGAGGAGATGTGTCCCATCATCTCTCCTGGGTATATGCCCACACAACCTTTCCCTCGCTGGTGCCCTGTGTTGTGGCTCAGCGAAAGAAGCTGGATGGTGCTGAATGGCTTCGTTGCTCGTGTTGAGACCCTGCTTTGAGAGCTAGAGGATTTGCTGACTCAGAAGCTGGCTTGTCGTTCGCTTTCAGTCTTGCATTTTCTGTAGGATCCCAAAGCGCTTTTTCTAGGTGTAGGAGTCACTTCACCCAGCACTAAAATGTAGCCACGGCTGGTGCAGAACTTGGAGGCAGCTGAACAGGGCACTGTAGCCGGGCCCTGTGTATACTCTGATTAACTGGTGGTGTGAATCACCAGAATGTTTCCCTTTATATTGTTATAACATAATTAAGCTTCAGTTTCTAAGCATTCATTGTCTCTAACCTGTACAATGGTGAAGGTCACCTGCAAAGTGTGAGCGAGGTATGACCGATGTAGCAACGTCTGCCTGAGTCTGTAGAGAGCCTGAAACAATTGCTTGGCGAGGACTGTGCCTGCCTCATTCCTCACAAGAGGATGTTACCTTGGAAGGGTAACAACACACCTTCATTACCAGTGTGATTAGCCCTATCGCGGCTGACCCTGCCGTGCTCCTCTCCCACTGATGGAAGCAGGCAGGGGGTGGTGTCGGGATGACATGAAATCCCAGTGTTCATTGCTGTCAAGGTTTGCTTGGGTGGGGAACTCAATTCACTCGTCTTGCCCCAAATCTGAATGCCCTTGGTCCCTGCTCACCCCCTTTCCTGTTGGCAGAAGCCCCAAAATGCCTCCTAGGTTCTGCAAACCTAAAGCTGACTCCCCACCAACAGCCTCCAGAGGGCAGTTAGAGGCAGCTAGAAATTGGGATGTGACGGGGCCCGGGGAAGACTCTAATCTCCAACTAGAGAAATAACCAGTGCGAGACAACGCAAGGAGGCAGTGCCCCCCGCATAGGGCTGGGGGCCTGCACCATAGCAGGCCATGGTTTGGGACAGGAAGTGAATGCTGGGTCAGCTTCCTGGTCAAATCCCAGTGCAGACTGGCAGCAGGAATCTCCCTCCCTCACCCTGGGTAACCACAAAAATGTCAGGCCGAAAATAATATATTGTCCCTTTGTTCTCTTTAAAGCTGAGTGTTTAGTTTGCTCCCCTGCCCCTATCTTAGGTAAACAGTGGCACTGATTAACTGTTCCAGGTTTATAGCCTTGTTCTTCTTTTATCACCCCAGCTAATGGCCCCCTCTCCATTTCAGCATCCCCCATTGGCCCTGCAGTGGGGTGGGCGAAGTCCAAGGAGCGAGGCTGACTGGCTGCTGGGGGAGGTTTCCTATACACCAGGCTGCCATCCTGCCTGTGGTGGGGGGGGGGGGGGGTGCAGGAATGGGCTAGGAGCCATGGCCCTGCTCCGTGACAGTCCTCCACAGGGACCAGCAGGAGCGCTCTGTGCCGCAGCCCTGCCCCACAGAAACACACTGCTCTGGGGAAGACCATAGAACACCCAGTGCTGCTCCCTGGAGGTGGGTCGTGTCATGTTGGTAGAAAATCTCAGTGAGCCACTGTCCTCAGACACTGAACAAGGGGCTTTATTAGGCTGAGGAAGCAGCCGCTCCCTCCAGCGGCTGCCTCCTGGCCCCACTGCAGAAGTTTCTCTGTTGAATTTTAGCCCAGAAGCCCTCAGGCCCTTCACATCAGGGTCTAGCCCAGCAGGCTGGGTTTCCTCTGCATCTAGTGCAGTGGCCCCGGTCTCTGAGGCTGGCATGGGGCCCTCTGGAGGAGCAGCCCTATCGCGGCTGACCCTGCCGTGCTCCTCCGGATGGGACCAAGCAGATCTGTCTGAGGAGCCGGGGTTGGGGTGGGCTGGTGATCTCCTGGGCATGCACCCATGAGCCAGAGCATCCCAGCTAGAGCCTGGGTGATGGGGGGGCTGCCAACTGGCTTCCCACTAGCCAGCAGTCTGGAGCGCTGCCAAAGGCCCTGTCCCTACCTCAGCGTGGCCAGTTCCCTCCCATCCCTGCAAACCTGTGCCGAGCCCCAGACCCCCACCTCCCACTTCTGCAACCCTGGGCTCTGAGCACCTGCTGAGCTCACAACGTCACCTTTCCCTGCCCCATTGGTACCCATCCTGTGGGGCTGGAGAGAGCTCTCGGCACCTCCTCTCCCTGCCCCATTGTTGCCCACCCCAGGCTGAGCCAGCAGGCAAAATTGGCAAAGGACAAGAACCTGACCATCCCCGCATCACCAAATGGCTCACCCTGGAGATTGCTCCCTCGGGGCTGGTGGGCACAGAGCTGGCACCTCCTGCAGGTTAGTGTCTGCCGGGGGGAAGAGACCAGAAATCGGTGCCTCCCACCACATGTACCAGCCCCCATTCTGTGAAGATATAACAGGCTCTCTAGCAAGGGGTGTGGTTCGAGGGGGCAGTGGCATTGTGGCATTGTGAGAGGGGCTGTCCTGGGGGCCGGGGCCTCCTCCATCTGGCTGGCCAGCCCTGTGTGGGGTGGGCGGAAGCTGAGCCAGGTGCCGTCAGGGCCAGGTGGTCCCCCAAGGGGCAGGAGCATGGAAGCAGGGCTCTCCGCTGCACCAGGAGAGCAGGGAGGGGTTGCCAGCAGAGAGCCGTTACCCTCGCTGGGGTCCCTCGGCCTTGGAAGCCCAGATTGGCTGGGAAATGGGGGGCCTGTCTAGGAGGATGCTCTCTCCTCCACTCTCCATGCCCAGCTCACTCCTGGGCCTGGCTGAAGCTGCCTGTCAGAGGCTCACCTGATGCCAGCTGAGCTGGTGGTGTCTGGGACATGGACTGAAACCTGCCACACTCAGTTCCCAGATGCCAGCATCAGGCGTTAATCAATTTTGGCCACCTTCCAACCAGGGCCGGGGGGTTTGGCTGCTCCTCAGTGGTCCTGCCCGGCTGCTCTGGGGCATACTCCAGGCCATGGAAGCGTTTCGCGGGAGCAGGTACCTGGGTGCGGAGGCTGCATGTGCCCAGCAGTCAGAGACCGGAAGGCAGCAGTGGGGGACGGGAACCTGCTGCGGCTCAGCCCCGGGCGTGGCTCAGTACAGGAGCCCCAGACCAACAGGGAGCTGTGACCGGATCCCGCCGGCCTGGAAATCAGGGCCTGGTGGGGGCAGATGTTCCCAGGCATCAGTGAGTTCCCAGCAGACAGGTTCCAGGAGAGGCCACTGTAAACACGTCAGCCCGGGCGTTGTATATTAAAGGATTATGACATGGGAAGCCATAAATCAGGGGGAAGTAGACAGTGCTGCAAAGCGTTCTCACAGCCCGGTGCGGAGGCAGGGGTGGGGGAATCTCCGCTGACCTCTCACGGCGAGAACGAATCCTGGCACAGAACCTGTCCCCCCTCTGGGTGGCGCGGGCCGGGTTCTGTTCTGCAATAGCAACGCTGATCCGGTTGCTCCATTTGGGGAGTCCCATCATGCTGCAACCCCGGCACCTCCTTAGTGCTTCGAAAGCTCTGTCCCAGCCCTGCCTCCGCGCGCCTGCCTGCGGCACCATCACCCTGCTGCATGGGCGTCTGCCCGGCTCGTTGGTCCCGGGGACATTCTGTTGGTCCAGGGAGTAGAACGGAAAGATAATCAGAGTGGAGTGAGCAGATGGAGTCGCAGGTCAGGAGCGGGGGATATCGAGGGAGCCGACCTTTGAGGCTGACACAGCCATGACTGCTATGATTGTTTTCCATTAACTTTCAAAACAAAAAATGTCTGAGTTGGTGTCTCTAGTTCTCAGCTGACAGCAGGGACTAGGAAAGTGGGTCTGATTTCCAGATCAGTCCATCAGGGCGTTTGTTCTGGCCTAGAGTTAACCGCTGGGACTCACTGGCCCATGATGTTCTGCTGGGATACTGGAAATCGCTGAGCTGACGGAATTGAAATAGTTTCAGGAGTGTATGTTTGGTTGAAATTTTTGATGGGAAGCTATTAAAACTTTTCCTTGTGACTGGCCCATGAGGCCAAACACGGTTTTTCAGAATGTTTCATTCCATGAAGTATTCCAAGTTTTCTACTTTTCATCCTAATTTGGGATCCGGGATTTCCCCGATGACAGGAGGCCCGGTTGACGACTGGCTTGCCCCAGCGATCTTCAGACAACATCCAGTGTGTGTGATCTGGAATGGGTCTTGACCCCCGACCTCCCATCTCATCTATCCTCTTCCCCTGGTCCCCTACTACGTTTGCTGGTTTTTCCGGTGGCTCTGTTAACGCAGGCCCATCGCTGCCTGGCAGAGGTGCTAAGCAAGGTTCCCAACTTCCCCAGCATGGCCAGGCCATCTTTTTGCTGACTGGTTAGCCCAGCGAGCTTCATGCCAGGCTTCTCAGGAGAGAGGGAAGCTCAGAGCAGAGGAGTGGAGTGGAAGAGCTGCCAGATTCTCTATGTACAAATAGTGAAGCCGGGCAGCGTCTGTGTTTAACGTGGGGACTGCCCGAGGAGCGATCTCCCCACTGGGTTGGAGCGAGGTGTGTGTGCTGCCTCCAGACCGTCTGGGCTACCAATCAGGCCAGTGGCCTTTGCAGCTCCAGGGGCTCTCTCCAGGAGCCTGGCCCCCGGGAGATGGTTTGCTGCGGGAGGGAGCAGGCCAACCCCATCCGTGCTGGCCCTCGGATCTGGCTCTTGAATTACCCGCTGACCTGTTTGGAGAGTGCTTTCAGATGCCCAAACACAACAGCTCAGTGGGAACGTGTGAGCCGGAGGCCAGCTGTGCCCTGCCTTGCCCCTTGGGTGGCCAGGTACACAGGTGCCAGGGGAACATGAGATGCCGGGTAGTGTCTTCGCACTGGTGTAAATGATGGCACCAGCACAGTCCGGGTCCCAGGTAGTGACCCCAGCTAGCAACAGAACGGGCACACCCAGACAGTCGCTATTTGTGAGCTATCTGGGGCTGGCAAGGAGGTATCTGTTTCTTGGGCTCAGACAATACGCCGCCAGCAGAGCATCTGCCCAGCCCTTTGGCACCAGCTGAGCTCAGGCACTGCCGTATTGCATCTGAAGAGACCCCGGTGCCGTTCCCACACTGAGTGGACGGAGATGGTGTTTTGCGTGCTGCGATACTTTGCCCTGCCGCAGCGCAGGGCTGACACCAGCAGTGGCTCTGGGGACATGGCCTCGTTCAGCCTGGGGTCCCGGGGCGCAGAGGGTTAGCTGTGTGGGTCTCTGCTGGCTGGCTGTGGGGCAGGGGAGTTCCCGTCCCCCAGGCACGTGGACAGGGAACTAGGGACCTTTTGCTTTGCCCTGGGCAGCTGGGCCCAGTGCGGTGCTGGAACCAGAGAGAGCTGGCCACTCTCCACACTCTCGTGTAATGCTGTGTCCTCTGGCAGGACACTACTAAGAGTATCAGCTCAGGACAAATTGCTTAGAGCAGGGCAGTCCCAGCCCAAGGCTGGTGTCCTTTATTATTAAGGCAAACCAAAGCAGCCAAACAGAGAGGACTTCGGTTTTACCCCACTGGCTAATCATACAAGCAATTCCCTTAGACACTCCAGTTCCCCAACATTACCACCAGCACTGCTCCTTATGGGGGTGAATGGTTATGAAAACCAATACCCCAGTAAAAGAAAAAAGATTGCCTGATCCCAAAGGGGCCAAGCCTCAGAGCCAGGTCAATATACCTGTCAGATCTTACCACAAATCACACTGTTGCCAGTCCGTTAGAATCGAAACTCTAAAGGTTTATTCGTAAAAAGAAATAAATACAGATGAGAGCTAAACCTGGTGAAATGGAATCAATTACATACAGTAATGGCAAAGTTCTTCGTTCAGGCTTATAGCAGTGATGGAATAAGTTTTCATTTGCTCTAGAGAAACACCTTCCTGAGCCTTATCTAATGCCAGATTCACTTCTGAGACACCAGACAGACACTCTGAATTTCTTTCCACATGAGCACTGCTTCTTCGCACAGACAGCCATCTTTCTCAGACAAATATTTGGAGAAACCCTTCATAGGCAAACCTTTGCCCCAATAGAGACAGGTTCAGGATTATTTCTTTCCTGTGACTGGTTCATGTCAACCTGACTGAACAAAGCTTTAATATCAACCCCAATCAAAAAATCCTTAGGCAATAACTTTCTTACACCAGGTATAACTTCAGGTTTAACACCATTCCATTAAGGATGGATTTTGGCTAAAGGCACATTAAACTCATAGAGGATTACAATGTTCACACTCTTATTTGGTAAATAATCTTCCTCTTTGACAAGATCTGCTTTAACAAGAGTAATGTTAGAATCTGTAATTTACCCTAAGCAGCTCTTAGGATTGACTTTTACATTCTCTACACAACTGATGGGGTTACCTTCACCTGAGCTCACAGTAAAATCATTTACATAAAAGGTGGCAGGGTTGGGGTAAGTTTGGGTACACACAGACAACTATTTAGAGTCAAACAACGTACCAACATTGTTACAAACTTGATAGATTCTATCCCCATCTTTGTGGCTGCAGGGGACTGGTTTTTCAGTATGATACAGTTCCTGTTGTTCCTTTATTCTCTTGAGTTGGAGCTTAAGTCTTCCCACTTTTGCCTTAGCTTCTAGTTCCTGCAATCGAATATATGCCATTTTTTGTTCATGTTCAAAACACAGGTGTTCTCTTTCAGTAACTTATCCTCCCATACCATCTATTTTTTGCTTTTGTTCAAGTTCTAGCTGCTGATTTCTCACTGCAAGCATTTTCGCTGGGTCTGCTTCCTTATCACTGGCAATTAACAGATTTTTCAGTTCCTGCTCTGGGTCCTTTTGCTTAAAATACAACCCTGTCTGTAATAGGGTGACCAGATGTCCCGATTTTATAGGGACAGTCCCGATTTTGGGGTCTTTTTCTTATATTGGCTCCTATTACCCCCCATACCCTGTCCTGATTTTTCACACTTGGTGTCTGGTCACCCTAGTCTGTAAGCACAATTCTTCCAGGCTTTTTCTGTCAGGATCTTGATCATGGGTCACTCACTGTAACTGATTTTTAACCTTTAACTCTCCAACATCAAAATTAAATTTTGACAGACACGTGGTTCTGATCAAAAAACCCAATTAACCTGTGGTAATGTGTATCCAAGCATGACTACACCACTGTAACGATGTGTCCTCTGGCAGGACACTACTGAGAGTATCAGCTCAGGACAAATTGCTTAGAGCAGGGCAGTCCCAGCCCAAGGCTGGTGTCCTTTATTATTAAGGCAAACCAAAGCAGCCAAACAGAGAGGACTTCGGTTTTACCCCACTGGCTAACCAGAAATCATACAAGCAATTCCCTTAGACACTCCAGTTCCCCAACATTACCACCAGCACTGCTCCTTATGGGGGTGAATGATTATGAAAACCAATGCCCCAGTAAAAGAAAAAAGGTCTCCTGATCCCAAAGGGACCAAGCCTCAGAGCCAGGTCAATATACCCATTTCTTACCCACAAATCACGCTGTTCCCATCTAAACTCTAAAGGTTAATTCATAAAAAGAAAGAAATACAGATGAGAGCTAAACCTGGTGAAATGGAATCAATTATATACAAAATGGCAAAGTTCTTGATTTAGGCTTGTAGCGGTGATGGAATAAACTGCAGGTTCAAATTCTCTGGAGGTCATCCACAGGGCTGGCCTTACCCGGAGGTGAACTGAGGTGGCTGTCTCAGATGCCAGACTGTGGGGAGGCGCCACTAGGATTCAGAATGTAGAAAATTGTGTCTGCTGCTGGGGCATATGTATTCTCTCTGCTCTAGATGCACAGAGATGGTGGAGTGCTGGGCTGGAGGAAGGAGGGCACAAGAGACATAACAGGGTGGCAGGAGAAAAGGGGAGAGGGAATAACAGAAAGCGGCAGGAGCTGCAGGGAGCGAGAGGAGGAGGAATCTCTTATGTACCTTTCTAGCACCCTCCAGGAACCTGGACTGATTAACACCAGCTTCTCAGGGAGCTTCCTGTTTCCTGCTGCTTCCCTTGACCCACTTGAGGAGAACAGGCAGTCAACTGAAGTAGTAGGAGCCAGGTAGGCCCTTAAGATGCTGATATCTTCCCTCACTCAGGCCCTGCTACCAGCCTGCTTATTTGTCCCCTTCTGCTGAGTGTTGAGAGTCACTATAGCTGGCACAGAACAGCAGCCATGAGTGAAAGAAGAAAACGGTCCTCTGAGGCAGCATTCAGAAAAAGAAAGGAAGCAAAGGAAGCGTTTCTATCTAAGCAAGAAGGAGCTCTCCTGAGATACATAGACACCGATGTTCACGGTGAGCCTTCCGGCCCCAGGGAGGATGTGAGTGGTGAGGAGATGCCTGATCTTCCAGTTAGTCAGAGTGCAGGTGACCTGGCAGCTACTGCAGCATCCACATCTCCATCTCAAATGGACGTGACCATGCACATTCCTGAAGAAAAGTGTAGATCAGAGAAGATGTGGTGGAGGCGTAAGAAACAGCTGCTGCTGAGTTTAGTTCCATAAGTCTAGATGATCCAGGACTGTGGACCCACCTGAGCAGTAGACTGAGGGATTTCCTTTTACTGCCTGGGCCACAGCAAGTGAAAAACGTATTGTTCCCCAAAGACAATGAAAATAGAAGTTTCCATCCAACACATTACTGATGTGAAATGGTGACAAAGTGGAGAGGCCATGGCTTATGTACTCAAAAACCCAGAATTCTGCATACTGTTTTTGTTGCAAACTCTTCCAGTCTAATGTTCCAGCCACATTGGGTTCGGCAGGAACAAAGGAATGGAAAAATCTGGCTAGAAATCTGGCATGCCATTTGAAGGAAGCAAATCACCAGAGAGCATTCCACAGGTGGAAAGAGCTTGAGATAAGGCTAAGGTTAAAGGCCACCGTAGATGATCAGCATCAAAAGAAGATTGCATCAGAGTCTCTTTACTGTCAAGATGTTCTGAAAAGGCTCATTGCCATTGTGGGAATGCTTGCTCCCCAAAACCTAGCATTGCATGGCACTTCAGATCCGCTGTATGTGCCAAATGATGGAAATTTCCTTAAAATTGTGGAGCTGATGGCTGAGTTCGATGCTGTATTCAAGGAGCATCGAAGAGTCATCACTCAAGAAATGCACACACACCACTACCTTGGAAAAATGATTCAAAAGGAGATCATACAGTTACTGGCAACAAAAGTCAAACAGGAGATTGTGGCAGATCTGAAGTCAGCAAGATGTTACTCTGTTACTCTGGACTGTACACCTGACATTAGCCATACGGAACAAATGACTTCAATGGTGTGTTTTGTAACAACAACAGAATCTAGTGAAAATGTCCCTGCAATGGTGACTGTCAGAGAGCATTTTCTAGAATTTATTGACATTGATGATACTACAGGAGCTGATATGACAAATGTGCTTCTTTAAAAGCTGGAAGATACGGGAATTGTGATAGCTGAAGAGAGGTCAGGACTATGATAATGGTGCCAACAGGAGAGGAAAGAACAGAGAAGTGCAGACACAGATCCGAGAGTTAAGCCCTTGAGCTTTTTTTGTCCTATACAGTTCTCATTCACTTGCTGGTCAGTGATACAGCATCACCTTCTAGTGAGGCTGCTGAATTTTTTAATGTAATTCAAAGCATCTCTGTATTTTTCTCTGCATCAACTCATCGATGGCAAATTTTGAAGTAACATCAGTGAATATCCTGTCTGACACTGAAACCACTGAGTGCCAAGAAGGCATGTAAAGCACCACTGTGATTATTCAAACAGATAAAAATGCCAGTGTTTACTACGCAGACAAGAAAAGTTACATTTGCTGTTCAGGCATTTGAAAGTTAAGTGTTACTTAAAAATTTTGAAGAAGGCATTTTAAATTGTTAGCTCTCCTTTATTGGGGTAGGTAGCAGAGCAGTACCATGAGAGGAGTAGAACAGGAAGAAGGCAGAATTGAGCCCTTTCAAGTTTTGGCCCAGGTGAGGGGGTATGGGGGTGTCATTTGAGCTCCCCGCCTCAAGTGCCAAAATGTTGTGGGCCAGCCCTGTCCACAGCTTGGGTGGGTCATTCAGTCCTTTGCTCAGAGCTTCAGTTTGTAGCAAAGTTCTAAGATGCAGGATTGAAGACAAAACAGAGGGGTTTCCAGGGCCTTTTATATTCTTTCTCTTATGGGAGGAAACCCCTTTGTTCTCCTGGGCAAAATCACAGCAACAAGATGGAGTCTGCAGCCACATGGGCAAGTCACATGTCTGTGCATAACTCTTTACAGGGAGAGCAGCGATTGCTCACATGCTACCTTGAACGTTCCCAGGAAGACTTCTCATGTGGATTGGAGTCTCCCAAGGTTCATTGTCAGTTAAGTGTTTCTTGATTGGGCACTTAATCTGAAGAATCCCTTCTCAATAAGATGGCCAAATGCTTCACTGGTGCTACTCAAGATCAAACACATTGAGATACAAGTACATAGCCAATATTTATAACTTCAAATATAAAAATGATACATGCCTATGGATAGCACAATCATAACCAGCAAATCATAATCTTCTCCTAGACATCTCACTCAACAACCTTTGTGTAAGCGGGGAAATAGTCCCGCTGTTGTGGGGAACTCTCCTGGCTTCTGTACTACCCCGGTGAAGTGGGCTAGCGGAAGGATCTGAGTCCTTGCTCCCACTTCCCTTACCCAGAGGCCTCCCTGACCTTGAGGACTCCCCTTCCACTCTCCTGTCTGGTGGAGTCCTCGTAACCCCAACAAGGCTGGGCCCAGGATTTCTGGGGGACTTAACCCCAAACCGTGCTGTGGTTACCCAGGTCAGAGGCTAGGGTGTCCCCACTCCGGGGTGCTCCCTCTGCACTGGACACTTCACTGACCCACATAAAACTTACAGCAAATGCAAATTATTTAATTAACAATTTATCTTAAAAATGAACAAAGAAGAAATAGAACGGTTAGGGAAATCCTGCCCCGTGGCAGGGAGCATTACACATAATGTCTCTGGAGTGTCAGGACAGTTTTCAGTCTGTTCCTTGTAGAGCTCAGGCCTCCTCCTTAGCTGTGCTGCAGGGTGGCTGTGACTTGGATGCTTCCTCTGGTGGGGTCCACATGCTCCCAGCCTCTGGACGGCTCCAGCCCAGTTCCACCCTCTGTGTCAACTCCACACTGCCTCAGCATGACGACTGCTGCTGCTCTGCCTCCAGAACAGCCCCTCTGGTCCCTCTGGCTGTTCCAGCTCTGCTTCCAGCACACCGCTTCTCTGCAGGCAGCTCCTGTGTCTCTGCCCCCAGCACTGACCTCTCTGCCTCTGGTTCCTGCAGCTGCTCCCAGGGCAGGTCTGTCCCTCTGGGCTGAGCTCTGACTTTGGGGCTGCAGCTCTGCTCCCAGCACAGGGTCTGTCTCTCTGGGCTGCTTCCCTGGCCCCTCCGAATCTGGCCCAGCTCTGGTCTCCAGCTCAGCTCTGGCTCCTCTCTCTCTGGCCCAGGCAATTCCAGCTCACACACGGAGGACGGGACCCATCCTGCCCTCCTGACTCCTTGATTAGTCCCCCGGCCTTGTCAGTCTGGAGTGCTGGCCTCCCCCCATTGCCCCTGGGGACCGCCAGTCTCAGGGTCCTGATTGACCATTGACCCTCCCCCTTTAGGTCCTGGGAGCTAATAATGAAAACACCCCACTGAGTGTTAGTAAGGGGCTAACAGTTCTCTTACATTTGTACAATATCTGCTGCAAATATACAACAGTGGTTGCAACAATGATTTATACGGTTACAGTTCATGTCAATAACGTCACACTTGCCCTGGGAGGTGGGGCCCAGGCTGAGGGTGGGGCCACGCCACCCCCCTCCCCATCTTCTGTCTGGCCCCCACAGAGTGTTGGGGCTCTCCTCCAGCTGGGGGTTTCTGCAGGCGGGTCTGCCACTACAGTGGGAGGGGAGATTGTGCCCTCACCCACCTACAGGAACTGGCTGCTCTCCCTAGAAGCCAGTGTCTTGCCTGGGTGAGCAATCATGTGCCGTGCAGCGAGGGTGACATGCAAGGCGTGTCTCCGGAAGCTCCCTGTGAGGTGCTGGACATGGTGGGGGAGCTATTGTGGCACAGCCTGCTGAAGTCTGTGAGATGGTCTGTGAGATGGTGGGATTGGCGTGCTAGCTCCCTGGGTAATACACTGCGGGGAACGCTGGCAGGATGAGTGCCAGCGTCCCCCTCAGAGATCTGGTGTCTGCGGTGTGGGGAGGGGGAGGGGGAGGGGGAGCTGACTGACCAACCAGTGTGGGGAGGGATAGCTCAGTGGTTTGAGCATTGGCCTGCTAAACCCAGGGTTGTGAGTTCAGTCCTTGAGGGGGCCATTTAGGGATATGGGGCAAAAAGAGGGATTGGTCCTGCTTTGAGCAGGGACTTGGACTAGACGATCTCCTGAGGTCCCTTCCAACTCTGATTCTATGATGCCAGCACAGATAGGGGCAATCACCATTCCTCCTTCCTGGCAGCATCTGATCACTGCTGGGAGGGGTGGTGCCCCCAGGGGGTGCCACATTGCCCAAGGCTCAGACAGGAAAGTTGCCACAGCTTGAGGTGTAGGCTGGTTGGGCACAGACTGTCCCTGCCTTAGGCCTGTGGAGTCGGTTACTCTGTGGTTCTTGGCTATGGGGACTCTGGCACGCCTCAAGCCCTGCGGGAGGGGATGTCATGGCAGTATTGATGCCAGCACCCTGGGAAATGTGGCTGGCTGGTTTTGGCCTGGCGTGTGAATGTTACCAAAGAAATCTTGCTGCCGAGGAAAAAGTGGTTGCTGCACTTTTAACACCAGCTGCTGTATCAGCCATAGCACCAGTCTTAGTCTGCTGCTCGCCACCCTGGCAACTGAGGGGCATCGGCACAGCTGTGGATGTGGGTAGGACCTGGGGCTGGATTAGCGGGGGGGGGGGGCAGGAATCAGGGGCGTAGGCAGAGCTGTGGAGGGGACCCAAGGCTGGAGGAGCACTGGGCTATGGGGCAACATGGGAGGGGAGCGTGTACTTTCAGTAACTTCTGGTCCCTGTCAGGATGGTCCAGCTGCCGGGCTGGGACTGGGCCCCGCTGGGACTGTCTGGGCGCCGGGCTGGGACTGGGCCCCGCTGGGACTGTCTGGGTGCCGGGCTGGGACTGGGCCCCGCTGGGACTGTCTGGGCGCCGGGCTGGGACTGGGCCCCGCTGGGACTGTCTGGGTGCTGGGCTGGGACTGGGCCCCGCTGGGACTGTCTGGGCGCCGGGCTGGGACTGGGCCCCGCTGGGACTGTCTGGGCGCCGGGCTGGGACTGGGCCCCGCTGGGACGGTCGCTGGGAGCTGGTCACTGAGCAGGCTGGAGCGCTGAGGGCCTTTGAAGAGCTTTATCTGCCTCTCCCTTTCCTCTCCTGCGTCCCTCCGTCGCACTCAGCGCCCCGGGCTGTAGCCGGCTGCTGTGTCCGGCAGCTCAGTCTCCATATAAGGAGCTCGCTCAAAGCTTTTCGGCTTCAGAGCATTTTTGTCCATTTCCAACTCGGGCAGAGGCTGTTAGCCCAGCCCTCAGCTCCCAACACCCCCCCCCCCCCCCGGGCTGCCCTGGGCTCCCTCAGGGAAAGCCCCCAGTGGGGAGGGCTAAACCTCGGCACCTGTGGGTGGTTGCTTGGCTGGCCTGGGCCTGAGGGAAAAACAGGGGAGACAGAACCAAACTGGAAAATGGGGGTGGTGCCCTGCTGGGGAACATGCCCCTGGCCCTGGGTGGCTGTGCCGGAGCCGCTCCCTACCAGGGAGCCGTCCCACAGACCGATTGAGAAGCCCAGGGGTCTGCTGGCATTGCCCGTGGTGACCTGCTGGCTGGCGCTGTCAGGTTGGGGCGGGAGGGGAGCTGGGTCCCCTCTGTGGGTGCCGGCAGCGGCGTAACTGATCCATAGGCCTGGCTCCGAACAGTTCCCCTCACCAAGCCCCTTTGTCTTTCAGGGTGGCGATCCCGCTCTTGGACCCGGACACCGGGCTCTTGGTGGTGGCTGGAAAGGTGAGTGCTGGGAGAGCAGGGGGGCCATGCTGCAACTGTTGTCGGTGGGGGGGCCAGGGCTCTCCTTGGGGGCCCTGGGGCTCTCACCCCAAAGCATTCGGGCCAGGAGCATGGTTCCCCCCTAGTTCCCTTGGTGGGGTTCAGCTGAGCAGGGTCCCCTTGTTCTAGACTACTCTGCTCCCCTCAGGTGAGGTTGGGTGCATTGCTAGTTCACTCCAGTGGGGGGCATCACTGCCCTGTTCCCTTAAGCGGTGTCCCCAAGTGAGGGGTCTCCCTCCATCCCTGGGGTGGAAGCAGCAGAATTTCACTGTCCCTGAAGCCTCCTGCTGCCTGGCCCCAAGGCGGCTGGTGAGTCCAGGTGAGAGCTGGCTGCAGCGGTGCCAAGCCCAGGCAGGGGTCGCCCGTTGTGCCTGCCCAGGACCTGTGGGGGATTTTGGACCTGCCATCTTGTCTCTGTTTCAGGGTGAAAATCTCCTCTACTGCTTTGAAGTGTGCCCCTCGCTGCCAGCCCTGACGCAGGGTGAGTATCCATCTGGCGGCTGCCCCACGCTTCCCTCCCCAAACCCTGTGGGACCTGGGGTGCTACCCTCAGGCAGTGGGAAGGGCTGACATGGCAGAGGGGAAGCAGCCCACTTCTTTGCGGGGGAGGCCTGGGTATTGGGGTCCCCCCTCCCCCCCAAGGGACCCTCTGATATTAGCCAGTGGACTCAGTCCGCCCGAGCAGTGCTCCAATAACCAACTGGTGAGCGCCCGCTGGACGTCCCGGGATGCTGTGAGCTTTGTGTAGTCTAAGGCCGGGGTGGACAGACCTTTTGGCCCGAGGGCCACATCTGGGTGAGAAACTGTATGGAGGACCAGGTAGGGAAGACCCCAAACAACCTGGCCCCCGCCCCCTCCCACTTGCCGCTGCCTGACTGTCCCCCTCAGAACTCCCGACCCATCCAACACCCACTGCTCCTTGTCCCCTGACCCAGGAGTCTCTGCCCATTATCCAACCTCCAGCTCCCCACACTTTTACCATGCGACTCAGAGCGGCAGGACTGGCAGCCTCACCCCCACCCCCCGCGCTGCCCACCTGACGAGCTGAGGCTGTGAGGGAGGGTGGACAGCAGGGGAGGGGCTGGGGGCCAGGGGCCAGGCAGGATGGTCCCCCAGGCCGGATGTGGCCCGCGTGCTGTAGTTTGACCTCCTCTGGGGTCTGTGTCCTCACCCCAGATGGCTCCAACGCCAGTAAATACCTTCTGATAGTCCTGCAGGCCGCCCCACCTCTTCAGCCCCACTCCAGGTGATGGGCAGTGCAGCCCCGCTCATGCCCTGTCTCCGTTTCCCGCTAGTGACCCAGTGTCTGACAGAAGGAAAGGCCAAGGGTGCCACCCTGGTGCCAAAGCGGGCGCTGGACGTCATGTCCTGCGAGGTGCTCAGAGTCCTGCAGCTGACGGACAGCTTCATTGTTCCCATCAGCTACACGGTGCCCCGCAAGGTAAGCCGGCATGGGGGGCCAGGGCAGGGCGGCCTGGGGCATGGAGGAGGTCTCGGGATATCTGGCGGCCCCATGGATGATGTTAACCATTTCAGGGCCTGGTTCTGAGCTGTGCTCTGTGCCTTCGCTCCCAGGAGCACATGGCTCGGCAGGTGCGGCCAGCTGCCCTAGCTACTGAAGAGCAAGATTGAGTCTTATTCTGCTCCCTCCACTCCCAGTGACCCTCCTGTGCAAGTGCTGAGCCCTAGAGTTGCAGGGGGGAGTTCACTGGCTGGACCCTTTTTCGAGTGGGAAAATGCCCTGTGCCATAGCACCGGCCTGGTCCCATTCAAATGGCTCACAGGGTGGGATGGAACTTGTCTTATTGGCGGGGGAGGGGTAATCAAACCCGGGTAATAATTAGAAACATGTTTCCTGACTGGCTCTCAAAGCTCTTTGCAAAGTATTACCCCCATTTCACAGACAGGGAAGCTGCGGAAGAGAGGGGGTAGTGACTGGGCTGAGGTCATCCAGTGGCAGAACTGGGAATAGAACCCAGGTCTCCACCCACGGGGCCACATTGCCACCCCAACTAGCTAGCTGAGGTGGACTGCAGTGCCAGGCTGTCTAGGGCACGTCCCCATTTGCTGTGCAATACACCCTCCGACTTCCCCCTTCTCTAGCTCCTGGCTCTCTCAAGGCCCTTTTTATGAATGATCCCTCCCAACGCCCTGTTATATCAGTGCCATTTGACAGCTGGGGAAACCAAGGCACGGAGTGGGAGCGGTGCACATTGTCAAACATGGCTTCCGATTCGGAGGGGCTCAGTGGTTAGTGTCCAGTCAGAGCCCCTGGGGCCTGGTTTTCAGAGTGGCTCCATCCGGTGGAGTTCTGGACGCTCGGCACTTCTAAAAATAAGGCCCCAGGTGTCGTAAGCTGGGCCCCTCACAACCAGGGTCCTGCCCTGCTGGGACCCCGCTGCTGGAGAAGTGTCTGGTGACCCTGGGGCAGGGCTGGGCCCAGAGCTCCTGCCTGCCAGCCTCAAGCCATGCACCCAACCAGGCAGCCCCCAGGACAGGAAACCCCTGTGACTCCTGCCGAGCGTGCAGGGATCTAGTGCCAATGGGTGGGCACCCACAGCGAAGGGAGCGTGTCACCTCCTGGCGCAGGGCGGTGGGGCCTTCCAAAGGGATTGGTGAGGAGGAGGAGGGACGGGGTCACTGCCAAGGCGCCAGGGTGACGAAGCCTCTGCAGCCCCCTGGACATGTCGGCTGTAGCACAGTGGGAGGCTTCCCAGGCAGAGAGGGGCCACAGGGGGATTGGCTCGGGGCGGCCTGCGCACCCTCAGTTCTCTGAGGAGGAGAGGGCGCAAAGCCCCAGAAGTGGGCCCCTTCCTGGCTTTTGCTGTTGCTCCTCTCCTGGGGAAAGCTGGAGGCTGTGTGTGAGACTCCAGGTTGGGGTGCAAATCCCCTGGCATAGTGGGCAGCTTTAGGGATCTCCCTCCATCGGCCAGGACTCCCCCGCACCAGGGAGCTTCAGGGGATGTTCCCCTGAGCAAGATTAGAGGCCCCCAGGATGCCCGCACAGGGTCCATGCTCAAGGCGTTGGTCCTGCCAGAGGGTGGGATCATGCCAGCTCCTTCCCTGGCACATGCTTGCTCAGTGCCACTTACAACCTGTGTCTCTTCCAGTCCTTGCAGGAGTTCCATGAAGATCTGTTCCCGGACTCCACTGGGACCGTCCCCGCGGCATCGGCGCAGGGCTGGTGGGCAGGGGACAACAAGCAGGTACCCACCCAGCTGTCGACTTGGCCTTCGGGGACCCGGGGTGCCTGAGGAGAGGCGCTTCAACAGCTTCTCTCTATTACTGCCCCGCATTGGTGCTGGGAGCACGAGCCCCTCCCCCCACGTTGGTGCTGGGGGGGGGTCTGTGTGAGCCCCTCCCCCATTGGTGCCGAGGGTGTGAGGGCCCCCATTAGTGCTGGTGGTGTGAGGCCTCCCCTGTTGGTGCCAGGGGTGTGAGCCCCCCCACTGGGGTTAAGCCCCCCGGCTGGTGTCCTTGGTGTGAGCCCCCCACCCCCATTGGTGCCGGGGTCTACCATCCTTCCCAGTGCTACTGTGGCATTCACTGATGAGGCTGGTCACCACCAGGGCAGGTCTCCGTGACGTTGCGTTTCGGAGCCAGCGCCTTGTCTGTTCCTACCGTCTCTGAGCCGGGGGTGGCAGTTCTAGGACCACCCCCATGCACCCATGTAGAGCAGGCTGGGGATCCTGCCCCACCAGGGTAACTGTGCTGGGGAGCGCCGCCCTCTGCAGGCTTCAGAGAGCCCCCTGGGGCGATGGGGGGCTGGGGTGGCAGCCATGGTGCTGGGCAGTGACCCTCTGCTGCTGCCCGTCAGGTGGAGAAGATGAGCCTGAACCCCGCCCGCAGGCCCCGGGAGACCTTCACCTCCTGCCTGGTTCCCCCTGCCCGGGGTGAGGAGCCTGCGCCACCCGCCGCCCAGCAGCCCAACGCCCGCTCTGGGGACACGGACAGGAGCGTGAGTGCCGGGCCTGGCTGGAGCTGCCAGCCCACAGGGAGGGGGCTGCCTTGGGGTCTCACACACTGACACGTCACTGGGGGCTGCCAAGCTCCCAGCGTGCACTGGGGCGTGAGGCACACCTGGCTGGGGCACATGGGGCAGTCACCCCAGAACCCGGGTGGGGCTGTGCAGGGTGGCACCGGAGTGAGGGTGTGGACATGGCAGCTGCCGGGCCAGGATTGTGACAGATGGCCATGCCGGGGGGGGGGGGGGGCAGGGGCATTAGTGTCGTGTGGGGTGAAAGGATTGTGGAGGGTGGGGGCCGGTCTGGATCTCACACCCCTGCCAGTTTCTGAACGCTATAACCCCACAAACTGCCCCTTTGATCCCAGCCAGCAGCCCCCCAGCTCTGCCAACACCCTCCAATCCCAACCTGCCCCCAGCTCTGCCGATGCCTTCCAATCCTGTCCTGCCCCCCAGCTCTGCCAGCCATGCCCGACCTCTGCCACCCCCAGATCTGCCAGCTCTGTCCCCACCTCTGCCAAGACCTTCCAATCCAAACCTGCTCCCCAAGTTCATCAGCCCTGCCCCACCTTTTCCAATGTCTTCCAATCCAGTCCTTCCCCCAGCTCTGCCAACCCCCTCCAATCCAATCAGCAGCCCTGGCTGCTCTAGCCCAGCATCAGATTCTCCCGGCTCCCCCCCTCCCCCCTCCCTTGATGACTCCCAGGAGCTGCAGCTCCCATCCCCTATGGGTGGCACCTGACCCCTGGCTGGTTCTCTGCCTGGCTTCATTGGGTGGAGGGCAGGGGCTTTGGCCAGGCTGTTTAACCCCGTCTCCCTCTTCTCCACAGGAGGGCAGCAGCCTCTCGTCTCCCCCCAGCTCCCTGAGCTCTCCCTCCAGCTCAGTCCCATCTCTCTCCACCACCAGCCCCAGTCAGAAGTCCCTGCAGAGCATTCTGGGTAAGTGGGAGCGGCCGCTCAGGGGGGCATGGGCGTTTGACTAGGCAGGTGCAGCCTGGAGCCGGGTGCAAGGCACTGCCACACCAAGGGCACTCTGCCATCTCCTGGAAGACGGGCAGAGAGAGGAACAGCAGCTAGTGCCTGGCTCTTCCTTGGCCCGGGTGGGCAGCCAGAGCTGGGGATGGTCCGTGAGGCCTTGCCCTGGTTGGGGGCAAATCCCTCACTCCTTCCCTCGTCCCCCCCCAGGGCCCAGCTCCAAGTTCCGTCACACCCTGGGTACGGTGCTGCCCCGCGGCACCCACATCACCAACCTCAAGGGGCTGAACCTCACCACGCCGGGGGAGAGCGACGGCGTCTGTGCCAACCGGCTGCGCGTCGCTGTCCCGCTGCTGTCAGCAGGCGGGCAGATCGCCGTGCTGGAGGTAGGTGTGCGGCGGGGCTGGGCGCTGCTTGGATGTGCCATGGCATGGGCGTGGCCTGGGCCCTGGGAGGGCCAAGCTTCCCTGCCAGGGTGCCTCCACCCTGCCCCCACTGCCAAAGGGGAGCGCCTGGCGGCGCTGCAGAGACTGCATTCCCTGTGGGGCTGAACTCCCTGGTGTGGGGCCGGCCCCACTCTGACAGCACAGTGAGCTGCGGGCACATGTCCCCGAGATCACACATGTGGGAAGGGGCACTCCCCTAGGTGGTAGCAATAGTGGTTCTGGAATCCCCTCACACTGCTGCCACCACAGCTCATCACGCAGTGCCAAGGGAGGATGGCGCTGAGGGGCGGAGGGGAAGCGAGGCCTGGGGATGGGGGTGAAGGTAACCAAGCTGCCGCACTGTGTTGACTGTGGGACTGTGCTGCAGCTCTCCAAGCCAGGCCGGCTCCCCGACACGTCCGTGCCCACCATCGAGAATGGGACACCGGTTGCAGACTTCTGCTGGGACCCCTTCGACCTGCAGCGCCTTGCGGTTGGTGCGTGAACTCTCTGTCCTCCCCTAAGGCCTGGCTCCGCGCTGCCAGCTGCGGGGGAGTGGGGCTGTGCTGCTGGCCTGGGAGAACTCTCCTCATTCCAGGCCCATGTCCAGGGCTGTTGGGTGCTCTCCTCCTCCCAGGACACACTGTTACGATCGGCAGTCCCTCTTTGCTGTCCGTCTCTGGCACCTTCCTCCACAGACCTCCAACACGCTTTGTAGACCTTCAGTGAGCCCTCAAGCCCTTCCCCCACCTCACCCATAAAGAGAATCTGTGTAATCCCATTTTCCAGGTGGGGAAACTGAGGCACAGTTTCAGCTAGGTGACAGAGCCAGGAGTAGAATCTCTTAATTCCCAGCCCTGGGATCAAGTCCCCCTGTTCCCCGTTACTGCTGGATCTCCTCTTATAGGCTAGTGAATTCCTGATCTTTTGGGTAATCGCTGCATGTCATGGAGCGCTCGGGTGATGGTCTGGAACTTTCCCCCTATGAAGCCAGTTAGGACTCCGAGGGAAAACGTCCTCTCTCCATACACAGCCTGTCTCCAAGGCTAGGAGCTTTAGAGGTTCCCGCTTCCACCTTCCTGGGTCTGACCTCGGAGCATTCAGCACCTTCTGCCCCTCCGTGCTCTTCCCCTCAGCGAGCCTGCCGGGGAGGGGGAGGGGGCTCCTGCACCCCAAATCCACAGTCAGACATGACTCTCAGCCAGCCAGTAGAACAGAGGTTTATTAGATGACCTGTACCTGGTCTAACACAGACCATACAGAGAACGTGAGCCCTCAGCTGGATCCATTTTGGGGGCCAGAGAGCTAGCAAGCCCCTCTGCCCTTCCCTGCCTGACTCCAGCTAGCTTCAGACTCCCTGGCTCAGCCAGGTCAGGTGACCTCCCTCCCCCACTTGGAGTCAGATTACAGCTTCAGGTATGGACACCTGCAGAGAGGGGAGAGGGCGTTGGTTACTTGCTTACACTGTCTCTGCTTTGCATCAGCTACACATCCTTATCCCTTCACATAGACGCTCAAGAAATGCACAGGGGAAACTGAGGCACACACACAGTATTCCTACTACGTCACACTGCATGAGCGGTGTGGTCTTGTGGTTGTATCTGGACCCATCGGGCGGGTTGGGTTCTAGTCCCAGCTTTGCTGGTGACTTGCTGGGTCGCCATGGGCCAGTCACTGCTGCAGGAGAGGGCTCCTGTGAGACGAGGCTGATGTCACTGAGTCCAGCACCACCGACAAGTGCAGAAAGTGCCGGTTTCCCAAGTACTGTTGCCGTGGGCTTGGGGCTCCTCGGACGGGTCCCTTCCCCCGCGGATTTTAAACCAGGCCGAGCCATCTCTGGGGAATGCGGGAGGGGGAGGTTTTTAGAGATGGTTGAACATGAAGTTTCAGCGGTTTTTCAAATGTCCTGGGGGCACTCGGGGTGTGGGCACATTTCGGGTCATCCTGCTGCCCCAGCCCCTGGTCCTTCCCAGAGCACAGCTGGCATCTCTGATCCGTTAGCACCTGCCTGCTCCTGGGGCCCCCAGCACCGGCGCCCAGCACCCATTAGCGCCCGGCTCATTCTTTGTCTCTCTTTGGGCACCTCGGGTGTTCAGCTGGTGATGATGCCAAGATCCGACTGTGGCGAATCCCCCCCGGAGGGCTGCAGGAGACGCTGCTGGAGCCCGAGGCTGTGCTCAGAGGTAAGGGCCGTGGGGGCGAGGCTCCGCGTGCACAGCGGGCTGCAGTGCTCAGCCTGCCGGCTGGGTTTCCCCAACCTGCCCCGCCATCCTGCGGCACTGGGGCAAAGCTCTCCCTTAAGCCGATGAGCCGGTCTCTGAGCGGGGATCTCTCTCTCTTCCCCGAGGTCACACGGAGAAGATCTACTCCCTCAAATTCCACCCCCTGGCCGCAGACATACTGGCTTCTTCCTCCTACGACACGAGTGTGCGGATCTGGGACCTGCAGGCGGGCAGGGAGGAGCTGTGTCTGAGGGGGCACCGAGACCAGGTAGGGGCGGGGAGTGAGGCCACGGCAAAGCCATGTGCCTCCGGGGACCTGTGGGCAGAGCAGTGCCCGGTGGGGGGATGGTGAGGGGAGGCTGGTGCCCGTGGATGCCCTAATGTGCCAAGAGGCCAGGAAAAGGAGTCACCGCGGGCAGAAGAGGCCTGCAGCTCCCCCACACTGCACCAGCCCCACGCAGGAGAGGAGGGCACAGTCCGTGACATGGGGCATGGCTGTTGTTGCCGGAGAAATCCACAGGGCTTTTTAAAACGCATAAACATCTGCAGCCTGCCTTAGTCGGGGATATGGGAATCGCCCGCTGTAGGCTGCACCTTCGGACAGCTAAACCCCTCCCAGAATGCACCAAGCTAGACAGGCGTGGCCAGGAACACAGGGGACCCCTGCGGCGTCAGCTCTCAGTGCACCAGGGACCAGCCCACAGATGCACACGGGGGTAGCTCCCTCCAGATGAGCTTGGCACTGCTGAGTTCAGAACAGAGGCACTGCATCCTAACCGACCTTTGCCAGCTTGCAGCCATGCCGGCCAATGGCTCATGGTGGTAGTGCAGGGAGGGCCCTGCCCACGGCTGATCCCCGCACTCAAGACAGACAGGACCATGTTGGCAGGGGGTGGGAATCAGCACCTGCCGGGGGTGTCTGTTTGCCTGTGGGCACGCGCAGGACTGGGACCTGAGCTAAGGGAGCCCTTGTCTCTGGGGGTCTGTCTGTGGGGCTGACGGCCTTCAGGATTCCTGTCCCCAGGTGCTCTGGTTCAGGAGCACAGACCAGCCTGGCGTGCCCAGAGCCATGTCCCCGTGCCAAGCTGCGCAGGACACACTGGGAACAGGCTCCACGTGCCAGTCGGAACCGGGGAGGTTGGCATAGCTGGAGTGATTTAAACTAGTGTAGGTTCAGTGTGGGAGTGAGGCCTGGCAGCTGCAGTGCAATGGGTCAGTGGCTGTCCTGGCACGGGGCTGGGCCCCCTTCTCTGGCATGCACAGGCTGATTCAGCCAGCAGGCCCCTGCTGATTCTCCCCTGGCCTGCAGAGCTCCTTCCACTGCCCCGATCCCCTGCCCCGCTCTGCTTTAACCCTTCCAGCACTGAGCCTCTCCCAAACCAGCTCCTCCAGGTCACAGCTTGGACTGGGGGGCCCCAGCCTGCCCCGTCGCCACCAGGACCTTCCCAGCGTACCACACTCGGTAAGCCCCACACGGCCGGTGCCCAGGGCGGGGACGTGTGTGATGCAGGCAGTGGGTTTCTTTCAGATCTTCAGCCTGGCTTGGAGTCCGGACGGCCGGAAGCTGGCCACGGTCAGCAAGGATGGCAGAGTGCGGGTCTATGCGCCCCGCCAGTCCCTGGAGCCCGAGCAGGTGAGGGGTCGGGCGCTTCCTCCTAGGGGGTGGAGGGTAGGGCGTGTCGGAGCCAGGGGCTGTGCGGGGACCAGGAGGGAGCTGGCTGTGGGGCACAGGGGTCTCTGAAGGGGTGCTTGGCTGGCAGCAGGGGGAGTGGGCAATATGGGAGCAGTATGTGCCCGGCCAGTCGCGTGCCCTCTCCTGCCTCCCAGTCCCATCCCGACTCTGCCCTGTGCAGCCTGTTCCCCTTTGCCACCAGGCGGGGTCGAGGCAGCTGTATGGGGAGCGTGGGGACGTATGCTGGGAAGTCACGGTTCTCTCCCCCCCTCCACAGGAAGGCCCCGGCCCCGAGGGCGGGCGAGGGGCACGGCTGGTCTGGGT
Organism: Sternotherus odoratus; assembly: GCA_032164245.1. Classification (NCBI taxonomy): domain Eukaryota; kingdom Metazoa; phylum Chordata; order Testudines; family Kinosternidae; genus Sternotherus; species Sternotherus odoratus. The sequence goes on from JAVMKO010000010.1 coordinate 44,161,033, forward strand.
CTGTGGTGGCCGCTACCTGCTGGTGTCTGGCTTCGACAGGTAAGGGCTGGCGCTGCGTCCCCAGGCCGTCAGTCACTGCGCGGGCCACGGGCCATGGTCCCGGCAGTGCATCCACCTCCGGGGGGAAGACGGCAGCTGAGTCCACAGGCAGGCTGTGGAGCTGAACGCCAGGTGGCTCCAAATTGCACCGATGGCCGCTCCCAGCAGGGCTTGTGCCTTCAGCCAGGCTGTGCCGCCTGCTCCACAGGGCAAGGCTTCGGAGCGAGGGATGCTAGCTTCATGCCAGTGCCTGGAGCAGCATGGCACCCACGCCCTCCCCAGAGGGACCACCGGGGGCATCAGTCACCTCCTGATTGGGTTGCGTGGCTGGCCAGGCTGCAGAGTCCCAGCTTGGATAACTGCTCTGCTGGGGACGGAGCTGTGGGTTGCTGGTGGGCAAAGCAGGGCTTCACTTCCTGTCCTAAACCGCTGCTGCACGCTGGCCCTGCCATCCCATGGGGCCGCATTCATAAGGGGGGCACATACTCTCTGAGACTCCGGGGCCGGTTTGCGGAGGAAGGCCCAGGGGGTTGCTGGAGACCAGATGGGAGCCTGCGGCTGCGCCAGGCAAGGTGGGGGGCGGCTCTGCTAGCCCAGCAGGAAGCCTCGTGACCGGTGGCCCCAGCGAGGGACCCGGGAGGTAGGCCCACCTGCCATTTGCAGGAGATCTCCCTGCCGGGAGCCAGGCCTGGGCCCTGAAGCCAGCTCCATCCATCGTGCTCTGCACCTGGCCAACACCCTGGCACTGCGTCCATCTCCCTGCTGCCCAGCCTGTGAATTCCTGTGTCCCGGCTACCCCGCAGTGCCCCAGGAACGGGATTGCCCAGGGAGCAGGAGGGCGAGGGCAGCTGTGTGGCGAGCCGGCGTCGGGCCCCGCTGATCCGCGCCATGTTCTCCATGCAGCCGCAGCGAGCGCCAGCTGTACCTGTCCGACGCAGCGTCCCTGGCAGCCGGGCCCCTGGCCGTGTTGAGCATCGACACGGCTCCCTCCACCCTCATCCCCTTCTACGACCCGGACACCAGCGTGGTCTTCCTCACCGGCAAGGTGAGTGTCTGGGGGAGGGGCAGCTCAGCCATTCACATGGGCAGGGTGTCTGCCAGCCCCTCGCCAGCCCTGCTGGGGGCCGGGCATAGGAGCCAACCTGGAGTTGCAGGGCGAGGCTCCGGTGGAGCCAGGAGAGCGACTGGGGTGTTCCCAGGGCTCGGACAGACAGGCCCCATCCTAGTCTCTCCATTGTCGCTGTGGGTGGCACATCCCGGGCAAGCTCCCAGGCCTCAGGCTGTGCCAGGAGTACCAGCGGGGCTGCCCCCGGCCAACGGGCAGTGGAAGAGCCCGTGGCCTTCGAGACGGGACTGAGCAGTGTCTGGGCTCTGCCTGTCCCACAGGGCCTGGCACATGGGTGTGGACCTGCTCGCTTCGTGCCAGTAGAGCCGTATGCCCCAGAGGGACCCAGGGACCTGGCTGTGCTCTCCGTGCAGTCAGCCCTGGAGGGCTGGGGGCTGCTCCTCCTCTGGGTCCTGCCACGGGAGCCTCCCCGTGGCCCATTGCCTCCCTCCTTGTGGCACCGTGGGGCTGCCCCCTGGCTGGCTCGCCACGCGCTGCACCTCCACGATAGCGCCAGGCCTGGCCGCACCCCGTGTGTCGCCAGCTCTCCCCTCACGTGACTTTCCTCGCCCTCGGCGTCTAGGGTGACACCAGAGTCTTTGTCTACGAGCTGCTCCCCGAGGCGCCCTTCTTCCTGGAGTGCAACAGCTTCACCTCCAGCGACCCACACAAGGTACGGGGCTGGGGACGGGGGCTGGGCAGAGAGGGAGCAGGGTCACCTCTGCGGTGCCAGGCTGGCTGCCCGCTCCCAAAGGCAGGGGCTCCTGCCACCCCCAGTTGGGCTCTGCCTGTGCAGTGTGTACCCTGGACTCCCCCAGCCGAGCGAGGCCTTGGGGGCGGCCTGGAAGCGCCTCTTTACTGCTGCCTTCCTTGGCTGGCGTCAGGCTTCTGCCAGGCTGGGAGGATGGGGCAGCCGGATCTCCCAACGGCTGACGAGTGCAGAGTCCCCACCGCCTCCGCTCCCTGGCTCAGTCCTGGTCTGTGCCTGCTCCAGCGGGGTGGGGGTGCCCAGATCCCTGTGGACGGGTTGGGGGGCAATTTCCGCATCCACCCCCTGAGCAAGGAGACCTGAGCGCTCCGTGTCAGCTGTCCTGGCTCGAACGGCCCCAGGCGGCTCTGTCACATCAGGGGCACAGTCCCGGTCCGGGCCACGCCCCTACATCAGAGCCTGGCAGAGCGGGCCCAGCCGGGACCTAGCGATGGCAGAGCCCGCTGTGCCCCATGGGTCCCCGTGCAGGGCTGTCCCCAGTCACACGTTCCCCGGGGCTCGGGATCCCTGGGACGGGCTCTAACCCCTTCCCCAGGAGACAGATCCAGCCCCACCTCCCCCAGTCCTGCAGCCGGGAACTCGCCACGCCGCTCCCTTGTATAGCCGGTGCAAAGCCGACCTCTAGTGGCCGGAGGGGGTGTCCCTGCCTCCAGGGTGCAGGGGCGTTAGAGCGGAGCAATTCCCCGCCACGGCCGCTAGAGGGCCTCGTGGTGCCGTGGGACACGTGCCGGGGCACAGGGCTGTGCAGGAGGGTGGAGCTGCCCGCCTGTGTCTGTGTGCAGGGGAAGCCCCTGGGCAGCGCCCCCAGCCCCATCCTTGGGGTCCAAGCTGCCAGCTGTCCCCCAGCTGCTGGAGTCTGCAGCAGCCCCTCTCCCTGCACCCTGGCCGGGGAGGAGGGGGGCAGCAGCTCCACATCCCTCCCTGGGCATGGGTGTCCATGGGCGGGCACCGGGGGCCTGGCTCTCCACGCTGTGGGGTGTGGCACAGGGAGGGAGAGAAAGGGGCTCTGAACCCCTGAACTGCCCTTCCTCATGCTGAGCCCAGGGACTGGCATGGTGAGCGTTACCCACATAGGCAGTCCACAGACCAGTCCCACAGGGGCAGGGCCTTTCTCATGGGCATTGGGCACCTGGGTTCACAGCCCAGGCATCCCAGACTGCACCAGGAGCCCTGTGACACAGGGTTCTATAGAGCCTGTGCTGGGGAGGGGCGGAAGCGGGAGGAGAGGGTGGGGCCAGGGGGCAGTGCCATCCTTTGTGTGCCACCCCATGGCACTTTTTGCAGGGGTTGGGATGCCAGGCTGGGCTCCTGTTTCAATTGGGGTGAGGATGTTCTGCCTCCATTCAGCCCCACTGCAGTGTCAAATGACTGTCAGGTTTCTTCATTTGCAAGCTGTTGTCCTGTGCTGTTAATCAGCTGCCACGTTACACACCAGAAGTGGCTGCATCTCATTGGTGGTTCGGGCCTTCCTTCACTGGCTTTCCCTTGCAGCTCTGCAGAGGGCCATGGGGCCTGACAAATCCTATGCCCTGAGTAGGCAGCGCCAGGGAGCTGGCAGCCCTGCCTGAACCTGGCCTCCTGCGGGTCTGTCACCCCACTGCCATCCCTGCCCCCGGCTGAGGAAAGCAGGACTCGGCACTATCCCCAGCACCCCGGACGTGAGATTCACAGGGGCCAGGCCCCAATGGGGGACTCTGACATCTCCCTCTCTGCTTTCCCAGGGCTTTGTGTTCCTGCCCAAGACGGAGTGTGACGTGCGGGAGGTGGAGTTCGCCAGGGCTCTGCGCCTGAGGCAGAACTCCATCGAGCCAGTCGCCTTCAGGGTCCCCCGAGTCAAGGTGGGTGGCATCGGACTCCCTAGGCTGCACAGGGGGCTGGGCCGGGGGAGTCTGAGCCCCGAGGATCTAGCCCTGCCGTGCAGCCTCACCCATTCCCTATGGGGCTGGCCAGGCCGAGCCCCTTGGCCCAGCACAGTCCCTAACCCCGGCCTTCCTCCCCCATGCAGAAGGACTATTTCCAGGACGACATCTACCCGGCCACTGCAGTGTGCTGGGAGCGGGCCCTCCCCGCCGCGGCCTGGCGCGCGGGTACCGATGGGCAGCACCGCACCATCAGCTTACAGCCCCGGGACATGACCCCAGGTGGGTGTGGGCAGGGCCAGGGGGGTGGAGGGGCCCAGAGTGCGGCTGGCCCCCAGCTTGTGCAGAATGGGTTCCATGCACCTTCCTCTTCCCCACACGCACCACCCGGCTCTGGGGCACTAGGAGAAGGACCCATCCACCCAGCTGAGGCTGCTCAGACCGGCAAACCTTCGTTGGGCTCTGGGCGGGCAGGGGGAGGAGTCCTGGGGGTCCTTGCCAGCCTCTGTGCGGGCAGGGGGAGGGTGGTCATTGCCGGGCTCTGGGCGGGCAGGGTCTGTCCCCCAGGCTCGCGTCTCTTTCTGAGACTGGCAGAGGCTGGGCGGAAGCCGTTCTCCGATGGCCCACTGTGAAGGCCAGTGAGCTCGGGGCTGGGCGGTGCCAAGGGGGGAAGGGAGGAGGTGGATGCTGATGCTGCTCTCTTCCTCCGGACCCATCTGTGCCAGTGAGCGCGGCCCCGCAGGACGTGCCATCCCGGAAATATGTGCCAGCCTCGGTCTACCTGGAGGAGAAATCTGACGAGCAGAAGAAGGAGGAGGTGGGCTGCCCCGGGGACCTGTGTGCTTTGACTCCTCTCAGCTTGGCCACCCCAGCCAGCACTGCCCAGCCAGGTCACCCTGCCCCCACAGCTACAGGCTGGACGTGGTCCAGTGCTGGGGACCACTGACCCTACTCAGTGCCCCCGCATTGTCCCCTGGAGCCCCCTCCCCATCTAGCACTGACCCTGCCCACCAGTCCCCTGGAATCCCCACCCTGCCTGGCACTGACCCTGCCCACCAGCCCCCTGGAGTCCCCTCCCTGCCTGGCATTGACCGTGCCCATCAGCCCCTTGGAGAACCCCACCTCACCACCTGTCACTGACCCTGCCCACCAGCCCCCTGGAGTCCCTTCCCTGTCTGACACTGTCCATGCCCATCAGCCCCTTGGAGTCTCCTGCCAGACACTGACCCACCAGTTGCTCCGGGGGAGGGAGGGAGTGTCTGGCACGACATGCCCACTGGACAGTTAGTCTCCATTCCGTGCCCGGGGTGGGGGAGCGGAGCCCGTATTCCCCCACCCAGCCCCAGTAACAGACCCCGTGGGGGCAGCGAGCATTGGGAAGGCCCCTTGGGTCCCGTCACAGGATAGCACCAATGCCCTGCCTTTCTCCCCACAGCTGCTGAGCGCGATGGTGGCCAAGCTGGGTAACCGGGATGACCCCCTGCCTCAGGAATCCTTCGAAGGGGTGGATGAAGCGGAATGGGTAGGGCTGGGGGGACTGCTGCTGGGGTGACGGGGGTGGGGTGTTGTGACGACTCCCCCGGGGGCGTGGGGGCAGGAGCCAGTCACTCGGTCCACTGACCATGAGGAGAGGAGAGCTGGGGCCACGGTGCTGCCTGGGCCCCCACATCCTGCTCCCCAACCCAACGGGGGAAGCTGGGCAGTGGGAACTACAGACGGTTCCCTGAGGAGACACCCTCAGGGCCCTCCGTACCCAGAGGGACTGGTGGGGCTCTGGAGGGGGCAGAGAGCGATCACACCGCTGTGCTGGGAGCCCTGCCCGGGACGTGGGGGGATTCGCAGAGGGCAGCGTGCCCAGTGAGACCTGCCACTGTGCCAGGAGACCTGCCCGGCTCCCACTCACTCCATCTATTTCTTTGTAGGACTAGCCCTGGAGGGGCGACTCCTGTCTCCTGGACCTCAATCTACTCCGTGCCAATGCTGCTGGCTCCCCACCTCCCTGCCTGGCCTTCGCAGCCCCACGCTGAGGACTTGCCTTTGCCTGGACTGTGCCCACATCCCAGGGCTTCGCCACTCCCCAGTCCAGCTCCGATCTCCCTGCAGGGCCTCAGGCCCAGCCCCAGCCCTTTCCCAAAGAGCCCAGGAAGCCGGCTCTGCGCTGGGCTCTGCCTTGTTCCCTAAGGGCTAACGGACTGAGTGAGCCGGATCCTGCCAGCTCTGTCAGGCTGCACCCTCCTCTCCGCATGGGGTCTGGCCAGGCTACGGACGCTCCGCTATCCGCTGGGCCGCCGGGCCGGGGCTGGCCATGCTGCCTGCGGCTTTGGCCAGGAGTTTATACCCTCTGCCCATTGGACCAGCCGGTTCCTCCTGGCCCTCAAACCGCCCACCCCTGAGCAGAGCTGACGTCCATGTTCTGCTTGGACCCCAGCCACTGGCGCTGTGGTGGTAACCGCAGGGACAGAGCCACCCTGGGGGCTGAAAGGCTGGGGAAGGAGAGGGCCGTGGGGAGCTGGGGGTGCTACCGTGGGGTCCAGGCCTCCCAGCCTGGCCTTTCGTAGCCACCAACCCTCCCTGTTCTCACAACACAATCTCTTCGGCCCGACTGAGCCCGGCCTCCAAACGCCAGCCCTTCTCGCAACACATGGGGCTTTAGGGGTCTGAAACCCAGGGCAGCAGGTGCCTTGAACACCTCCACAGGTCTACCCCGGAGCGCCTGCATGTGCCTCATAGTGCTGAATCGGGGCCGCCTTTCAGGCTGCAGGGAGCAAGGGCCGGACGCTGGAATCGCCCTGGCACCGCATACACCAAGTGCCTTCTCTCGCCCCGGCTGTCGCCCCAGCTGCCCCTGGCTCGCTGGCACCTGGCGATCCAGAGCAGGGGCCTGGCCAGTGCAGTTCAGATCTGAAGGCAGCCACACTTGTTGTGTCCTGTCGCCAGGCACTCAAAGCACACGCCTCCCCAAGAGGGGCACCACACCCTGGCCTCGAGGGCTGCCTGTCTGGAGGATGGGCAGGGCTCACTGGTGGGTATGGCACAGAGCAGGGATGGAACAGGCCTGGAGTGCAGCACTGCAGTTCAGGAACCCAAGGGTGCCCAGCCTGTGTGGCACTGCCAGCCCGCACCCCACCCAGCCCCACTGGAACTGCCCCTGCAACCCCACTGCCACGCCTCCGGAGCCTCCCTTCTACCCCAGGCTGGGCTTGGGGCATAGGCCGCTGCTGCGAGCGGGTGGTGCCCCCTTGGTTACAACTCGGACTCAGGTCCCAGGTGCTATTGCTGATTTCCCTCTGACCCTGGCGTTTAGTGCAGCGCCCCCATCAGCTCGGGCGGGCGGTACCCGGAGATGCTCGTCCTGCTGCTTGTAGGGTACCCAGTCTGGACGCCTCCAGGCTCCAGGGCTGCTAGGCTGGCATCCTTCCCTGGCATTGCATTTGCTCTGTGCAATATTTCACTGAGAGCCTTTAGCCCACCTAGGCAGTGTCTAGCAGAGAGCGCGTGATGTCGCCCGGTGTGTGACCTGCCTGGGCGGCGGGAGAATGTTCTCTTGGGGCGAGAGAGTCGACCTCCCCCGAGCCAAGGCCCACAGCTGCCCAGTGCTTCCTGGTGGGCCTGGCGCTGCAAGGGGCGCCGCCTGCCAACAAGCCCAAGTGCCAGAGCGGGGCTGAGGCAGTGCCAAGGCTGAGCAGGGCGGGGCTGTGCTTTGTAAGGCCCGGGATCCCGGGGGTGGGGTCTCGGGGGGTGCCCACTGGGAGAGGATGAATGCCAGCAACCCAGCGGTGGGGAGGGAAGGGGCTTCTGAAACGGCGCTGCGAGTTTTAATAAAAAATGGTACTTTCAAAAAACAACCGGAGGCAGCAAATCTCTAGTCCCTGAAAGGCAGCGCCGCAGGCAAAGCCTCCTCCTGGGCTGGCCTTCTCCCGGGCTGGGCGGGGATGGATTCTCACACCCCCTTCTTGGCTGGCTGGTGCTGAAGCTCCTTGTCGGTGCTGGCCTGTGGCCAATTCCCACTCGCCTGTCACCTGGCTGGCTTTGCGGCCCAGCTCATGGACTGTGGCTGCTGTCACTGGGCGGGTCAAGCCCAACAAGGGAGCCAGTGTGGCTTAGATCGAGTGCTGAGCACCACCGACAGCTGACTGTGCCTCCTCCCCTCGGACCCGGTGCTCCCGTGGGTGAGCCTTAACACTCACCACCGCTGTTGTGGCCAATAGAAGGTGCCTCCCAGGGCTCTGCCAGCCCTCTGGTGGGGTACAGGGGTGCAGTGGTGATACACCCCAAGCCCAGTGCATTGTCCTGCAGCCAGCAGTTTTCAGTGCCAGGCACCCTCAGCTCCTGCTAAGCATGTCACTGACACTCCGGCCTGGCCCACTTGGAGCCTGCAGGGACCGTTTCACAGCTCAGGACTCTCCGCAGCTTGGGAGACGGCTGCCCCTGGTCAGGCACTGCCTGGGAGGGGTTGGGAATCCTAGCCCTGCTACGCCTGGGCCCAGCGTGGAGTGGCTGTGCCCCTGCGGAGGTGACTCAAAACATGGAGTGGATTGAATTCAGATGTGAGGTCCTGGGAGAAGGGGAACTGGCTCCCTATTGTTCTAGTGAATGCTCTTGCCCCAGCAGGGGCAACCTACCAAAGCCCACCCCCCCGGCTGATCATTTGAAGTCTGGTTTTGTTGCGATTTGGAACCAAACCTAAACATGTTGAAATTGGACTGGGGGTCTGGCTCAGGGGTCATTCACCTGTTGAGCTGCCCCAGAGCCACGGCTGGCCTGGAGTCATGAGTGTGAGAGTCCTGGGGTCTCCAACTCGGCTTGGAGGACTTCCCCAGAGCCGGGGTGCCTGCCCAGGGTTTCCAGACTCTCGTCTCCCTGCCTGGCAGGTCGGGGCGCTGGCCTGACATCAGGCAGGGATCTGTCAACAGATGAAAACAGTTTGATTTTGACAAACACAAATTCTGACCTAAAATGTTTGGCTGGAATTTTTTCGGTTCAAGCCCAGAGTCCGAGGCCCAGACGGGACCACCGGGCGCCTCTCGGCTGATCCACGTTGGAGGCCATCTGGCCGCATGTGAAGATGTTTTTAAATGGGTTATTGTGATTCACACTGCAAGAAAAAATCTTTCCAGCTGGGTTTTATGATTAAGAACAGGTACGGCCACTCAGGGTGACCAGATGGCAAATGTGAAAAATCAGGACGGGGGGTTGGGGGGGGAATAGGAGCCTATATTAAAAAAAAATACCAAAAATCGGGACTGTCCCTATAAAACCAGGACATCTGGTCACCCTAAGCCACTGTGTGGCTCACAATGCTCCACTGCACAGGTGTTAATCACATCCGTCAGCTGTTGGCTCCCAGCATGACACTGTTACAAGTAGGGCACACACGCACCAAGGTTCTACAGCGTGAGCTTGGCAGATCAGTAGTGCCGGGCCTGGTTAGTGTTTGAATGGGGTCGCTCTAGTGAGAGTGGGCCAACCCTGCGTCTCTTGGCCCTGGAAGCAGTGACCCCGCACAGTGCTGTGCCAGGGGACGAGACTGCAGCCCTAAGGGCTCGGCCGCAGCTCGCACTGATCCCAGGGGACTCCACTCGCCAGGATCGGCGAGCCAGGGACGCCAGACAAGGAGGCAAATGCCAGTTCCCTGCTGCCCCCCATTCTCCCTGCCAGCGAGAGGGGGACGGGCCCTGCCCCCATGGCTGTGCTCCAGGGGCACACACACTCGAGGGGCCGCCGATGCGGAGTGGTGGGAGGGGCTGGTAGATCTCGCGCCGCGCCAGGACCCAAAGCTCCAGACCCAAGTGCTAGAGGTGGGCCGCAGCACGGGAGGTAGCTGGGGGGCAGGGCGTGGGGCAGGCCCCACAGCACGTGGCAGGGGGGCACTGCCGCTCGGGATAAACTAGATGGGGATGAGCGGCCGCGCTCCGCTGCAGCCACCCCGCCGTCCGCCAGGGGGCGCGCTCCCCTCTCGCGCGGCGCTCGGCACCGGCCGCTCGATGGCCGCGGGGACGCTCTGCCAGGCCCCGTCTCTATGGCGGCCCCGCGGGGGCCGCGGCCTTTCGCTCCCTGAGCCGGGGCCCGCTGCAGGACATGGTGAGCCGGGCCGGGCCCGCAGGGGGCGTTTCCCTGACTCGCCCACGGGGCTCCTGGGGGCGCCGGCCCGAGCCCCCGCGGGCGGAGAGCGGCTGAGCCGGGCCCGAGCCCGGAGCCTCCCCCGGGGTGTTCGGCGCTAGGGCCGGGACCCGACCGCCGTGTCCCGCGGCTGAGCCTGTTCGTGCCGAGGCGGCCCGGGCCGGGGGCGCTTCACCCGCCCGCCCTTCCCCTGGCTCGTCAGCACCACCGGCCACGAGCCCAGCGCCGGGCTCCGCCGCTCGCTGGGGACGGGGACCCCCCGGGCTGCGGCGTGACTCCGAATTCAGATGCCCGGTCTGGTGAAGCGCCCCCCGCCCCTGGGCTAGAACTGCCCGGGGAGTCGCCAGCCGATCCGCCTCCCTCCCCCGGCATCGTCCAGAGCCCAGCAAGCAGTGGGATCCCCTCTGGCAGCCTTTCCCGGGCGCCCATAGCCAGTGATTCCACTAGTCCCAGGGCACTGGCCCTATGGGTCCCTGATCTGCCCGGCTCTTCAGGACCCTGTCGTGTCACTGGCCGGGCTGACCCGTTGCTGGCTTTTCAGGGTGGATGCTCTGGGGGAGAAGAGCTTTTAAGCTGACCAGTGCTTGAGTTTTTGAGGGGAGGGGGAGCCATTGGCTCTCCCTATGTACCTGATGCCCTTCCTGAATGATGCAAGGCTGAGGAGTAACACCCACGAGGAAGGCCCCTTCTGTAGGCCCCTGTCAGCAGCGGGCATTTGACTGCTTCTGCTCTGTCTGTAGGCCAAGTACCTGGCACAGATCATCGTGGTGGGGATGCAGGTGGTGGGCCGGGCCTTCGCTCGGGCGCTTCGGCAGGAATTTGCAGGTAAGCACCAGTCACCGTTGCCAGCCATGTCCGTTCTAGCCGGGGGGGTGTGTGTGTATCCATGGAAATGTCATGTTGTCCTTGAGGGTGACCCCGGGTCTTGGCTCTGCCTGCAGGCACCAGGCCCATGCTGAGCTCCCCCTGCAGCCCACAGCCTAGATTTTCACCATCGCTTGTGGGAAGCACTCAGTAAAGTGCTTTAGTGGTAGCATGTTACCTGCATGGACCCAGGCTAGTAACACAAGCTGCTGCCGAGCAGGGATGGGGACCTGGGCTGGGATTCCATCACCTGGGGCCCCAGATTTGCTGTCAGATCTGGCCTCTGCCGCCTGGGGAGCAGTGATCTGGCTCCAAATATTTCCTGGGTCCTGCTTGGCGGGTACTGAGCCAGGCTTACTGTGGCCCCACACAGCCTGTAACATCCTGGAACTGAACCCAGATGTTCTTGGCTCATGTGGCCACCCCCTGCCCTCCCCTCCTGGGTGTTCCCTTATATCCATAGAGGTCCTGTGGCACTTTCCGTTGCATGTTCAGTAGCCCCAGGTAAGCTCTCCTGTGAGCGCTGTGGCTGGGTGCGCTGGGGAGAGCTGGCTGTGACTGGAGAAGTGACCAACTTGGGGTCTCTCTGAACAGCCAGCCAAGCAGCAGCCGATGCGCGGGGACGCACGCAGCCCCAGTCTGCTGCAGCCACCAGCATCTCAGGGATCAGCCTGCAGGAGGCCCAGCAGATCCTCAACGTCTCCAAGCTCAGCCTGGAGGAAATTCAGAAGGTAAAGCCACCGCTCGGAGCGGGACAGTCCGGCGATACGGCAGCAGCTTGCTGAGAGGTCAGCTCCCTTTCTCCATCTGCTGCAGCTCTGGGAGGAGATGGCTGGGTGGTGGCGTGGTTTGTTCCAGTGAATGTGTTGGCCAGTTGGGACTGTGCCTCTCTGATCTCAGTGCAGCATTTTCCTTCAGCAAGCCTGTTACCCATGGTGCATTGAGGCGCACACATCTTCCTCTCTGCCCCTGTAATCGGGGCTTTCCAGTGCAGCGGAGGGGAGAGAGGCTGAAGTGCTTGGACTTAACCCCCCAGCGAATTTGCATTCCTTGCTGTCCGAGTGTCAGTGAGTGAGGGTGACTGCTCCCTCTTCCTCGGGAGGCGGGCACTGCCATGGACGTCCCCTGGAGGGACCTGTCACTATGGCTTAGAACAGCTGGCAGCGCGCTCAAACGCAGAGCAAGGGGCAGCTAACGGTTGGTTTGTTTCCTTTGGCAGAACTATGATCACTTGTTCAAGGTGAATGACAAGTCAGTGGGGGGATCGTTTTACCTGCAGTCTAAGGTAAGTAGGGTGTTGGATGGGTCTGGGCATCTGCCTTGCTCTGTGGCAGGCTATTGGGTGGTCTCACCGGGTCGGGGGCCGGCTGGCTCTCGGGGCTGGAGACTCTAAGGCTGGCATCGCTGTTTGTGGCACTCTAATTACCCCTTTGAGCGGAAGCAGATCTTTTCAGGGGTCTTTGCCAGAGTGAAGATCCTGCTGGAAGTGCCGTCTGGGTGTCTCCATCCCCACACCTCGCCTACGTGCCCCCACGCCTCTGAGCCCCCCGTCACAGGCTGAACCCTGGGTGTCTCCAATGGCAGCGTGTCAGACCCTGGGAAAGGCCGAGTTGCCTGGGGTCTGGCACAGCGGCTGTTCGCCATCCTGTGCTCTCGGGAGCATGTAGATTGGTGGAGCAAACTGCCCTGGGCTGCAGTGTCTTTCTCGGGTTCCTCTGATGCTGCATGGTGGGGCCCGATCAGCAGCGCCCCCCTCACCCCGCCGCCGCTTCCAGTCCCAGCGTTCCCTCTGTTTTTTACATCCATGTGTGGAAAGAATTTTGTTCTTTGCACCAGTATGGAGATGAAGTGTGACATGTCACCTTCCTATTGGTGCACGTACCCCATGTGGTGGGGTGGGGATAAAGGGTTTGGTGTGTGGGAGGGGGCTCAGGGCTGGGGCAGAGGGTTGGGGTGCAAGGGGGGATGGGCTCTGAGATGGGGCCAGGGATGAGGAGTTTGGGGTGCAGGCTGCCCTGGGGCTGCGGTGGGGAGTGATGACCCCCCCCCTCACCCCTCTCTCACCGCAGCAGCTCGGGGCTGGGGGAGAGGCACCTTTCCCTGGCCATGGCAGGTCCGGCTGGGCTGAGGGACGGGCTCCAGCAGCTCTGGTGGGTCTGGGCCAGGCTGAGGGAGGGGCTCCTCCCCGGCCAAGGCAGGTCCACACTGAGGCTGGGCTCAGGAAGTGGTTCCTCTCCCCCGGTTGCAACAGGTCCATGCTGTGGCCAGCGGGGAGGGGCACCTCTCCTCACCCGAGCCCCTGCGAAGGGAGCTTAATAGGCAGCTGCACAGCTGCTTAGAGGGAACTTAGCTAGTGATGCAGGTGGTTTCTGCTGCCTCCTCCTGGCTGCCCTGTGAAGTGCAGCCATGTCCCTTGGCTATTCTGGGCCTGAGGCCCAGCCTGGGTATGGCAGCCTGGGAGGTAGGTGAGACTCACTGGAGACACTGTCCTGCAGGTGGTGAGAGCCAAGGAGCGGCTGGACGAAGAGCTCCGAATTGAGGCCCAGAGACAGAGTGAGAGAGAACAGGGGCAGAAGCCAGAGACGTAACTACCCCCCTATGCCCTCTTCTCAGCCCCTCTAAATTATAGCCAGCCAATAAATCCCCTCTCTGCAGCTTCCTCTGTGTGGTTTGGATTCAGGAGATTCAGTGGGGGAGATGGTGGGGGGGGTCACGGCCTGGCCCATTGCTTTGCGGGTAGCTGTATCTACTGCCAGATGGCCAGGGGCTTCCCCATAATGCACTAGGACAAGTGGGTAATGAGGTAGAGGGGGGAGGACCTTTCACCCTGAAACATGGCATCCAATTGCCCCCACCTGTGGCAGAGCCCAAAATGCCTGGTGCTATATGCAGCCAGCTGGCTGCCTCCCTGGGCACCCCGTGCTTTAGAACGGGATGGGCAAACTACAGTCCATGGGCCGTGTCCAGCCCGTCAGACATTTTCATTTGGCCCTTGAGTTCTTGCTGGGGAGTGGGGTTGGGGTCTCGCTTCACTCCGTGCAGCTCCCAAAAGCAGCAGCATGTCCCTGTTCTGTCTCCGACATGTAGGGGCAGCCAGGGGGCTCTACACTGGGGTGGGCAAACTTTTGCAAAATTGTGTGAAGCGCCAGGTAAGGAAGGCTGTGCCTCCCCAAACAGCCTGGTCCCCGCCCCCCTATCTGACCCACACCCACTTCCTCCCCCAACTGCCTCCCTCAGAACTCCCAACCCATCTGACTCCCTCCCCCCACCTTGTCCCATGGCTATCCCCGCCTGAGACCCTCTGCCGCTAACCACCACCGCCCAGGACCCAACCCCCCCTGCTCCCTGTCCCCTGACTACCCCGACCCCTGTCCCCACCCCTAGGACTCCCATGCTCCATCCAACCCCCCATTCCCCATCCCCTGCCCAGCCATCTGGAAAGCCCCAGCTGCCTGTCTCGGCCACTTCCGTGCAGCCCTGGAGCCAGATGCAGATGGAGCCTGGGCAGCTCAGGAACCGGATCGCGCCAGGTGCCATTTCTAAGAGGGTTTTGCCAAACTAGAGTGTGTCAAGCCACCCCTCTGTGGCTCCTTCCACGGAACAAAGGAAATGGCTGACCCAAGAAGGCTGTAACCACCCTGCGGCTGACCTGGGCCTGTCAACCCGGGAGGGCAGCGGCCCACCTGGTTTCTGGGGGCTCCCTCATAACTCCAGGGTTCAACTGACCTAAGATGCTTGGAGCATCCACAAACCCCTGCAGCCTGGTGAGCTCTGGCAGCTTCTGATCCCAACAGCTGTCAGACCCCTCCCTCCACTCCTGATCATCATAACTACCAGGCCACCCGGCAGGCGGTGTATCCCCAAAGCAGCGTGATCCTGCAGCTCTCAGGGGGATGGCAGCCCCCCACCCCGTGGAGGGTTAACTTTACCAAGTCCTGAGATCTGGCTGAGGGCGATGCCCCAGGGGGAGCAGACCAGAGGGAATAGCCCTGCCTGAGCCCAGCGGACATAGTAGATTGTTTCCATTTCCTAAGGGCTGTCGGTACCACAATGACATGCACAGCCTGTGTGGCACTGCCCTCTGTGCTGCTTGGCACGAGCCCTTCTCGGCCCCCTGGCCCTGTGCGGCGAGTGTGCTGGGCCCTCAGCTGGGCCACTGACATTCCCTCGCTCGCTGGCTGCACAGGGAGATGGACGCTCCTGAGAACACTGAGGTTCATCCCAAACCTAAGCCTGACCTGGCTGCCTCCTCTGGAGCCCCTTCTGGCCCAGGGGGAGAGACGGCAGTGTCAGGAGGTCCAGTGGCTCCCAAACTGGGGAGTGCAGCATCCTGGTTCCCCCTCTCCAGTAGCACCTGCAGGCCTCCTTGCGCTGAGTACGGGCCAGACCGGGAAGGAGGCAGGAGCTTGTTGGCCAGCGAGGCACTGAGGGAGATGGGCGGCCACTTGTCCAAGATCTCCCAGCAGCTCCGGGCTCAAACCCAGCTCTTCCCATCCCCACACCAGAGCCCTGCCCGCTGCCCCAGCAGCTCTTGTGCAACCCCCACCCGTTCCCAGCACAGGCATTGCCCATTGCTGGCACCTAAGGGTGCAGGTGCCAGGGGGAGGCTGAGATGTGCTCACAGGGACAGCACTGAGCAGGGTGGAGCCCCTGAAAAGCAATCACAGGCCGGGCAACTTGTCAATTCACTTTATTGTTTTCTTAATAAACTTCCTCTCCTCCGGAGGCCGAGAGGGGCAGTCGTGAGCGTCTGGCTTTGTTTCTTTCGTTAAACGCTATGCTAACAGCAATGGAGCTGAGAGGAGAAGGAACGTACACTACCAGAGAAAGGCACTTAGAGACGGGTAAAAGACCGAGAGCCTGGAATGTGTGACCACGACTGAAAAACAAAAGGAATACCGGCCCGGGCAGGCCTCGTCTAGCACAAAGCACATGCTGTGCTACTGTTAACCCTTTGAGTGGCGTGCTGCTCCCTCAGCCTGGGGCGAGCGGGCAGGGGTCTCTCAGCAGCCCCAGAGCCAGTAGGCGTGATGCTCGCCTGCAGCACCCAGTTGCCCCCACGGGTTGGCTCTGGGGGGCTGGCTCCCTGGCAACTTGGGGCTGTGAGGCTGTAATATCCGGACCCCGAGGGCCTCTCCTTCCAGCAGCTGCAATGGAGCTTTTGAGGTGGAGGATGTGGCCAGTGGGGGGTGTCTAGAGTCTCAGCTAGGGGGATCTCCTGGTTGGAGGGTGGCAGCAGAGCAGGGGTCCTGCTGAGGGCAGGGGAGAGGTATGCAGGACCCCCTTGTGTACCAGGAGGAGAAAAGACAGCGAGACCCCTCCTGCAAGGGGGGGTAGTCCAGGGGGGCCCTTAGGGTGAGCACTGAGCAATCCCTCTGCGGAGGAGGGAGCGTCCGAGGGGCAAGCGTGGGGACAGGGAGAGGCCAGGAGACCTGGGCGTGAGTGGTGGCTGCTTGGAGATGCCGTCCTCAGGAAGTGCCTGGGCCTATTCCTGTGGGCACAGCCGTGCCATGCCCGGGCCTAGCTGTGCCCGAGGAGCCTGGCTCTGGAGCAGCCACTCAAAGTGCTAAATTGGTCTAAAGAGTTTATGTAGCTTATCTGTCCGTAGGCCAGCCTGGCTGGTCCTGGAGTGTCTAGAATAGCTTATGGTACATGCTGCGCAGGGCCCTCCAGCCAGCACCAGCTGATGAGGCAGGCTGAGCCTACGGGCATCACCCACAATAGCTCAGTACAGCACTGTGGTGCCAGCCGGCCCACACACCTGTCCTCATTAGCCACAGCTGAACCTCCAGCCCCATGTAGTGCAGGTGCCAACCTTGCCCAGATCCACTCCCTGCTGGGGGGGCAACCACACCAGGCTGGGAGGAGCCCACTGAGCTGCATGGCATGAGCCCGGTCTGCAAGTTGTGGTGGCTCTGTTCCTTATGGGAAGGTGTCTCCCGGACACTATAGCTCCCAGTAGGCACTGCTCAGAAGGTGGTGCAGTGCCTGCTGGGAACTGTAGTCTCTTCAGGCCTGGGCCACCCCACATACAATGCTGTAACTTAGGCTGGCTTGCTGTCCCCTCACTCAGGGCAGGGCCCCAGCAGCTCACTAGCCGCTGTGGGAGGGCTGTGAGGGCACATGGCTGGGAGGGGCTGACCCATCAGCCCCCAGGAATGTGGGATAGCAGAGCCCTTCCATCAGGCTGCACCATGGGCAGTGAGAGTGGCCCAAGGCTGGGTGTGTAATTAGCTTTCTAAGGAGCGGGGTGCATGGAGGGTAGGACACCAGCTAGGGGGCGGTTATGCTCCCTAGCAGCTGACACCCATAACCACAGTGCTCTGGTGGGCCAGGCTCTGCCTCCCACTGCCCCTCCTCAGGCCCAGGGGCATCTGTCTGTCACCCAAAGCCGCTTGATTTCAGCCTGGCACTGGGCCAGCTGCTCACCTGGCTGAGGTGTCTCCAACCCGCTCCCTGGGGCAGGGACAGCGGGGGGGGGGGGGGGCGGGGGTAGCTAGGCCCAGCAATTGAGCTAGAGCAGAACATGGGGCAGCTGGCTGCACCCAGCCCATGGGCATTGCGGGGGGGGGGGGGGGAACAGGACACGGCTAGTGTGGGGGTCACTCCTCCCTGCACAAGCCACAGCCCCTGGCTGAGGATGGGCCCAGGAGCGCGCTCAGGGCAACAGCCTGCCCAGGCCACCTGCTCACTGGCAGCCGTGCCTCGGGCAGGTGGAGTGCGCCAGGGCAGGGCTAGCCACGGCTCTGGGCAGTCAGGCTGGGCTAGGGCTGGGCTGGCGAGGCCACGGGCTGGAACAGGTTGCAGCTCCTGAGCCAGTCACTGGGAAATGGGCAGTGGCTCCGTGGGGTGATCTGGCCAAAGAGGAGGAGGGGGAACCAGTTTGGAGCGCATCAGCACAGGCCTCGGGGGGGGGGGGGGGGGGGGACAGCAGGCGGGGGGCTCAGCCCCAGGCCTGATGGGTCTCAGCTGACTGCGAGTCCTTGGCAGCTGGCCGGAATGGCAGAGCTGGGCTGGTGCAGCACCAGGCTGTGGGAGGTGACCCAAGGACTCCCTGTAGTGCTGCCGGGGGAGGGGGGGCTGCAGCGATCTGTCTGCTCAGGGTATTAACTTAAGCCCTGCCCCCGTCACCCGCCTCCCCGCTGGGCTGGCCAGGACACTGAGTGAGCCAAGGGTCACAGCCAGGAAGGGGGAGCGGGGCTCCCGCCTTGCGCCCGGCCAGCCACGCACACTTGCGTTACATGCTAAGATACTAACAGAGCTGAAAGCAATCTTGACCCCTCTCCCCACCTCCCAATCGGGGGTGGGGCACGGGCGTCAGAGAGCGGCATACTCAGCCAGTATGCGTTGTCGGGGGGGTAGGTCCGGGGCAGGGCTCCCATGGGACTGGGGGTCCGTCTGTCTGTCTCAGTCCAGTCAGCCCAGGGCTGAAGGGCGATGGGGCTGCCGTCCAGAAGTTCATCATGGTCTTGTCTCGCCGGCATTTCCGCCGGGCAAGCCCAGCTGTGGCTGAGTAGCTCTGCTTCCTCCGCTGGCGCACGGGCCCGGCTGATATTCTCTGGGCGGGGGCCGGGTCAGACTGAGTAGGGCGCCAGTCGGCTGGTGGGAGCTCCGGCGGCTGGGTAGTCCCACGTGGCTGGGCTGGCTGCTTCCAGGTCAGTGCTGGGTGGCAGGAAAGCGCCACTTGGCTGCCGGGGCGCTGGCTGTGCTGCAGGCCGGGCTGACATGGGCACAGGGAGGTGGGCGCTGGGAGAGGGCCACTGGTGGCTGTTGGGGCGAGCAAGGCGCTAGAGCCGTTCGCATGGGAGCTCCTGGAAACGAGCCAGCGTCCCACAGTGGGCGGGAACCCGGGCTGGAGTGGAGGGAGCCCGCCAGCCCAATGCCAGGGCAGTGGCGATCCTAGGGTGTGGGGTGGGGGTGGGGGGGGCTTACCCCGACCCAGAGCGGAAGGTGCCCAGGGCTGCCTGTGTCATGGGGCTCGTGTCTGTGGGGTCTGCTGGCACAGTCCTCCCTGCCAGACCACATGTGATGACCAGAGGTCATGGCCAGTGCCAAGGGGGCAGCTCTGCTCAGGGGACACAGCACCCAGGAGCCGCCGGCTAGCGGGGGCAATGGACCCTTCCTCTGGGATCGCTCACCTCCACCCAGTACGGGGCTGCATGGACACCATCGTCTCCCACACAGCCAGCAGAGGGCGCTAGGACATGAGCACCTGACACTGACTGGGAGGTGGGCACGGGGCTGGGTGTTGGGACCCCAATGCAGGTGACTGCGTGGCTCAGGCCTCAGGCAGGGGCACCTGGTCAGCACCAGGGACAAGGGCCCGACGCGGGACCGGTCAGAGTGGGGGGTTGGGTGAGATAAATAAATAGCGGCGCCTCCCGCTGCCTGAGGCCTGGGGCAAGCAGTCCCCAGGGAGAGATGGGGGCGAGGGCACGCCAGGCTGAGCCTAGGGCCCCGAGACAGCTCCACAGCCCCATTGCTCCCAGAGCCTTAGCTGGTCCCTCCGCAGTCGTCCCTCTCTAGCGCCCGCTCTGCTGCCACAGTCAACCCCGGTGCCCCAGCCCGGCACCTGCCAGAGCCATGAGCCCGCTCCTGCTGTGTCCTGCACCAGCGTTGGCACCCCAGAGAGCCAGCAGGAGGCGCTAGGGTGCAGCTGACCCAAGGAGGGGGCAGTCAGCTGTCTGGGGGGTCCCACGAAGAGGCCTCTGGAGCGGCCTGTGCTGGGATGGGGATTATTGCTATTCTCAGAAGAGTCAAACTCTTCTTTCGTGAAGGGTCCAAGCCAGACCCAAGCGGCAGTCGCAGGGGGAAGGGGGAGGAGGGCTGGCTCCCCCCAACCCCACTGGCAGATTCACCCGACGCCCGGGCCAAGGTGGCCTCGTTTTGCGTCTGGGCTTCGTTCATTCAGTTCACCACGGCCGGCTTCAGCAAGACGGAGCCAGGGGGGATCACCACCCAGCCGGGTGGCAGGGCCTCGGGGCTGCCCATAGAGCTCACGCCAGTGGACAGGTCCAGCACCGCGCCAGGCAGCAGCGGCAGGCTCTCCGGAGCACGCCTGAGCCGCACCCGCTCAGTCCTGTCGCACGAGTCTTTGCGGCTCTCCGGCCCCTGAGCTTTGCCCGCTTTGGCCACTCTGGTGTTACCCGCCTGGCACTTCTCCATGTCCATCTTGCCAGCAAGCAGGGACACCACTGGCAGCCCCAGCCCACCGGCCCCAAAGGGAGATGCCAGCAAGGGGTTCTTGGCCAAGTTGAGCGGCGCCCCATTGAGAGACAGCACAGGGCTGGGCAGCCCCGGCAGCGCAGCAGAGCCCACGGCACCACAGGCCAGGGTGCTGAGGTCCAGGGGCCCTGGGGCCAGGGGGATGGGCAGAGAGGCGCCCAGGCCAGGCAGGGCGTGCCCGCCAAAAAGGGCGGCCGGGTTGGGGATGATGAGCTGCGCCCCGTTGACGTAAGGCACTTCCGCCGAGGCGACGGGGGTCTTGGGAGGCTGCTGCAGTTTGAGCAGCTCCTGCTGCTCGTGGGACACGAAGTGGCCGTGGGCCTTGATGTGCTTGCGCAGCGAGCTGGGGTCCGTGTAGCGTTTGTGGCAGCCGAGCATCTTGCAGTAGTAGGGCTTGTCCACGTAGTGGGTGCGCGTGTGCTTGAAGCGATCGCTGGAGTTGGAGTAGCGCTTGCTGCAGCCCTCGTAGGGGCACATGTAGGGTTTCTCGCCTGCAGGGGGACACAACAGTCATGGGCTGCCGCAGGCTTCTTGACCCGGCATGCCACGGGGCCTCTGCCACCTGGCCACGGGCTGCCACACCCAGTGTGCCACGGGGCCTCCCCCTCTGGGCCACAGGCTGCCTGGCCCGGCGTACCATGGGGCCTCCACCGCCGGGCCATGGGCTGCCCTGATTCTGACTTGTGTGCGAGGGGGTGTCACCCAGGCCCCCCCTCCCCATCCCGACACTGACCTGTGTGGGAGCGGTTGTGGATTTTAAGGTTTTCCAGCCTGGAGAAGCTCTTGTTGCAGGTTGGGCAGCGATGGGGCTTCTCATTGGTGTGGGTACGAATGTGGATCAGCATCTTGTACCTGCCTCAAGAAAAAGGAAACCCAGCTGAGGTGAGCCGGCCTGGCAGGGCGCCCAGGGGAGACGGGGGCATAGCTGGGGTGAGCCCGCCCAGGACGGGGCTTAAGGGAGAGGGGGGCCCAGCTGGGGTGAGCCAGCCTGGTGGGGTGCTGTGGGACTGCAGCTGCCATGGGCACCCAGGGAGCTGATGGAACAGTGGACACACCTTGGTCACAAGACACACAAATCACCACAGCCCCAGGGGGACTGCCCCCAGCTCGGAGAGGACATGGACTTGTCCAATATCATATATCCGGCAATCAGGGCAGAGCCCAGATCTGACCCTGCCCCCCACTGACCCTGCCCCCCACTCATCCTGCCCCACAACCACCCCACCCAGATCCCTCCATCCCTGTCCCATAACCCTGTAACTGCCCCGCAACAAACCCCCAATTCTGCCCTTTAACCACCCGGCCCCGATTTCCCCACCCAGTAACGACACAGCCGTGATCTGCCCCATCCCTGCCCCTTAACTGCCCAGCCCCGATCCCCACCCCACCCCGGTCCCTTCCCCCTAACAAGCCAGTGTGTCACTAACAGTTGTTGGTGTAATTGACACACATGGTTCCCTGGGAAGCCGCAATCTGCCTGAATCTCTCCTTCCTCTTCCCTCCCCATGGTCTCGGGGTCCCGAGCCGTGTCTCCTGTCCCAGTCTCAGTGCCCCCGGCCCCCACCTGGCATTGAAGCCCCGGCCATGGCGCGCGCAGCCCTCCCAGTGGCAGCAGTAACCCGCGTCCTTCTCCGGCTTGACGTGGAAGTCGTTGACGTGATCCACCAGGTCTTGGAGCAGGTCGAAGAGCTGGTTACACTGTGAGGGGGCAGGGCTGGGTCAGATGGTGGCTGCAGAGGGAGCCCCAATGGGTTTGGCTGAGATGACACACGGGGGGCCCGGCTGGGGGAAGGGCGGCTGTAGGGGCCCGGCTGGGGAAGGGGTGGGTGGTCTCATGCACGGCAGGAGGGATTGAGTGGGAAGTGGCTTGGGGCCCCCGAGGACTGGTCAGGATGTACCCACCCCTCCCTGTCACTCCCTGGCCCAAACCCACCACAGCTCCGGCTGGCCCCGGAGGCTGCAAGTGCCGGGTGAAGGGAGCGTGACTGGGAGAGGTGGCCCCTAGAGATCCCCCAATGGCCAGGAGGGGCAGTGTCCCAAAGACCGGTCCCAAGGCATGTGCCACGCAGCCCCCTCCGCCCCACAGCACGCCCCTCGCAGCCCCCTCCGCCCCACCCCCTCCGCCCCACAGCACGCCCCTCGCAGCCCCTCTGCCCCACCCCCTCCGCCCCACAGCACGCCCCTCGCAGCCCCCTCTGCCCCACCCCCTCCGCCCCACAGCACGCCCCTCGCAGCCCCTCTGCCCCACCCCCTCCGCCCCACAGCACGCCCCTCGCAGCCCCTCTGCCCCACCCCCTCCGCCCCACAGCACGCCCCTCGCAGCCCCCTCTGCCCCACCCCCTCCGCCCCACAGCACGCCCCTCGCAGCCCCTCTGCCCCACTCCCTCCCCCCACATCACGCCCCTCGCAGCCCCCTCTGCCCCACCCCCTCTGCCCCACCCCCTCCGCCCCACAACACGTCCCTCGCAACCCGTCTGCCCCACCCCCTCGCCCCACAGCACGTCCCTCGCAGCCCCTCTGCCCCACCCCCTCCGCCCCACAGCACGCCCCTCGCAGCCCCTCTGCCCTCCCGCCCCACTGCATGCCCCTCGCAGCCCCCTCTATGACGTAGATGTCAGGGGATTTACCCTACACAGGACTGGGCCCAGGGGTGTAGCCCCCCTCCCCCCCGCCCTCCCAGCCTCCCAGGACTCAGCTGCCCCCCTCACCTTGGCCCAGCGACACACCAGCTGCTGCGGCAGGGACAGCTCCGGGGAGAGGCGCTTCTCCTTGGCGGGGGTGAGGAAGGCCGAGGCCGGCAGGTGCAGGGCGCCGCCCGAGCCCAGGGGCAGGAAAAACTGGAAGGAGCTCGGGAGGCCGTCGATGTAACGCAGGGACGGGAAATCCTGTGGGGGGAGAACAAAGGTGCTGGGGCAGAGACACGGGCTGGAGCAGGGGGCTCGTGGGGGCAGGGCCGGCGACAGGGGGGTACTACGGGTACAGCTGTACCGGGCCCCGGACTTTAGGGGGGCCCCGGTACACAGCTGTACCCGTTGTGTCCCCCCTTGTCGCGGGGCCTGGAGAGCGGGGAAGGGGCGGGGAGGCGGCGCGGCTCCCTCCGGACGAGCACGCCTGGCCCCAGCAGGAGCAGAGAGCCCGGCCGGCGGCAGCGGCGCAGTCGGGGGGGGGGGGGGGGAAGGGCGGGGGGGGGGGTGACAGCAAGGGCGGCTCGCGCCGCTCCCAGGCTCTCGCTCCCGCTGCCGCCAGCTGTCAGCTGGGGGGGGGAGCGCCGGCTGGGCTGGGGGGGGGCAGCTGGGCTGGGGGCTCCCCAGCCGCTGTCGGCTGGGCTGGGGGGGGGGCCCGGCTGGGCTGGGGGGGCCCCCAAACTATCAGAGTAGGGGGCCCCCAAATTTCTGTCGCCGGCCCTGTGTGGGAGGTCTGGGGAGGGTCAGAGACACCGGCTGGAGCAGGGAGTTTGGGGGGACAAAATTGCCCCATCCCCCCTGCCTCGCAGCCCCCTCTGCCCCATCCCCGCTCCATCCCACAGCACACTCCTCACTGCCCTCCCGCCCCAAGGCATGCCCCTCTGCAATGTAGATGACAGGGGATCCACCTTGGGGATCAGGAAGGATGTTGCACAACTGGAGCCCAAAGCTCTGCAGTGAAATGGGCCCCCAATCCCTCTGCCCCAGCTGGGGCCAGCTCCCCCCAAGCTCTGCTGCACCGCTACCCACGCACCCCACATGGGCCTGGCAAGCCACCCTTCCCCTGCCCCCACCACAGCCCATCCCTCTCCCCTCCCCTCCCTGGTGGCCCAGCCCAGCGGGGCCCAGGGCCGTAGGGGGGCAGCCCTCTGGAAAAGGCTCCTCATGCTGAGCCGGGGGAGGAGCTGCCGCCGCAGTGTC
The DNA here is from genome assembly GCA_032164245.1 of Sternotherus odoratus. Lineage (NCBI taxonomy): Eukaryota > Metazoa > Chordata > Testudines > Kinosternidae > Sternotherus > Sternotherus odoratus. The sequence continues at coordinate 44,184,898 of JAVMKO010000010.1, forward strand.
CCCAGCCCCCTTCCCAGCAGCTCCCCCCTCTGCCTCAGCCAGCCCCTGCCGTGGTGCATCACTTACATGGGGGGTGGGGGCCATGGGCAGGTCCCCGTTGCCCTGGCGCTCAGGGGACAGCGAGGTGCTGCCGCCGGGGGAGTCCGGGCCGGACGGGGGCGACAGACTGAGGTCCAGCAGGGGCGTCGAGGAGAAGCGGGCGTCCCGTTTGTCGCGGCACTTGGAGGGCAGCAGGAGACCTGGGGGGCACAAAGCCAGCGGGTGAGCAGCCTTTCCCCACCACTGCAACGCAGTCACCTCTGGGGCGGGACGTGGCAGCAACCCCCCCTCTTCCCCACTCCCTGTGCCCAGCCCACCGCTCATGGCCTCCCCCAAGGGATCCCAGTACGGCCTGGGGGACCCCAGCCACGTGGGCCCAGCCCCAAAGGCACATGGCCAGCAGGGGGCAGAGCGCGCCCCAAGGCTCTCTCACCACTGGCCCCACCCTAACAAGACTGCCTGCAGGTGGCGCCCCCTGTGTCCGTACCAGAGGGTGCAGGAAGGCAGTCCCCCCGGAGGGAGCCCTGGACGCCCCTCCCCCTCTCACCGGCCGGCGGGGAGCCAGGCGAGCCGGGGCCCATCAGCATGGCGCCATCATCCTGGCTCTTGAGCTCGCGGTGCAAGGCCCGGTACTTGGTGCTGCCCAGCGTCCGCTTCTCCCGTGCCGCCCGCAACTTGGAGATGCTGATCTTGAGGTCGAGGGGCTCGTCCAGGGAGTGCATGGTGCCCGGCGTGGCTGCTAGCAGCGTCCTCCGGCAGGGAGAAGATGGCGTCCTCTGGGGCCTGCTCCCCCTGCAGCCCGGGAGCAGGGGCAGGATGCAGGGAGGAGGGGGGTGCAACCTGCAGGGAGGAGGGGGGTGCATTGGGTTGTGCCGCCGTCTCAGACCCACACAGGGCCACCCGTGCACACCCCCCCCCCCCCCCCGCACACAGCCTGTCCCAGCGGCCACAGGATCGGGACCAGGAACTCAAAGACCTGCCACCAGGAGCCCCCCCCCCCCCTCAAACCTGCCACCATAGATGCTGGAATTGGGGATGCTGCAGCACCCCAGTTTGAAGTGGTTTCCATCATACCCATGGTTTACAGTTTGGGTCAATGGCTCTCAGCACCCCACACTGTACACATTGTTCCAGCCCCCCTGCCCCAGCCCGCTGCCAAGAGCCACAAATCCTGCCACCAGGAGCCCCCCAAAACTTGCTGCCAGGCCTGCCCTTAACAGGGGGCTGGGAAATGAAAGGACAGAGTCTGGAGGAGGAACAGGTCTATGTACAAAAGTAGGACACTGCGGAGAGGCCTCCCCCCCCCCCCCCCCAGCTCTGCTGTGCCCCTCACTCTCGACTTGCAGCCCCCTGCTAGCCCAATCCCAGGATCCCCTGCACCCGCTTTTCACCAGACCTCCAGAGCTGACAGACAGGTGCAGTAGGTGGCACAACACTGCCCTGCTGCCCACCCCATCCAGCTCCCTCCCCTGCCCAGTGTCCAGTACCCCCCTCCCCCCATACGCAACCCGCCACAGGCAGAGTCCTGGCAGCTTCTCACCACCCTGGCTGTGTTGGAGAGGCCCAGCTCCTGATCCTACATTTTCCATGGCGCCCCATGCCGGCTCCCACTGAGCAGGGGCGGGGGGCGGGGCGGGTCCTGTGATCAGTGAGGATCAGTGAGTGGGTTCAGTGACCGTCTGCCTCGCCCAGCCTGCCAGGTGGGGAGGAGAGGACGGGGCCAGAGGCAGCCGGCAGAACTGGCTTAGCTAGTCCAGAGCCGGGCTGCAGGCCCCCCCCCCCCCCCTGTGACCCGTCTGGAATTACAAGCAGCTGTTTCCCCTCTGCCTGCAGCAGCCACAGCTCAGGGGGCAGCGCCAGGAGCCGCAGGGCTCCGCAGGGGTGGGGCCCGGCAGACACCAGCGCAGTCACATGCTGGCCCCTCTGCTTGGCGAGGTTCCTCGGGCCTGTGCGGTGCCCACAGACACCAGGGCAAAGCCAGGCCCAGTTTGGAGGGGCTCTGGGAAAGCATCACAACCGCTCTGCCCCTGGGGTTGTCAGGTGCTTTGAGATCCTCGGCGGGGCCATGCTGGGGGAGGCAAAGCTCTGCCAGCTGGGAAGGGAGCCAGCCCAGGGCCTTGCTGCTCCTGCCCTCCAGGGGGAGATTACAGCACATCACGGAGCTTGCACAGCTGGAGCTCAGCCTGCTCTGGGGGCACAAACTCCCACAGCCTAGGGCTCTGGGCAGGGAAGGCCGGGGGAGTCTGAACCAGGCCTGTGCCGGCCAGGTGGGAGCCCAGAGCTGGGCTAGAAGGGGGCAGCAGGCGCCTCCCTATCACCACCAGCCCAAAGCTGCTGGAGACAGGAGGGGATTCAGCTGGGCAGCTGAGAGCCAGCTGGGAGCAGCCTGGGGCCAGGCAATGTGGGAGGAATCCTGGAGAGTGGAGCTACACAGGACCATGTAGTTGGGGGGACACCATGGGACTGGGGAGTATGGGGGGGCAGCACAGGGCTGGAGAGTGTGAGGGAGGAGGAGTCGGGGGCTGGACAGCAGGGGAGGCAGCCTGGGGCTGCAGAGCGGGGGGGTGGGGAGGGACTGCACAAGACCAGTGGGGGTGAGGGGGCAGCATGGGGCTGGGGAGTGGGGGGGGCAATAAGGGACTGGGGAGTGGGGGTAGCATGGGCCAGGTGCACTGCTCATTTGAAGGGTTGTGGGGGGAGGTTAGGAGTGGGGGATGGGCAGACCCAGACCCCAGGCTGGCCATGCTGGGCACCATGAGGCTTGCGATGAGCTTAGGCGCCCCAGGGCCTGGCTGTGGTCTGGTAGCCAGTGGGAGAGGGACCCGCACCCCTTCCTACGTGGCAGGGACCAGCCCAGGCTCAGCCCAGGGACCAGGCAGCAGACCATGTCCCCCCCCTCCCTCCCCCCAGCCTGTCACATTACTGAAATAATTTGGGTTCCTATAGATCATTGGTGCAACCAAGGTCCTATAGTGGCACCAAATCTTATATACAGGGGGTTATGATGGGTGTCTATGACCAGGTTATGGATCGCTGATTATGAATATGCCATTGATATGTGTTTATCAATTTTGTAGTAGAAGTTATGAATATTGGCTCTGGACTGTCTGTCTCTCCAAATATTGTGCTCTGCTGGGGGGGACATTCCACAATACTGGGCGTCAGCTTTGCTTGGGCTGCCTGATGGCCCATTAAAGGACCATCAACTACACAATGAACTTTGTCCACACCCGAGCTTCTCCAAGAATGTCGCCTGTCTGGCCAGAAACTGAATCCTGGAGAGTCTGGTAATTGACCATGTGACTATGAACCTCCATTTTGCAACTGGAGTCTGCATAAGTAGAAGGGGGGTCTTTGCCCACAAGAGGGAGTCTATAAAACCTGGGAGACACTTCCTCCATCTTTGTCTTCTACCTCCAGTCTTCAGCCTGCCTTGTTTCCAGCTCTGGATGGAACTTTGCTACACAGGGGAACTCTGGCCAAAGGGTGCTGACCCATCCCTGGAGAGGATGCTTTGCAGAGACTGTGATTTCAACCTGCAGTTATTCTACCTTTGCCGCAAGCCTGAACCAAGAGATTTGCCATTACTGCATGTAATTGATTTCTTTTAACCATTCCTAACCCTCACCTATACCTTTTTCCTTGCATAATAAACATTTAGATTTTAGATTCTAAAGGATTGGCAACAGCGTGATTTGTGGGTAAGGTCTGATTTGTATATTGACCTGGGTCTGGGGCCTGATTCTTTGGAATTGGGGAGAACCGTTTTCTTTATTTGGGGTATTGGTTTTCATAACCATTGGTCCCCAGGACAGGTGGCTGCTGGTGGTGATACTGGGAACCTGGAGTGTCTAAGGGAATTGCTTGTGTGACTTGTGGTTAGCCAGTGGGGCGAAACCAAAGTCTTTTCTGTTTGGCTGGTTTGGTTCACCTTAGTGTGGAAAACCCCCAGCTTTGGGCTGTAGTTGCCCCTTTGGAAGCAATCTGTCCTGATCTGACACTCACAGTTGGATCCCACCAGGAACAGCACCGTCAACGAGAGGCGCCCACTCCACAGCCTGCCCCCTGCCTTCCAGCCCCAGCCCGCGCCAGAGCCAGCCCAGAGCCACTCGGCTCAGACCAGGCTGGCCATGCTGGGCACCATGAGGCTTGCGATGAGCTTAGGCACCCCAGGGCCTGGCTGGGGTCTGGTAGCCAGTGGGAGAGGGCCCCGCACCTCTTCCTACGTGGCAGGGACCAGCCCAGGCTCAGCCCAGGGACCAGGCAGCAGACCATGCCCCCCCCCCCCTCGCCCCGATCCTCAACAGCCCCCAAAGGGCTGCTGGGCTCTCCCTGCTCCTGGCTGGGGGCAGCCCCACTGGGGGGGGGGCAGGGAGGGACACTCCTCCCCCCCGTCCAGTGGCCCCCTGTCTGGCTGTGCCGGGCACAGGGAAGGGGAAGGAAGGAAGTAAATATTTATCTCCGGCAGTTCAGAGCCTGGGAAGGTTCCAGCTGCATTCACTGCCCCCCCCCCCCCTTTGGACTGCCCTGCCCTGCCCGGGGCCTCTCCCTGGGGCAGGGGAGGGGACCTGGCAGGCCGCCAGCCGTCTGCTAGCTGGTTTCTTGTGAGCCTGGCCAGACGGGTTCTGTGCTGCCATCCTGGGCTCCTCTGGGGATGCCACAGCCCATCCTCCCCCACTCTCTCCCCGTCCCCCCCAGCCCAGGTCTGGCTCATTTCCTGCCTACTTCCTGCTGTTGCCCTGGCCTGCCCACACACATGCCACCCCCGCCCTGTGACTCAGTTTCCCCACCAGGCCGGGGTGTGTGTGTGTGTGCAGGACGGGGCTCTGCTGACGACCTTGGGCCAGCTAAAGCAGGGTCCTGGACACCTTTCCTTAGCAGGGAAGGGGCATCATTGATCTGGTGCCCACCATCTGTGAGAGCAGGGGCATCATGGGCAAGGCCCATCGCCCAACCCAGGGGCTTCTTGTCCTGCCACTGCCCTGGCGTCTGCCAAAGCCAGTAGATCCGAGAGCGAGATGCCCAGCCCTCACCCTCTTCACCTCCCTCCACGTGGGATGCGCTCAGATCTGCAGACCCCTTTATGGGAGTGAGCGGCCCCACACCCTGTGCTGCCCGCAGAAGGACTGCAGGGAATGTGCCACAGGCCCCCCCAGACCCATGGTACCCAGACCCAGCCCCCACCAGCCCCATGGTGCCCTTCCCTAGTCCTGCCCCATCCCCATGGTGTCCACAGCCAGCTCCCTCGGCTCCTCAGCAACGCTGCCTCTTCAACTGCCCCAGTTCATCCCTGCTGCACCCACTGGGTCAGCCCTGCAGCACCCCTCCATAGCCCTCCAGCCCCCCCTTTAGTCCCCCATTGCATGCCCCCAAAAGGTTGCTCACCCCCGCCCAGCAGAGACTGGACAATGCAGGGCGCTGTGTACACACCAGGCCTGCTACACCCCACCCACCCCAGCTCTGCCGTTGCCCCTCAATCCCAACCCAGAACCCCTGCTGTCTCAGCCCTGGCACCTCCCCCCCAGCCCTGCCAGCCGTCCCCCCCCCACCACCACCACCACCATGCAGAGCATGGTGCCCGTGCTGGCTTTGGAGATGAGTCTGTTTTGCAGCTGGCTGAGAACAAGGTGCTTGTCTCAGCTGTGATCTCAGCCAGCTCCTCCGAGAGCCCAGGGCTCACTAGCGCCCTCCCCTGGGAGCCCCCTAAAGCTGCCTCCTCCCCGTGACCCATGCCAGGCCCCGACTGCCAGGACCTGAGTCAGGCATGGGGAGGGGGGCCACGGAGCCAGCCTGGGGCCAGGCTGGGATATCAGGGCTTGGGCTGGGCAGGGGCTGGCACAGCACTGGGCAGGGACACTGGATGGGCGCAGTAGAGGGGCAGCAGAGGGAGGGGAGGGGGCAGGTGTGATGTCCCCAGCTCCCAGCCCAGCCCCGCACCCAGCACAGCCTGTCTCAGCCCACGAGGCCTGGTCACTCCCCCATCCAGGGTCCTCAGGACCACAGGGCCCCAGTTTTGGCTCCAAGATGTTCCACAGCCCCTTCCCCCGCCCCGTGCCAGGCATAACCTCTACAGCCCCGTCCCCACTGCAGGGCTGGAGGGACAGGCCAGTGCCGCCTTCCCGGGGACAGACATCCTGGGACCGTCCCCACGACTACCATCGCAGCTTCAGGCCTCTGGCACTGACATCTGGGGTGGGGGGCTCCCTCCTCTGCCCATCGCACTGACACCCCCGGGGGTTCCATCCCACACCCCCCACTTTCTATAGGTTCAAGCAATCCCCCCCCCCCCAGGCTGTGCTCTTCCCTCAAACCAGGCTCTGTCTCAGTGGGCACTGCCCCCAGGGGGGATTGCTGGATGGGGCTGGGGCTCCCAGAGGCAGGCCTGGGCTCTGTGCCAGGCCCTGCCAGCATGGCACTGGGGGCACTCCCTGCAGTGCCCACCGGCGGTGGGCCAGGTTTATTTTCATTCTGCTCCCTCTGGCAGGCCCCGCGCCAGCCCCCCACCCTGCCTGCGTCTGCAGCTGCAGCCCAGCACATGAATGGGGGGCTCTTTCCTCTCCAGCGAGCCCAGGGCTGGCAAGCAGGAAGCAGAGACTTCCGCGGAGCCGGGGCCAGCTCTTGCTCCCCCCTGCACGTCCACTCCCCCCCCCCCCCCCGCTGGCCTCCTTCTCCCCTTCCTGGGCCAGAGACCCTGCCAGTCGTGCCCGTGTGGCACCTGTTCCCTGGCTCTGCCTGGCTCGAGCAGGCCTGTCCCTGCCCCCGTGCCCCGGCGCCCCCCACCCACACGCTGGCACCCAGCCAGGCCAGGCTCAGACGCTCTGGAATGCAAAGCTCCTCCCAGCCTTGCGTGGGGGGTGAGGACAGGCCGGGGGCGGGGGCCGAGCGCCAGGCTGAGCAGGGGCGGCAAATAGGGAGAAGCACCCCCTCCCGGAGCCCTGGCTTCCAAAGGGGGCGATAGAGCCTGTGTCCAGGAAGCCAGGGCTGGGGTGTGGGGTGTGGGACAGACCTGGGGGCAGCTGGCTGGGCTGGCAACGAGCAGGGTGAACTCACGGGAAGGCAGGACTCCTGAGCAACGCGTCAGTGGGGCAGGCGAAGCCCGGTGGCACAGACTGGCCCCGCACTGGCGGGCTCAGCAAGGCCATGGAGCCTCCCAGGTCCTTCCAGCTCCCCAGAGATGCTGGGCAGGGCTGGGGAGCCAGCCACACTGCACTGACCTGGGCACTCGGCCAGCACAAGACGCCAAAACAAGGGCAGGGGGCTGGGCTGGGCTGGGGGCTCGTTGCCACACACACACCAGCCAGCTCCAGCACCCCCTGTCCCCACCAGCCAGTACCCCCCACACCCTGTGCTCCAGACGCGCATGCAGAGCGCTCCTGTCCCCTCACAGCCCTCCCCTTCCCTCCCCTGCACACACCCCTCCACTCTCCCACATCCACTGAACAAACCCTCCCTTCCACCCCTCTCCCCTGGGCACACTCCTCCCTCTCTCCCCTGCATACTCCCTCCCCCACTCCCCTGCTGTGCATACCCCTCCCCATCCCCAATACACGCACTGGCTCCCACCCCTCTCCACTGGGCACACCCCTCCCTCTCTCCCCTGCATACTCCCTCCCCCACTCCCCTGCTGTGCATACCCCTCCCCATCCCCAATACACGCACTGGCTCCCACCCCTCTCCACTGGGCACACCCCTCCCTCTCTCCCCTGCATACTCCCTCCCCCACTCCCCTGCTGTGCATACCCCTCCCCATCCCCAATACAGGCACTGGCTCCCACCCCTCCCCCCTGGGCACACCCCTCCCTCCCTCCCCCACTCCCCTGCTGTGCATACCCCTTCCCATCCCCTGAATACACACCCCTCCCCCACCCCCTGAATACACACCCCTCCTCCCCCCCCATCCACTGAACAAACCCTCCCCTACTCTTCTCCCCTGGACACACCCCTTCCTTTCCCCCCTGCACACTCCCTCCCCTCCCCCCTGCACACACACCTCCCCCATTCCTCTTCTCCTGTGCACACAACTCCTCTCCATCCACTGAAAAAAACCTCCCCCACCCCTCTCCCCTGCGCACACCCCTCCCCTTCTCCCTTGCGTACTCCTTCCCCCATTCTCCGTCCCCTACTGTACACCCCTGCGCAGACCCTCACCGCTGCCCCCCTTCCCATGCACACCCCTCCCTTTCCCATCGCCTGCACACACACATACTCCTCCCCTCCCCCAATCCCCTGCGCGCGCGCGCACACACACACACACCTCCCTTCCCCCAATCCCTTGCACAGACACACACACACACACCCTCCCTTCCCCCAATTCCCAGCACACGCACAAACCCCTCCCTTCCCCCAATTCCCAGCACACACACACACACATGTGCCCTCCCCACAGCCCCTCCCCGGCGGGGAGTGGTGGCTGTGGTATCCCAAGGGCAGCCTGGGCTCCTGGTGAAGTCGTGGGGGAGAGGGGGAGGGGCTCCCGCTGATCATGCCCCAGCCCCACCCCCTGCTCTAAGACACCCCTCCCCCCCCCTCAAGTCTCTTGGGCCATCTTCCAAAAGCACTCAGCACTCAGGGGCTCCACTGAGAGCACCACAGAACCCCTCCCCCACTGGGAGCCAAAGGAGATGCTGGGGGTGGAGAAGCCCAACTCCCTCAGGCAGCCCCCCATGCTGCTCGGCCCCCTGCAGAGAGGCGGGGGCCCTGCGCCAGGTATCAATGTCCAGGCAACTGGAGCTGCCATTGTCTGATCAGGGGCTGCACTGATATGGGGACCAAGACCCAGACAGCTGGGCGAGGCCCGCGCTATGTCTCTTCCCCTGCCCTGAGAGCAATCGGCCTTCTGCCGCCCCCGAGACAACAGGGGAAACTGAGGCACAGTCCAGCCTCCTCAAAATATTACAAAATATTCCCATTTCATCACAGCCTATCCCCCCGCCTGCCCATCTGTCTGCCCGCCCAGCTGACACACTGCGAGATCCCTCCGCTAACCGCCTGTCATCCTGCCTCACCGCGGGCTGGGGTGCGGGGAGCCAAAGGAGGCAGGAGAACAGAAGAGGCGCGGTCCTCAGGGCGCTGGCTGCATTTTCCCTCACACTTAGGGGCTCCTGGGTTAGCCCCAGCACACGTGTGGGGCAGGGCAAGGGCAAGGTCAGCCTGCCTTTAGAGCCTGGCTTGACCCCATGGACAGGCGGGGGGGACCCTGCTGCCAGCCCTTGGGAGGCACCAGCAGGGGCAGGACTGGCAATGCCCAGCCTGCCCCCTGCACCCATACCTGAAGGACTCCCCAGGGCCACACGCCAGCCAGGCAGGATGATGGCACAGGGAATCCCAGTGCTGGGCACCTCCATGCCTAGCAGGTATCAAATGGGGGAGGGGACGCACCCCTTGTGCTGCCGCATCCGCCTCTGGTGGCACAGCCCTGGGTGCCAGCCTGGAGCCAGCGGGGGTAGAGGGCACTGGGGTGGGGAATGGCCAAGGCCTGTCAGAGCCGGGAGCCCGTCCCCAGAGAGGGCAAGCGGCTTGAACCCGCTGTGGACAGGAAGCAGCTGGCCCAGGGACCGGGGTTGCCCCCGAGCGGGAGTCACACAAAAGGCTGCTAGGAACTCAGTGACGCAGCACCAGTGAACAGACAGGACAGCCTTCACCCCTCCCGCTCCTCTGCCCCTGCTGCCTCTCCCCCATCCTCTGCCCCACACTTCCCTGCCTTCCTCCTCCTACCTTCCCGCTGCCCCTCCCCTGCTAACCATGCCCTTCCCCCCACATTGCCCCTGCCCTCCCTCCTCCACTGCTCCCAGCTTTTCAGAGCCAGCAGGGGGCGTTGCTGCCAGCACAGGCTGGCTGGGGAAGAGCAGGACATGCCCTGGGGGCTGCTCCTACAGACTGGGGGCAACTGACTATGGGGGGAACAGAACCCTGGGAGCTGCCAGGGCCAATCCCACCCTGCCTGGCCCAACTGCTCCCCTCAGTCCCCCAGGCCAGGTGTTGGTGGCTTTCCCGCCACATCCCAATGGGGCCCCAGCTCCACCCATCTGGGGCAGGCTGACAGAAGGCCTGAGCAAAGGCCGGTGGTTTGGCTGTGGGCCCAGAGCCTGCGCGCCAGGGCAAGGCCCGGGGCAAGGGGGAGGGGGAGCCGAGGGCCTTTCCCCACCCATTCTCCCCAGCCGGCTGGCCTCTTCCTAGATTCCTGAGCTGCTACTGGGAGCCAGCATGGGTGGGGCCCGCTGGCTGGGAAAGGGCTTCGAACCGCGGAAGAAACTACTCCCGAGCGAGCGAGCAGCTGCCAAACCAAACTGGCCCCAAAGCACAAAATTCCTGGGAACAAACCTTCCTCGAATCCAGAGGAACCGGAACAGCAAGAGCCGCCCCGCCTTGCCCCCCAGACATCGCGGCCTGCCATGCCCACCGCAGCAGGGGCAGGCTGGGGGGCCCAGAGCACGGCACGGGGCAGAGCATGGCTAGGTGCTGCCGATTCCCCCCACTCCTGACCAACAACCCGATGCCCCCGTTCCTGATCTGCAGCCCCCTACTAGCCCAGCCCTGGACTCCCCACAGCCCTGCCGACGCCCCTCACTCCTGACCCACAGCCCCCTGCTAGCCCAGCCCTGCACTCCCCGCCCAGCTCTGCCGCTGCCCTCCAGTGTAGACCTGCACCATAACCAGCAGTTCATGTCCTGTCCCCCCAGCTCTGTGGGTGACCCTTGGACCGGTGCTCTCCTGAACAAAGGGGGAAATTGTGCAGGGTTTTGTGACGTGACCAGACTCACTTTACTTGTGGTTCAGAGGTGGCTCTGGATCCAGGCGTCGTGAGATCCACACCCTCCTTCAGACAGATGTAACAAAGGGGGAGCCGGGCGTGTAAAAATGGGGCAATGGCACAAGCTGGTCTGGCCTTGCCAAGCCCATGGGCACAGGACAGGTGGCAGAGGCAGGACAGTTCAGGTGCTAAAGTCGCTCACTCACCTGTGGGAGAGACTTCCCTTCCCCCCACGCATCCTGGCCCCTCCCCTGAGCCATTTGCACCCTGCGTCTGGCTGCTTTGAAATGCCAATGCGGGCACTGGACGGCTCAACCCTGGGGGACTGAGGCTGCCGGTTCCGATCCGGCTCAGGACAGTTAGGCCACCCAACAGTCTCCATGCAGTTGGCAATGGAGCCTGGCACTGCCCTGGGGTGGCAGGCTCTCCAGAGGCCCTACAGACTGACTCTCTCCAGGGTCCCGCCAAGACAAGGGAGCCTGCGCAAGTCACCATGATCCCCAGGAAACAACAGCATTACTGCAGGGAAATGCGCCAGTGGCTGTGGAGGACGAGGGCTGGGCATTTCCATGTGCCAAACATGGGCATCCCGCTCCCCCAGCAAGTTGGTGTCACCCACTGGGGCTGCCCCGGAAATCGCCACTCTTCCATCTGAGAGCCTCGACCGCTGACTCCTCCCAGACCCCGAACCACCCACAGGACCCTGGCACACTCAGTCCACCGCCCAGCTGCATGCCTGCTTTGCCCTGGGAGCCCGTAATGTGGTCTACGAGAGCCGGGGTTTGCAGGCTTTGAGAGCAGCACTGGGGATGGGGAGGGCAGACCTCAGAGTCTGTAGCGTGGCAGCACCTCCAATGACCCCAATCCTGCTCAGCTGCCATTTGGGGGTCTTCCCCGAAGCAGTGTGGGGAAAATCATGATTGTACAGAATCAGAGAGGTAGCCGTGTTAGTCTGGAATAGCAGAGGTAACAAAGTCCTGTGGCACCTTAAAGACTAACTATAACGTTTTGAAGCATAAGCTTTCGTGGGCTAATACCCACTTCGTCGGATGCCCACGAAAGCTTATGCTTCAAAACTTTATAGTTAGTCTTTAAGGTGCCACAGGACTTTGTTACCTCATGATTGTACAGAAATCAATTCAGCCCCCATTGAAATGCAGCCACCTCTGGGCTGGGACAGGGCAGCTGTTTTAACAGCAGACAGCAACTCTCCACCCCAGCATAGAACAGGCAGGGACAGGGAACCTAAGGAGCCAGCATGCCCTGGCTAACACCCCAGCTCTTGCAAAAAGTGGCTCTCTGGGCGCCCCAGGCCGGCAGCACCTCAGTCCCCAGGTTTGTCCCAAGACAGGTGTGCCCATTACATGGGCCTAGGTGCAGGCCAGCTGTAACCACACAAAGGTGTCACATGGGGCATCGAGAGCAGGATCAGACCCTACCCCTCCCCTCCCCCCCCAAATACACACAGCACAGGGTGTGGGTCCCACTCTCCTCCCATGCACAAGAGCTCTTCACCAGGGACAGCCCACGCCCCAGGAAACAAAGGAGACTGAGCTGGGGCTGGGGCAGGAGGGAATCACACACAGGAGCCAGGAATCCCTCCAGGCCAGGACTCAGAGCACCGTGGCCGGGGATGGCCAACCAGGTGGGCACTGTTTTCAGAAGCAGCCTGTGGTTTGGAGTGCCCACGCCGGGGCTCAGTGGGGCTCCCTGTGCTCCAGCCCCCAGGGACTGGGAGCTTGTCAGGCAGGACTGCCCAGGACCAGGGTACAATTCATCTGGCCAAACCCAGGGGCGGCAAGCTCTCGGCAGGAACCAGTGCGGTGCAGAAGCCCCCGCGTGGCACTAGGAGGTGCTGGTGTACAGCTGGGATGGGCAGGAAGGGTCCTGCCTGCTCCTGGGTCCTACAAGCCCTGCCAGCATGCCAGTTGCCTTCCCCTGCTGCCCAAGCTGGCAGGAGCATGCTGGGCAGCGGGCACCCTCTCTGCAGGGGATGCCACGGAATGAGAGTCTCTCTTTGCAGCCTAGCCTGACCTCACCACAGGGCCCCGCTATGACCCCACGAGCACCGAATGGGAGCCAAGCAAAGCTGATAGGGGTTTCCCCCAGGCCGGCCGGCTCTGCTGTGGGAGGGAGAGCTGGGGACCCAGCTACCTGCACTCTGGGCATCAGCCCTGGCACGCTTGGATGGGCACCAGTGCCTAGAGTGTGCCCAAGGTGGGGGACAGCAGGAGAGCTGAGACCATGTGCCAGCCCTGCAGAGGCTGGGCACTGTGTGGGAGGAGAGACCCTCTTAACCCCTACAAGGGCGGGGCAGCCGTGGGGAGTTTCCCGGGGGCTCCCCCAGCCACCCTCCTGCTGTCTGCCTTCCCCTCTTCTCCAGTGCATGGTCCCTGGGCTTCCTCCCCTCCCCACACCCCAGCCAGCCAGCACCCAAGATGCCAGGGCTGCTAGCTTGCATCTCCAGAGCCAGTGCCCACGGCCCTGCCCTCCAGCCCCTTCCAGGTGCCCCTCCCCCAGGCCTTTGCACAATCAGCAAGCCAGGAGGTAAAGCCCAGTCTAGGCCACCATCACCACAGCACATGCCTGCTGCCCGAGTCCCCACCATATTCCCGCGCATCCCCCCACAGTTGCAAACGTCCCTCTGGGCCAATCGACACCCAGCGCCGGGGCAGGGCAGTGCATAGCGCCCTCCGTGCAGAGATCTCCATACCCCAACCCATCTGAGCCCCTAAACCCTGAGACAGGCAGGACACCCTGGCCCTAGACAACACAGTGACCTGCCCAAGTCAGCACCAAAGATGGGATTAGAATCGAGGTCCCCCGTCCCTCTGACTACTAGGCAATGCTGCCTCCTTCAGGACTGCACAATAGGCCTTAACCCTTCCTCCCAGAGCTGGCACTGGCCAACGATGTGCCCGACCAGCCCCTCCACGTACACTGACACAGGCATGGGGGGGTGTCTCTGCCCAGCTGACAATCAGGGAATGGCGATGAGACGTCACACAGGGGATCTTACGTTGCAGAATGATGGAAGTGAGCCCATCGCCTGGGCGAGGCGGATTGCAGGCCTGAGCCTGTCAACACTGAAAACAACAGGGGGGAGCCCTGAGCCTCCTCAAAGAGGAGCCAAGCCCCGGAGGGTTCTCTGAGGGGGACTAAGTACCCATGGCCTGGGACTGCGTAAAGGCAGCAGATCTCGCCCAAGCTGCTATCTGGCATGAGCGGAGCCGCTCTGCCGGTGTGGGGCTCAGGATGGGGGGATCCGGGCTCTCTGGACTGGACAGGCTCTGCAAGGCCTGACTTAGACAGGAAGTCACCCGGTAACAAGCACAGGCTGCGTTATGGCCGATGCTTTTCTTTGCCCCGGAACCCAGTCCGCAATGTGTGCACTTGCTTTCCCTTGAATCAGGGAGGTAGCCGTGTTAGTCTGGAATAGCAGAGGTAACAAAGAGTCCTGTGGCACCTTAAAGACTAACTAAAGTATTGGAGCATAAGCTTTCGTGGGCTAATACCCACTTCGTCGGATGCAAGCAGTGCACGAAGTGGGTATTAGCCCATGAAAGTTTATGCTTCAATACTTTAGTTAGTCTTTAAGGTGCCACAGGACTCTTTGTTACCTCTGCTTTCTCTTGACCCTTTATCGCGGGCTTGTTAAATCAACCTGCCCTCTTCGCCAGCTCAGGAGCATGTTGAGCTGAGGGGAGGGGAGCAGGGGGCAGCGGAAGGCAGGCGGGCACGTCCAGGTGACCAGGGAGGGGCTCAGGGAACCCAGAGTTCCCCTTGGAAGTCCCAGCCGGTGCTCGCTCCCTCTGTGAGCAGGTGCTGGGGAGTCACCCTGAGCCCTGGGAAAGCCCTAAAAGGGCATTGGGGGAGTTATCTGAACACTCCAGCCAGTCGCTGTCTGAAATACAGCTGTAAAAGAGGGATGGGGCAGCAGTCCCGCCCCCACTGGCCTTCTCCTGGGCCTGGCCGTGCCCTGCCACCGTCATACCCACTCACTTCTGTCCAGTGGCCCAGGGACATGGTGGCCCACTGGACATAGAGTAGGGGCCTTTTCTAGGCAGATCCTAATCACCAGCCTGGGATGCGAAATCCCTCACAGGGTGGCCTGGCACCTCCTCTGCAGGGATCGTACGCAGGCAGGCTCCACACAGATTAAAACCAATGCTTCCCCTATGAGCGCCCCCTCACACCCACCAGCTTCGTGCCAGGCTCCCACTGACCCACAGAGCCAGTGCTGTCCCCACCGTGAGGTGTGGGGGCGCATCACGGGGCGCTCTGCCACAAACCCCCCTCCCCCGGCACACAGCTGCAGCGGGCACAGACCTAAAGACAGAGCTAAAGACAGAGCGATTCAGGCTGGGCCCTGGCGTCTCTGCTGGATTGCCAGCGAGAGCGGCTGCCACCTGCCCTGCTGAGGGGATGGTTGGTGCCGCCTTCCCGCCCCCAGCGAGGTCCCAGTGTGGTAGGGAGCCCCTCACCTGCAGTGGGAGCATAGCATCATTAGAGACGAGCTCAGGAGGCCTCTCCTCCCACCCAGCTGCCCCGTCACTAGCCCTGCGCCTGCCTCGCTTTCCCAACCAGCTGCCTGGATCTCCATCACCTTCCCGCATTCTCCCACACGCTCCTGCGAGCCAGCGCCAGCGCCGGGAATGCTCCAGGCCGCGTTCTCCCCAGCCTCACCCCTCGCTCGCGGGCGACCCGCTCGCAAGCACCAGGCAGGGGACAGCCGCCCCCCCCCCCCTGTATGGGGGGCTTGAGCAGCAGGCCAAGCTGCCCCCCCAACCGTTCTGCTCTCAGGGGAGACAATCTGCCTGGCTGGGGGGAGAGGGGAGGAGGGTGCCAGCCCTGAAGCGCTGCCAGTAACTGCTGTAAACCCAGGGCACAGCTGGGTCCCATCAGGCACCAGCCCTGTGGGGGGAGGGGAGGGGTGCAGGTTAGTCAGTGCCTGGCAACGGGCTCAGGGGCCGGGTGCATGGCAGGCGGGGAGCCATTGGTACGCACGGTGTGTGTGGGGGGGGGCAGCATCCATGCCCTCGGCTCAAGGTCAGACATGGCTGCCCCGCAGCAGAGCGTCTGCCAGCTCTGCAGGCATGATTCTCTCCAGTATCCCGGGAGAGATGGAGCGCGTCCAGCCCTGCCCCCCACAACCCCAGGGCAGGGGTGGCCTGGGCACCATTGCAGCAGAATCTGCTCGGCCCGGGAGGGGCCGAGAAGGAGCCAGCGGTGTCCTGAAGGCTTCACCTGGGCTCCTGCCAACGGAGAGCCGGCCGGCCCCAAGCTGTCTGTGGAACCGCAGCTGCGTCGTGAAGCCAGCCAGAAATAGCAAGGGAGAGAAACAGGGAAGGGCCAAAAGACACAGGGACTGTCCTCATCTGCGCTGCTGCGCCAGGGCTCAGAGAGGGAGGGGCTGGCCGTTTCCAGGGAGCCTCTGCAGGCACTTCTGGGCCTCAGCAGGGTCCAATCCACCCTCATGCTCCAGAGCAGAGGCAGGAAGGAATCACCCCCGGCCCCTTCAGGTGAGTGGGGAGGGAATCAAGGCTCCCTCTGAAGCTGCTGGCTGGAGAAAGAACTGACTTTGCCGTATATCCTGGGGCGAGAAAGTGGGGCACAGACCAGGGTTGACCCTGCGCCCCAGAGCAGCCTCCGCCCCCACAAAGACACGCAAGCAGAGTGATGGGCCCTGAAATGACCCAGCCACCTGATAGCACTTGCGATGGCCGGCGGGCATGCTCACAGCAAAGGGGGCGCGGATAGGGATGGATGAGTGACGCTCTGGTCAAGCCAGTAGCCCAGGCAGTAGCAAAGGGGAGCCCAGCCACGCCCCCTCTGGAGATGAGGATAAAAACCACGCCCCTTCCATGGACCCCCTTGGGAGAGGAGACCCGGATCTCCAGTGCCCGGGTGCTGAGAGATGCTCCCAGAGCCACAAGCCCATCCGCGCCAGGCTAGATTGAACGTACCAGCTGTGGCTGGGCACCTGCAGCATGGCACTGCTGGCCTGGCCAGGCAGGGCATTAGGGTGGGAAACAGACCCGGGAGCAGGGGTGGATGCAGAAATGGGAGGTAGGGTCTGGCACCCGGTGTGGGATACACCAGCTCTGTGTGCCAGCCCCACTGCAGTTGCTCCCCTGGAAATCAGCTGGATGCTGGGGAACCCAGGCGATCTCGCCATGCCCCAGCCTGGCTGCACTGTGCCCCTTGTCTCATGGCCACACATCAGCCTGGCCCCTGGAGCCCTGGTAGGCGGGAGCTGAGGGAGTTCGGGAGAAGATGGGGGTGGCCGGGGATTGCAGCGTTCTCACTCGCAGGCCACTGCCTGCAAAGGGGAAAGGGCTGCGGGGAAAGGGATTGGAGTGGAACCCTCTACCCCAGCGCTTTCCCCTGCTTCTCTGATGGGGGGAGGGAGCTGCAGGACCCCTGTGGGGCTACCCCCCGTGATGGACACATGGAACATTCGAGGCCGGTTGTATTAACGCTACCCATGGACTGCCAGATTGGCAGAGATCATATTCCTGGCTGAGTCCATGGGTAGCGTTGGGGGGCAGTGAGGGGTGTAATTAATGCAAAGCCCCAGGAGTGGAACAAAGCAGGTAACAGCTGAAACCGCTCCTCCGGCCCTGGAAACAGCCCCCGGCCTGGTTTGACCTGGTTCAGCAGACAAAGGGCCCTGAGCAGTCGAACAGCCTGGCCTGGGGAGAGGGTGACTCACTGAGAGGCAGGAGAAGACCAGCCAGGCCCCCCTGGACGCTGATCAGTGGGCTGGTGGGTTTTAGAGGAGACAGAACTTTGCCTTAGGAGCTCTGGCTGAGCACTGAACTCAGAGGGGCTCCCAGAGAGGCCTGAGGGCCTGCAGCCTTGGGCCCGGGCTGGAGGTCATAGGATCCTGCCCTGAGAACGGGGAGGGCTGGAGGCCTGAATGGGCAGCCCCGTAGGGGTGAGAGGGGCAGCGGGCATCCCACCAGCGACGCCAATACCAGCATCAAGAGAGGTGCCGGGGCCCAGCCTGGTCCTGGAGGAACCAGAACCCCTTCCCACGGAGCAGGGAGCCAGCGGCACGAACCGAACCCAGAGCTCCGAATCCGAATCCGAGAGGCCACGTGGATGCTGCGGAAGACGCTGCCCAGACGAGGAGGCAGCGTGGCTCAGCCAGATGGGACTTCTAGCAGCTGGGCTGGAGTCACGCGGAGCCTGCCCTGAGGCGGGATGGGTCTGGGCCAGTCTGTCTGTCGGGGAGCAGCGGCCTGGAAGGGTCAGTCGGGTTGCTATTTGTTTTTTCCATTAGAAAGTCAGGCCCCATCCCCTCGGCTTTCCGGGGAAGACTGGGTGACGGGGGAGCAGGAGAATTACAGCCAGCGGGCGAGGGTTGACCATAAGAAGGTAAGAACGGCCAGACAGGCTCAGACCCATGGTCCACCTAGCCCAGCATCCTGTCTTCTGGCAGAGGCCGGTGCCAGGTGCCCCAGAGGGAATGAACAGAACAGGTGATCGTCAAGTGATCCATCCCCTGCCGCCCGCTCCCAGAGTCCGGCAATGGAAGATTTAGGGACACTCAGAGCATAGGGTTGCCTCCCTGACCATCGTGGAAAAAGCAAATCCTGGCCTTTCAGTGTGGTATGGCCGGCGATTGACCCTGACACTGTCCTGTCCTCCTTTTCCCCATGTGTCCACGGGACTTTCATCAGGGGTTGCCAGACACGGTCGAATCCCACCCCGCTGCGCCCCTCCTGCAGTGCTGTTAGAACAGCCCTGGCTGGCACAGGGTGGCTGGGGGGGGGGGGCTGCAACAGGAGGTGCCAAGTGTTTCCCGTACACTGGGAAGGATCTCGCCGGGGCTGGGAAAGGAAGCCCCTGAACGCTGGCGGGGGAACGCCCCCCTCACGTGCCCAGGCTGTTCAGAGTGACGACAGCCACCGGGGTGGCCTGGCTCCCAGCGTGTGCACCCAGCGGCTGCAGACCGGCTGGAGCTGGGGCCAGTCGGAGGGGCAGTGCCCCTGGCACATACAGAGGGTGGATGGCTGGACAGTGACCCAGGCGCCCACTTCCCAGCTGTGATACAGCTCCCTGGGGGACTCGGAGTCCCTTCGTCTCTGTGGGCCTCAATTCCCCACCTGGCCAGTGTGGTGAGAACCCTTCCCCTGTCTGACTGGCTCAGTGGGCAGCGCCTGGCACAATGTGCACCACTGCCATCCGGTGGCTTACTGGGAATACTCCTGTGCTATTGGGTCCCATGCTGGGACCGCCACCTCCTCTGATGACCCTTAGACTCCCCCTCCGGGACACGCCCTCTTCCCTTCCGAACCCAAGCTGGGCCCCGCGCAGAGGGAAGAGTGGGGGCCCTTCTCTCCCCAGCTCCCAGGGTGTCCTATCCAGGGGGCCGTTCAGGCACTAGGCTGGCAGCCGGTGCTCTGATCGGGAGGCCGGGCGGATGCTCCCTATGGCCCCAGCCCCGGTACGCAGTAGCCAGCTCAGTTCATCTTGGCTGCTGGGCAGGACGCGGCCCTGAGCTGCAAAATAAGCCGTTCAAACAAGAGAGCCTTTTAGCAGCTCGCAGCCTCCTTGGCACCGGGGCCGTCTGCCGAGGCCTCGCGAGGGCAGCAGTCTGTCTGCTAGTTCCTGTCCCTTTGCGCCTTGACAGACTGGCCCTGGGAAATGCCAGGGACAGGGCCTTTTGCAGGCAGCCCCCTCCCTCCCCCCTCATCTCCCCACAGCACCCTGGTGGGGCCGGCCCAGCGCTCAGGCAGACACTCCTGTGCTTCAGTGTGGGAAAGGCTCCCACAGGCAGTTACTGCCCCCCCCCCCCCCGCCGGGAATGAATGCCCAGTTCCGGGCAGTTCTGGGAGTGGCAAAGCGCACGCTCAGCTGAGCCACATCACATGGCTCCCCGGACGGGCCCGCAGGCATGGGACAGGCTGGGGTCTCCCCAGGCTTTGCAAGTAGGGCACCTGGGGGTAAAAGAAAGCCAGGATGTCCAGGGAGGCTCTGCCTCGGGGCCTGCGCCTGGGGTAGGCGAGCAAGGGGATCCCTTGGGCTGGGGGGTAGAAGGGAGCCCGGGGCAGGGCCGGGGCCAGAGAGCGGGGCCCACTCCACTCCATCTGTTTGTTTCCCACGGGCTTTTCCCCTGGGAAGGGAGCCAAATGCAGAGAGCTCTGGCTCCCTTGAGCCTGTGAGGCGAGGAATGGAGGTGGAAAGACCCAAGGAGGGAGAACCTGCTGCAGACAGGGCCCTGTTCCGTGTGGGGCAGCCGGAGGGCAGGATCGGGGCTGGTCTCCCCCCAGCACGGGGACTAGGGACCCTAGAAGGTGGGCAGGTCCTGCTTGGGCTCAGAGAAGGCAGGCGACCCGCCGGAGAAGGGGCTCAGCACGCTGCAGTACCCGGGCAGCAAAGCAAACCAGCCGTGGGCTGAACCGTGGCAGCGGGCAAAGTGCCACTTGGCACCCTCAGGCCACGGGACTAGGAGTGGTAACAACTCGCTGCTTGGCTCCTTCTCCCCAGGCAGGCAGTATACGGCCCTGCTCTTGACAGGGGCTCTGCAGGGGAGGGGGGCTCTCGAAGGCAATGCATGCTAGCAAGTCCAGCACGGGCAGGGTTCGAACTCCGGGGCCCAACTCAGTCGCCTCCCAAACTCTGGGTGCCGAAGCCGGAAGACCCCAGGGGGAGGGAGAAGTTGAATATCAGGCCCCTGGGGGAGGGAGATTTATTAGCTGACATTTCTCGACGTGCAACACCTGGAGATCAGCCCCAGACGGCCCGGCCTGGCGCTAGATCCTGCCCCTCTGCCTCCCACCCCTGCCCCTGCCACCCGCCGCAGCTCCGCCAGCACCTGTTCTAATGGCCCGAGCTCCTGAGCCCAGTCAGAAAACCACCGTCTTCCTCAAATCCACCTGCCAGAGAAAGGTCTCCTCCTTTTCCCCCTCGGATATGGATCCCCCACCCACCCTGACCTCCAATTTACACCCGCCTGAGGCACTGCATGGCCAATACGACTGGGGAATCACTGCAGGTCCCTGTTACAAGCACTTCCTACTGCTGATTTCTCTCTCTGTCTGGGCCCGGCTTAGTCGGACTCTGGCTAACTCAGGACCCTGTCAATGGAGGGAAACAAGAATCCCCCTGCAGAGATGGGGCACACGCCAGCCTGTGAGCACTCAGCGGGGCTGGCCTGACACAGCGACTGGCCTGCTCTCATGCCCGTCAAACCCGGTCAGGGAGTCCCTCGCTCACATCATATGGCACCCCCACTGTGGGGCATTATGAACCTGCAGTTCAGGTTGTTACAGCGCATCTCCTAGCAACCACAGAACAGACAGGATATCGCCAGGGAAAGCCAACGTTCACCGACCACGTCAATCTCCCCTCTCCTGTCCGGCCACCCAAATACCCATGTCACCCTCCTCTTCCCCATCCAGCCACCCAAACGCCACCACCCAGCCTCCTCTCCCCCTCCCGGCCACCCAAACGCCCCTGCCAGCCTCCCCTCCCCGGCCACCCAAACGCCCCTGCCAGCCTCCCCTCTCCCACCCAGCCATGCAAACACCTGTCCCAGCCTCCCCTCCACCCGAATGGCCCCGCCAAGCTCCCCTACTCAACCCGGCCTGTGCCAGTCTCCCCTCCCCCGCCTGGCCACCCAAAAGCCATGCTAGGCAAACACATTCACACCCTACTAGCTGCACCACAGGCCACCCCACTCCTCCATTGCACCCCCAGCCTGAGGAACGCCTGTTCTCCACAGACAGAGGCGCAGTGCTGAGCGTGCCCATGGTGTGGGCTGTACGTGTGAGCGTGCTGGGGAGGCCCTGGCCGTGCTGTGGCTGGGTGTGTCTTGGTGCTGGAAGGTGGCGTGCTATGTTTGGGTGGCCGGGCTTGGAGCTACCATGGGAAATGAGGCTCAGAGACGAGGTGACCTGCCCGTGGGCTGAGAGCTGAGCTGGGCCGAGCACCCAGGTCTCTGAATCACCCTCCCGCTTCAGCCACCACCAGCCGCTGTCAGTGAGCAAAGCTGGGGGGAGGGGATCTCCTGGGTTTTTGTGAAAATCCATATTTCTCATCATAGGAAATGATCCCGTTGGTATCGCTTGGTGGCAACATCCATCCGCGTCAGAAGCAGAATGGGATGGGGGCTGGAGTGGAGAAACCCAGGCTGCGCAGAGGGGCACAGAGCTGGGCAGGCATGGAGCAGAGCTGTCTGGGGTTGTGTGGGGCAGGACACTGGGCTCTCTGCTGCCCCCTTGACTCCCACTGAACAGTCGTCCCCAGCCCTGCTGCCTCATCTCCTCAGCAAGACCCGGGCCACCTCCCTTCCCCTTCTTCGCCCCTTCCACCGCTCCCCCCCCCCTTAGAAATGTTGCCATTGATTCTCAGCATCTTTTCCCTGGGAGTTGCTGGACACAGGGGTGGGGAGTTGGGGGGGGGTGACCTTCAAGGTCTGGGGACAGTGGGTTATTAGCCAAAGACCAGCGCAGGCCAGCGTGAGGTTTCCAAAAGGCTCACGGTCAAAGCACGACCTGAGCACAACGTTACAGAAATGTTAACTGTCTTCTGCTGCATCCGTCCAGCACTGAGGGGTTGGAGAGGGATTTCAGCCTGGCTTGAGGGGTTTGGACTCCAAACACAGGTCACCCATCACTGAAATGCTACCACCTCTGGAGGGGAACCCAGCAGGCATTTAACAGGGCACAGAAACACTCCAGTTGAATTCAGGGAGTGAGGGGAGAATATCCTACCCAGATGAAACCTGCAAGGGAGGTTTAGTTACTCCAGGTGGGATTTGGCCAGGATGCCATGCCAACAAGCAGGCACAGAAAGGCCAGCAGACGGCAACACAGTGCCCCCTAGCACCAAGATGGGGCATTGGGTGCATATTGGCTCAAAGGGAAAAGTGTCCCCTAATGAACCGGCAACACCACAGCCCATTTCTTGTTTCTCCCTTCCATGTCCCCCATCCCCACCTTGGCCAGGGCAGACCCTGCTTAGCTTGAGAGACTAAAGGTGCCACCGCGTGAATTCCCAAACCGCAACAGGTAGCTGGACACGCCACTAGAGATCACACACGGTCGCGCAAACCCGCCAGCCCGCCTTGGCACTGCACTCTAGCTGCGGGCGCTACGGCAAGGGGCACCCAGCCCAAGGTGCCATCTCTCCTTAGAAGGGGTAAACCAGACAAGCACGAGCCACCACAGTCAGCCACGCCACGGGGCTCTCACACACGCATCCATCACCCAACGGACCTGCTGGAGGGACAGAGCAAGTTCACTGCAGCCTCCCCTCCTCAGCCCAAAGTGCGCTGGGAATTCCGGGTGTGCCAGCGGATGCCAGGCCGACAGTGCCAGCCTAGCTTCCCACTCATTTTCCTCCCTCACAGGCCCCAGAAACTCACTGCCAGAGTGAGTGAAATTCAGGCCTACTTTGATTGCCAACGCTGCAGGGCCTCACTCCGCTTTCACTGGGCAGCACCCTGCAGGGCTCAACACCAGTCCAGCTGAGGACTCCAGTGATTGACACCCAAACCCGGCCTGCCCCTGCAGGGACCTGGGAGCCCCTCTTCTCTTTGCAATAGCTATTTTCCATCCCAGTGGCCTCTGGAGAGTCATGTAAGTCACACAGCTAAGTGCCTGGCCGGCTGGAGCTCCTGCCGAGCACCATTTTCTTCACACTGCTCTGCATTTGCTCACAGGGCACTTGGAGGGCTTGGCAGAGGCAGAGAAAGAAATGTCCTTTCTGCTTCCAAGAGGAAGGGAGAGGGGCAGGTTCACTGGAGGGTGACTCCCTTGCCAAGCTCAGCAGCCCCAGGCACCCAGACCCAGATTGAAATGGGGGGGAGGTTACTTGTTTATTGGTAGTTTGGGGGGGGGGGAGTTTCCTTTGAAATCTGCCCTTACTGCAAAGCGTTTGCTTCCACTTAATGAATGCCCATGACACACAACTTCCTCCTGCAATCCAGAACCCCCCCTCCCCGGATAAAGGCAGCCTGCTGCAATTGATGGCTGTTTCCAAAAATGTCCGGGAGGGGGGGGGGGGGAGGACGGACTTTCACGCTGAAGTTTTCTGCTTTCAATCTAAAATAAAGGCGGGGGGGGGGAACAGGAGGTCTCACGACAGCATAAGGTGAGTGGCACCTACTGACTCAACATACAAACTAGTTATTAACAACCTGCTTCCCCCCTGCACTAGCTCGACCATATCAACCCCAAGGCCCCCCTCCCCCCGAACACAAAACCCGGGGGAGATCTGCCACCCATCTCTTGCAATCTGCACAGAAAGTGACTCCGCCAGGCGCCGGCCAACCCCAAGCAAACAGCACGACAAAGAGTTGGTAATAACACAGCCCGGTGCACGGAAGGCAACGCGGATTCCCTTACCTTTTCTACCGGGGGGGGGGGGTCTCTGGTCCTCGCCGCTTTGTGTGAGTCTCTTGCCTGCTGCGGGGGTTGAGATGGGGGTCGGAGGATCGTACCGGAATTTTCACAGCAGACTACAAACGGGCGAAGCGAGGAGGACGGGTTTCCGCGGGGCCCCGGGAGCCGGAGCCGATGGGGAGCTCGCCTGGAAGAAGAAAGAGCCGCTTTCCCTGGAACACCCCCCGCGCCTGGGCCGTCGGCTGCTCCGCCACATCTGCAGCTCCGGAGATCGAGGATGTTTGCCGTTGCCTCTAGCGCTAGATTTGTGTCTCTCCGTCCTGGGCAAGGAGGGTGGAGAGGCTGGTCTCCGCTTCCAGGCTCCTGGGTGGGGAGGGGGCTGCGGCGCAAAGCGAGCAGGGGCTGCGGGGAGATGGAAGCGCCTCTTCTCCTCCGGCTTTTTTTTTTTTTTTGAGGGGGGAGTGAGTGGTTTGAAAGGAAAAGGCTGCGGATCAGAGGTGATCGCCTGTTTCAGGGGAAGAGAGGAGAGGGAGGGAGGCAAGGATGGTGGGTGGGTGGGTAGATGGATGGATGGGGGTGTGGAGAGGGGTGTTATTTCCCAGCGTGATTTACTGCAGCCCTGCGGAGCTGTCTGAAATTGACCAGCGCTGATCAGTTTCAAGCAAATTCTCCATTTCAAGGCTGAACCAAACCCCGGGAGCTGAGCGCATGTCCCCCAGCGGCTCCTCCCCTGGCTAGAGGGCAGCACTAGGACAGGCTGGAGAAGCAGGCACACGGCGCAGCCAGGGGAGGGAGGGAGAGGCGCACACAATGCAGTCCCAGCCCCAGCCCACCTCCCCACATTCCCCAGGAAATCCCTGCAGGAATCCAGCTCCCCCGCCGCGCCAGGAGCAGGGGAGGTCACAGGCTGCAGCCCGGCCGCCGCAGGGAGGCGAGGCGAGCTGCTCCGGGCCCCACAGCTGTGAGCAACGCACCCCAGGGCGGGGGACAACTGGGGAACGATGGCTGCCCTGCATTCCTCTCTCACACACACATCCCTTGCCCGTCCTCTCCCTTAGCCCTGCGGCGAGGCCTGGAGGATCGGACTGGGAGAGGGAGCGGGGTGGGGGCAGGCAGGTTCCACGGCAGCACTCTCATGTCTGGTGCCCTTTTACATGCCTCGAAGGTGTTTCTCTTTGCTGAGGGGCTAAGGGGGCTGCGAAGATGGGGCTAGGTCCGGTGGTTCCACCAGGGCCGGTTGAGTCTCTTCTGAGCTCTGCCACCGATTTGTGGTGTGTGGCCACAGGCAGGTCCCTTTGCCTCAGTTTCCCCTTGGTAAATTACCATTAATGACGTGCCTTGGGGGGAGCTGCCAGGCTTAGCCTGGTAACTAACGCCTGGTTCGAGGTTCTCGCGTGAGAAGGGGCACAAAATCCTCACAGTAAATGAGGCTGCTGTGGGCATAGAGGGGAAGGAGAGACCAAAGCACGGGTGAATGAGGGGTGTGTGCATGTGAAGGGGGGGGGCGTTCAGACTAGAGCTGGGGCTGGCTCGGCCCCCTGCAGTAGTGCAAGGCCAGGCAGCGTCCCTAGGCTCTGTGCCCGCTGCCAGGGTAGGCTATGAGTTCATTCAGGCAGGGGGCCGGGGGGCCTTAGGGCGCTGGCTGGGAGCCCTTCCCCGTGCCCCACTGACCCTGCAGCCAGTCCCGATTCTGAAAGGAGTCTACCAACTCCCTGGTCAGCAGGGGGCAGCCGAAGGCTCCTATGGGGGCTGCAGGAGTAGATGTAACAGACGGGGCGGGCAGGGGGGAGGGGAATTTGCACACCCCGGATTCGTCCCCTTTCTTCTTTACAGGCTGAAACCTCAGCAACGTTTGGAGATTGGAGCATCCAGATCCGCGGAACTCGGGCACAGCGCGGGCAATCTGGGGCTATGTGGAGGACTCGCGGCGCCTCCTTATGGGGGAAGGGCTGAGGTCGCAGCTGTGCCCACAAGAAAAGGCAGAAGAATGAACCCCCAGCACAACATCCGGCCACGGCCTTGCTTCCTAGCCATAGCCTCGCTCCCGGGAGCCGCCCCTTCCCCACCGGAAGTGATGTAGTTTGAGACAGCAAATGTAGCCCATAGACCCGATGTTTCCTGGCCCCTCTTGTAGCCCCCGAGACCCGGCCAAGTGGGCTGAAGCAGAGGCAGGTGCCAGGGACTCTGGCCACGGAGCAGGCCCAGGGGGACAGCGGGTCCCTGCCTCTCCAGGGAGCCCATCCCAGAGCGGCCGCCGGGGGCGTGTGATGTCCTTATGGCGGCTGGGCGAGACGCGCAGGAGGGCGGCGGGGGCTGTATGGCCCGCGGGCGGCCGGTGGCTATTTCCGTCGGGCGGGGGCCGCGATCCAGCGCCAAGGGGGCCGCCCCGCTTCCGGAGGCAGGAGGTGGGGGAGCGCTGGAGCTCGCGCCCCGCCCACTGGCGGGGCGGGAGCAGATTCCCCGGCCCTGACCAAGTGGAAACTCCCCACTGCGCAAGCAGCGAGCGGGGCCCCGCGGCGGGCCCAGGTGGGGCCGGGCAGCGGCCAGGGCTGCTCCCGCTCCCCGGAGGGGCCGGTGGCTGGCTCCCTTCCCGGGCCTGGGGGGGTCTCCTCTCTGCTTCCCTGGGGCCTGCTGGCATAGTGCCCTGCTGCAAAGCGCGCGGGCCGGGGGAGGGGTGAAGGAGCAGGGGAGGGGGACTGCAGTGGGAGGGGGGAGAGCAGGGCCTGTTGAGCCCAGTTTGGGGGTGTTACAGGAAGCACAGGAGTCGGAAAAGTCCCCTTAGATCAGCAGCTTCCTCTGCTGGGGCCAGTGCTGGCTCTCTTTTCTCCCCCCCCCCCCTGCTGTGGAGGGTCCCAAGCCATGGGGATTGCACCCCCAGATCCATCTCCCTGCCTGTTACTGTGTTGCTGCCAGCCTCGCAGGGCTCCTCGGGAGCAGGCCTGTGACCCACAGGACCAGGCGAGCCTTGAGCTCTGGTCCTAGTTGAGCCTTTGACTCACCCTGTGACTGTGGCCAAGGGAGGCCAGCTGTGAAATGGGGCAGGAGCCTCCTGGCAGAGCAGATCAGAGCCTTGGCAAGCTCCTGTCTCAGTGACTGGGGGAAGTGGGGCAGGTGCTGGAGAAGGGGGGCAGGAGCAGAAACCTGGCTGACCTCTGGATGCTGGAGCCAAGCTTCCTTGGAGAGTGGATGGGTGAGCGGGCACAGCAGGGTCTGTGGAAAGCCCATTAAGTTCTCCCTTTAAAAACAGAATTCTGTACAAAATGCTGAAGCTGCTATAGGCCCCGGTCCGGCTGTACAGCCGGATGGGACAGGGGAGTTCAGTTTCTGTGGCTCTTATCAATCCTCCCCTTCTCTGTTGGTGCCCGTGAAGGGAGCAAGGTAAGTATTTTGGGGCAGGTCTCTGAGGCCATGCAGGAACAGATACACAAATGTCCCTTGTTTTCCTAGCAGCACTGGACAAGGGGGGAGGATTGAGCATGCTGCCTGTGTTAGCAGCCCGTTAACGTCCCTGCTGTGTCTGCAGGGATCAGAGAAACCATGGGCATATTCCAGAGGAAAAAATGACCATGAGGCAGAGCTTGGCCCTTGTCAGCTTGGGGCATTTGAAGCTGTGCTCCGAGAGGCAGAGGTGGAGGGAAGAACAGCCCAGGGAACTGGGGGAAAAGGGAAGATCTGCTGGGGATAGGGGGAACAGCTAATGGCTGTATCCCCCATCTAGCTAGCCCAGGAGGGCTGCCCACACAGCACAAGAGTACACAGCTAGCAGGCCATGGGTGGCAGGTATAATAGGCCAGGTGAGGCCTCCCCTGGTGCAGCTGCTGCCTGACATCTGTGCTGTGGTGGCCCCACCCCTTCCCCTCCCTGCTCTGCCCCTTCCCTGAGACTCAGACTGCCTGCTGCTGCCTGGTGAGTCCTCTCCTCCACCCCTCCTCCCAGAGCAGGGGTTCTCAGACTGGGGGTTGGGACCCCTCAGGGGGTCACAAGGTTATTACAAGGGGATCATGAGCTGTCAGCCTCCACCCCAAACCCTGCTTTGCCTCCAGCACTTATAATGGTGTTAAATATATAAAAGAATGTTTTTAATTTATAAGGGAGGCCGCACTCAGGGGCTTGCTCTGTGAAAAGGGTCACCAGTAAAAAAGTTTGAGAACCACTGTCCCAGAGGTTCCCACCACTCATCATGTCCCTCCTTGGGGTGGTGAAATGAAGGGGGGGTTTCTTGCGGTGGGCAGGGGGGTGACAAGTGGTGGCATGGGGGCTGAGTGAGGAGGTTGTGGGGTCTGGGGCTTGTGGCGGAGCTGACTGAGGAGATACCCGAGCCATTAATTATTATCTTCAAAACCTCGTGGTAGACAGGAGAGATTCCAGGGGACTGGGAAATGCCACTATATTTATCTATAAAAAGGGGAATAAAGACAACCTGGGGAATTACAGACCAGTCAGCTTAACTTCAGTACCAGGAAAGATAATGGAGCAAATAATCAAGCAATTTGCGAACACGTAGCAGATGATAAGGTGAGTAAACAGTCAGCATGGATTTGTTGAAAATAAATTGTGCCAAACCAGACTAATAGCTTTCTTTGACAGGGCAACAAGCCTTGTGGCTAGGGGGGAAGTGGTAGATGTGGTATATCTTGACTTCAGTAAGGCTTTTGATACTGTCTCACATGACCTAATGAACTAGGGAAGGTTTGGTTGTCAGGATAGTTAAGCACTGGACTAAATTGCCCAGGGGGGTTGTGTGCCTAGGGGAGCTGGGGCTGTATTTCCCTCCTTTCACACAGTGGAAATGGAGGCACAGAGCTTTGAGACAATTGTCAATAGCATCAGCTAGTTTTGGGTGCTCTACTGGAGATGTGTATGTGATTTTTAGAGCACTTCACATTTTATAGCCCTGTGTCTGTTCAGAGCCCAGCTCCCATCGACTGCAGTGGCTGTGGTGAGTACTCAGCACTTCTGCAAATTAGACCCCAGTGGTCACTGTGAAAATACTTACGTG
The DNA here is from genome assembly GCA_032164245.1 of Sternotherus odoratus. NCBI lineage: Eukaryota > Metazoa > Chordata > Testudines > Kinosternidae > Sternotherus > Sternotherus odoratus. The sequence goes on from JAVMKO010000010.1 coordinate 44,214,044, forward strand.
ACTTGCTTGGTATGAGATAGGAACACTGTGGCACAAACAGGGATGGAATCCAGTTCTCTGGGGCAGCATTTAACTGCTTAAACCATCCTTTTTTCCCCCTTATCATGTAATTAAAGACTTGCATCATGGACAAAGGGGCAGAGTTAAGGTTGCATGGCAGCCTTAATTCTGGCATTTCCTAGCTTTTGAGCACCTGACTTTGCCACCTTAACATTATTTAAAGTAGTTCTCTATGTAATTTCCTACATTAAAAATAACCCTTAATGTAAAACCCAGACTGCAGACCCATATTGATGCTGCCCCATGGTTCACCTTTAGATCTACAGCACCAACCTCTACAACTTGTCAACTATTTGGGCCTGCCACTAGAGGGCAACGGAGACATTTTGCAAGTGGGCTTCTCAGCTCTTTGCTAGATAGAGAAGGCATGCTGAGGTCAATTCAAGGTTCTGGGGGGGAGTGTTCTCTAGTGGTTACAGACCCTGTTGTCCCCATCCCCCAGCCTCTCGCTGTTCTCTTCTACTCTTGTCCCCTCTGCTGCCAACCACATCCCACTTCTACCCATCCTCCCCCACCTCTCTCTGATCCCCTGCTCCCAAACCCTTCCCTCTGCTCCTGGTTCTCTCCACAGCTCCTGGCCTCTCCCCCCTCCCCCCCGCTTTATATCCTCCCTCATCCCTGGCTCCTGTGCCTTGCCTCCCACTTGTTCCTGTCCCCCTACCTTCTGCCCCCCTCTGCTCCTGTCCTGTCTCCAGTTCCTTACCCCTTTGCATTCCACCCAGGCCAGTCTTCCTTCGCCATGATGCCTGGGCACCAGCAGCCACAGGGAGGGTGTTGAGAGCACAGTTGACACAATCTCCAACCTTTCAGCTCTGGTGCCCAGCATGAGAGAAGCCCTGACAGCCAGGCCACGGGAAGCAGACAATGGTTGGTACACGGTATCATCAGTCCCCTCCCTGCTGTCCCACTTCCCCTATGCCCAGGCCTATGGGTCCGATGCTGGGGTCCCCCCAGGGGATGTTTGTGCTGCCGAAGGGGCATATATGGACCTGAGGGAGTACAGACACTGGCCCTGCAGCTCCAGAAACTGATTTGGTCATTACAAGTCTGTAGGTTACAGGGCAGGATTTACTGGCAGCCTGGGAGAGTGGAGGCAGGCGGGCAGTAGCGCAGCCTTTCGGGACCTGGGAGGTTGCCTATTGTGTGGTGTTTTAGATGCTGCTTGTAATTATTAGGTCTGGGGGACTGTAGGACAGGAAGGAGGGGGGAGGAGTTGAGCCAAGCCTGAGTTAGAACTACAGAGGGGTGCAGCAGCAGCTCTGTAAAGAGGTTTCACTGTTGTTAAATAAAGTCTGTTAAAGTTTGTTAGTACCTTGCCTGCTTGATACAACACCTATGATGGATGAAAGAGCCGGAGCAGATTGTCAAATGAAGATGAAGAAGAAGACTTGACACTTTCCATTAGGAAATCACAAAGCACTTTATAAGATGCATGCAGACATAGGCGCTGAATCCGCGGGTGCTCCGGGGCTGGAGGAAGGAAGGGCAGAGGAGTGGGAATGTGGTGCACTCAGGGGAGGAGGCGGAGCTAGGGCAGGGATTTGGGGAAGGAGTCAGACTAGGGGCAGGGAGAGGGTGGAGTTAGGGTGGGGAGTTTGGGGCAGGGGTTGAGTACCCACTGGCATGAGCAGAAGTCAGCGCCTATGCAGTGCTCTACCAACTAGGTCATACTGACTCCATAGTACCCATCCACTCCCATCTAGGCACTGAGGAACTGCTGGCCAGGTCCAGGGCGCTGTCTTGACAGGCACAGGGGGTGTGATTTTCACACAGACTGGCATAGGTGAGGTAGCCTAGCGTGGCTGAGGAGTCCCTGGAGATGCAGGCTCCCTTGTCTCAAGCCAGACTGGCTGGCCACATTGTAGCCCAGGGGAGCCTAGTCCAGACAACAGCTTCAGACCTGCTAGTCGGCATCTCACCTGAGTGTGTTGGGCTTCCAGTCCAGCTTGCTCACCATTGCAACAGATCCAGCAGGAGCCGCTGCCAGACTGTCTGGGATGTGGGAGAGGGAGTGGCTGAGGAGCAATGTGGCCCAGAGCGAGGGGTAGGTGGGAAAACAAGGAGAAGTGATGGTGGAGATTATCCCTTCCCGGGTATCACAATATCCCCCACTATTGGGCCGCTTGTTTGCAGCCAGGGGTGACCGGAGCTGGCCGTGTTTAATCAGGTAGCCATGGGCTAGCGGGCGCTGTCCAGTCTCCACTGCCTGTTGAGGGGAACTGGCAGAGGTGGTAGCATTGGTCCACGTGTTGGGGGTTGTTTGTATTCAGGGGTGAGCTGTGGGAAGCTGCTACCTGATGTCACTTTACATACTTTACAGGGTGCCCAGGGTCTGCAGCCCCAGTGCTGCTTGTTGCTCTACACAGAACGAGAACAAAGACATGGAATCAACCCACAAGGGACTAGAGTGGGAGCTGCTGGTGCCCCACGCCGGGAAGCTGCAGGTCAGCTGTGGAGAATCATGCCCATGTGCCTCTCACACCCACAGTCCAGGGAGGCCTAGATTCCAAGGCCAGAAGGGGCAACCGGGCTCATCCGGTCTGGCCTCCTGTCGAACAGAGGCCACACGACTTTGCCAAAGTAATTCCTAGAGCAGATCTTTTAGACGGCCACCTGGGACGCTGGCAAACCAGGAGCCAGCTAACGCCGAGGTCCCCGCATACCAAGGGAACACTGACCCATGCAGAGCCGGAAGCGCTCTGGCTCCCCGGTGCGCTAGCACAGTTAAAACAGGGAGTAGGTTTTGGAGAGGTTGTTTAGTGTTTATGGAACACTTGTGAGCTGCTGCCAGCTTTCATCTCCCTTCGAACACCTGGATCCCCTACTGAGCGGTTACACTGTGAGCCTCTGGGACTGATCTCCAACAGCAGGTGTCGCGTCCTGCCCAACAGGAAAAGTCCATCAACACCAGGCGGACTATCGTGGGAGGTGAAGCTCTCCCCCTCCCATCCACCATGAAGATGAGTCATGCAAGTGGAGTGGATTCCTTCCCTCAGCAGAGTTTGCAGCTCAGAGCACGTGGCAGGAGAGGGGTACAAATCCTCTCTTCTGCTTGGACTCCAGGGCAAGGTGTTCTAGGCATAAGCAAAAGTCCCCCAGCTGCCTAGCTTGGGCTAGCCCTGAAGGGAACATAGAGATTCTAGAGGCTCTATTACTTTCTGAAATGGAAGATTGGAACTCATTTGTGTGTATGGAGGTTTACGTGCTTTACCCTGTACAGAACTCGCTCGTATCCTTCTACATCCGATAGCTTTGGATAGTTTACCTTAGAATTCGCTACAAGCATTGTCTGTGGAGTGAGATCTAAGGTGCAATTGACCTGGGGTACGTGACTGATCCTTTGGGACTGGGAGTAACCTGACCATTGCTGTGATCCTGGGAGTCCAGGACCATCTATCACACAGGTGGGCTCACCTGGGTGGTTAGATAAACCCCTGTGACTCCAGGTTTAGGGTGTGACAGTGCCAGAGGGGTTGACACTTGATAACTGGTTGGTGAAATATAAGTACAGATCTCACAGCCCATGTGGGGGCTGTGCCCTGGTTTGTGGCAGTCTGCCCTGAGTTAGTGCCCTGCTCTGGAGTCCCTGCAGGCAGCATTATAACAGCCCATCTTGAGCTAAGAGTTGTCAGTGGTGGTGAATCCCGCATGAGCCTAGGTGATTTGTTCCAGTGGTTAACCACCCGGACTGTTAAAAACGTGTACCTCAGTTCACCGTTACCAATGTATGCCAAAGTCCCACTGGCTCTACGGATGGGGACTTAGAAGGGAGGGGCATCGGTGGAGTTAGAGCCGGGATGAATCTGGGCCTGCACTGTGGCTACCAGGAAGTGGTGGAGCTGGGACGTGAATTCCTGACTCACAGTCCTGTGCTCTGACCACTGGCCCATTTCCTCAGAGGCAGCGTCTAGATGGGACAGTCAACGGCTTTGTCAGGGCATTTCTTGGTGTGCCCCAGCTCCGGGCTGGGTAACTGGCCCTGAATGCTCAGTGTGAAGAATCCAGCTGTCTCTCCAGTGGTTCGGGCAGACAATGGGTTGAGGTGGCAGAGATGGCTTTGGTTTGGATCTGCTTTAACAGCCCTGGAGGCTGAAGGCCTCTAGGCACAGAATGGGGCAGTGCCAAGCTCCCTCAGCCCACTGCACACTTTCTCGGAGGGACCCCACCCCCTTTCCTGGAGCAGGGAGTAGCTCAGTCCCTGAGGACCTTCGCCGGCTGACCTCCCTGCTGGCAATGCCAGGGAGGGTGGTGCTGGCTATGGAAGAGGCTGGGCAGCGGGGTACCATGGTCAGGTCTGGTGGGCAGAGGTCTGAGCTGGAAAATGAGGGGGCTTTGTCAGACAGCAGGACCCAGATCCAGCCTTGATGAGGGCCACCCTCTCCTCCTTGGCATCCGTTGGCTCAGGGCCCTGGCAACATGCATTCAGGCCTCGCCCATGAGCTCGGCGGTTCCCATGAGGCTCAGTGTTCCCATCCCTCCCAGCCCAAGAGCCATCTGGCTCCCTCCCTGGGGCGGGAGTTCCCTGGTGCTCAGCCTCCTCAGTAACCATCTTGGTGGCTCAGCTGTTACCACCCTCCCCAGAGTCAGCGCATTGCTGGGGAGTCTTCTAAGGGGCTGTAGTACCAGGCACTTAGCCACCAGGGGGTGCACAAGGCAGTTCATAGATTCATAGACATTAAGGTCAGAAGGGACCATTATGATCATCTAGTCCAGCGGTTCTCAAACGAGTTGAGACCGCGACCCCTTTTTGTGATCCGGGGGTGCGACCCCTCCACCGAAAAGCCGCCGAATTACAAAAAATAAATAAATAAATAAAACCCCGCATGGACGCCCCGGTCCCCTCTCCCCCCCACGGGTGGCCTGCCGGGTGCACCCTGGTCCCCCCTCCCCACCGCAGCTGGGCTGCCAGCAGGCCCCCAGCCCACCTGCTGCAGGGACTGTGGGCTGGCGTGCATCCGGGAGCCCACCTGCTGCGGGGACTGGGGCCCAGCCCCCATCGCTGCGAGTTGTGGCGGCAGGAGCTCACGACACCCCAGGGAGCGCTCAGTGACCCCCCCCCCGGGGGTCGTGACCCCCAGTTTGAGAAACCCTGATCTAGTCTGACCTCCTGCCCAACACAGGCCACAATCTCACCCACAGATTTCCACCCCAGGTCCCTAAATGACCCCTCAAGGATTGAACTCACAACCCTGGGTTTAGCAGGCCAATGCTCAAACCACTGAACTATCCCTCCCCCCTGTCCTGTACTGTAACCCAGCCCTTTGGGCATCACACGCCAGCTTTGTGCTGGGGTGAGTGCCCAGTATTACCATGTGCCAGGCAGGGGAGAATCAGCCCTGCAGAGCGCTTGGTTTGCCATGCTCCTGGCCCTGCCCATCCCCACGGGAGAGCAGCCAAACTACCATTGTCAGAATCAGTAAGGTGCCAGTAAGAAGGGGCTCCCTCTGCCTGGGTCACAAGGTGGCCTCTGCCAGGGCTGGATGGGTTGGGGGCTCTCTTAGGCCTGGCGATTTAGGAGCCAGTGACCATGTGGCCGGATGAAGTCACCATGCCTGCCTGCAGGGGCTTTTCCCTCCTCGCCCCCTTTAAATCACCCCTATTGGATGAAGGGGACCCTGGTGGGAGGTGGAGCCTGGATGCTGAGTCCCATACCCAGCCAGCCCTGGCATGCCTTGCTTGTGTGTGTGTGTGTGGGGGGGGGGGGGGCTCTGTCTGCGTGTTCAGCTTTGGAATGTGTCTGATTTGCTGCAAAGCGGCCATGTGCTGCTGCTGGTGCTCCAACATCTGGAGGGCTGAATTCCTGGTGGGAGAGCTCACAGCTTCCTGCCAGCACAGGCCACTGCTTGGCAGGCCTAGCAGAGAAACAACATGGGGGCAGGGGGGACTTCCTGCATGCTCGGGAAGGCAAGAAAACCACCCCCAGAGGAGGGCCAGGCCTGCCAGAGCCAGACAACACCACACAGCCTGAGCAGGGCAGTGCCAGGGCAGGATACCCAGCATGAGCGGTGTGTGGTAGGACACCAGCAGCCTGGGGGGAGCCTCCCTCCCCCCGACATCCTGTCCTTTCGCTCTGCAGGGCCAGGGATTCAGTCCAATGCCAGCACAGAGGGCCTATCTGCAGTGCCCTCGGCTGTCCAATAAGTCACCCACCACAGATGCAGTCCCAGATTCAGCCCCCAGCTCCTTAAGTTCCTAAGCAGTAGGAAGACAACAGCACCTCCTGCTGGCCAATTTCAGGGGATGAGTAAACAGGCTCCAAAGTGCCCCCGATTCAACGCCCGTAGTTGGAGATTATCCCTGTTTGGGGAAAAGGGGACCTGAGGGAGAGGGAGCTGGTAGGAAGCCTTGGTCTCCAGGAGGGTGAAATGCCCAGTGGAGAGAGCGGGAACCCATTCACTGGGGCACCTGGTTCTGCTGATCCCCTCCTGCCTGTGACCTTGGCACACTTAGGATGCTCCTCCTCTGGGCAGCACCCCCTAAACCACACCCCTCCCCTGGGAAGGCTGCAGAGCAATGGCACCTTCTGAGTGATGGGGCAGGGCCCGAAGGCTGGGCAGTTGCTTTGGTTCTATGCAAATGTGGTGCTCATGAAAGCAAAGGCCCCATTGGCTGTGGCCAGGTGTAATGTGCTTTGTTAGCTTCCTTCAGCTCTGCCAATGCCCCTCAGTTCCAACCTGCAGCTCCCTGCTCCTCCAGTGTTGCCCTTCCACCCCTGCCAGTGCTGGGTCCTGCCCTGTCCTCCACCTCTGCTCCTCCAGTTCGGGGCTCTCCACTGGGCGCACGCTGCCAGTTCTGACACATTCTGGGTTTTGTTCTTCGAGGTGGGCACACGCTCATGACCTGCAGCAGGCTGAGATGCCACCAACTTACTTCCCAGGTGACATGAACCAGGAGCACCTATTTCCAAGGCCGAGCGTTTGGACAGGGTCTGTGCCCAAGAGTCTCACGCATCCCCTGCCTGGCATTGTTGGGCAGACCCAGAACAGAGATCACCTGCTCTCACTCCACTCAGAAATCCTGCAGAAATCCTGGGGAGTCCTGAGCACTAACGCAGCCAGCCCTTGCTGAGAGAGAAAGAAACCGCCCTCCCCACCCCACTCCCTGTCCTGCAGCAACACACTGGGTGCAGGAGTGAGAGACCACAAAGATCTCAGGCCACTGCCCCTGGCAGTGGCTTAACCCCTTTGGTGCCTGGGGGGGGGGGGCAGACAGTACCCCCTGGGTGAAGGGAAGCTCTCTGGGTGCTGTGGACACACAGGAACCCAGGTGTCCGGCTGCCTCCCGGTCTCTAGCACCACTTCAAACTAGGAGTGACCAAAAGTCCAATGTGTCCGGTGGCTGTTTGTGGCCTCCGTCAACTGAGCTTGTGGTGCCAGGCCAGGTCTGTGTGCAGTACGGGCCACTGGCTTAAGGCCTCCTCAGTAGGAAGTGGCCAAGGACCAGATGGGCCCTGGGGCCTGAACTCACCGCTCCCAGGGTGACAGCGCTGAGCAGGTTGGGAACAGGCTGGGTAGGGGGCAAGCTTGGCCACATGGTGAAACCAAGGATTTGGTCTCCAGGGCCGTGGAGCCAGCACTAAAGAGACAATGGTAATATCTCCTCCTGGCCCGACGGCTGCTGTGGAGATAGAGGAGCGATCCTGGGACAGCCACGGCTACTACATGGCACACAAGCCGGCACTAATACCCACACGAGACTAGCCTGGCTGTCCGGTAGATGTGGCCATCTGTGCGGGCGTGGGCTGAGAAGGGTTAAACCCAGCTCCCCACAGGGTGACCCCAGGACCTTGCTCTTGGAGGAGGGTGTTGGGGGCGTCCCTCCATGGCTGGGGGAGGGAGGTTATCAGATCTCTAGTACCACATCCTTCCATAGCTGCAACACCCTCAGCTGCGTCTCCCCCTGGTGGTGGGGGATGTTCAGGAGTGGGTCCCTCCCCATGTTACCAAGGATTTGCCTCTACCCAAGAGGGGGCACTGTTGGACTATAGCCAGCGCTCACTAGCTCCTGGCCGTGCCCCGGGGGCTTTCAAACCTCCCCTGGCAAAACTCTGGGAAAGCAGAGTGGGCTAGAGAGGATCCAAGCCAAGAGAAGGAGGCCTCTAGACCATCCCTCCCAGCTACTCAGCCCCCAGGGGAGGAATTAGAGAGGCTGCAGCATCCCAGCACCTCCAGACCTGCTCCTCCCAGCCACTTCTACACTAAGGGGCAGAGACAGGGAGCATTATAGACATTCCCTGCCCCTGGCTGAGGAGCTGGGGCTGGACTGACTCCCCTGATTTATCACCAACCAGTGGCAGCTGGTAACAAAGGGTTAATATGGCTAAGCCCCACCCTTTCTATCATTACTTTAAAGTTTAAACAAACACACTCCTTTGGAGCAGGTGCTGTGCTGTGCTTCCCCTCCCCCCCATTCGGAAGGGGAGCAGGGGGTGGCTGATCCAAGTTCCCGCCACACAGCAAGGGTGTGGCATCAAGGGCCTTCCTCTATGAAAAGCTAGAGCAGTGCTGGGAGTGGCCTGTACTCCCTTTTCAACCCCCACCCCCTGAAGAGCAGGTACAGGGCAGAGAAACAGCTGGGGGAACCAGCCAGGTGGGGATTTTACAGTGAGGCAGGGTTGAGAGGGAGATAGGAGTTCATGATCTCGCACCAGGCAGGAAGTCTGGGAGTGGAGTGTTATAGGGCTGGGGACTCATTTTCAGGAGGAAGAGCAGCAGTAGTCTGATGAACCCCATATTCTGTAATTGCTTGATTTGAGGCCAGAGATATTTTCACTGTGGGTGGTAGGCGCCTGCCAGCCTCAGCACTTACCCTGGGTATCAGCTGTTTCTGCTTGCCACTGGTGCCAGGTGGATTGGGCATCTGGGGCAGGAGAAAGGAGAGCAAGCTGCAAAGCATTCTCCAGCTTCTCTTAAAAGGGCACCACTGCAGGAGATTCAACTTAAGGAGCCTTTCGGGGGGCAGCTTTGTCTCTGGGCCAGCCTGTGGCTGGAGGAGGCTATCAAGGCCCCTTGGAGGGCTGCATGCAAGGGGGTGGAGTTGACACCCAGATGTGTGGACTAGTCCCAGGTTTGGACCCTAGAGCGCCTCTGACAGCTAAAGGGCCAGGTGGGCGCTGTACTGGTCGCAGGTTTGGAGGGGGCAACTGGCTTGGGGATTTTGTTGCTCATGGATGTTCCAAGGAACGTGACCAGAACCGCGGGCCCAGCTACACAGACGTGCTGCTGAACTCTTTGCAGGTTTGTGCAGTGCTGTTATAGAATGGAAAGACCCTCTTGCCCTGCCACTCATGGCCTTGCGTCGGCTCGTGAGCCCTGGGAGAGCACAAAGCCATAGTGATGGGACATAGTCTCTAGGTCCTCTCCCTTATACCTGCTCAGCCGGCGTGACTTTCTGGATCCTCTGGTCTGTGCTGTGAATCTGCAGCGCTGAAGAGGATGAGTGGGAGGGCTGCAGAGGGTATCAAATGTAAAGACCTTGGCAGAACATTTACTGCACCCCCAATTACGTCCTTCCTGGGGCTCTCCCTGTGTTGCAGCTTCATTGGGCTGCATCCAGCCCTGCCTGTGAGGAGAAGAGTGACTGACTAATGCTCTCTCAGTGCCCCTTCTAAGGATTCGTTCTAAGGGACCAGGAGCCTGGAGGCCCAAGAGGCCACGTGGGATTGGGGTGGAAGGGCCTGTAACTCCTCTCTGAGCCTCTGTACGCTGAGACGCACTTGCCACTAGGAAGAGTTGGTTTTCTGTGCAAAATGCTCAGGTGTAGCTTTCTTATGTCTTCACTTGATACCTGGGCTCTTTGGAAAGATCCAAGTGTTTCCCTCAAAGCAAAGGATGACGGAGTTTTCATCAGGCTAATACAGCGGTGGAAATGTGGCAATGCCATCATCTCAGTCTGCTGGGGCAGCCACAAAATACCAGGGGTCAGGGATGAGGTCAGAGACCCGCTGGGCAGGGACAACATCCCCCGCTGTGGTGACATTCTTTGGGCTGCCAGATGACGTGTACATGGCAAGCAGAAACTCAGGGCAGCAAGTCTACAGACCCAGGCTCCAGTGCCAAACATCCACACTGCTCCGAAGCGTAGGGAGAGGGCTGGCCTGAGCTGCAGCCTGAGCCCAAATGTTCATACAACTACTTGTGGTGTCGTAGAGTGAGCCCGGATCTGTAGACTTGCTGTCATGGGTTTCTGTTTGCCATGTAGACCTCTTCCCCGATGGCAAAGTTGAACTCTGATGTCTCGTCACCTCCTTATAGCTAAAAGGCCTGACTGGAGCTTCGTTCCCTGCTGCCACCATCCTGAGCTTTCATGAATGTATTTACATGATGCCAACCTCTTGCCAGTGCTGTTAGCGCTGCCCTTTCATGTTCAACTGAAAAGTACCCACAAATTGAGAAATAGTCTAATCCTCTATTGTTACATGGGAAGAAAATGCCATAATCATTCTGAGTTCTCTGGTGATTCCCCTGCTGCTCTCGTGGCTTAGGCTGTCTCCAGAAACCCTTCAGGGAATTTCTTATTTTTTCTTTAAAAAAATCTTTGTAGTTCAGCTGCTGTTGAACTGTTTCCAGTGAGGACACTGGCCTTTTCCATGAGTCTATTGTCAGGGACGGAGAATTCTCGGTAAATTGTTCCAATGGTTAATTACTTTCGCTGTTAAAAATTGGCTCCTTATTTTGGGTCTGAATTTATCTAGCTTCAACTTTCAGCCATTGAATCATGTTGTTTTTCTCTGCTAGATTGAAAAGCCTATTATTAAATATTTGTTTCCCACATAGGTACTTACACTGGGATCAAGTCAACCTTGAACCTTCTCTTTGTTAATCTAAAGAGACTGAGCTCCTTAAATCTATTGCTATAAGGAAGTTTTCTAATAGTTTAATTGTTCTCATGGCTTTTCTCTGAACCCTCTTCAATTTATTAACAGATGGGGGAAAGGTCCTTCTAAAGGAAATTCACAGGCCGCTGTGGGGCATGTTCCTATAGATCCACTAGTGTGCATCATCTCTCACCTGAAGGACTCCTGCTACGGCAGACAGGGGAGCTAAGATTTCATGGGGTACTCAATCACTGGACTCTCTGAGGCAACCAACAAGGATACCCCTTGGAGTGGTGTGTGCTTTTTATTGTGTACATCTGTGTGTTGGGAATTGGACCAAGGCCTGCCAACTCTTTAGCACCCTGGGTGAATGCCATTAGAAGGTGACCACTCTCAGTCACTCCCTGCCTGGGCTGACCTTGAACGGAGGACCTATTAAAGACAGGCTTTAATAGCAGTCCCCGGAGCGAGCCAGTAGGGTCCTCAAAGCCTTGTTAAACAATGGGCCTTGGGTTCTTAATTTGTACTTAGGACTCCCATTGAAACGCTTTTGAGAACAGACTTTGGAATTGGGGTCACTGAATGAATTGAACCGGCTGGCCTGTAACAGGGAACAAGATGCCATTCTAAATATTAGCTACCCTGCATGCCAAAGTTGTTTAGATATATGGAATGAATTTTTGGAATAAATAACTTCTTAGTAGTTGATCTGATATTTATAGGAATAATAACCTGACAGCATCAGCTGAAATTAGGCAGATGCTTTTCTGTTGCTTATCCTGAGACTGAACAGGACAGAAAGTGGCAGTACTCTACCAATACTAAGAGCTGGTCTACACTAGGGGGAGTGATCGACCTCCGTTGGATGCATGAAGTGGGTATTAGCCCACAAAAGCTTATGCTTCAATACTTTAGTAAGTCTTTAAGGTGCCACAGGACTCTTTGTCACTTCTGTGCATAAAGTTAAGCATGCACACGTTACCAACTCTTGTGATATTTGGTAGTTTTTGTTTTGTTTTTCTTGAGGCACCAGCTTTAAGAGAACCTCAACTGTCACTTAAAAATTCTAACTTTCCTGATTGCAGAGAAAAGCTTGTAAATGTGTCCTCTATTGGCTCAAAACCCAGAAAGCAAATAAAAATATCCACAATGTATTTAAGACAATTTCATGATTTTCTGGGGCCTCACTCATGATTTTTAAATGTACTATGCATAAATCTTTGCAGGGTCAGGGTTTAGGATTGTTCAGGTTTTTACCTGCATCAAACTCCTTACACACAGAGCTGTGTTATTACAAAGGGAAACCGGCTTAGTCAGTTTCTGCATAAAGCTGAACTAGATGCAATAGGAAACTGACTAGGATTAGTCAATTTCCCTTGGCCTCTACCTCCCCTGCTGCTGGGCTCATCTTGGACCTGCCCCCTCCCCCAATTTTGGCTCCTCCCTTCCAGCTGCTGAGCAGCAATGTGAAATTAAGAGTGTAAATTTGCAGGGGGAATCTGCAAAGTTTCAGTGCGTTTTACCACTCCCTGGCACCACCTGTTCCTCTTCCTTCATCAGTGGGACTAGTTCTTGCTTTCACACTTCATGTTTACATCACAAGAAGTTTGATATGACTCAGGCTATGTCTGCACTACAGAGGTGATTCTGGTGGTGCCCTGGAGTTAGATACAGTTTATCCTGACCAGTTTTTCTGCTGCTGTAGGAATGCCAGTGACGCTGACAGAAATACTCTTGGGTCTCGCTGTGTCTATACCGGGAGTTTTCAGGGGTTCTGTCATCAGAGGTGTGGGGTTTTTTTTTTTTTTTTTTCCACATCCTGATCCGCATAGCTATGCTGGTACAAATTTTAAGTGTAACCAAGCCTGAGTCTAGCCACCATTGATTTGGTCCATATTCACATCTGTTACAAGGTTAGTTGCTTACCCTAAGAGTTCCTTTCTGTAACATATTGCTACTGTGGGAAGTTATTTCTTGCTACTGTGAAATAGTTTTATTGCTGTGTCCAGTATTACAATCATGTCCGAACACATGTACCTACTGCTGGAGAAAATACTTACCACCGGAGTTTGTGTTAAAATGCATGCTTTGAGAGAAACACCTGCCAATCCTCCCACATCATTCACTGGACATCAGTATTAATAGCTGGAAACTGTTTAGACAACACAGCTAGCAATTCAATTCCAACTCTATTTTTTTTGAATGGTGGTCGGAGCCATTGTCTGAGAGTCAGAAATCACAAGAATTATTCCTAATTCCACCATGAGCTATATGGCCTCGCACAAGACCCAATGGACATGCCCTAGTTTATCCATCTGTTACATGGGGATGATGCTTACCTGAAGAGGAGGGGACATTATTGTATAATGGTTTGTACAAGGATAATCTGAATTTCAAAGTTAGTGTCAAACAGTCTTTCAGTTTTCTTACCTATACATACATGTTGTGTACTTAACTTGCATGGAATACTTTGGGTCCCTCTCTCAAGGGGAAGTACTGTATGTCCCTTATCTTCTCTTAAATCTCTGGATACACTGACTGGGGCCTCTTGCATGAGATGGAAAATTAAAACTGGCTCAGTTTCTCTGGCCTGGATACATAAGGAAATTAGGTTGGTATAACTACATTGCTCAAGGGTGTGAAAAATCCACTCCTGAGTAAGGCAGTTAAACCCACCAAATTCCCGGTATAGGATGGCTATCACCTCTGGGGGAGGTAGATGAACTATGCCGACAGGGGAACCCCATCCATTGGCATAGCTAGCATCTTCACTGAAGATCTACAGCAGCCTTACTTTAAGTGTAGACAGACCCTGTTATCATCACCAACAGCAGCAGATAACAGCTATTTTGTAGCACTCCTCATTCTCAAAGTGCTTGACTAGAGGTCAGCATTAGCCCCATTTTGTGAGGAAACTGAGTCACAGAGGGGAACATGACTTGCCCAAGGTCTTGCAGCTCTGCCATTGTGCCTGCTGTGTATAATACCCAAATCCCAGGAGTGCTGGTTTGAAGCACTGCCTCCCACTGTGCACACCTTAGGGAGAACAGGTATGGCATTCGTCTCCTCGTTTTACCTCCCCCACCCTGTGTAGTTGGGGGCCCTGCTAGCTCAGCATAGGAGGAGTTCATCAAAACAGAGCAGGGCACATCTGCTATTTTCTCGTTTCAGGCTCCCAAGGGCCCTGAGGTGGGAGGCTGGCCTTAATGCACAGCCTGGCCTTGCCTATTGGTCTGGTCAGTCTGGGGGAGTTGGGGGGAGACAGATACACAGGGCAAGTCTCCTCCTCATGCCTGCTAGTCAGACAAACAGCAAAGTGGTCTGTGGGTGGCTGGATGCCAGAGGGACCCCTGACAACTGGGGATGGTGGCCAGGTACAGTATGTACAGGGGGGAGAGCCAGGTCTTAGCAGGGTAGGAGAGGCAGCACTAGGGCAATGATCCCTTGCTGCTGCCTCTGCTCCCGCTCCTCAAGCTGACAGGCAGAGTCCCTGCCCACAGGTGGCCTGGAACAAAGATCCCACTGAGGCCTGACACCTGGCAGAGTGAGGCAGTAAGGAATGGGGGCTCCCCAGGCAGGTGAGTGGCCAGGAAAGGTATGCACTGCCGGACATGCCCCTGGAGACTGATCCTAGGCAGCCCCTCTTCTAGACATGGGGCTGGAGCACGATTCAAGCTGCCTGGTGCACCAGCCCCCCCGCTCACGCTGCCACCAGGGGGAGCTGAGTGGAGTGAGAACCGGGCTGGCACCCTCCGCCCTGGGGCGGGCAGGGGCAGGCCCAGGTGTGGGGTTAGGGCGGGATGTCGGTCGGGAGCCAGGAAGGTGGGGGGCGCTGCGGCCTGTTCCCGAGCTCCCGTAGACCGGCCCGGCAGGCCCCACCAGCGCGGGGAGCCGAGCACTGCCCAGCGGTCGCGGAGGCTCCAGAGCAGGGCCAGCGCGTCCCCCGTCGCTCCAGCCCGGCCCACGCAGCCAGGGGAGGCGCCGCTCCTGGGCGGGCCGGGGCTCCCCGGAGCCCTGCTGGGCTGAGCCGTTCAGCTACTGGCCAGCAGCTACCCCGGGCCGGGCGGTGCCACTGCCGAGCTCGCTCGCGGGGCCGGTCACGGGCGTCCCGGACACGGAGCAATGCAGGGGGACTCCCCCCAGCGCAGACGCAAGCTACCGCCACCATCTCCGGGGCAGCTCTGGCTCCGGGCCCCGTCCCCGGCCGTGCAATGGAAATCCCGATCGGCCATGCACCCTTCCCCCGGTGCGGGGCCAGCCTCCCCTTGATCGCCCTTTCCCTCCCCTCCCCCATCCCAGGTGCGGGACAAGCTCGATCCCTTCTCCCCCCGTGCGGAGCCAGTCCTACCCCTCCACTCCCGCCACCCCCCGCCTCGTGCATCGCCCCATCTGCAGGGCCAGCCCTACGCCTCTCTTCCCCACCCCCGTGCGGGGCTGGCCCTGCCCCTTTCCGTCCCGTGCATTTCCCCCCATCCCCCATGTGTGGGGCCGACCCTGCCTCGTGCATCCCCCCATGCGCGGGGCTGGCTCTGCCCCTCCCCTCGGCCGTGCATCCCCCGCCCCCCGGGGCTGCTCCGGGCTCCGCTTGCCAAGCTGTCAGCTGATGGGCCGCATCACCCCGTAGTGGCGCAGGGAGCCGGGCAGCCCGGGCGCGGGTGGGGGCGGCGCGGGGGCGGGGGCTGCGGCGGGGTCGCTGCGGGGCGGCGGCGCGGCGAGGCGGGGGGCGTGCGCGGGGGCGGCGGGGGCGGCGGCGGCAGCGCGGAGGGGGCCGGGGCGGCGGCAAATAGTCCTTTGTTTACATGGGCCGGTGGCTGGCGGAGGCGGCGCCGCCGGGGGAGGGAGCGCTGCGCTCGCACCAGCTGTTTCCCGCCTTGAGCGGCAGAGGCGCGGCGCGCTCAGCTGGGGCCGGCGCCCGCATGGAGTACTTCATGGTGCCCGCGCAGAAGGTGCCCGCGCTGCAGCACTTCAGGAAGTCGGAGAAGGAGGTGATCGGCGGGCTCTGCAGGTGGGTGCTGCCCGCGCGCCGTGGGGGGCTCGCGGGGCGCGGGCCGGGCGGCGCGGCTGGCCGGAGCACGTGGGGCCGCGCGCGGCGCTGAAGCCCGAGGCCGCGTGCAGGGCCCGGCGGGCGCATCGCGCCGCCCGGCTCTGGCGGGTCCGCCCCCCGGAGCGGGGTGCGGGCCGGGCCGCGCGCGCCCTGCCGGCCGGCCGGCCGCATGTTGGGGGAGCTTTAAAGGGGGGTGTGTTTACCACGGGGCCTGGCCGTGACTCGGCAGCCCTCCCGCGGGGGGCGGGCCCGGGCGCCGGGGCCGCCGGGACATGTAGTGCGGCGGCCGCGGCCCTGTGGGGGATGTAGGCGCCTGGCCACGCTGCCCTGCACAAAGCGGGCCCGGCCCTGGCGACCGCGTGGGCCGAGAGCCGCGGCGGAGCATGGAGCCGCCGGCGCCCCGCGAGGGCTGCAGCGCCCCGGCCCACGCGTGCGCGGCTCGCGGCGCGCACAGCAGCTGGCAAGGGCGGGCCCAACCGCCGCTCGCTGCGGGGAGGAGCGGCCCAGCGCCGAGGCCATGTGGCTGCTGCGATGGACCGTGCTGGGCAGGTGGCTCCGGCGGCTCTCGCCCTCTGCTCGGAGGCTGGTTCCAGCCCGGGCCTTTGCCCCAACGAGCCTGGAGCCGCGTGCGGGCTGCACGTGGAGATGCACGCCCTGCTGGGGGAGCCTGTGGGGGCCACCTGGGGAGACCGGATTGGTACCGCAGGAAGCTGCTCCCCCCCGCACAGTAATGCCCCCTGTATATCTGGGCTTTGGCGATCACTGTTGGTTGACTAAGTTAAACAGCACTTCTGTGGCCACTTAGTACCTACAGTGGGGAAACATTCTCAGTGCCTGCAGAAAGAGGTTTCATTTATAAATTGGGGACATGCAAATTACCAGCTGTATGGATATCAAAAGGTTTAAACGGATGTGCTAAGTAAGGCTCCAGAAAGTCCTTTTTTCCCATCATCTTTCACACACTTGCCCATGTTAGTGGCCTGCAGGGACTTGCTGTATAGAAAGAGTTACAGTTGTGTACTAATCTTCAGATTGCAAACTGGAGGGAAGTAGCCAGAATACAAAAATGCTGAAACTAACTTGGATCCACTTCGTATGCATATGTTGCATCCCATGAAGTGGGCATTAGCCCACAAAAGCTTATGCTTCAATACTTTAGTTAGTCTTTAAAGTGCCACAGGGCCCTTTGTCACTTCTGCAATTCCAGACTTGTAACACGGCTACCTCTCTGATTCTTAACTTGGATCCGTTTACAAAAGGGGACTTGCTATTGAGCACCCTGCATGAGAAGGAAATTGTCCTTCATGCTGTTGCATTAATAATAATGAGGATCACAATTTAGTGTAGTCTTTGTCATATGGAATTGCCCTGTACTTTAGCATAAGCTATTACATATATATTTTAAAAAGTGCCTTCATGATACTCTCTTAATTGTGGAAGCAGCACTAAAAATACGTTTCTCTCTGCCTACAGCAGTGCTCCCCAAACTTTTGTCACCCTCGGCACACCATAGCCTCTCCCAAAATTCCACGGCACACCACATACAAAAATTGGATAAAACACAAATATAATCTTCAAAATATCGTTTTGAAGAGTATAATAGTATAGGAATGTCAAACTGGGCATAACAGAATCCCAAACCTCCTTTCCTCCAACCCCCCAACTGACCCACCCAGCCAGGTCTCTCCCCCCCAAACCTCCTTTCCTCCAACCCCCCCCCCAACTGACCCACCCAGCCCGGTCTCTCCCCCACACCGCTTACCCCCGCTCCCAGCCCAGCCTCCCCCCCTCGCCCCCTTGCACACCGCTTACCCCCGCTCCCAGTCCAGCCTCCCCCCAACGCCCCCTTGCACACCGCTTACCCCCGCTCCCAGCCCAGCCTCCCCCCAACGCCCCCCTGCACACCGCTTACCCCCGCTCCCAGCCCAGCCTCCCCCCAATGCCCCCTTGCACACCGCTCCCCCCCCCCGCGCTTACTTGTTCGCTGGGTCACGCTGCTGTGACCCGACTCCAGCGAGGGAAGGAGAAGAGCGACATGCACCCCAGCCTCGCGGTCAGAGCAGCGCCGCGCCACACCGCCTCCCCCGCCCCCCAGCCTCGCGGTCACAGCAGCGCCACGCCACACCACCTCCCCCGCCCCCCAGCCTCGCGGTCAGAGCAGGGCCGCGCCACACCGCCTCCCCCGCCCCCCGGTCAGAGCAGGGCCGCGCCACACCGCCTCCCCCGCCCCCCAGCCTCGCGGTCAGAGCAGGGCCGCGCCACACCGCCTCCCCCGCCCCCCAGCCTCGCGGTCAGAGCTTCTGCCGCGGCACACTTGGCATGGCCTCACGGCACACCAGTGTGCCGCGGCACACCGGTTGGGGAGCACTGGCCTACAGTATGCTGGCTTTATTTGAAATGTCTCACAGCTGGCCTGTTTCCTACTCAAATATCCATGCTGGACAGGTGGTGATGGCCGTCTTTACTTAATGGCAGTGGAGATTATAACCTGTGTTTGAAGGCCTGCCCAGAAAGGTGCCACTAACCGTATTCTTTCTAGAAGTTTAGGATAGGAAAAAGAGGAATTCTTCCATAAGCACCTTGATGCTGTATTAATCTAGAACAGTGGTTCTCGGCCAGGGGCCATGAGCAGGTTTCAGGAGATCTGCCATTTAGGACCAGTGTAAGACTCCGCTGGGCACGAGGCGGAAAGCCTGGGCCCTCTGTGCAGGGTTGAAGCCCAGGGCCCTGAGCCTGCCACCTGTGGCTGAAGCAGAAGCCTGAGCAACAGCATGGGCCGCCCTGTGGCAGTTGATCTGCCTGCTACCCCTTAATGCCAGCCCTGGCTTTTCTATGTAGAAAATAGTTGTTGTGTCACAGCTGGGTCACGGAATTTGTATAGCATTGGGGTGGTTTAAGAATTCCTGATCTACAATATCATGCTTAGAAGGGCACTGACCATTATTCTGGGTAGAATTTTACAAAACAATGTATTCAATCATCCTCTGTGTATCTTGAAAATAAAATCTGCATCTTTTCAGTTTCACACACATTGGATAGTTACAGGATAGTTGCCCAAGGGTGTTGATTTCTAAACTTTATTTTTTATTGGGGGAGGGGGAGAGCACTGAGATGCATTTGTTTTAGATTAATAAATCCACCACAATTTATGTGAGAGACAGAACAAATTTGTATCTTTCCTTTCACCTGGTGATTGGAACATCTTCCACTTGCCACGGAGATGACATTAACATCTTGGACTGTGAGGGGGTGACTTCCCATAGTCTGTTTCAGTGCTGAGGGAGAAGATGAAGTTCTGCTTCAACACCCAGAATGCTGTAAGAAGGCTGTATCCCTAGAGTTCTTTAGAATATTGTGAGTTCGTAGAAACCCTATGATCACTTTCTGTAGGAATTTCATTTTATTCTGAGACTCCTTATTGGTTTGGGCACACTTGTGTGGGAACATCTAACACTGGGGAGAGTGAACCGGTTTTCAAATACCACCTTCACACTGATGAACAAGTCATTGGTATACAGCAGGGGTAGGCAACCTATGGCACGAGTGCCAAAGGTGGCACATTAGCTGATTTTTCCGGTGGCACTCACGCTGCCTGGGTCCTGGCCTCCAGTCTGGGAGACTGCATTTTAATTTAATCTTAAATAAAGCTGCTTAAACATTTTAAAATCCTTATTCACTTTACATACAACAATAGTTTAGTTATATATTATAGACTTATAGAAAGAGATCTTCTCAAAACATTAAAATGTATTACTGGCACGCAAACTCTTAAATTAGAGTGAATAAATGAAGACTCGGTACACCGCTTCTGAAAGGTACACCGACCCCTGGTATACCGGCTGGAAAACTGACTAGGGCTTACGTCTCCATATCTTCAGTGTCTGTGGACTGGTTTATTGATTAAGTGGGTCTCACACTAAGTATATAATTTCAGGATCTCCTATGAGAACTGCTTTTTGTTTAGACTGACTGGTTTCCTTCAGTTGTTCCATAGCAGCTTTATTCTGCTGAATAACTTCCACATAAAGTACAAACGTTGGCTAGATACCTGCATGCTATGTGTGGCTATTTTATTTATTCCCAACTAAATGACCGCTGAAGTTACAGAGACAAGGAGGGGGAGGACCAACATCTGTTGGTGAGAGACACAAGCTTTTGCACCTATTCAAAGCTCATCTTCATGTCTGGGTGAAGTTATAGGAATTTCATGGGGCTGCCATAGAATCCCATAATGCTGTGCTGCAAATTCTAGTCCAAGACTGAATGCCAACACTGGTTTATGTTAGTTTCCTCTCCCCTGTAAATGAATCCTGGGACAGAAGTATCAGGAACCCCGGGGCAGAATTGGTCCTCTGTCAGAGACTTATGGGCAATTGGTATGCTTCTGCTCCCACAGATTAGAGCCTGGTACAGTGCAGGCAGGTTCTAGTCAAGCTTCTTCCTGCCTAGCTATACGCAAGAACCTTGTTTTTCATCTGCAGCATCCTACCATGCTCTGGATCTCTTTTGAGCAGAGACTGAGTCATATTGAATTGTATTTTGGTGTGTTTGTGCTGTGAATAAACATCGGAAGAGACTACTGTAGAATGAAAATCCATGGAACTGGCTTTATTTGTGACTAACATCTAAATTTGTACTCTAGCCTCCCAAGGTAAAAGATCAAGGTACTAACTCCCACTGTCGTATTTAATCCACCAGGCTAGCTTCTAAATGCATTTTTCTGTTTAGTTCTGTCACTTTTTAAAAAAGTCTTCCCCCCCAGGAAGAACAGTTGGGGTTGGGGGAAGGTTATGAGAGGTCCCCTGATGAGGAAATGGGCTCTTCCTCTTTCTCTCTCCTTAAGAACCTCTGCTTCCTAGATGGCCCTCTTGAGCCACCATGGCCTAATTCCCCATGGGCCAAAGGTTTGAACTATCTCAGACACAGATAGGAGCTGGGACTCCTAGTATGGCTTTCCTTTGAGCACTAGTGGCCACATGCAAGACCTGATAAAAATAAATTGTGGGCATCTACAGTCTGCTCCATCTTTAATATGGGGATGATGCTCAGAATGGCTATAGGCCCAGCTCAGGCCAGAATGGAGCAGATCCCTGTCCCATTAAAGATGAGGATGGCTTGGGATTTTTAGTGTAGAACAGTTGGATGACTGGGTCTTGTTCTGGCCAAGCCTGTGTTAGAGGAAGTCCTGCTGCCCCACTCAGTGAGGTTGGCCTTGCGGGCACTGACCAGAGTATTTCAGGATGGATCCAGGGGGAGTCTGTGGGATCACTGATGGTTTTGTGAGGATGCAGGGTAGGAAAGAATTAGCCTCAATATATGTCAGGGGGGTTGTTATCCTTCTCTCTTTTCGCAATCTGTTTTTGTCTCTTTATTTTCTGTAATGAGTGGTGTAACCAGAAAGAGTTTGATCCCCTAACCAAATAGAACCCTTTATTCCTCCCCAAATATCAGTTTTACTCAGCCATAGCTGTGTTCACTGGAGTTTGTGACATACCTGCTGTGATTACTACTCCTTTGCTCCTGGTCCTCTTTACTCCTCTTGCTCTCCGTTTCCCTGATGTTTTGTCTGCTGCAGCAGCTGTGATTTTTGGGGACGCTGAGGCTGACCATCCCCAGCGTAGAGCTATAGTGCTGGAGGTGGAGGGCCACACACTGGAATTGCCTAGGCCACAGTTCAGGTTTGGGCATGAATCTTATTACTTTCAGGGCACAGTGTAAGATTCCTCCCTCCATGCAAGCTTCTTTCCCCTCTGACTGTAAAATAGCCTGGCTGCTTTCTCCTAGTTCAGGGGTTCTCAAACTGTGGGTCGCCGACCGCTTCCCGAGGGGTCGTGAGCTGATTTTTTCTGCTGAAAAGCCGCGATCGCTTCAGTTTTTGGCGGACATGCCGAGCTATTTCGGGAGCGCTCGGCATGTCTGCCGAAAATAGCCGCCGAATGCGGAAGTAATTCATTTGACGGCTTTTCGGTGGATATCCAAGGGGTCGCGCCGCCGTGCTGCTCAGGAAAAAAGGGGTCGCCGTAAAGGTAAGTTTGAGACCCGCTGTCCGAGTTCATATGGTTAAAATGGCCTCTTTCGGACAGGAGCTATGGTGTGGTTTGAGGAGCAAGTTCAGCTTCTATTCTGGACAATGGCCAACATAACTGTGTGCCCCTACATTCCGCAATGTTGAGTACATTCAAAATGCAGCTGGATAAATGGCTTTTCCCAAGCTGACTTAACCCTTCTCGGCCAAGGGAAACTTATTACCAAAAAAAAAAAAGGTAGAAAGTAGAGGTGGAATTCTCGTTACTGCTTCTGCTTCATCACTTTATTGTCTGATGCGGAATGTAGGGCTGCATTTCTGTTCTCGGAACTGCAGGGAGTACATGACCGCATGGTCTGCTGCTAGCAACCAGGTCTTCCTTTTGTGTCCCAGAATCCTTTGTGCCATGTCACCTAGCACTCCAGGAGTCTAGGTTCAGTGACTTATAGGATGCTCCTGGCATCTGAGGCGAATTCAGTTGAGACTGTTGACTGCACTTCATCAGGAAACTAAGAAATGCCTGAGGTCATTTAGACCCGTCTCTTCAACATCTCCAATGCAACCAATTCTATCAGTTTTCTTGGAGATGAGTTGTGAGCCTGCTGCAATATCCAGTCTGAGGAATCCATTTAATCACTGCTGTTCATTCCCCCGGAGAAAGTGATGCGTGCTGTGTGAGCTCAGAGACTGTGGCTTCTTGCCTTCTCAATGGTCCTGCCTGCACCTGCACTGGAGTCATGCTTGCCCCATGAAGCCCTGCTATCCACCTTTGGTATCCCTACAGAACTGCAGGTCCAGAGCTGATCTGTAAGATTGTTGTATTGAGTGGGGACGTGGCCTTGGAGTTAGCAGTGAGAGACACTCTTGTCTTCAGATCCTTCTGAATGTATTTGGTGAATAGTCATGTACTTTCAACTGTGCTTTCACTTGTGGTTTCACTCTCGCTGTGTGACCAAGAGCACAATGGGATTCTGTGTTCAGTGACTGTGGAGTAAGAAGGTATTTCCCCTAACTGTCAGGCTGTGAACTCTTCATGGGCTCTAAGGTTCAAGCTGGGTTCCTTCTTGCCCATCTTCCCCAATAACCAAGGCACTGCCAGATGCACCACCCTGAGCGATACTTGTGCAGTCCCATTGCCTTCACTAGGGTTGCTCAGGAAAAGTTGACTGCAGCATTTGGCTCAGCAGTTGATTTAGTTAAGAAACCTGGTGTGCAAGACTGAACAGAGCAGACCTGTGCTCGCTGGGCTAATACGAGCCAGAATGTACTTTAGGGGACCCTAAATATACATGGGCACAGATCTGCCAGTTGCTCTTCAGAGCATCACTATGCTTTAATATCACACTCTTGTGGCGTGTACCCCAATCTCTGTTCTCTTGTCGCTCCTGCCTTGGGGCTCTGGCTTTAGGAGCCTTCTGCTTTCTGGGGTGGTAAGAATGTTTAATTTATATAATGCAGAACTCTTATCCAGGGGCTTTGCTCTTTTCTCTCCTGTCACCTTGGCTGCGATGTGATGAACTTGTGAATGCTGCCCTGAAGTTCAACAGCTTCTTTATGACTAGACTCTACTGGCTACTGACCCCACCCTTAGCAGTGACCTTAGAAATTGGACTTCAGCCCATGAAAGGGGGAGAAGGTTGAGAGGTCAGGCTGAGTGTCTGGCCCTGTTGTGCCTAAGGGCTGGCTCATACCTGGTGTATTGGATCACTTCCATTAGCCCTCTTTACGTTTCTGTTGTATAACATGAACGAAAATGGGCTAATAACCTGGACATCTCTGTTTGCAATTTCACGCAATGTGATAATTCTTCACTCTAGGAAACAGTTGCTAGTCTTTAATACTTTGCATTTGTTTAGCTCCTTCTATCTGAGGTTCTCCTAGCACTTGCAGGGTCTTCCCTTGCTGGCTGTCTTTGCAGGTTGATTGTAGCACATTTGACACAGCTGGCCAGGACTGGTGACTGCAAGACCATCAGGGTAGTTAACGGAGAAGAAAGTGGCTGTCAGGGTGAGTTAATACGGATTCTCTCAGGGGTTGAGATCTTGCTGGCTGTTAATAAGTGACAGTGGGTAGCAGGTGGCTGGAAGTGCAATTTTCATTGTTCTTGAATTCCAGTGTGACTTTAACTGAATTCTCATGTAGTCTTAGCTGTCATATATCCATAATGGAATAGTCCATACCCTTAGAAAGCTGCTTTCCAAGTCTAATTCTTGATATAGTGGCTACTAACATCGTGAGGGGAAAATACAAGAAACACAAGATAGTAATCAGAAAGATGTGGTCTGTGCTTTTCTAAAGATATGCATCTCCTGGCTGGTCAGGGCTAGAGACCACCTCTCTAGCATTGTTAAGAAGCATTCCCAGCTCTCCAGTGGCCTAAAGCTTTTAGGTGATTTGCAAGGCATGTGACCTTTGAAATGGCCACTGGTCTTTCCTAAAGTATTGTGTCTGGCAGTGGGCCAGGACTGTTATTCCAAGGCCTGGCACGCGGATCAGTCTCCTGTTGCTTTGCGAGGTGGGCCCCATGTGCAGGTTGGTTAGGAGGGTGAGGCTGCTGGTTGTGCATTGCTTGGAAGGCATGGAGGGGTAGATCCAGAGCTGGGGGTGCCGTGTAAACGCTGCTTCACCTCCTTGTGGAGTTCAGTACAATATATTCTATATTAGGGTTAAGTCACCCAGTTCTCTCTTCCTCCCCCGGGCCTCAAAAACGCCCTCTGTTGAGGAATAGTCTGGAGAAGGTATATGGGTTACATGGTTTTCAACAGTAGTGTAGACAGGGTTTAAAAACTTATGAGCCGGTCATGGTTGGTCAGGTTCCCCCGCAGGACTGACCACAATGTTTCTTCCTCCAGCTAGCTTGGTGGTGGTTGGTGTGGGAAGTGTTTTCCTGGCCAGTCTGCCAGATCACTCGGGAACGGAACGCACAGCGGAGGCAGCAGGAAGCAGGCGGGAGCTTTGGGTGGGGCGGGGGCTGCCTCTGCTGGGAGCGGATCATCTGGAAGCCATCAGCAGGAGGGGGAGGGGGCCTCTCTGCCAGGGCCACACACACAGGCTGGCCCTGCAGGGACCTCGTCTTAGATGCTTGCCTCTTTCTTACCATAGGGAAGTTGCAGGGGCGGGGGAGGGGAGTAACCAGAGGCCCTTGCTGCAGCTCACCAGCTCTCTTAATCTTTTAATCCTACCTCTTCCTTGCCCAGCCCCACACCTTTCAGCAGCCCTCAAACACATCCTGGAGGAGCTGTGACTCCTCCGCTGCTGCAGTGGCCAGCTCAGGGCCTGGCTCTGCTGGTACCAGAGGGTCCCTCTACCTAGGTCTTGCGTGGCACCTTTGAACTGAAGGATCTCAGACGTCCCATCTCTGCATTAGAGCCCCGCAGAGAGTGAACCTAGCCGTTTCATAGTGCAAGTAACCAGTCCACGGTGGGTAGGACGGCAAGGGGAGGCCACTGTGTCCAGTTGAAAGTTAATTGGTTGTTCTGTGAAGTAGAATGCAGTGACTAAGTTAGAAGTTGGGCAGACTGCTGGGGCTGATGCCTTGTCTTACAACAATCAGAGAGGTAGCCGTGTTAGTCTGGAATTGCAGAAGTTACAAAGAGTCCTGTGGCACCTTAAAGACTAACTAAAGTATTGAAGCATAAGCTTTCGTGAGCTAATACCCACTTCGTTGGATGCATTCTAACCTGGTTCTTGCCTACCTATTTATACCTGCCCCTGGACACTTCCACTGCATGCATCTGACGAAGTGGGTATTAGCCCACGAAAGCTTATGCTTCAATACTTTAGTTAGTCTTTAAGGTGACACAGGACTCTTTGTATGTAACTTCTGTCTTATAAGAGGTACCTGGGCTCTAATGAATACGTACGTCTAGGCCATCAGTTCTAAGCCTCATCTGAAAGATGCAGCATCCCTAGTCTCACGCCGGGGCAATGGGTTTTTTTTTTTTTTAAATATTAATTCAGGGAGGATTGCCACCTGGTGCACCACCACTTTCTTTAGCACCTTGGATTTTCTTTAGCGGCCTCAAAGCCAAGCTTTGTTTTGCCTTGATCCTGCATAGCTCTGGAGTTCGCAAGGGATCCCAGCCTGCGGTCGTGTGGCTGTAGAATGAGAACTGGGCAGCGGGCACTCTTTGAATCCCACTTTCTGCTTGCACTGAGAGTGGAGAAACTCCTCTTTTCTCCCATCCCTCAAAAACAAGATGGCGTGAAAGGTCTTTGGGCTCAAATAAACCGTCACCACTAATAGGAGCAGAGTCCCAAAGCAGTTAGTCTCTCTCTTTCTCTGGGACACGCTTTGGAAAGCCGATTGCTTCCCCAACCACTGGAATGCCGTGATGTCCCTCCCAGGTGTG
This sequence comes from Sternotherus odoratus, assembly GCA_032164245.1. Taxonomy (NCBI): domain Eukaryota; kingdom Metazoa; phylum Chordata; order Testudines; family Kinosternidae; genus Sternotherus; species Sternotherus odoratus. Next base: position 44,240,341 of record JAVMKO010000010.1, read on the forward strand.
GTCCCCATTCCTAGTTCTTCCCTCTTTCTACCCTAAAATAATCCGGGTGCTGCTCTGTCCTCCAGGGGCAGAAGCACATTGTCCTGCCTCTTCTGGGCAGAACGTGCTTTATGTAGGAAGTATGAGGCTGACAGGGCTGGTTAGTTTCTGTAGGCACAGTGGCCCAAGAGGGAGGGGGTGAGTGACGCTGATTAGGTTTCTGTCTTTCCTTCAGGAGGATCAGCACCATCTTTACCCACAGGACTGTCTCATGTGGCAGGTCTTACAAGGCAGGGTCCCAGCAATACCTGGAGAAGGACCTAGGCCAGAGGTTAGCAACCTATGGCAGCACGCATGCCGCGTTTGGCACGCATGATTTGCAGTGGCACTGTGCTGTTGGTCTGGGGTTCTGGCCGCCGGCCCCTTGCCAGCTGGGGTTCCGGCCCCAGGCCTGCTCAGCCAGCTGCCTGCCTGGGGACATGGGAAAACTCAGCAAGGACAAGATCTGCATTTTAATTTAATTTTAAATTAAGATTCTTAAACATTTTAAAAACCTTATTTATTTTACATGCAACAGTAGTTTAGTTATATAATGTAGAATTAGAGAGCGAGACCTTCTAAAAACATGTAAATGTATTACCGGCACGCGAAACCTTAAATTAGAGTGAATAAATGAAGACTTGGCACATCACTTCTGAAAGGTTGCCGACCCCTGACCTAGGGAGTGAGCCTCAGTTTGGATTAGCCACCTTCCCTCCAAATTCTCATGAAAATGACCCCCGTGCTGCTCCAGGTGCAGGTGTGCTCTCAGGTTGTGATCACTGCCTGGACAAATGACCGTAGATCTGTAGCTTGAGGGGAAGTGCAGGAACAGCTGCTTTTCCATCTTGGGAGAATAGTCTTTTGTTTGGTTCCCTGAAAGTTTCTTTGTCTACCAATCTGGTCCTTGCAAAGCAGGTAGCATCTGGGAAGGAGAACCCTCTGGGGCTCTATCCTGTAATGTAATCCATCATGGTAAAAAGAGCGAACCTCTATCTGCAGGTTTGGAGTGGGGGCTCTTGAGCGTTGCCTGTCCTCGCTAACCCTCTGTGTCTCTCGCAGCCTGGCCAACATCCCACTGACCCCAGAGACCCAGCGGGACCAGGAGCGGCGGATACGCAGAGAAATCGCCAACAGCAACGAGCGAAGGCGGATGCAGAGCATCAATGCCGGCTTCCAGTCTCTGAAAACACTCATTCCACACACAGATGGGGAGAAGCTCAGTAAGGTGCGTGGGAATCTGTGTCTATATGGCTATGAGGGTGTGCACCTGCCCCAGGGCAGGTTTCCAGATTCTGTCTGAGCTGCCAGGATCCTCTAGCTATTAATTAATTAGTAAAATTAATTACTAAAAATTAATTGACCCATTGCTTTGTAGCAGTGACAGTCATTAAGTAACTCAACCTCCCAACCATGTGGATCTAAAAAAATCTCAGAAAACTTTACCTTGTAGTGAATTATGTAATGAGACAAGAACTTGGAGGGGGGGGGGAGGTAACATGAACACTGAAATTATAACAAAGGTAAGTAATACAGATGTTCCCTTAGACTGGCAATTCATAGACTACACTGGTGCTTGATATGTCATGAGTGTGTAGATGTGTTGTAGAGCAAATATGCAAGTTGCATTTTTTATGTCAAACCAATGAGTGGCATGGCAAGATAACTAGAATATTTAGGTAAATTACCATCACTGGTCACTTCTCTGCTCTTCAGTGAGTAGGGATTGTAAAACTGATGGTCTTATTGCCTCATATGAGACTTATCAGGGAAGCATTTTTACCTATGCTAATAGAATGTTCTGGGTGAGAAATTCCTGGGGCATGGTCATGTGATGTTCCTTAAATACCTGAGACATTGAAACAATCAGGATGGCATAAACATGGAACACTCTACGTGCATACATTGGTGCTAGATCCCGGAGCGCTGCTTCTGTCCTGAGCAATTCCTCCCAGTTCCGGGGCAGGGAGTGGTGATGGTGACAGGACTCGTCCATGCATTTTGGGGTGGGGTTTAGAAGTCTTTTAAACTCTAGAGAGCTGAGAGCCCTTTCCCATCTCCTGCAAGACTGAAGAGCGCTGCAGGAGACAAGGAGCAGAGTCTCTTATCTTTAAGTTCCTGGGCTTTACAGAATGGGATTCTTAGTTTCTTGTGAGCAAACTGGCTTCTGCTAAAGCACAGCATGACCTATGCATGTAGCCAGTTAGGCACTGAAGCACTTACATTAGTAGAAACTAAGACCAAGGAGCCCAGCAGGGTTCAGGTCCTCCTGGATCTCTGTGTTGCTAAAGTGCCCCCTGGTGTCCAGGCTACCTGGCTTGCTCCATCTCCCCTTGGCCTTCCTGGAGGATATAAAGTTGTGGCAAATAGTACTAGTAACTTTGGTCTTTGCAGCTGCTATTTATGGATGCTGCTGTGAACCTCCTGTGTAGAGCCCCAGGTTGCTATGGCTTTCCTTTTGCACCTGACAGTCATGTAAAATCACAGGCACCTGAACAGGGGTAGACCCAGCACTGCTGTTCAAAAAGGATTCATTTAACCCCTTCAGATTGTGAATCAGCTCCTGTGACTTGCATGGAGCCCTGCAGCCCACCCGACATATCCCCTCAGTGCGAGACTGTTGCGTCACACATTTGCTTTCATCCTTACACAGGCTAGTAAATGCTGCTCCGGCCGTGCTAACTAGGCCGCTGCTAATGATGCGTTCAGAAAGGAAACGTGGTGGTGGTTTGGGGCCGTGTGTGTGTGTGTGTGTGTGTGGTCCTCCGTTTATTGGTGCAGCGTGGGCAGCAGCAGAGTGGGCATCTCCCATGTTGCCCTGCCATTGTGCGTAGCTGTCCTGGAGCGAACGCCCTCCCCGTGGAGGAGAGGGGACTCGAAGTTTCATTTCCTTCTCCTCAGGCTGAGATCAAAGGGCTGGTTAGTGCCGCATACACTGGTAGATTTTGTAACATGGAGACTTGTCCATTAGGAATTGGGCTGAGACCAAGCAACTTGCATCACAGGCCACCAAGTAACTCCCAGATGCTAACCCCATGCTATTTGGGACATAGGCTCTGGGGCTTCCAGGAGGCAGCAAGCATGCTGCGGGTGGTCTAGGAGGCTGGTGCTGGCATGGCTCATTGGCAGAGTGCTAGGAGCAGGTGTAAAGGCATGCCCAGAACAAGTTGGGGTTCCAGCTAGGGAAGGAGGTGGCTCACGGCTACCACCAGTGCATCGAGGGGCAAGGAACATTTCATTGTCTGGGGGGAGCTCCTTTTAGCACGTCACCAGCACTGAGGAGTCTTTCTAGTCATCTTCCTCCTTCCCCCTAAGCCACAAGTGTTTCCCACTCATCTTCACATTGAGCTACTACACTGATGGGAGAGTTAATCTGGGAGTACTGGCCGTTTGTCTCCTACCCCCAGTTGCCATTTGGTGCGAGGACTCCAGATGTCTGTCAGATTCTTTTTGGTAGAGGCACCTGAAAAAATCTCTGGTTATATTTGTTGGTTGGGGGGAGCATTGAGGGGTGGGGAGTGTGAGAGGGGAGATGACCTGACGCACTGACCTTCCTATGCCACTAACCCTCTCTGCTGGTTCTCCCCAGGCGGCGATTCTCCAGCAAACAGCTGAATACATCTTTTCCCTGGAGCAGGAGAAGACTCGGTTACTGCAGCAGAACACACAGCTCAAGCGGTTCATCCAGGTAGTACAGCTGCTCCTGTTCTGTCCGCTATTTCCCTTTCCTACCACTCTGCCAGGAACGCTCCAGAACACAGAATAACCCAGGCTCCTTCACCAGCATGAGAAACATTTGTTATTGCCGGTGTAATCCCCACCCGTCCCGGTCTCTCTCACCCATCCACACCCCACGGTACTGATTAGTGGATGGAATATTGCTGGGGGTCTCCATGCGTCACCTGGTGGAGTTACTCTCCTCTCCGGGTGCATGGCCAGTCAGGCCTCCTGCTTCTCCTGCAAACTTCCAGATCAGGAGTGGAACCCCTGCGGGGATGGGAGGGGAGACTTCCTGCCGCTCCCCCAACTTCAGTGTGTCACAAGGATACAGGCCTCTTCCCTGCCTGGCTGTGTATCCTAGTGGTCTTGGCTTGTCCCTGTGCTGTTGTGATCCAGATCTCAGAGTTCCGCTGCACCTGTTTTGCTGGGAAACTGACAAGAAGCAGCACAAACCTTATGTAACCTGCCCCTGCAGAGGGCAAAGTGAGTGGGGAGTTGCTCACTGGATGGGGTGTCCTTAAGCTGATTAGCTGTTCAAGGGTCCGGTCTGGGTTCCTGACCTGCAGCCCTGGGACCCCACACAGCTGTGCTTGGCTTATCTAGCTGGGACTGTGCAGGCAGAGGTTGCAGCCATGTAGCTGTCGGCACTAGTGGCAAATGCATGATGGGCCCACAGCTCACTTTTGTGGGGGGTTTTAATATTCTGGCAGGGCCAAAGGCAAGCTTGATTTAACCCCTCGCTGGCATTCACAGTGTTGCACCATCCCCTTGCTGCTTCGGTGTGGCTGGAACTTGGGCCCTGGCTGGGGAGCTGACTCTTTAAAACTGGATAAATCTAGTCACATCTGACCCAAATGTCGATGGCTTTTCCAGGCTGGGTTACAGTTCTCGGGTGTTTCTGGGGAGTTGGCCGAGAAGGCTGTCATCTGGCTGGAGCGTGTCAGCGGCTCGTTCCTGGCTGTGATCTTGTTCGCTATCAAGTGAAGCAGGGTCAGGCCTGGGGATGAAGTTTGTATGGGAGAGTGACCAAAAACTCAGGGGCACAGCAGGACGTGCTGGTGGTGACTGAGGGGCGAGAGCACTTTCCCTGGATCCTGAGCCCAGCGTGGTGTCAGGAACCCACTGTGCTCCTGGAGGTGTCACGAGCTGCTCTATTCGAGTGTGTGCTGAAATCTGTGTCACTAGGAGTGTTAACCCCCCCAAGTCTGGGCAAGTGCCAATGGGGTAATTAGTAACTTCTGGCATGTAGCCCTTTTCATCTGTAGGTCCTTTTTCCACAGAGGGGCGGGGTGAAGATTATTATTCCCCCTTCAGAAGCTGAAGGATACAGAAAAGGAGTCTCCTGACTCTCAGCATTGTCACTGCTGCCCTATGTTGACCCTGATATGAGTTCTTCACTTGCTGCTGTTCTGTTCCTGTGTGCGGCTGTGTTCCACTCCAGAGGTGGCTGCACTTTGCTGTGCAATCTGTGGCATGCTCTCGAATCCCCCTGTGATGGGTGTTCGTAGACAGGCCCTGTGGTCACTGTTTGGTCCCTTTGCCTCTGACCTTTTTGTGTTTTATTGGCAGGAGTTCAGCGGCTCCTCCCCGAAGCGGCGGCGGGCGGAAGACAAGGACGAGGGCATTGGCTCGCCGGACATCTGGGAAGATGAGAAGGCGGAGGATCTGCGGCGAGAAATGATTGAACTCCGTCAGCAGCTTGACAAGGAGCGCTCGGTCCGCATGATGCTGGAGGAGCAGGTGAGGCCTGTGGGGGTGTGTGGACAGCCTGGACACAGGGTAGCTGGTGCGAGAAGGGGGCTCTACTCTCCAGGCAAGGGTGTCCAGGGGAACTGAGGGGCCTGTTCTGGGTAGTGACTGGAGGAGGAGAGGACCCAGCCTGCACCACCTGCTCACTAGCAGATTGACTCCTCAGGGCTGCAGCCCTCTGTGCTCCTGCCCTCTTGTGCTCGCAGCCGGGTGGTACAGGCAGCCTGCAGTCTTGTGGCGCCCTCTAGTGTACGATGGCAGATCAACAGCGATGAGATGTGCTGAGATGCTAATTTCTCTGAAGTACCAGCCCCCAGGAATCTCTTATCTTGGTGACCCGACTACAACTTGTAAGCAGGTAGAGTGGGCTCCTGGCCCTGTGCCAGACGCTGTGGGCCGTGTCCTGAAGGCTATACACGCTGCCTTCCCAGTGTTCAGCCATTTCCCCCCCTTGCCTAAGGAGCGCCTGACTGGCTGTGGCCGCCCTTGTCATTGTTTGCCCGTCAGGTGCCTACGTTCTGTGGCCACAGCATGTTCTTGTAGCCCATCAGGGCTCTGGCTGTCTCAGCCTCGCTGGGCGCGCTCATGTCTCTTGACACGACGCCATGTCTTCGCTGGTGTGCATCGGAAGACGGAGCAGGACTGCTCCTTACCTCCCGGTCAGGTCTGTGAGGGATGCCTGTGCTGTCTCCCTAGGCCAGGATGTGCAGGGTGACTGCTGTCTACAAGTTTGGCTCCTGGCATTGAATTGCGGGGCCTCACTGCCCTCCTTGAGACTCCTGGGAGTCCAGTCTGAGGCAGACAGGCCCAGAATGCTTCAAAGGATAGACCTCAAAATTCAGCCCTGAGTTTTGGTTTGGTTTGGTGCTCCCTCAAGACAGCAGAGCACCAAACCAAACTGGTGCAGACTGGGCTGTGAACTGCTAGGTGCACTGAAGCACACAGCTCCATTGAAGCCACGGGCTCTGCCCAGTGCTGGTTCCTTGGTGCATTCGGGCCTTCAGGGCTTGAAGCCTGGATGTGGAGCTCTAGGTCACGAAATGAGGTGGAGCCTCCACAGTTGAGATGGAAGTGCTGACACTCCCGCCCTGAGGGCCCCTGGCTCCAGGCAGCTTGCGTCAAGGCCTTCAGATTTCTCCCCCTCCAGAACTCCTCCACTGAAAGGGAAGAGGGGGAGTGCAGATTCTGAGTACTGGTGCATGCTTGGAGACCTACCTGATTGCTCCTGGTCCCCTGCAGAGTTTCACTGGGGCCTTCCTTATCTGCTTGGAAGCATTCCTCTAGTCTGGACCCAGCAGATGGAGTTGGAGCACTTGTGCTGAGGCAGTCGGCTCTCCCAGCACAGGAGATGTCAACATCCCTGCTTTCCAAATCGAAGGCCTCCCAACTCCTCCCGCAATCCCCTCAATTCCCGCTGCCCGCGTCAGGGTGGGTAGAGAACCAGGCTGACAGAGGCTGCTCTCTGGACTCGGATGACGCTAAATTCTCTCCCACTGTGAGAACACTAAATTCATTCTCTTCACGTGAGGGTTTCCCTGGTTCCTACTAAAGCTCTTCAAGATGGGTGACTTGGAGCTGAAGCCAGTCTGGGATTCCACAAGGGCCGTGACTGAGAAGTAGGAAGTCTCCAGCCAGGTTGCCATGCTCACCTTCTTCATTTTGGCTCAGCTGGTGAAGGAGAGGTGGGCAGCAGGCCCCTCACGCAGACCCTCTTGCAAGAGCTAGAGAAAAAATACTCTGTTCCCGAAAGATGGTGCTAGCTGGGTCTCCCTCCCACTCTGAGACCATGTGGTGGAGCTGGTTGTCGCTATGGGGAAGACCAGCCATGCTCATAGTCGTGCACCCCTGTGCTCTCAAATCTATCTCCTGGCTTGCCCCTTGGGTCGTTCCAAGGGAGGCTAGGGCAAGGCTGTGCTTGGAAAGCTGATTTGACCTTCCTGTTGGTCTTCAGGGGGGTCCGTAGTGGTTGCCAGACTTGGAGGTTCAGGCGAGTGCTATGGATTCTTGAGATTCCTCTCCAAGATGGTGTCAGATTCCAGCCTATTGTCCTGCCAGCTCTCCTCACGCCCACCTTGGGGAGGCCTTTCCCTGTGTGCTCGGTGCTGAAATGTCTTCAGCTTCTTCCTCGAGTGGACTAAAGCCCTAAAAGAACCATCCAGGTTTTAGCTGCATTTGGCAGTGCCGTGACTACAGGGACCACGTCGAAGTGGCTGGAGTGATGCACGGTACCGTGGCTGGCTAGCGTGGAACTAGGCGACCGTTTCAAGGCAAGACTGTTCCTGTGGTCTGTCTCCGGGTGTTTCTGTTGCACAGACCCCATAACGCAGTGCTGCAGTCTCTTCTCCGCATGTATAGAGCCTCACTGCCTTGACTTTCTCTTCGTAGGGAACACCATTTCAGCCCCTGAGCCTAATCCCATGGCCGGGAACCCCTTGTTCTTCAGCCCTCAGGTCCTTTTTTCCTTGCAGGACGTCCCTTTATTGTCTATCTTTTGTATGAAGTTTTTTGTTTTGTTTCTAATTTACTGTCTCCTCAGCTGCAAAACATCCAAGTCTGGGACTTTGAAGAGCCTCTTGCCACATTGAGGTGTCTATTAACGCACAGCGGGTTCTTGCCACTCTATTGGCTGTGCTCCTTTGGGTCATTCTGTGAGCTTCTTACTCTGCGTGCACCTCCTGTGGGATGGTTTCTTTCAGGGAGGAGAGACCCCTCTCGTCAGAGCAGAGTGAGAGGCATCCATCAGACAGGGTTGTCACCTGCCCACCAAGTGCCTCTGATTTTGCAGCTCTTTTCTGGGAGTTCTGCTCACACGGTGTTTCTGTTGGAACCTAGGTTCTGGTCATCGTGACTTGTTATGGGAACTTCACCTTCAGCAGAACTGAATGAAATGACTGAAGCTTCTGGCAGGCTGCATTTATATTCCCTCTGGAGGTTGAGCGGTAGGGAGCCTGACTCATGCCCTAACCTGCTACTGCTGCCCCAGGGCTGAAAATCCTTTCAGAGCAGTGGGAGTTCTGTTCGTCTCATGCTAAGATCAAAGAGCAACAATCCTGTTGTAATGGTCTCAGAGGAGTGGAGTTTCAGGTGGATAATTCCTGGTGGCCAAGCAGAGGGAGTTGCCCGTCTCTCCCAGTGCTGGTGGTAGCGATGGCTGGAATTCTCAGTAGCATGGCACATGGATCACACTGGTACGGGAGTTTGAAGACAATGAATTGACCCTTGCGTTGGTGGAGCAGAAACTTGTCAGGAGTCTCCTGACTTGATCATGTGTAAGACTGGCACGTAACAGTCTCCGCCTTCCAACAGGGGACATCTGAGCTGACCAAGGAGTGGAGCCCAGGCTCCAGAATCATGTCAGATCTGTTCATCCAATAGAACTTCCCTTATGGGACCCTGGAAGTCTCCCCAAGCGGTGTTCACCTAACACCCAGCTTCACACTGTCGGGAAGACAGGATCTTTCCATCTCTTTGCTTCGTTCATCCCTCTTCACTGCAGGAGCACAGCATTAGGGAGTCTCTGCCGTGTGCTGCCGCCTTGTGTGGTTGAGGCGCCGGTTGCAGGGGCCTCACAACAGAGGAACATCCCTTGGCATTTGGCACTGGTTGCTGGTTGTTACCAGCAGCTGACGAAGTCTCTTGCTGCTATGAGCTGCTCTGCCTCATAGAAGCCTTGGGGGTGGACCTGTGACGTGCTCTGGTGGAATCCCTGGCACTGAAATGGATTCCACCAGACTGCCTTGGCGCCGTCGTGATAAGCAGGGTTGATGTATGTGGGGGGAGTGGGGTTGTGCTCCTCTTCCACACCCAATGGTATGGGCTCCTCTCTCTGATTGGCTGGCAGGTGCGCTCCTTGGAGGCCCACATGTACCCTGAGAAGCTCAAGGTGATCGCCCAGCAGGTGCAGCTCCAGCAGCAGCAGGAACAGGTGAGATTGCTGCACCAGGAGAAGCTGGAACGTGAGCAGCAAATCCGAACGCAGGTGAGTGCTGACCCCGCCTCCCATCTCCCACCGCCCCAACCCCCTTGAGATCACATGTGGCCCCTGTCCTTAGCTCCTCTGCTGGGAGTTTTCAGATGGTTTTACTCACAGCCTCATGTGCAGGTGTTTAAATCCAAGGGTGTTGGAGGGAGCGGCCCGACGACATGATGCACTTCCCATCCGGAAGACCTTGGCGTCCTTCCATCCTCGGGCTGGCTGGGGCTGAGAGCGTGGCGTTGGCAATGCTCTCGGCCCCAGGGGAGGGGGAAAGGGTGCAGCACACATGGCTGCCTCACACTTCTCCCGCTGGGTGGGGGTGACTTGGCAGAGAACGGTCTTCCCAGCTCACAGGGTGAGGGCATCGTCAAAGGCTGGCTCCTGAGCGTGGCTGTGGGAGCGGAGGGAGAACCACAGCTGGTAGCTTAGTCCTTTTGCTCTAATCCTCCATCCAGAAGTCTGTCACGTTCCACAGGTCACCTCTCTCCCTTGGGTAGCAATGAGCTTTCTGATGGTGGTCCCACCGGGGAATGACCACGTTGAGTTATCATATTGGATCAGATCTTGTGCCTGGATGCCACTCTGGTGTGGGGGAGAACTAGACGTAGAGAGAGTGACCTTTGGCTCTGCTTGGGCCCGTGTCAGGTGTGGTCTGGCTAGTGCTGGGTGGACCGCTCTGCTGGCCGGAGTGTGATGTCCCCCTAGCAGGCGCAGCATAGTTGGCAGCCAGGTGAGACTCTCCCTGAGGGCTGCCTGGAAGGGCCCATCCAGGAGTAGGGATTGTTCGTTGCCAGTTCAGTCTGTGGCTCTTCTGCTGAGGGTAAGCAGGGCAGTTCTTGGGTTCTGGTTTGAAGAAGTCTGTCCACGAGGACCTGACACTCTCCTCACGCAGGCATCTGGGAGCTAGCTGCCATCACAACAGACCTGATCTGTCTTTGGACTAGCAACCTAGTGCCAAAAGCACCCGCTTCACCCCAAGCCAGCCAGTTCCCTCAGGGCTGTCAGTGCCTCTTAGCCTAGTACGTGCTGACATCTCTCCCCATTCAGAGCTTCTGACTCCACCCAGCATGTGGTGTTACTTGTACCCCCCATGAACTCTCCGTAGAAAAGCCTTTCCATGCCCAGGGAAAATGAAATATCCTTAATCCTCATGGCAAAGAGTAGGCAGATGGATTGTGTGGGCTGTGAATATGGCCAGGCCAAACTAGCATGCTAAGCATCCAGAAGCCAGGACATGCCCAAGTGAAAGTTACTGAATAATCTGACCCCTGTTCCCTCCTTGGGCATTAATGTGCAGTTGAATTGCATGGTCACGTACAAGATTCTTCCTGTAGGTCCTCTGACTCCTTGAGTGCCCTGGCTGTGCAGAGTGTAATGAATAAGGCAGGGTGGGATGTAACTCTTTAAATCCCCTCAAAGCAATTAGCTCCTTTCTGCAAAGCTGATGGTTCCTGTCTTGCTGCCTTCCATGTTTTGCATCTGGTTCCTTCTCGAGCACAGTTTGCAAAGGAGCTCCCTGCAGAAGACCGCTTCGTTGGCCCTCACTCTAGCTCTCTCTTGGATTCCAGCATCCCAACCATGCCTGTCGATTTCCTTTTGGTTCCCGTTGCCTCTGGCTTTGGGCCTTTCGGTGCCTGTCTTCCGCAGAGCATGGTGCCTGCTTTGTTTGGGGACCCTCTTAGTTTTTGATGCTTTCCACTTGTATTGTTGGCATGTTGCTGCCCCTGCGCTGAGTGTAGGCGCTCTGGTTAAAAACGTGGGCTGCCAGCCGGCAGAGTGCTTGGGATCGGTGCCTGCTCTGCTCTTTGGCGTCCAGATGTCTTTGTTTATGGCGCTGGCGCATGCCTCTGCTGTACCAGTGCTTCCCTGAATGTGCTGGTGCCCTGCTCTCTGCAGGAAAGACATGGGGAAGGAGCCCACTCAGGAGCTTCAGACCCTGTCAGTACTGCCGCCCTGATGGTCACATCATTAGTCTGGCTTGGAGCCTAACACTACGTGCCGGGGTGCCAGTCTCGTGTGAACATGCTCTATGATTCTTATGTGCTCAGGGTAACAAGTCTGCAAGTCCTCCCTGAGGCACCCTAGGGGAGACCTGTAAGTCCAGCTCCAGGCTGCGCTGGAGTGCTCTGGAGGAACCTCTCTGAACTAAAGCTTGAGTTGGATGAGACCAGTGACAGCATCTCTGCCACCTCTCATTAGCTCAGTGCAGGGCTTGCGCTTTGTGTCAGTGGGATAGGCCTGTCCTACCAAAGCTTACGGAAGCGCCTCTTGGACTTGAACTTGTGTCTTACACAGAAGAGGACTCTCCTGGTGTCAGTGACTTCAGCTCGATTCAGAGCGAGTGAGCTTCCGGCCCTCGTTCCATCTCCTTAGTGCAGGCTCTCCCAGGGAGGTTGTTCTCCCAGGGGATCTCTGAATTCCTCCTGAAGGAGGGGATTGTCCTGCCAGTGTGCTTCTGTGCCCAGCCAGGGGAGGCCCTTCTCCGTATACTCCATCCTACGATCACACCTGCCCGGTGACGCAGGCCATCGAAACGTGCAATAAATGCCTGAAATGTGCTACACCTGTTTTGTGATGGGCTATAATGAATTGGATATAATGGCCTCATTCCCTAACCTGTTCTCTAAAGGACAGCTCATTGCTGTGTGACCCAACCAGGATTTAAAGAGAACCGGACAAACAAATTCAGTCATGTGCGACCATAAGAGGTTCCTGCTTGAGCCATCAGCGTGGTTTGAACCATGGATCTTTGGATCCCAGCACAGATTCTACCATTTGAGCTAAAGGAGTAACTTATCCTGTCTGTAGACCAGCCACCAGATGCGGGGGAGTTGCTTGGAAATTTTGTTTTAAGGGTTGCTTTCGCACTCCTGGGTTTGTGAATTTCTGAGGCACACTTTTATTTGTGCATTGATCAACTTGTTTGCTCTTTGTGGAAGCTTCGCCGCCTTATAGGATTTTCTGGAATGGTCTGAAGGCACCATTGTACCTTGGCAATGTGTGGAACATAACTGCCAGCAGGAAGCCTGGCTTGTACTTTAACCCACTTCCTCTGCTCTTAAGAACTAAAGGAGTTCCACCAATCTCCTGCTAAGAGGCAGAAGAGAGAGCCCTGCATAGACAGAATCAGAAGTGAAAGTTCCTCCCCTTGTAATTCTACTTCTCTATCCTCTGTGAAAACCTAAAGAGAATTCCCAGTACACTTCTGGAAATTCACAAATATGTATTTTTAAAATGCAACTAATACAAACAGGATGTCTGCTGTCAGACAAATGGAAGTTTTGATTTTTTGCATACAAATGTAAAACTAAACATAACATAACATAAATTTAGGAGCCAAGTTTCACCATATTCTCTCTTCCCCTCCCCCCCCCCCACTAAAAATGAAATCCCTGTTGAAGTGTTTGTATATTAACTTACTCTTTCTGTATTCCCGAGAACATGCTGCATTTTTTAAATTCAGCGACAACCAGCAATGCTGAGGCCTTCACCATGTTTCAAAAATAGTCCAGTCGTCTTTGTCAAAATGACCTCTTCAAAAATTGTGGCTCACTCTGTGCACGTGGCCTCATTCGCTGTTCCCCATCACTCCCAGGCACTAATGGACACGTTACACGGACCATTGTAGATTTGGACTAACTCCTTTGGTTCAGTTACTCCGGATTTGCATGGCTGTAACCATGGAGAGAACAAGGCAAGGATCTGCTGGGACCCCTGTATGTTCATTGTGTGCTGAGTGAGGTGGTAAGTCTTGTGGAAATCTTTGTGACCATAAAGACTATAATTTGCAGCTCTGTCTTTCTTTAACACTGTATCATGCTAAAATACCTGCATGTGCACAGCCCTCCTGGGCAACAGCCAGTTGTTAAAGAGCATCCATACCTTGGAGCCTGTTGGGTTGCTGAGGTCAAGGTGGGGCCTGTGCTTATCTCAGGAGATCAGGGGAATGCTCTTAGATTCCAGAACGCTGCCTGCTAGGAAAGTACCAAATGGAGCTAGGTGCCCATGGTCAAGGCTTTGACCTTGTTTCCTGTCTGTTTCAGACGTCTGTCTCTGCAGTTGCCAGGGTTAGCTTTGACTACACAACAAGTTTCCTTGGTTGCTATTCCTCACTCCTTTGTTTCTGTGAAAGGAACCCTCCGTTTGCCCTCCCCTAGTGAAACCATTAGACATTCTTGGGAACTTCACCTTTCACTCAGGAGCCGGTGGTTCCATGGGGCTTGAACGTGGGGGTATCCAAATTGCCTCGGGCATCTCCCTGTCTGCCCCTTACACAGAAGGGTTTGGAGCTGAAATGCCTGCTGACCAATTCCCCTTTTCTGAGACACCCCTCCCCCCCGCAAGACATAGTGGTGGTTAGGCCTCATCCCAACTTTGGACAAACCATGTTGGACTTTCATTATGGCCTTTGATTTCAGTCAGTCACTGCTGCCTGTCTCCCCCAAAGCCAGCCTTGGGTGGGGTGTGTGCGAATTTGTGCACCTCGAGGGTTAAAAGCTGGTAGCTACTGCTCAGAATATGCAGTGTGGAAAGTCCAACCGATTTGATCTGTGGCCTCTGGAGAAAAATTGAGTCAAACTATGTCATCCCGAAGGTGATGTGAGTACGAGTCTGCGTCCATTCCCGTGACCGGCCATCTCGCGATGACTTGCTTAGTGTGATGGCAGCTCAGCGGGGTGTTCTGAAATTTAGCAGGGGCTGCTGTCAAATGCTGCAGCAAAGCAGATGCTGCTTTCTGGGACTGCGGGTTGGTCACTCTTCACCTGTCACCGGGGGAAGTGAGCCCTCAGCAGAGGGGCAGGCCAGCTTGGCCTCTGCTCCTTCCCTAAGGCTGTTGGGGTAGGGGTGCGAGGGTAGGTAGATTTGTATGATCCTAGCCCAGTGGTTCTCAAACTTTTTCTATTGGTGACCCCCTTTCGGACACCAGGCCTCTAAGCGCGACACCCCCCCCCTTAGGAGCCGGGCTTGGGGGCGGGGAAGGGGCCGGGCTTGGGGGGTGTGCCAGCAGCCCCCCGGAGCAGAGGCTGGGCTGGGGGGGGGTGCCAGCAGCCCCCTGGGGCAGGGGCTGGGCTGGGGGGGGGGGTAGGTGTAGGGGTGCCAGCCCCCCAGGGCAGGGGTCGGGATCAGGGGATGGTGCCACCAACCCCCCAGGACAGGGCCCGGGGTGCCACTGGCAGCCCGCCGCGGCAGGGCCTGGGGCTCAGGTCACTGCCGGCAGCCTGCCACAGCAGGGGCCAGGGCCGGGGCTCTGGGCACCACCAGCAGCCTGCCGCTCCATGGGCCGGGTCTGGGGTCCGGCCAGCCACAGCAGGGGCCAAGGCCCAGAGTACCGCCAGCAACCCTCCATGGCAAGGTCTAGGTCTCGGGGCACCGCCGGCAGCCTGCCGCGGCAGGGGCCGGGTCTGGGGTTCGCGGCGCCGCTGGCAGGGGTTGGGTCTGGCTGCCGGCAGCAGGGGCTCGTGACCCCCACATAATTGGGTCGCAACCCCTCGAGGGGTCCCGACCCCCACTTTGAGAACCAGTGTCCTAGAGCAGTGGTTCTCAAACTTTTTTTATACTGGTGACTCCTTTCACACAGCAAGCCTCTGTGTGTGATGCCACCCACCCCTTATAAATTAAAAGCACTTAAAATATATTTTAACACCATTTTAAATGCTGAAGTCAAAACGGGGTTTGAGGTGGAGGCTGACATCTTGTGACCCCTCCCCTTCCACCCCTGAGTTATGGACTCATTTCAGCCCTCTCCCCTGGATGGGGGTGTAGTTAATTACCACTTTTGTCTTTGCTCTTTTTGTCTCCAAATGTCCGGACTCCGCTCTCCTCTCTAATAACAGAAGAATGAATCTTACCCAGCTCCCAAAGCCACCTCTCTGATTTGGCGCCGTGTGGCCCGGAATGGAAGGGGCTGTGGGTTGGGATTGAGGGGCATTGGCAGGTCTGCTTGCATCATTTGCCTGCCCCAGTTTCAGTCCTTATGCCTTCCCAGCTGTAGGAAGGTCCCGTAACCACCTATTTTTGGAAGTCTCGGGGGTTGCCAGCAGAATCCAGATTTGTGACCCTTCGGGCACACTGCCAGCCCAGCCTCTGCTCCTTCCCTAAGACTGTTGGGGGTGGGGTGAGGGTAGGTAGATTTGTGTTGGGGGTGGTGGTGATGTGTTTTTGTGCTCTAAGGGCCTGACATTAGGTTACAGGTGGTTGGATTGTCCCTGGATGCATCCAGAGGGCAGCTACCCTGCTCTGGAGTATGGCAAAGTTGGCAGACTGGTTGGCATTGCAGTGTCCTCCTTATCTGGCGCAGGCTGGTGTAGCCAAAGAGCCGGTGGGAGGTCAGCAGAGTGCCTGGTTTGAGACCCATCTGTGCTATTTGGGGACTTGCCAGAGCTGTTCTCTTGGCTCAGTCCACAAACCACTTATGGCTGAGCTCCTACATGAAGGTGAGGGGTTGCTGGCCCTTGTGAAGAGGGGAGGGGTGTGCATGGCAGGCTCCTCCCACAATGCCAGCTGTCAACTGAGTATTTCCTGGGCATGGAGCTCGTGTTGGCTCCATTCCCTTTGTTGGGATGCTGTGACCTGTCCCCCTTCTGGGAGCTCCTCCCCCTTCCTGCGCCCTGGAGCTCGTGGGCGCTGGAGGCGTTGCTGGACAGTTTCCATACTCAATTCTGAAGCACTTAAAGGAGAAGAAAGTGATCAGGAACAGTCAGCATGGATTCACCAAGGCCAAGTCATGCCTGACTAACCTAATTGCCTTCTATGATGAGATAACTGGCTCTCTGCATGAGGGGAAAACAGTGGTCATGTTATTCCGTGACTTTAGCAAAGCTTTTGATATGGTCTCCCACAGTATTCTTCCCAGTAAATTAAAAGTATGGGCTGGATGAATGGACCATAAGGTGGATAGAAAGCTGGCTAAATCGTTGGGCTGAACAGCTGGTGACCAAGGGCTCCATGTCTAGTTGGCAGCTGCTATTGAGTGGAGTGCCCCAAGGGTCGGTCCTGGGGTCAGTTTTGTTCAGTATCTTCATTAATGATCCGGAGGATGGTGTGGACTGCACCCTCAGCAAGTTTGCGGATGACCCTAAACTGGGAGGAGTGGTAGATACACTGGAGAGTAGGGATAGGAGACAGAGGGACCTAGACAAATTAGAGGATTGGGCCACAAGAAAGCTGATGAGGTTCAACAAGGAGAAGTGCAGAGTCCTGCACTTAAGATGGAAGAATCCCATGCATTGCTACAGACTAGGGACCGAATGGCTAGGCAGCAGGTCTTCAGAAAAGGACCTAGGGGTTACAGTGGATGAGAAGCTGGATATGAGTCAACAGTGTGACACCCTTGTTGCCAAGAAGGCTAACAGCATTTTGGGCTGTATAAGTAGGGGCATTTCCAGCAGATCGAGGGACGTGATCGTTCCCCTCTATTCGACATTGGTGAGGTCTCATCTGGAGTAGTGTGTCCAGTTTTGGGCCTCACACTACAAGACGGATGTGGAAAAATTGGAAAGAGTCCAGCAGAGGGCAACAAAAATGATGAGGGGGCTGGAGCACGTGATATATGAGGAGAGGCTGAGGGAACTGGGATTGTTTAGTCTACAGAAGAGAAGAATGAGGGGAGAGGGGGGATTTGATAGCCGCTTTCAACTACCTGAAAGGGGGTTTTAAAGATGATAGATCCAGACTGTTCCCAGTGGTAGCAGAGGACAGAACAAGGAGTAATGGTCTCAAGTTGGAGAGGGAGAGGTTTAGGTTGGATATCAGGAAAAACTTTTTCAGTAGGAGGGTGGTGAAGCACTGGAATGGGTTACCTAGAGAGGTGGTGGAATCTCCTTCCTTAAAGGTTTTTAAGGTCAGGCTTGACAAAGCCCTGGCTGGGATGATTTAATTGGGGTTGATCCTGCTTTGACCTCCTGAGGTTCCTTCCAACCATGATATTCTATGATTCAATGGCATCTCTCTCTCTCCCCAGCTCCTGCCTGCACACGGTCCACCCGCACCCACCCATCATCCCACTGTGATTGTACCAGCGCCACCTCCTTCCCATCACGTCACCGTGGTAACCATGGGCCCATCCTCTGTAATCAACACGGTCTCTACGTCCAGGCAAAACCTGGACACCATTGTTCAGGTATGGAAGAAAATCTGGGAGGGAGCAGGAGGAACTGGGGGTACCTGTCAGAAGAAGGGGAGAATTCAGGACATGCACCTTCCAAGGCCAGGATTGTCCTTGGTGGGGGGAATTTGGGAGCCCCTGTGGGAATGTCTGGGCTTCTCCCCATAATCCCAGCACTGAGCAAACCTCAGTGGTGCCTGTGTCTGAGGCTCCCATGTGCTCAGGCTTGGAGATGGGGTTGTTTAGGAGAGAGCCATCTGAACAGCATCAGATCTTGCTGTTCCCACCCCAGATGTGTGGGCAGCGTCCCACCTGTGCTGGGTTTTGGGGGAGCAGCAATGCTTCCAGGAGAGAAGCAGCACCTCCGGTTGTCTCCTATGCTGTCTCTGGAGGTCTGCCCTGCAGTTGGAGGTGAAGGTATACCGGAGAGCTTTAATCCAGCTGGCTCATGCAGCATGGGCTTCAGCCCGGGTTAGCTGCTCAAGTACGGTCTGTGCTGCTGCAGCTTCCCTGCTCCAGTGACCAAGTCAGCTAGATCAAAGGTAGCTTGGGCACCTGTGACCCATGAAGGGTCTGCAAACCTAGCTGTGTGGTGACAATAAATGCTGGGGAGTAGCTAAGGGCTGCTGTGCACGGTGCAGGTTGGATTTTCCAGCCACTCCCCCCAGCATGGTTCCTGGGGAGGTGGGAACCAGATTGTAGTGGTGTGTCTGACCCGGGGTGCAGAGTGTCTCCATCCAAGGTGCCCAAGGACGGGGCTAGATCATTCGCGCTGCAAAGCAGAGTAGTGGCTAATGTTGGGGACCCAGCCCAGAACTAGCAGGGGAGGAGAACGATAGCCTCTCTGGAGGAGACCCCTCCGGAGAACACAGGCACCAGGGGATAAACAGGCATAACGGGGTGGGTTCTTCTCCTGATGCTCTCCTCCCTGCCTCCCCCAGGGATGTAAGCCCCTATGGCCAGGGTTCCCTCTCCACTCCCCTCACTGTTCCTTCCCCTTGGCAGGCAATTCAGCACATTGAAGGGACGCAGGAAAAGCAGCTGCAGGAGGAGGAGCAGAGGCGTGCGGTGATTGTGACGCCCGTCCGGGTGTCCCTGGAGCCCTCCAATTCCGACACCGCCTCTGACACAGAGGGGGACGACAGTGACTCCATGGATCAGAGCAAGGAAGATCCCTCAGGGGAGGGGGAGCTGCCCTGACACCCCTCCCCCCCCAGCCAGCAGCAGGGAAAGGGGTGGGGCCGGGGGAAGGGAATGTGAGAGAATATGCTGAAATTTTTAAAAAATACAATGCGATTTGGGTCTCTTTTATGACCTTTTTCAATACTGTAAATTGGAGCGCTAGAACCAGACATGCTGAAAGTTCATGCTGCAGTTGAAAGCAAACCGGGGGTGGGTGGGAGTGCTGCAACGGGTAACAGGAGGGGGTGCTGTGTTGGTAAGCCAGCACTGGGGGAGGGAGGGGACTGTTTTTAACTAGAGAGGGGCCAAAACTGGAACCCAGGATCTGAACTCAGATGAACTGTGTGAGGGTTCGGGTAACTGGGACCTGGAACCAAATCACCTGTGGTTTTGTAAAACTCAACCCCATTTACAGTAATCTCGCTCCCGGCTTTATCCAGCACTGGTGCGATGGATGATGTGGCTGGTGCACAGGCGCTGGGCTGTTCATGGGCCGGCCTGAGTTCTTCTTTCTTGTTTGTTGGTAGTTTCTCTATTTTAAAAAAAATTAAATGAAAAAAAAATTAAAGGGACACCATCAACTGAAGTCCCCCGGCACAGAATGAGTCACCTGTTCTCAAGCCTACTAGTGGAAAATAGAGAGGAATGTGTTGAGGTTACTTGGCGTGTTTGGCGATGCTCTGCGTGTGATCAGTTTCACTACTTTTCCTGCGTCCCTGGGCACTTCCCCCAGAAGAACCCACACAAATGGCAACAGGGGTGAGAAAACACTTTTTTAAAACAGGAAGATGGGATTGTAAGGCCACTGGAAGCGTTTGGGGAGGTGGGGGAGCAGGTGTAGGACTTGAAAGGTCTCTGAACTTACTTAAAAATTGACTAGATTTCAGTTTGGTGGTGTTGCTTTAGATTAAAGAAAAATCCCAACCTTACAAACCTACATCATTTCCGGCCCCAGTGGCAGGAGATGGTCAACAAGACGATATCAACTTCACGTTCTTTATTTTTCCTTTGTTTCCTCCTAAAGCACTTAATCCATTTTGTGGGGTCTGCCCGGTCAGAAGAGCTGTTCTGTGATTGTGTCGCTTCTGTTTCTTTTTTCTGTTGTGTTTTGGTTTCCTTTCTCCCCTCCCCTGCCCCCTTCCTGTTTGGCTGTAGGTTTAGGCCAGTGTTGTGTAGAGCCTTGTGGGTATTTGGTAGGTTCCTTCCCGGCCACAACTGTTTCTCTCTGTTTTTCTTTCATTTTTTTGTATTTTTTTTTACGATTTTCAGGTCTTTGTGTTCATTGAGAAGCTATTATATTTTGTTAAGAAAGTGAAAAAAAGAAGGCTTGTGCCTTTGTAAAGAAACAAAATAAAGTTTGTACTTTGTTTTTTAGAATCTCTGCCTAGTGTAAAGTCTGTGGGCTATTCACGAGCTGTGTAAGCACAGATGAGGGACGGCTCTGCCTCCCAGAGCGGGCTCCAGTCCTGCAGCTGCTGCCTGGAACTCCATGGCATCTTCTACGCCACATGTATCCCACCGCCGGCCCAGGGACTGCATCTGGCCACCTAGCCGCTCGTTCAACCTCTGCAGAATTTTGACTTCCGCTTGCCAAGAGTCTCTAGCCTGAATGGCTCTGAAGAAAACCTTTTGAAATGGGACTCAACTAACCTGATATTGTTGTTACCCAGGTCTGCAGCCAGCCTGAAACCCTGGCTTCAGAAGGTGAGCTCCCCCTCTACTCATGATCCAAACAGCATGTTAATGCTAAAGCACAATCGTTTTCTGTACCAGTGGTAACTCTTCAGTTGCTGATCACTTAAGCAGATGAGATGAGAAGGGTTAAGAATGAAATGCAAAGGGAGCAGAGCTGCAGACAGGGAACTGGGGGAGAGAGGATGAGGAATGGAGAGAACCCAAGAGTGAAACTAATGCAGATGGAGTAATGTGGTGTTGAAGTACAGTAAAACCCCGATTTAATGGACCCTGATTTAACGGACTTCGGATTCAATGGACAAAATTTATGAGCAAGTCTGATGCATCCCAAATCCGTTTTTCCGGGCTGGCTGCCGGCTCCCAGCTGCCGCCCGGGTCACAGCAGCGGGAGGGATGGCTGGCGGGCGGGCGGCTCCCGGCTGCTGCCCGGCGGCGGGCGGGCGGGTGGCTCCCGGCGGCGGGCGGGCGGCTCCCGGTGGCTCCTGGTGGCCGGCAGGCGGCTCCCGGCGGCGGGCGGGCGGCTCCCGGTGGCCGCCCGGCGGCAGGCGGCTCCCGGCGGCGGGCGGGCGGCTCCCGGTGGCCGCCCGGCGGCAGGCGGCTCCCGGCGGCGGGCGGGCGGCTCCCGGTGGCCGCCCGGCGGCAGGCGGCTCCCGGCGGCGGGCGGGCGGCTCCCGGCGGCTCCCGTTTTTTTTTTTTTTTTTAATTAAATAACGGAATTTCTGATTTAACGGACACCCCCTCGCCCGAATTAGTCCGTTAAATCGAGGTTTTACTATACTCCCCAAATAGTTCCAACTCCTTAGCTGCTGTAAATCAGCATCATTCTGTTGACTTCAATGGGGCTACACCAGTTTAAACTCTACTGAGGATCCAGCCTACAATACCTGGTAACTAAGCTTCGTTATCTCACAAAGGTGATATTCTACCTTTAAAGTTTGTGCCGGCTCCTGCTGCTGTCAGGGGCACTCTGCTGTGGGTAGCTGATGGGACCTGGCATAAGCTTCCTCCTCTCCTGTTCAGGGTTGTGACTCTGAGCCGCTCCCTTGGCCTTGCCTTCATGCTAAGATTTTCAGAAGTAGCTGCCTCGAGCGAGTTGCCTGATCCAAGAGCCCTGTGCATCTGCACCTCCCTTTCCTGCCCCTGAGCTGCTGGGTGCTCCGCACTCATGGACATCCAGCTCCTCTGTGAGCCCAACTTCTTGAAGACCTTGATGTCACTCAGGCTTTGTGTGTGGGGTGGCAGATGGGCACAGCCACATGATCGCTGCTCTCGTGCACACTTGCAGCTATAGCCCTGACTTTGCCATCCTGTTACTGGATCCTTGGGGGACACCCAAATAAGCTGAATTTTGAAATGCATTCCCCCACCCCCACCCTCACCCCCACCCTCACCCTGCAGAGGTTTGTGAAATGAGTAAGGGTTACAAATCATTCAATCAAAGAACCTCCTCTGTCTGGGTTTTGCACAGCTGCACATCACTGTAGCATCGGTGCACACAATCAATAAGCAATAGTAAAGTCCCTAGTGAATTCTGGCTCTTTGCCCCCTGTGGAGGTTCATGCAAGGGTAGGAAAACTATGGCCTGCGGGCCCATCCTGCCCGGCCGCTGCGCTTGCTGGGGAGGCTCCCCGGCCCCTCCCCCACTGTTCCTCCACAGCCTCGCTGCCACACGGGTAGCACTCTGGGGAGCCGGGCTGTGCGTCGGCATGTCTGGCGCCGGCTGCTGCTGTGAGCGGCATGGTAAGGGGCCCAGGGAGTTGGATAAGGGGCAGGGAGTCCCAAGGGGGCAGTCAAGGGAGAGGGGCAGGGGGTGGCTGGATGGAGTGAAGGTTCTGGAGGGCGTTGGATATAGAAAACGTCTTTGGCAAAAAAAAAAAAAAAATTCCCTGGACCCTAACCCCTCATTTACATTAATTCTCATGGGGAAATTGGATTAGCTTAACATCGTTTTGCTTAAAGTAGCATTTTTCAGGATATGTCTATACTACCCACCGCATTAGCAGGTAGTGCTTGAGGTATCGGGGATCAATTTATCACGTCTCATCTAGACGTGATAAATCGATCCCTGAACGCACTCCCCATCAACTCCGGAACTCCATCTCGGCAAGAAGAGGAAGCGGAGTCGACGGGGGAGCGGCCGCGGCCAACTCGCCACCGTGGAGACGGCCAGGTAAGTCGACCTAAGATACTGTGAAGAGTTCTGTAGTTCTTCTTCGAGGTGATTGCTCATATGCATTCCAATTAGGTGTGCGCGCGCCGCGGGCACAATTGTCGGAAGATTTTTCCCCTAGCAACAGGCTGGGTCGACCAGGGAGCCCTCTGGAGTGGCGCCGTTATGATGCCGCATAAATACCCCTGGGAGCCAGCTCCCCCCCCAGTTCCTTCTTACCGCCCGTGTAGGTTGGAGAACTTTGGAGTTCTGCTTTCAGCGATCTCCATTTCTCCTAGCTTTCTTATGTAGATTAGTTGTTGATTGTTCTTTCTATAGTTAATAGTTGTAGTTAGTATAGTCGTTAAGGGCAGGGAGGTCTCCTCCCCTGCCCGCCCAGGGCTTTATGCCTCCTAAAACTCCGGGATTCAAACCCTGTGCGAAGTGTGGGAAGCCTATGCCAGTTGGCAATCCACACGGAGACTGCCTTAAGTGCCTCAGAGAGGCTCACCTGGTCGAGAAGTGCAGGATTTGCAAGAGCTTCAAACCTCACACCAGGAAGGACCAATCTTAATGGAGGCAGCTCTTGCTCCTGCATCGGAGCCGGGTAAGGCACCGGCGCCCGCTCAAAAGGCGGCGCCCGCCAGACTGTTGGCCCCAGGGCCCAGACCAAAGCCTCGGCACCGGTCACACTCCCCGGCCCACAAAGAGAGGTCCGAGACGGCCGTCGCGGCACCGGCAACTCAGCCGCCCGTAGAACAGCGTCCCGTGGGGGAGCGTTCAGGGCAACAGCCGCCGGCACCGTTGACTCCGGCGCCGATTCAGGCCCCGTTGAGTCCGGTGCATGTGAGCTCGCCTCTTAGAGTGCCGGCGCAGCAGCAGCTCCTGCCATCCACTCCGGAGACCTTTGCTGCTGCGAGGGAGCTGATCACTTTGACAGCCTCCCCGGTGACCCAGAGACCGGTACAATCTAGAGCAGCGGTTCTCAAACTTTTGAGACGGTGACCCCTTTTCCGGCTGGGTGGGTGGGGCGTGACCCCTCCAGTCCCCTCTGGGGGCGGGCTGCCGGCTGCGCCCCACCCCCCCTCTATCCCCGCCGGGGTGTGTGTGGGGCTGCCGGCTGCGCTCTGTCTCCCCCCCACCACAACACCACAGCCCAATTTTACATCAACAAACAGGGCGGAGCCCGCTCGAACCCCCTTTGCCAGGAAGCGGTTCTCCTTTGGGAGTTTTGCATAGCCCACTCCATTCACCCAGTGGCCTCTTTCCTCCTGGGAGCCCAGAACACGCTAGCGGACCACCTCAGCAGGTCGTTTCTTTCGCACGAATGGTCCCTCCGGCCAGACGTCATCCAGCCGATCTTCCTACGGTGGGGGTTTCCCCAGATCGACCTCTTTGCCACTCGGCAGAACAGGAAGTGCCTCCAGTTCTGCTTTTTCCGCGGCAGCTCCCGGGGCTCCCTAACAGACGCCTTTCTCCTTCCCTGGTCGGGCCACCTGCTCTACGCGTTCCCTCCGATCCCGCTCCTCCACAAGATGCTCATCAAGATCAAACGGGACATAACGTGTATGATCCTCATAGCCCCGGCCTGGCCCAGGCAATGCTGGTATGCGTCCCTCCTCCAGCTGTCCAAGGCCACTCCCATCAGCCTCCCGCTGTGGCCAGACCTGATCTCTCAGGATCACGGTCGCCTACTCCACCCGGACCTGCAGTCCCTGCATCTCACAGCATGGCTACTGCATGGCTAAGGGGCCCGGAGCTCTTGTGTTCTGCCGCGGTGCAAGGTGTTCTTCTGGGGAGCAGAAAACCATCAACCAGAAGCACCTATACCGCAAAGTGGACCCGCTTCTCTGCTTGGTGTATGCAGCGCAACACCATCCCCAGGGAAGCTTCCATCCCAGTCATCCTGGACTACCTGCTAGACCTTAAACAGCAAGGTCTTTCTACCTCCACTATTAGGGTCCACCTGGCGGCCGTCTTGGCGTTTCACCCAGGCTCGGCAGACCACTCTGTCTTCTCAGACCCTATGGTCTATAGATTCCTTAAAGGACTGGACAGACTTTACCCACAGGTTAAGCATCCCGTCCCGCCCTGGGACCTGAACCTTGTGCTTTCCCGCCTCACCATGCCCCCCTTTGAGCCCCTCGCCACGTGCTCCTTGCTGTACCTCTCCTGGAAGGTAGCCTTCCTCGTAGCAATCACCTCGGCACGCAGAGTGTCCGAGATCAGAGCGCTAACCTCAGAACCGCCGTATACGGTTTTTCATAAGGACAAGGTGCAGCTGTGCCCCCATCCAGCCTTCCTTCCCAAGGTGGTGTCTCCCTTCCACGTTAACCAGGACATTTTCCTGCCGGTCTTCTACCCGAAGCCCCACACCTCTGGAAGGGAGCAACAATTGCACACGCTCGACGTTCGAAGAGCTCTTGCATTTTATTTA
Organism: Sternotherus odoratus; assembly: GCA_032164245.1. Classification (NCBI taxonomy): domain Eukaryota; kingdom Metazoa; phylum Chordata; order Testudines; family Kinosternidae; genus Sternotherus; species Sternotherus odoratus. Next base: position 44,265,371 of record JAVMKO010000010.1, read on the forward strand.
GACCACACAAAACCATTTAGAAAAACAACACAGCTCTTTGTTGCGGTGGCGGATCGGATGAAAGGCCAACCGGTCTCCGCCCAAAGGCTCTCCTCCTGGATTACCTCGTGCATTCGCACCTGTTACGAACTCGCGGGCAGGCCCGCCGAGCAGGTAACAGCACACTCCACAAGAGCGCAGGCGTCCTCTGCGGCCTTCCAGGAGAGAGTTCCGATCATGGACATCTGCAGGGCGGCTACCTGGTCCTCCGTCCATACCTTCGCCGCCCACTACGCCATAGCAGGCCAGGGACGAATGCGGCGTTTGGTTCAGCGGTCCTACGCTCAGCGATGGGTCAATCCGACCCCGCCTCCTAGGTATTGCTTGCAGTCACTTAACTGGAATGCATATGAGCAATCACTCGAAGAAGAAAACGAGGTTACTTACCTGTAACTGTTGTCAGGGCCGGCGACAGGGGGGTACTACGGGTAGAGCTGTACCGGGCCCCGCACTTTAGGGGGGGCCCGGTACAGCTCTACCCGTAGTCATCCGGCGCGGCTCTCCTTCGGACGAGCACGCGTGTCCCCGGCAGGAGCAGTGAGCCCGGCCGGCGGCAGCGGCGCAGTCCGGGGGGGGAGAAAGGGCGGGGAGGAGGGAGCAGCAAGGGCGGCTCACGCCGCTCCCGGACTCTCACTCCCGCTGTGGCCAGCTGTCAGCTGGGGGGGAGCGCCGGCTGGGCTGGGGGAGCCCCCAAACTATCAGAGTAGGGGGCCCCCAAATTTCTGTCGCCGGCCCTGACTGTTGTTCTTCGAGATGTGTTGTTCATATCCATGCCAAACCCGCCCTCCTTCCCCACTGTCGGATTAGCCGGCAAGAAGGAACTGAGGGGGGAGGGAGGGGCTGGGTCCCAGGGGTATTTATGCGGCACCATAACGGCGCCACTCCAGGGGGCTCCCTGCTTGACCCAGCCTGTTGCTAGGGGGAAAATCTTCCGACAATTGTGCTCGCGGCGCGTGCACACCTAACTGGAATGGATGTGAGCAACACATCTCGAAGAACAACAGTTACAGGTAAGTAACCTCGTTTTCCCCTTTATGAAATTAAATGCTACTGTATTGGGCTTCTTTGGTATCTTTCTCCCACAAGGATGTTCAATTTAACTAATTATGGTCGCTATTACCCAAGTGGTTCAGCTATATTTACCTCTTGGACCAGATCCTGTTCTCCATTTAGCACTAAATCAGGAAGTGCCTTTCCCTGTGTGGGTTCCAGGACTAGCTGCTCCAAGAAGCCGTCGTTAATGGTGTCTAGAAACTTTATCTCAGCATCCCGTCCTGAGGTGACATGACCCCAGTCAGTATAGGGATAGTAGAAATCTCCCATTATTATTGTTTTCTATTTGTATAGCCTCCTTAATCTCCTAGAGTATTTCACAATTGCCATCACCATCCTAGTCAGGCAGTCGGTAATATATTCCTACCGCTGTACACTTATTGGAATTTCTGTCCATAGCGATTCTAAGATTCTTACTATATTTGACTCTACGCTTTCTTCCACTCCCCCACCAGCATGACCTACTCCAGGAGTTGGCAAACTACGGCCCACGGTCCCATATGTGGCCCGCTGGCCATTTTTAGCCGGCCCAGGAGCTCTCGGCGGGGGGAGTGGCCAGTGGGCCCCTCCTCCCCGCCCAGGGGCTGCTCCCACCTGGGATGCTGGGCTGAGTGGCAGGGCCCTCGCACGGAGTGCCGGGCTGAGCCACAGCGCCTCATGCTCCCAGCTCTGCGTGCTGGCCAAGCTGGGGGGAGCCGCGGCACACCTGCACTCCCCCCCCCTCCTTCCCCCCCCCCCCCACACACTCGGGGCCCGAGCTGGGGCGCCCCGTGCTCCGCAGGCCGAGCCGGGAGGAGCCATAGTGCTCCCTGCCCCAAGCCGCCACCCCCGAGTTCCCACTTGGGGTCCCCTAGCTGCCGGGGCCAGGCCAAAGCAGCGAGCCGGGGGGCTGTGCCCGGCTGAGCAAGGTAAGAGTGGGGGCAGGGTGGCTTGGGTGGTGGTTAGGGTGGGTGGGTCTTGGGAGGGGGCAGTCAGGGAACAGTGCAGGGGGCTTAGATAGGAGGTGGGGTCCCTGTGGGTGGTGGTTAGTGTGGGTGGGTTTTGGGAGGGGGCAGTAAGGGAACAAAGAGCAGGTGGGCTTAGATGGGGGAATTCTGGGGGGGGCAGTTAGAATGGGGAGTTGCCAGAAGGGGCGATCAGGGGACAAGGAGCAGGGGGCTTAGGAATGGGGTGGGGTCCTGGGGGGGCAGCTAGGGTGGGGAATCTCTGGAGGGGGCAATCGGGACAAGGAACAGGGAGGGGTTGATGTGTTGGGCTCTGAGGGGGCAGTCAGGGAACAGGAAGTGAGTGGGAGTCGGGGTGGGGCCAGGCTGGTTGGGGAGGCACCGCCTTCCTTACCCGGCCCTCTGCACAATTTTGAATCCCAATGTGGCCCTCGGGCCAAAAAGTTTTCCCACCCCTGACTTACTCTGCCATTCCTTTCTTTTGTACCCTAGTATTACCATGGCCTATTCATTATCCTTGTTCCAGCAAGTTTCTGTGATCTCTGCTATATCCATAGACTCATTTAATACCAGGCACTCAAGTTCACCCATTATAGTATTTAGAGCATTTGTACATGAGCTCTTATAAAATGTCACCTTTTAGTTGTCTGCCATTATGTGATGTCATTGAATGGGACTCCTTTTCATTTCACAGCTTCTCTTCCGTTCCTACTGAACTTATGGCCAGGAGTCAGACCCTTCTATTTGCGCCCTAGCGATCTCCTGCTACCTCTGATGGAGTTAATTGGTGCAGCAAGGTCAGCTGGGCAGTTAGTGTGCAGGGAGGTGATTTGGGCTCAAGGTGTTGATGGCTGTGACCACTAGGGGGTGGGCTGGCTCCACGAGGTCCTCTGAGCTCTGGTCCTGTAGCTGGGCCTTCATTCTAACTAGGGCCTTCTGGGCTCCGAAAGGTAAATAAACTAGTCCGAGTGAATTCATCCATTAAGTGGGAAGGTGGGAAAACTGCCATATCTGCTTCAAAGAGGTGATGGATGGGCCAGAAAAGAGTTCTGTTCACTATGTTCTTGATGTCCCGTCTTGGGCTGAATAGTCGGCCCAGCCTGTGGCCACCCGTGTGAGTCTGGAGGCAGAATTTCAAGGTTTCCACTAGTTTGTTGAAGTCTACCGCATGGCCATTAGGGTCTCCAAGGCTTGAGAATCCGAGGCATCTCTGTGTCAAAGCAGCTCAATTTGTTCTTCTTTGAAGCCTGTAGAGCTTCGGAGAGGCTGGGACACTTGGCTGTGCCTGGTGTTCTGTGGTCTCTAGATCTACACGTCATATGGGTGGTCTCAAGGATTTGGCTGCAGGGTTGGAGTCTTTTCTATTCCTAGGACAGAAGGAAGCACGAATGACACTCTCTGCTTCCCCTCTTGTTTCGCTTGCTCTTGCCTCCTTTGTGGTCCATGTGGCCCTGAGCAGCCAGTGAAGTCAGCTCGGTCCGTACCGTGTTGGCTGGGCTGTCTAGCCAGATCTTGATGACTCAGGGAGGGGAGTCGCTTCGTCTGACATCAGATCACCAAGTATGCGGTTTCGCTGACGACAGACCTTGTGCTCATGAGTGAGGACCACAGCTGCTAGCTGAGGGTGTGCGTTGTTCCAATCCGCTGGCAGGCGAATGGGACTACCCAGATGTGCCTGCTCTTGGGCTGTCCTAGTCGTGCTCAGGAATTCAGACTGCAGGTCTTCGTGCCTCCTTCCCTTCCTGGCCTTGCTCCCTCCAGACTGCAGCAGAAGCTCTAGCTGGCCTTTCCTGGGGGCTCTCAGGGATGGGGCGAGAGTCGTAGTCCTGCTGACCCCGGCCGGCTGAATGCTCAGAGTGTTTGAAGGATTCCCCCCTTCCTCCCTGCACTCCCACCCCCAGGCCTGCTTTCCTTGGGAGACCGCATTCTCCTGCTGGCACAGGGTGCACTGGGGCTAAAAAGGCTCCTTACTTGTCCTGGCTCTGCATGGCTCCTGCAAGCGGCTGGCATGTCTGGCTTCTACACGCAGGGGTGGCCGTGGGATTTCTGCGTGCTGCCCCCTCCCTGAGCTCCAACTCCTCCGCTCCCGTTGACTGTGAATGGTGGGGCTGGGACTGGCTCTGCAGGGAGGTAGCTGACATATTTGTCACAATTAACACAGGGTCCCTGTCAGCATGGGAGTGGGGAGCTGCAGGACTGACCGGCCCTGGGAAGCCCTGTGACCCTTGGGTGAACGAATGGGACCTTGAGCACTTGCCAGAGCTCTCCAACCCTTGCTCTCCTGGGGCTATGTTCTTGGTGCATACGCACAGGTGCGGGGTGGTGAGGGGTCTTTAGGGCTCACTGCTGTTCCGCCAGCCATTTTCAGACACTCCTCTGCTCCCCAGCTCTGTAAATGCCCAGGATTTTCACTTTGCTGCGGCAGGCGGGAGAGGAAAGTGGTGAAAACCCTGCATTTTGCTTCTGAGAATGGGCCGAAGGCAGCATTAGATCCTTGGCCGGAAGGTGCCGTAGGGAAGCCAGAGCTGCTGAGCCCGCTTTGTATGGGCGTAGCCCTGTGAGGGGAGCGTGGGGGGTTTGTGTGTGTGTGTGTGTGGGGGGTGTTCCCATGGCCCCTCCAAAGGGAGTTGGGTGTTCAGGGAGGGAGCAGGCAGGGCTCACGGCTATATTTAGGACCAGGTTTTCCTGAGCACCCAGCGGCATGTGCCCTATGGATTGAGGGAGGGGGATTTTCCATTGCTCTCTCAGGGAGTGGGGGAGGAGGGATGTTTCCTTGGTGGCTCTGCCGGGGAGGGGGAAATGCTCCATTGCTTTGTTTGGGGGGGTGGGGGGCAGGGGTCTTCATGGGTCTCTGGGGGGGCTGAGCGCCATTGCACATCAGATTCCTAGTGACTGCATTGGCTCCAGCCTTCTTGTGTGTTAGCATAGGCTGGGGATCCCCCTCTGACTCCCGTAACACAGCATGGCTGGCGAGAAGCGTGGGGAGGCCTGGGGTGGGAAGGGGGAACTGTGGTGCCGCCAGCGGCAGGACCTCAGGGCTATTTTTACTTCACTGGGAGCCTCACGCTCCAAATAGAAGAGTCTCTTTCAGCAGGTGGCATCTTGGCCTTCTTCTTCCATGTGAAGCAGGGGGAGGAGGGGCTGCATTAACCCTTCCAGGCCCGGCTTCCAGCAGGGGGTTCCTCTCCCCATGTGCTCCAGCTCCCCATTGCAGCAGGATGGGGCAGGGCTTGGAGGAGCTGAAATGTAGCGGCTTTCATCTTCTCTCCTCCTCCTCCTCTTCTTCTCCCGTCCCATCTCCTGCTCCCCTCCCCTGGCCCTAGTCCCTGCCCTGGTTCATACTCCCTCCTCTGCCTCATCAATCTCTCTTTTCATGGCAGGCCTTGGCACTCATTGGCTGTGTCCCCCTCCCTCCCTGCCCCCCCTTCCACACCCACCTTGGCTGTGCTGAATCGGCCCTTTCTGTGGGTGACTGACGGGAGCCGGTGCTGACTCAGCGAGTGGGGAGCCTGCCAGAGGAGGAGGAGCAGAGACAGCTGCCGTCAGAAAATGTTTCAAATCTCAAGGGCCAGAAAAGCTGCTCAGTTCTCCCCAGGCTGTTGTCCCCGGTCCACCGCCCCCCTCAGTGCCAAAAAATGCTTTAAAAAAGGCCTTTTACCTCAGGGATGGATCATCGCTCCGAGCAGGGCACAGTAGGAATGGAAGAGAAGCCGTCAAATGAAAAGGAGTCTCCATTCTACCATCATAGGCCCTGAAGACCCTGCCCCTGCTGCTGAGTTTCCCCCCACCAGCTCTGCAGTCCCACTTCTGGCTCTGGCCTGTCCCTCTTTGGCCCTGTGCCAGGGCTCCCGGTACTGATGGTGGGTTTTGTGATCTGGCCCCTGCTTAGTAGGAACTAGACTGGGACCCAGAGAATTCATAACACCGCTGACACCCTACAGGATCGCAGTCCCTGCACTGGAATCAGAGTGCACTGTCGGGGGGGAAAGCGCCCTGCCCCGCTGCCCATCCCCAGTGTTCATGTGATCCCCAGATCTTTCTATCTTCCAGTGCAGCATCAGGCCATGGGCAGGGTGCTGGGTAAGTGAGTTTCCTTACCATGACTGCATGGGCAGTCAAAAGCATGTTACGTCCGACATAGCAGGGTCCCCTCCACGTTTCACAACAGGTGGCGAAAGCACAGTAGTTTCTGCAGAGCAGGTGGAGCTGTGGCACCTTCTGGCACCTGATCTATTAACTAACCCTTGGCATTGTAACGGGAGCAGGGCGGGGGAAGGGAATGCCAGCTTGTGGAGGAGTTCACGCTATTGAAATGGTTTTGTTCTGATCTGGAACAAAAAACCCAAATTGCAAAATTCTCCATCGAAAGGGACGGAGCCGGACTCTGATGCCGTCTGCCTGATGGGCTGCCCCATAGCCATGGACTCTGGAAACTTGGGCTACCCAGCAACCTTCCAGACAGGCTACCAAGATATCAGAGTTGTTGGCCAGACGAACTGGCAGGATCCCAGGCAGAATCCCCGACCTGCTGGGCGGGCCGGCCTCCCTCATAAACCTGCCGAGTTTCCAGAAGACCTTCAGCACAGCCTGACCAATTTTGCAGCACGTTCAGATGTCAACAAATTGGCAAATTCCAGTGAAAAACTGTTTCAAGCAGCATTATTCTGACTGACTAATTTTAACTCTTCTGCTTGGGGTTGGTGGCAGCAACAAGGGCTGGGTTCAATACCTACCAATCCCTCTTAAAACTAACAAACACCCTGTCAAATTTCTAGAACAATTAAATACCTTCTGGGTGCCTTTGTGCCTGAAGCAAAGACAATGTATTAAGGAAGACAGGTGCGCAGCATCAGCTTGGGAAAAGAGCCACAATACAGCAGTGTGAACTATAAGTAAATGCCACTCCCCATACGGTAACTTTGGGTAACTCAGTTCTCACCCACCAGTGTGAACAACCAGAAGGCAAATGTCCCTCGACGTCACTTTCTCGCATCCCCGAGGGCTGAGCCCCACTCATGGGATGGTGAAATGCCAGACTTCTGAAAACTCTTGGACACGCCCCTTGGGAAATGCTGCCTGATCCTGTCCTGGGCTCCACCATGTAATCCGTTCACTGTGATTGCTTCTTCATTCGTAGCTGAGTAGGACAGGGCCTCACCAGCATGCACTCTGCTCTACTGCTGTCCTCTACGGCTTCAGAAACGATCCTTCTTTGTCCCCTTTGAAGAGCATCCTTTCCTTTGTTTCATCTCCCATTCGAGAGTCCTCAGCTGTAGCAAGTCAAAAGCACACAAGTCTTTCGAGCAGAGTCTTTCCAGTTGCCCTCACGTTTCATTTCCACTATCCAACCGCTTCTGAGTTTTTGTCCAGTTCTGGTGACTCCCCAAGTGTCACTGGAGGAATTCTTGGTAGAAAACGTATGCAACTGAAGCTCTCTCTGTAGCAGGCAGGCCACTCGTCCGGTTTGAAACTGGACAGGTCTGCTTTTGTAAGGATTGTCCCTCATCTGAAACTGACACTAAACCAGCTGTGGTTTTGTCTAGTATCAGATCGGGGCCACCCTAATAGAGAGTGCACCACTCTGTCCCTGCTGGTGTGACTGCCTCCTGTGCAGCGTGACCTCACATGCACTGTGGGTGGGAGGCCATGCCACTGGGGATGGGCCCATGCCATTCCTGGAAGTGCCAGGCACATGCGAGTGGCCATCCTCCTCTGTAGCTGTACTTTTCTCCATAGTGTCCGTCCATCTGGAGTTCTAGAGGTAAACAGCTATGCAGGTAAAGTAGCACTGTGGCCTTTCTTCCAAGAGAAGGGCAAAGAAAGCTCCTTACCTCCAAGCAGTTACCTGGCTGTCTTGTGACAAAAGGGGCTGTCTAGGAACAGCAGACTTTTCACACCCTGACTACCTGGCTGCCCCAGCCAGGTGAGACTCTGCCTTAGTTACAAATTGTTTCTTCACTGGTCATGAGGTCCCATGGTCACCACTGTTCCTGGCTCAGGGAGTTTCCCCAAACAATTAGCAAGAGTGTTCCTGTCCTGCTAGCCTGGTGCCTGGGCCCACCAGAACTTCAATCCTGGTGGAGTAGCTGAAGTCACAGGTTTAATTTTAGCCTCCCTCAGCACTGGGCCAGGCCCAGCACTTTGGGGAGCTGCTTGTTTTGTTCCTTCACAAGCTCTTTGCGGAACTCACCAGCATGCTATTGAGGGATCACTTTGTGCGGTTACTTATAGGAACAATCGCTCTGAGCCGTGAAGTGACGTTGCAACAGGCGATGTGTGAGAACGTTCTCCAGGAGACAAGGAAACTGTGTGTGTGTGTGTGAGGGCCATTATCCTGAAACGTGACATTCCCCAGCATAAGTGTTGACAAGGGACGCAGGTACCATTAGAGTTATGCCGCAGGCATCCTGCTTTCTGATGGAATCTTGGCTGAGCTCCCAAGCAGGGCCTAGGCCAGGCTTAACTGGAAGGCCTCCAGAGAAACCCAACTCTTTGGACAGATGTTGTCTGAATAAATAAATACCACAGATCATGTAATGCTGGAAGAAGTAGCACTGATGATTTCAGCGTTAACTCGGAAGGAAGAGGATTTCCCTCTGAACTAAAGCCCCAGCGTGCTGCTAAGACATAATTCTGCCAGAGCTGTGCTTTTTCATATGAGACGTAAAGGAAAGGTCCTTTAAAGATCCCTTGGTAGGTCTTGGATCTTCTGTGCTAGTCTAATTCCAGTCAGCATTTTTACATTCCGCTGCCCTAAATTTCCCCTGCTGATTTATTTCTATATGAAGGTCAGGAAGTGAGGTGAGGTGCGTCCTGATCTGAACTGTTGTGTAGGATTGTTCTGTGTTTTTTAAATAGCTGCTATATTCCACTCCAGAGGTGGCTGCTTTTCAGAGCTGGGAAGCGGTTCCTGAATGAGGGTGGTTGTAAAGTGATCTAACTCCGAGCTGACAGCCCTCCACCCTTTGGGAGAGATGGGTCTTTGGTGCTTTTTTTGGCTATAATCCATTGAATAGAAGTGGTAAAATGCCATGTGTCACATTTTGATTTCAATCAGTGGCCCATAACAACCAAGTGACTGAATTTCAAGACAGTAGCTCCAAATGCCCTCTGGTTCGAGATCCTAAATCTTCCATAGAAGGGTTAAAAGCCGATGAGGATGGATGGGGACCTATCGCTGACGTCTGAAAGTTCCAAGGTCAAAATGAAGTCCCTAGGCAATGGCTCATAATGCACGAGTGGACCAGAGGTCACTTTTCTGGGCCTCCGGCGGGCACCATAACTGTCTGAATCCAGTACAAAAGGAGGCTGACCTCTGACAGGTCAAAGGGCAATGTTCAGTTGTGGGATTTGTTTCCTGTACTCAGCAGCCCATGATGAATGAATTCACCATGTTATCTCCATGGCAATATTAGAAGTAAATGTTGCCAGTCATTATTATACATGAAGCGTTGGCAGTATATCCCATACACATATAGACTTTGGTCATGGACAGTGGGTGAACCCCCACTTGGGGAGGCTAGCCTGCCATCCCTGCTCCTTCTACCTGAGGCCTCACCCCCCGTGCCAGAGCTCTGAGGCCCTCTCCTCCCCTCTGGCTGGAGGAACCGTGGCCTTCCTCCCCCAGCTGCAGGCCTGGCTCTACCTTTTATGCCGTCCCAAGCAGCGGGGCGGCATTCCAGGCATTGTGCTTCAGCGGCAGGTCCGGCAGTCCCACGACTTCGGCGGACCTGCCACAGTCGTGCCGCTGAATCCATGGGTCCGGCCGCCCTGTCAGCAGCCAGAATGCCGCCCCCTGTCATTGGCCACCCCAGGCATGTGCTTACTGCACTGGTGCTTGGAGCCGGCACTGCCCAGCTGTGCCAGTCCCAGAGTACTGGGCCGGTCCCAGTGCCCGGCCACACTGGCTGCCCCCCGCAAGCGCTGACTACGCCGCTGGCCCAACCCCGCCAGTCAGCCCAGGAAGTGAACTGGGAAAGTCCAGGTGGGGCGGCTCAGGCCAGAAAGCAATGGATTCGGAGAGCCCAGTACGAGGAGGTAGGGCTGACTGCAGGCAAGGAATCATCACCTAGGGTTTGTCAACACTAAAGATTGAACTTGTTAACTGGTTGCCAGTAAACTCGTTTGCTTAAATCTGGTTAAAAGCTGATCTCACTAATGTGACCCGAACTGCCCGGTGGGGGTGCTCTGGTGGAGGTGGAAAGCCGCCCCTGCATGTTTCAGGCAAACTGAACCATATCAAAGGGTGTCTGGGCACAAAGGTGCTGAGTTTAACCCCTTGGGTCCCGATCCCCGCTTGCATTGAATGGCTGCCAGTCTGGGTGTGGCCCAGGCCTGTGAGGGGAGGACACTGGTGACTCATGGTCTCCACAAACTGCCCTCTGACCCCACAAATCTCACAGGACAGCCATGCTGGGAGGAGAGCCATCCACACTAGACATTGTGTTGTCCTATGCAGCCCCCACCGTAACCATCATTCTAGGGGACATGCGTCCATGCTGATGACTGATTCTGCTCGATAACCATCCAAAGCAGAGCAGACCAACGCATGTTCGTTTTCCTCATCTGAGTCAGATGCTACTAGCAGAAGGTTGATTTTTCTTTTTTGGTGGTTCGAGTTCTGTAGTTTCCTTATCTGATTGTTGCACTTTTAAGTGTTCTGAAAGCATTCTCCACACCTTGTCCCCATCAGATTTTGGACAGCACTTCAGATTCTTAAACCTTGGGTCGAGTGCGGTAGGTATTTTTAGAAATCTCACATTGGTACCTTCTTTGCATTGTGTCAGATCTGCAGTGACAGTGTTCGTAAATCAAACAACATGTGCCGGGTCATCTTCCGAGACGGCTGTAACATGGAATATATGGAAGAATGTGAGTAAAACAGAGCAGGAGACAGGGCAGGCTCCAGGCTTCAGCCGAGGAAACACGTGCCTGAGATGGCACTTTTTAAGGGCTGCCATTCTGGTCAATAAAAGGGCACCTGTGTAGTGAGGCAGAGGGGCCTCCCACTGAGCCACTCAGCTCCTTGGTGGGCGGAGCCAGGCCAGGCCCGCCCCACATATTGGAAGCTAAGGGGTAGGACAGGAAGTATGAGGGGGGCCTCTAACCCAGGGGTCTCAAACTCAAATGACACGAGGGCCGCATGAGGACTAGTGCACTGGCTCGAGGGCCGCACCACTGACAGACACACACACCCTCGCTGCCCCGGCTCTGCCCCCACTCCACCCCTTCCATGAGGACTAGTGCACTGGCCCGAGGGCCACACCACTGACACACACCCCGCCCTTGCTGCCCCGGCTCCGCCCCCACTCCACCCCTTCCAAGAAGTCCCACCCCTGCCCCACCTCCTCCTCTGAGCACGCAGCTCCCCATTCCCTCCTGGAAAGCGCTAGGCACCACCAACAGCTGTTTGGCAAACAAAGCAAGAGCAATCTAGGAAGTCCAGAGCTAGAAACACACGCGGCCCAGCCAGGCAGCAGAGAAGCCTCCACTTCTGGCCCCTCCGTCCTGCAAACTGCTATGGGGGGGGGGGGGGGCGCCAGGAAGCTTGGCGGGCCGCAGGGAAGGGCTTTGCGGGCCGCATGTGGCCCCCGGGCCGCATGTTTGAGACCCCTGCTCTAACCCAAGTGAGCCTGAGCCAGGGAAGGAGATGGATGTCCCATACCTGCTGCAGGCTCTGGGCTCTGCACCGAGCCGTGGAGCACCCTGATCCCAGAGGAAACGGAGGGTGGAGAGGAGCGAAGAGGATTGCCGGCGTCCCAATACTGCGATGAGACAGAGCACCCTCGGACTATAGAACCCCTTGGCCAGGCGGTGGTAAGAAGCAGTCCAGGGAAACCAGACTCTGGTCCCTCTGTTGCCAACTCCACATTTGTGGTGGCAGCCTGCCCAGCGTAGGCTGAATGGCCTGTGTTCACTGGCTGTGGGGCTCCGGCCTGCCCAGGGCCAGAGCTCACCAGACGTCCCTGCAAAAGGGGCCTGGAGCTCTGGTGTTAATTCTGAGGCTGCTTGGTGCCCCAGTGATGTAGTGAGGCCAAGTGGCCTCCCACTGAACCAGAGGGGGAGAAATGATTGCACCACACCCTTGGCCATGCTCTTGCCAGGGGATGCCCCGCCCTGCGTCCACCCCCCCCCCTTCGCCCCCCACCATGCTCTGGCCCTGGGGATGCCCCGCCCCCATTTAATGCACTGCTGAAGGGGCTCAGTTATTACGTTGAGGGGGACGGTATAAGGAGCTGTATGGAACAGACTAGTATGCCCAGCCCCCTCCCCACCCTCATAACCCTCTCTCTGCCGTTGTGCTGTCACTGCCAGGAGCCCCTTTCATGGTGTTTGTGACGGTTAGAGCTGAGTGTAACCCTGTGAAAATCCTCCAGCAGACTTGGGGGCGGGGGGCAGGGCCTGAGACCCACACTAGGGAGGGGGTACGTCAGGCAGACTATCTGTGCTGGGCTAGGCTGCCGCCCAGTTGCCCTAGTGACTGTGGCCTGTCCCCTTCTCCCAGCTGCTGTATAAATAGAGGTGCCGAGCAGCAGAGAGCTCCTAGCAGCCACCATGCAGGGACTGAGGCTGCTGTACTGCTGCGTGGCGTCGCTCCTGCTCCTCGGGGCTGCAGGTAAGGCCTGGCTCTGCTCCCTTCTGCCTAGGGGACTGGGGCCCCCCGGACACGGTTGGGGGCTGTGCACTGTGTGTGCTGTGGTTACGTGTCCCTTTCTGCCAGCTCCCCCGTTCTGTGTGGGCACAACCAGGGAATTGTCTGGCCTGTCCCGCACTCCCGGGCAGTGACTGTACCCCCAGCCCGTGGCTGGGCTGTGTTAGAAAGCACTGGGCATGGCTGTTGGGCGTGAGTAGAACCCTGTGGGGAGCTGTCAAGCTCAGAGGACCCCCGAGGGAGGGAGGCGCGGTATATCTTGGCTTGAGTTGACCTGGGAAATCCCCCATGTCCTTTGGGGGCAACCCCCACGATGCAGTGAGGCCGTCCTGCGGCAGGCAGGCGTGTGTGGGGGGAGGGGGGTTTCCTTTGCGGTGTCCACGTTGCATGCGAAGGGCAGACTTTGATGCAGTGGGTGGGCTATTGCTGCACTGCGGCTGGGCACTCGGTTGGGCCTGTCCGTGCGCTGGAGTCACCCTGGAGTCGGGGACTCCGTGGGTGTCCCAGCCGTGCGAGGCAGCGCAGGAACACGGCAGCTATCCAACGCCTGATTTTTCTTCTGTGCTGCACTGGGAGAGGCTGGGCTGGATTTTGCAGTGGGGCGAGGTGGCAGGGGGGTTGTTTCCTCTCTGTTCCCTTGTCCTGATGTTGCAGATGTGCCAGGCAAAATGTAGGTGCAGTTCAGCATTTTGAGTCACTTCCGCAGGGCCTCCCCTCTGCCCCATGCCTAGAGCAGTGACCCCATCCTGCCATGGGGCCCAGCTCCAAGGATTCCTGGGCCATGTGTGGCTGCTTCCTGCAGGCTTCTCTCCTTTGGGGTGCTGTGGGAGGCATGGGGCCGCATTACCCTTGCTTGCCCTTGAGTTAATTTGGTCTCCCTTTGCTACACTGGCTGGGGCTGCGTATCCCAGGCGGCTGCAAGGTGTCTAAGTATGGAAACAGCCTTGTAACTGGATGCCGAGCTCCCCACGGCCCTCCCACCCCTCCTCCCCCTCCGCTTCCCCAGCCTCTCCCACCATGGCCATGCCCAGCTGCTGCCTTCTCGCATTGTCACACAGGGGACTGGCAGCAGGAGTTTTATCCTTTTAAGGACATCCTTTATCATTCACAAGAACAAGAGGGGAGAGGGGCTGACAGATCCCGGCTCTCCCTCCAGTGTGCCCTGGACACCGAAGGTTATTCTCCAAGCTGAGCATGAATGTGGACGGGCTTAGCAGCAAGAGGGCCAGGAGAGGACTCGGCCCTCTTTGGCTGTGGAACAGTTTGGTAGCTGCTACTGCAGCCTCGGGGCTGGAGCGAGGAGAATGACCCATGGAGCCATGTGCCGGGGCATCCATCAGTCCCTCCCCTGTGCCCATTGACGCTCAGGAGGGGCGGAGCCGGGCACGGGCTTCTGGCATCCTGAGCCACATCAGCTCAGCTGCATTGCACTCTGGAGTGGAGAGGAGCATTCGGACAGTCAAGGTCCTTCCAGAGGCTGCATCTATATGGACCATCTGGGCAGGATTCAGTGCACCTCTGGCGGCGCCGGTGCTAGTGCAGACTGGACATAGTGCCATTGGCGCCTGCTTGGGCATGCTCAGGCCATGTGACACCATCGCTGGCAGGGCCCGCCAGAGCCAGAATGGCCGGAGTCCCCCAGATTCTCAGCATGGGTGCCCATAGAGAAACAGGGAGCATGTCATGGTGGGACGTGCAGAGCACAGCATTCCACTCTCTCAATCCAGGGTAGGGAGGGAACAAGTGGCACTCCAAGGGGGCTGGCAGGGAGCTGATTGGGAACTGTCAGACCCATCCTGCATCCCTTCTCAGCTCTGACCTCCCATCTGCTTCTCTAGTTCATAACCTCAGAGCTGTCCCCAAACCCAGCTCTCCTGTGTACCTCACTCCATGGAGCACTGCATGTGCAGGTACCACCCTGCATGAACCACTAACACTGCTCAGACTGCCGGGTGGCCACCCTCCCTCACGCTCCAACATGGAGACACCTGGAACCCATCCCCTGCTGCGGCCTGCACAAATCCGCCCGTGATGGCCATGGCCCCGGACCCGTCTCTCCCCACGCCCTCCCTCGACCCTGCCAAGTCTGCTCAGCTCTGTCCCTAGCTCCCCTCCTCTGCCAGCCACTGCTGCTTTGCTGCCACCACACCAGCCTTGCCCATTTCCTACCCCAGAATAATGTGCAGCACAACATACACAGTCAGTCCCACTTGAATCATCTGGAATTCGATTGGTTTCATCATTATGATGTCACAATCATGAATTAAAGTCTACCCCAAACGTCCGTCATGGGAGGTTTGCCCTCATGCCGCTGGGCCACAGTCTTTACAGAGGGATGGGAAACCGTGGCCCCGACCAGCACTTCAGGCCAGGGATGCGTGTTTTGCTCCTTCCCTTCTTCTTAGCAGCGACAGATGCAGGGAAGGGTTTCTCCGATGGGCTGGGAAGGAAGCGGAGAGATTAGTATTTCTATTTTTATGTACTTAGGAGACACTCAGATGCTCCCCTGACTGGAGTCACACAAGTATCTAGAGAGACAGCTGGTTTCTCCAGCAGCTACTGCTGAGCCCACCACTCCCTCAAACAGGAGTGGCACTTTTCACTCTGTGCTAGTGACTGTAGCAACTACGCAAGGGAGGAGTTCATTTCTTCGGCACACGTGGGGCCTCAAATAATCTGCCTTACCCAGTTTTCTCCTTTTAGATAAATGAAACCCCTACCCGTGCACACACACATACATGCCCCTTGTTGTGCAGCATGTACTAGTCCAGCTCTGAGTTCCTTGCTGGTTGGCCATCCCATCGCTCTAGCTGCGGGGGGTAGGAATACCCTAGGGAAGTCACAGTGATGCTGCAGAAGCATTTTGTGTACTTTCCAGACCAGTCAATGCCCGTAATCAGATCAATGCCTTTTGCAGTCCTGTCCATATAGATAGTATCATCCCTTATATGTGCGCTTCGCTATCACAGCTGGAAATTGTGCCTTGTTCTTCAGTAGTAAGAGTTTTCGTCAGGGCATTGTTACTGGTTTTCCATGGCTATGCATTGTTTTTAGGATTCCCAGGTACATGGGAATATACAGGACTGAACCATTGTGATGCCAGGGACTAGACCAGGGCAGCATCTCTTGCTGGGGGGCACAGATGGGCTAGGATAAAATAGGACCAACTGCAGCCAGTGCCTTTGTGGAGCTACAGGCTAGTTTTTCCCTCTTCCTTGCCTATTTTTGTACTGCTTTTTTGGGCTTCCTGCTATTGCTCTGTGTCAGGTGACAGTGGTAACGAATCTCGAGAGAGACACTTTTTTTCTTCTTGCGCGGAACAAGGAACTTTAATGGTCTCCAGGAAACGGTGTCAGTCCTGAACCCCCTCTGCAGAGCTGCCTCAAACCCTCTTCAGCCCCGTCAGGTTCCTTCTACAGATTTAAAGAAACATGCATCCCCTGGCAGCAAGAGAAAACCGCAACATTTGAGGAGACGATGTGTTCTCACATGACCTCCACCCAGAAGCTGGTGTCCTGCAGGAATAGATCAGATGTATCAGGAGAAATGAGCAAAGCAGCTAAAAATATATAGTCTGGAAAAGAGCTCTGGGGACTCAGGGTTACAGCCTATAAAAATACCTGCAAAATACCTGAGAATTATGCTGCGGGGCCATTTACATAACTTCTTGCAAAAGATCTCTGGCCCTGCCTTTGGACTCCCTGACAACAGTGTGACCTGCTGGGGGCAGTGCAGCTAGTCCTGTTACGCTGGAGGAGGTAAGAGCAAAATCCACCACAAATTATTGGAACAAGGTACCAAGGAAGGGGGGTGGATTCTCCATCAGTGACAATTGTAAAATCAAGACTGGATGTTTTTCTAAAAGATCTGCTCTAGGAATTATTTTGGGTACATTCCCTGTTCCGTGTTCTACAGGAGGTCACACTAGATGATCAAAGTGGTCACTTCTGGCCTTCGAATCTATGAACCTATGTTCAGGTCATGTTCAGTTAGGAGTTCATGATGGGCCTAGTAACAGAGAGGTTATGTAGGTATCTTCATGGTGCTTCCGCCATCAGAGAGGCATTCCACGAATCACTTTTCAGCCTGTATTAGTGTATCTTTCACATTACCATCTTCCTGTTTTCTTTCTTTTTCTAATTTTAGTTTATGGGAATTTTGTCTAATTCTCCAGGTTCTAGGTCTATATTTGATGGCTTATAGTAGAAACATAGTCTCCTTGCTATCACATCGCCGATTGTATATATATTTTTTTAATGTATTTTGGCTTCCTGGGAAGATTATTCCCTGTGAGTCCTACCATGTAATGAAGCGTTTAAGGAATAACATAATGTATGATTAAAAATAAATACCAATGAGGTAACAGTATAAATGAAAGAAGAGAATTATTCAGACTTGACCAACGGCAGCATAAGAAGCTATGACATGAATCTAAGGAAGGATACACTAAGGTAGAAACCAGGATTAGGGTATTTAATAGCAAGGCCCAGACAGCAAATAGAGATGGTAACAATTTGTTTATACAAAGAGGTGTAAGGGAATTTGTGAAAAATGCTGGGGAGTTTTAAAAAAATGTTTGTGTGTGTTGGTGGTAGGTTTTTTTCAAAAATCTCCACTGATTTGCAAAAAAAGAAATCGTGTTATTTTTCACTGAATTTTCATTGAATTTTCACTGAATTTTTTATTGCAAGCTTTCATTTTCCAAAAACAGAAAAATTTCAGTCTCCATTTTGAGAACTTTTTTTTTTTTTTTAATGAAACACTCTATTTAAAAGATTTTGGGGGAAAATGGGTTGTCTTTGAACCCTGCAAAACGGAAAGAATATAAAAATGTCAACTTTGTTTTTCAATTTTTTATTTATTATTATTATTATTATTTTACCATAATCTTTTCTCTCAAAGGAAAAGGGTTGAGATACTTTCACTGGTAGTGTTTAAGAACAGGCTGAATAAGGTGTTCGCAAGCAAGAGAGCAAATTCTGTACACTTCAGGTATGACCAAAATGGTCTTTTCTTCTGCTTGTGAGTCGCTGATTAAACTGCAATTATGTGCCATGTCGTTGTGACAGATGTCAAACTAAGAATGCTCAGAGCCAATTCTTCGCTCAGCTACACCCCTGCAGCCCCATTAATGCCAACGAGTTTGCCTGGGTGTGGGCAGCAGCAGGCTATTAGTGTTTTAAAATTAGAATCAGTTGTCTGATTCTTCAGTGATACTGATTGTTGATTCATAAGACTGGAGACATTTATAGAATGTAAGTCATATTTTACACCAGGTAAAATATTGGCCAATGCATGTTAGTCTGACATGGGTACCTGTAGAGATTTTTTTTTGAAAACCTAGTGGGAACCCAGCAGAACCCCTGGATGGGTCATCTGCGATGAATTAATTGGATCTAAAACCTCATTGTTTTGCTTGAGCTGAAGTACCAGGTACTTTCGTTCAGAGGCAGGCGATCACTCATACATTGCTCTATACGGTCTTGCCACTAGAGGGGGACAGAGCTGCACCATTTTTGGGTGGGTTACTGTACTGTGGAGGTTTACAGTCTGTGGTCCACAGACCCCTGGGGCTCCGCAGACTATATCTAAGATTGCCAAAGGGGTCCGTACCTATCTTTGAATTTTTTTAGGGGTCCGCAAATGAAAAAAGGTTGGAAACCATAGCTCCACTGGTATCCAAACCTTGTGATGAAACACCCTATATTACAGCGGAGAGAATACTTTCATATTGGAGCTGCTGTGCACCCCTGCAGTGCTTTCTTTCAATGAATGGGCTGACAGGCAAGAAAACTCAGGGCAACACTGACTTTTAGAGACTATTCCCACAGATCAACTTTCAAAGGTGTAAATGGGAGTATTTGTGCCAGACACCTGATTCCAAGGGTTATGCTGCTCCTCCAATCAGGATAGGGAAATAATACCATGTGACCTAGGTGTGCAATCAAAATGAACTCAAATGTTGAATGCTGGAGTACTGGCAAAAGAACTGCTCGCAACCAACAGAGCAAGAATTATTCACCCTGTGGGGGCGAGGGGTGGGAGTGGGGAGAGGATTCCAGAGGAAATGGATGCTGGAAAATTGTAAGGTGCTCGTTGACAGTTCCCAGACAGGAAAGAACCCCCCTCTCTCCAACTCCCCCTACACATGAAATTCATCAGCTAATAATCCCTAAGAATCACATGTTCAGATCTGATATCATTGTGCAGCAGCTGCTGTAATTTTATCTCCTTGGGATAGACCAACTGGTGGGAGATTACATCACACAGTAACACTACAGTATGCAAACCCATACATGGGCTGCGCCGGCCTGTGGCTGTGATCACAGGTGCTGCTGGGCTCGGTTCTTGGGATTTCCTTGGGCGTGAGGCCACCTCTCTTGGCTTTTCTGGGTGTTTTGTGCCTAATGTTGTCTGTGCTTGTGCTGTAGACACAGGAATGATATTGCCCGAAGAGCTGGCGGATGGGTGGAGAAGAGGTCAGGCCAGAATGCAAACAGGGTCATTGTGAGTCCAGCTCCTAATGTCCAGGTCTCCACCACACCAGGGGCCTCTCATTAGCTGTTCTAGCAGCAGAGAATCATGAACTTCCCTACCTGCTCATTGATGGGGCTGTCCCTCTCTGTCAGACCTGGGTAGGGTGTTGCCTGCTGTCTCTGCTGCACCACACCAGCAGCTGAATGGAGACCCATGGCTTTTCTAGGCTCTCAGTGCATGGAAGGGGTGGCACGACTCAGCCGTGGCATGCTAATGAGGAGCCAGTGCGGGGGAAGAACAGCAATCCAGCTGAAATTGCAATCAAGATCATTAAGTGTTTCAACTTCACCAGGCCAAATCTTAGTGAATGGCACTGCAACCCTATGAGCCAGGTAACAACTCCACTCACACTGGGTGGTGAGGGTAGCCCGTGCTATGCAGCAGGTCAGACTGCAGGATCCAGTGGTCTCTTCTGGCCTTGACCTCTATGGGGATGACTATTGTGGAATTTACTGGAATATCCACCTGGGAAGAAGGGTCTGTCTTGGCAGGAGCTGGGTATGGAGCCTTCAGAAAAGGGGCCAGGTCCCCTACTGCCCAGCTGTTCAGAGCCCAAAGTAGGGGGCTTGGTGTCTTAGTGGGCTTCCAGCAACTCCACAAAGGCATAGCTTGCTCAACCCCCAACCCTCCTGCCTTCCCCGAGTCTATACCTACATGCTGAACAGGAGCGTGGGAGTGTTTCAAACAGACGTGTTTGGTAATGTTGGGTGGACTGTAGTACAGGCCGTGTGGACTAGCACTGGGGGTGTTACTTCCACACAGGAGCCAAGTTCTCATAGTTTCTTGTGCTGCAAAAAACCAACCCTTTGGACTAATATGCCACCAGCTCACTGTTAGCAGAAAGATGACGTTTTTGGTGACCGTTTGCTCGGCCGTTCACCCCCTCATGCCCACCCATTGCATTGTCCACACACTTTTTAATGATTAGATTATTCAAAAATGGCTGGATTTGGAAGCTTCGGATGCTTCACAGGCTGATGAGAACAGGTCTGAGGAGAGAAATAAACTTCGGAGCATCTGAAGGATCCCCACGTGGGATTGTAGCTTGTGTGCTTTGGCACGGAGAGGTGACAGGATTAGGATGAAGTAGGACCAACAGAATGCCTGTGCTAAAAAAGCAGGGCTTGCTGCTATCCCGGTCACACCTATGCACTCCCTTCCCACCCTATGGTCCAGGCAGGATTGACTGTGTTTCCGCATTGGCATTCTGCTTGTTTAAAGCGTGGATTGGCTTGCTGGAAAGTCACTCTGAAATCGTGACTGTTTCAGTGCCATGAGCGCACAAAATAATTGATTATTTACACAGTGCAGCCAGCCTCTTCCAAGCCTACAATGGAAAATGCCGATAGCTGTGTCACCAAGGCAGGAGGAGAGAGTTGCAAGGTCCTCCACCAGCTGAAACCTGATGTTAGGACAGTAGTTCGTACCCAGAGGCAGAAGTGTAATGTACAAGTTTCAATGTGGCTGACTCTTTGGCACAGGCAAAGAAAATGAACACAGGGCCCCAAGCTTTGGTTTTTCAAAACCGGTTTGTTCCAAGTTGCTTCTGTCAGAAAAGGTGGCCAGTCGGAGGTGGTGGGCGGTGCTGAACTACCCCCAGCCTTTATTCCTGACAGGCACTAGTGAGGGGCAAGCTTCCAAACAGCTTTCACTGGTCATGCTCCCCTTCCCTCAGAGTGAAATCCTTTTCTGTGGTAGATACGCCATTGAAAGATGAGCAGAAGTGGATTGCAGGGAACATGTCTCCTGACCTCCCTCCTCTCTGCTGTGATTCTCTGCATCTCTCAGCCATGTGCTGAGTTGAGACTTGAGAACTGGCTTTTCTCAGAACTGTAGCATGGTGCAAGGTGGGAGGGGGGGGGGGCTTAGGTGTGAAGACTGGTTCGCCAGTAGACCCACTGCTGAGAGCCACTGCATGTGAAGGACTAAAGCCTGCAGGCCTGCTGACTGAGAAGGGAGTGCTGCAGAAAGGGCAAGTGCCATAAATTAAAGATCTACTGGACTAGAGGGGTATTTGTTAGATAGGTGGGAGGCCTTGCCTTAGTGCAGGGTCCCTGTGGGGAGCCGATGACAGTGTGCTAGCCAATAATTCACAGAATCATTGCAAGGTAGGGCTGGAAGGGACCTTGAGAGGTTATCAAGTTGAACCCCTTGGGCTGAGGCAGGGCCAAGTAAACCTGGACCATCCCTGACAGGTGTTTGTCCAACCTAGTCTTAGAAACCTCCTATGATGGGGATTCTGCAACCTCCCTTGGAAGCCTGTTCCAGAGCTTAACTATCCTTAGGGCTAGGAAGTTTTTCATAACATCAAACCTAAACCTCCCTTGCTGCGGATTAAGCTCATTACATCTTGTCCTACCTTTAGAGGACATGGAGAACAATTGATCACCGCCTTCTTTAGAACAGCCCCTAGCATATTGTGGATGGTGATCTGGTCCCGGGTGCCACAGTGCACCTGGCTTTTTGAGGCCCCCTGTTGGAAGCCCTGTAGTCCTACCACACCCCAGCTCAGGAAGGAACAGTGGAAGTAGGTCCTCCAGGCTTGCCTAGAGAGGCCTTGGGGAAGCAGCCAATCAGAGCCCAGCAGGCTCAGGTAAATGGAACTGAAGTGTCTGTGCAGACCAGTCCGTGACTGGGACCAGAGGGGCGAGGAAGGGGGCTCCTGGCTGGCGAGTTTAGTTAGTTGCAGGAGCTGGACGTGCTGTGTGTACTTAAGCTGGGAGAAAGGGGACTGGAGAACTGTAACCCAGAGGTAAGGTAAGGGGAAGATAAAGGGACTGGGTGGGAAGAGGCTCAGGGAGGTAGCTGCAGAGGAGTGCAGTGAGCTGCGCATGGTTGCTGTGTGTAGGGTCCCTGGGTTGGCACCCGGTGTAGCTTCCTAAGTGAAGTACTTTGTACTTGAATCAGAGAGGTAGCCGTGTTAGTCTGGAATTGCAGAAGTGACAGAGTCCTGTGGCACTTTGAAGACTGACTAAAGTATTGAAGCATAAGCTTTCGTGGGCTAATACCCACTTCGTCGGATGTGTATTAGCTCATGAAAGCTTATGCTTCAATACTTTAAAGACTAACTAAAGTGCCACAGGACCCTTTGTCACTTCTACTTGTTTTTCACACCAGAGAAACAAGAAACCAAGATTCAAGAGGCCACAGTTCGCATCTGCCTGCTGCCATGTGGAAAATACTGTGTGTGCCGACCGCATCCTCTGCCCCAGTGCAGCTGCCTCTGGATTTGGGGGCAGCACTTGCTCCTGCACAGCAAGCTGTGGGCACTCTAGCTGGGGCACCGACTCCTGTGGTGGGAGTTGGGGGGGAATGTTATGGGCCTGGCAATATTAATGGCCATACTGAGTGGGCCCACTGTAGTCTGGCTTTGGGGCCTGGAGGGGAGGAGGAGCCCCTCCTAGAGTCCAGCGGCTGCAATGGGACTGCCTCTGTGCACCCTGCAGGGCAAACGTGGCACATGGACTCCTGTAGGGTGGCTCAGTCTCATCTCCAGGGCTTCTGGGTGCGAGGACACCCCCCAGCTCTAGCAGAGTTGCAGGGGCAGAGCAGGGAATCCCTTGAGGTGAGTGCAGGGAGCTCTCCCTGTGGGTGCCCAGCCAGGGTTCAGGAGGCGGCGGCGGCAGCAGCACCTGGCTGGGGGTGAGGGGCTGCAAGGGGGGAGCAGGCTGGGGGAGGCGAATGGGAAGCCAGGGCAGAATGGTAGAGGCTGATCAAGCCCTGCCTCTCTGCTGGCTGCTTCAGGCTTTCCTGCCCCCAACCAGATCCCTGTTCCCTCCCCGACAGTCTGCCCCAGCCTCTCTGCACCTGCGTGGAATGCTGTGCCTGAACTGTCCCTTGTGCTTCGGCCAGCTGTGCCCTGGGGCGAGGGCAGCAGGGAGCTGGGCCGTCTGTGCTCATTACTCCAGCCGTGGCACAGCCTCTTGTGCAGGGAGCCAATTGGGCTTTGCCCCCAAGCTCAGCTCGGGGCAGGTAGGACATCCCACTGACCCAGCAGAGGGGAACGGGTTTGCTTGTCAGTCAGGGAAAGCCCCTGCTTGAGGAGAGCCCCAACGACTGCATCAGCAGCTGGGTCTGAAGTGCTGATCTTGCCCTAGCCACTGAGTTTCCTGGCTCCATTCGGAAACGGGCTGGCAGCTGGGATCCATGCTGTGCATGGGGTGGAGGGTGTAATTGGCCTTGAGCAAGGCCACGAAATGGAGCTGTCACCACCTAGAGCTCATGCCTGCCTGGAGAGCTATTTTGGGGAGATGGGCCCAGCATTAAATCATTCACACCTTCCAGTCCGCTGGCCCCTCCCCCAGGCGGGGCAGGCAATGACAGCAAAGGGGCACGCACACGGGCTGTCTGCTTCTACACCCCTTATTTTAACCCATTACTCGCCGCTGATGCCGGTGGATGTGTCAGGGCCGACTGCCGCCCCCCCTTGAACGCAATGAATGGGACACTGGGGCTTGGCTGGCTGGAGGCAGCTCCGAGCTGTGTCACTTGGTACCATCAGTCAAAAGGGCTTAAGCTTGACACTTGTATTAACTGGAGAAAGCATCACGAATTCCAATGGGCAGGAATGCTCCTGAGCACCTGATCCGCCTCCAAACTGGGGCCTGGACAGCAGAGAGTTCAGGAAAGCCCTGAAACCGCACACGTTCCTCCTCAAGTTCAAGCCGTGTTCGCAGACTGCCAGAGCCCTCTCCCAATGGGTACTAGTGCAGATCGTTGCCCCCCAGCCCCAGGAAGCTACTCCCCATCTGACCCCGGCATAGGCTCAAGGAGTCCAGCCCTGCAGAGCCCCGACCCCGTCCGATCTCACACAGACACGGTTAGTGAACGCCTTCCATGGATTCTTGGTACATCTGTGACTCCAAATTCCCGAGGTCTCACGGCTCTGGCAGTTAGTCCAGAACAGTGGTGCCCAAATTTCTCCTGTCACACCCGCCCCTGACCAATAATGGAATTTATGCCTCCCTCAATTACCGCACAGCCAAGGCTGAAGGCAGAGCTGGGGGTGGAACTGGGGCTAGAGGCGGAGCTAGCCCTGGGGGAGGAGCATGGGTAGAGCGGAGCTGTGGCTGGGAGCGGAGCTGAGCTGAGGACGGAGCAGAGCAGCGTGGTACTCCCCCTCCCTCCCCTTGAGACTGGCCCAGGCCCTGCCAAGCTCCCCGCCCCAACATTCCTTTGTGCTCCCCTAGGGGGGGGAAGTCCCACAGTTTGGGAGCACTGGGTGTGGAACACAGGCCTTTTGCAGAGCTCTGGCTCTGGAGAGGGAGTTTGTCATTCTGATCACTGTGCAGGGCATCGCTGCCACTGACCGATCAGAGGAGCAGATGGTTTATTTAAGTTGGAATCTCATCATTCCCAGTGCAACTGATGAGACCTTTAGCTTGGACCCCTCCAGCCCTGGAAGCTTTGCTCTCTCTGCTTTCAGCCTTGTTCACCATGGCTCACCTCCATAGAGGAGTGGGCAGAGAGCTTAGAACCTGACAGTACAGCACCAGGATACTGTGGTGATAGGATCTTTGAAGATGTTGAGCTATAGAGATGGATTAGCTAGAAAGGAGCAGTGCGGCAGCAGCAGGAGGCAGATGGTACCTCTCCCAAGGCTAGCTTCATCCCTGTAATTCACTGACTACCCTGCGGTCATGGCTCATGGAGGGAAGAGTTTAATAAGAATGGGCTCTGACTTGTCATGTGCTCTCCTACATTCATCTTAGAGGCACAAGGGAAGGGGGCTGTCACCACTCCCCAAAGCGGTGCTGAGAATGGAGAGGCAAATGCACCTGAGGCCAGGTCTGCAGTAAAAAGCTGGATCGACTATGTCACTCAGGTGTGTGAAAAATCCACGCCCTTGAGTGACGATGTTAAACTGACGTAACCCCTGGAGTAGATAGCACCAGAATTATTCCATCAACCTAGCTCCCAGCTCTTGTGGATTAACTCTAGCAACAGGAGAACCCCTCGCCTCACTGTAGTGAGTGTCTACACTGAAGCATACAGTAGTGTGGCTGCAGCGAGTCTAGGGAAGACATGGTGATAGGGATTTTTGGTTTGTTCTATTTTCCCCCTGCTCCGCTCAGCATGAGATAAAGTTCCTACCAGCGCCACACCTTCCACCTGATCTTTCCTTCCAAAATTGCTCTGTGTTTGTAACCACCTGCTTTAGTCACCATGGGAGCATATTAACTGAAATGGAACCTCCCACAACTCCGGCCCATGCCCAGTCTGCCCTGTGCATCATTGTACCACCGTCCTACTCCACTCTCAGTCAGTGCAGTTCAGGCCTCATCAGCAGCCCCCCTCCTATATCAGTCCCAAGCTCCCACAGCTCTGCCAGTGCACCTCACCTCTGACTTGCAGCCCTCTTTTTCTACCAAGCACAGTTTGCCAAGTGCCAAGTTGGATGGTCGTTTTGTCTGGTACTTCCAAGTCCAATTCACATAACATTGTATTTTAGCTGGGTTGGGAGCCAGACCTTCCATGTGATAATCCAACTGATGCATCCCTATCATCCACTCCATCCATATATTTAACCACAGGGAGAGCTTTCACTAAGGTGCAGAGTCCATGATGTTTGTAGTATCCTGTTAGGCTAGAACGTAGTTCCCAGTTTTTCAGTGCAGAGATAGCTGCATTTCATTAATGGCCAACTGCATCTTTCTATGTGGGTTTTATAAAGTGCTGAATAAGTCTTTAGGAGGTACCTTAGTAGTAGGACTGGTTGAAATTTTTTCATCTAAACTTTTTTGGTGGAAAATTGGGTTCTAGACAGAATGAAAACTTTCTCAGAAAGTGTCTGTATCCCTTGAAACTGATTTTCCCCCTTGTCTAAAAACCCTATTTTTTTCAGTTTTTGGCTCAAAGAATTTTTGGTTTTCAATGAAAACTCAATATTCTGTGCTGGCTGTTTCGACAAAAACATATTTTTTCAATTAAATATTCTGTGTGGGGTGGGAGAAATCCCATTTTCTTACTGGCTCTGCTTTCATAGTGCCTTGTAAGCAAGTACTCTGAATGAATGATTGGAGTTGAACTCCTCTGAACTATTGAGAGCAGCAGGCCTGGCTGTCTGCCATTGGAAAGATAATTCCCTGTAGTTTTGACACAATGTCTTCCATTTGACTTCCATACTGACTTGCTTTCAAGAGGCTCTGGTGCCCCAAATCTAGGGTGGTAATGTTCAGGCAAAGAAGTGTGACATTTCGATAGCTAAACTAAAATTGTATTAAATTAAAAGAATAAACTCCATTCTAGTAGGACTCAATTTCTGGAGTGTAATCTCCGTGTACAAGATATTCCTGCTCTATGGGAGAGGGAGCTCTGCTTTTATTCTGCACCCTAGGAATAGTGGTTTGAGTATGGGTGTTTTCTCATATTACTGCCTGTAAAAGAATGCTAAACTGAATTGCATTATTCAGCCACTGTGTATAAAATACCTTTATTTAAGCTAACAGCAATACCTTGCAATGCATTAAAGAATTTTATGAGGAACACATCTAGTGTGTATCTTGCTCAGAAGTAGCTCTGTAATCAATCTGTAGCTGATAAAGGAGCATGACATGGTGTCAGAAGTAAACAAGTAAACTTAGTGCCAACAGAGAACAGAAACAGCAGGAAAATAACAACAAAGGTTGCAGATGGAAGGAAAAAGAAATAAAGGTTGCAAGATCTCATCAACTTGTTGCTTTTCAAGGCCCAGAGAACTTCAGCTTTGACCAACCTTCACAATGGACAGACTGGTAACAGTATTTTGCAAGATTTCAAAGCGCAAAACAAGGTTCACCAAGAAACTGGAGGTATATAGGTATCTTTTTAAATTTTATGCTATAGGGAAGCAAGCAGAGCACCTCTTTAAATCCTTTGACTTCGCTGAAGATAGCCAGAACCCTTTCATAATCATCTTTCTGACTGTGTTTGATGTATTACTTTATACCTCAGATAAATGTGACTTATGAAAGAGTATGTTTCCATCAGGAATTCAAGAACCAGGGTAAAATATTGAATATTTTATAAGAGCTCTGCATGCATGGGCTGAAAACTGGGATTTTGGAATTGCAAAACATGAAAATATCAGAGAGAGACTGGTTATTGGGTTGACAGATAAATACCTTTCACAGCAGCTACAATTAAAAGCAGATCTAAGGCTACACCCTGCTATTCAGATTGCAAAGAAGTCTGAACTGGTGAGAACAAAACTAAGAGCAACTAGGAAACCAAAACAGTAACTTAGAAGCAGTAAATAGCATGTCTGTTAAAAATCATTATCATAAGACTCTGGAGGCTAAGAGGGACAAATTCCAGCCTATATGCACATGGTGTTGAAAACAACACAGAGAATACATGACCATCCAGAGGAAAAAAGTGTAATAAATGCCCAAAATATGGACATTTTGCCACTGATTGCTGCACTAAAGCATTCAGGGAGTTGATTTATATCACACACAATCAAGAACCATTGTTTCTTGGATCTATCACTTGTGACAACAAAGAATGTGCCTTGAAAGTGAAATTGACAAGACTGACTTTAAAATTGACTCCGGAGGTCATATCACAGTCATCTCAGATGGGGCTTACAATACCTTAAACCCCTCCCAGAGTTGAAGTCACCTGACACAGCTCTGACTAGCCCTTGGAGATATCCAGAACTATATGGGCCTATTCACCACAGAAACAACTTACTAAGACAACAGCTATGCATTCAGAGTGCATGTGATCAAAGGACCACAGACCAATAGCCTTCTCATTTGCAGTGTGGCAGCCATGATGGGCCGAGTGAGAAAGGGGCTCCGGGAGGGTAAGGGTGGTGGGGGTGGGGGGGAGGCAGGGGCTCTGGGAGGGTCAGGGTGGTGGGAGTGGGGGTGGTGGGGAGGTAGGGGCTCTGGGAGGGTCAGGGTGGTGGGGAGGTAGGGGGCTCTGGGAGGGTCAGGGTGGTGGGAGTGGGGGGGAAGGTTGGGGGTCAGGGTGGTGGTGGTGAGGTGGTTCTGGGACAGTATCGTATAGTAAAGTAAAAATTGCGGCAGTCTTGAAGGTATTTAAGTAAGTGAGGTGCATTATGGCCTAGTGACTGGTCAGTAGTTAGGTCAATTGAGTTCTGTTCTCCTGTTTGACTCATTGTGTGTTTAGGCAAATATGTCCCAAATGGAGACTAATTTTTGGGGGGGGCTCAATTTGGCTTGGATCTCCTCTTGTCTGACTCTCGGAAGGGCTGAACACTCAGGACGGTCACTGACATCCGTGGGAGCTGCCCGTGCTCAGCCCCTTTCAAAAGCAGGCCTGAGCTGTTTCCAAAAAAGAAGGCACCCCTGCTGTGTGGACACTTCTGAATATTTCAGCCTTAGCCCATCTTTGCCTCAGTTTCTCTAGCTGTAAAATGGTGGCAGTAAAATCTCCATGCCCTTGTCAATCACACTGAGAATCATGGATAAAAGGTGCTATTTCAATGCAATGTGCAGGTAGCTGCTGCGATACTGTGTGGATAGGGAGCATACAGCAAAGCTAGTAAGGATTGTTGTTATCTTTAATTATGCATTGCTTGCTATGGTTCCCCTGTCTCTATTTATATTTGCATCATCCTGACAGGAACTGGATGAGGTAGATTAGTGACTGACTGTGATGGGGTATTTGCCCCACACTGGCATGCAAGGGGTTAATAGGGCCCTAGGCAGGACTGCACAGGAAGCAGCCAATCGTAGAGGGGCTGCAAGGAACAGCCAATCAGGGCCCAACAGGCCCATATAAGAGGAGCCACAGGGCAGAACAGGGTCAGTTATACTCTGGAACTCAAGGAGGGAGGACTGGGAGCCTGGTAGGCAGAAGAAAGCTAGCATCATGGACAGAGCACTGCTGCTAGCAGGGACTGAGGGAGTTAGAGAAGAGCTCCTGGCCGGCTGCTGGGATTTGCAGGGTGAGACAAGGGTAAAGAGGGTGCTGGGCACCGGGGAAGTTGTTGAACAATTAGCTGCAGTTGCCACCGAGGAAGTGGCTGGACAGCTGGACTGCAGCCCTGGCCTCTGGAAATGGGAAGTGCAGATTGTGGCACGGCTGGAGGGCTGTGTCATGAATAGAATGCCATGTTCTTTGGAGTGATGTGGTCTTAGAGCAGAGGTGATAGTGGGCAAGGCACTACCAGGAGTGGGTGTACTGACCTGCGATGACCAATAGGAGTTGTCAGCTTGGTGAGTGTGATGGGGCTACACTACACGGGCAATGTCAGAATTTGCATTGCGATGCTATGGAGAAAGTAAAATTTCTGTTGTCGGG
The DNA here is from genome assembly GCA_032164245.1 of Sternotherus odoratus. Lineage (NCBI taxonomy): Eukaryota > Metazoa > Chordata > Testudines > Kinosternidae > Sternotherus > Sternotherus odoratus. The sequence goes on from JAVMKO010000010.1 coordinate 44,294,849, forward strand.
CATCATTGGCTCAGGGTGGAGCAAACTCTGAGCCAACACTCTGGATCAGTGGCCTGAACATGCTTCTCTGGCATATTCCAAACTCCCACTGAAATCCGTAGTGGATGACAGATGTACCAGCAGGGAAGTGGGTCAGTGGACAAGCTTTTCACATCAGGGACCTCCTATTTGTCTGCAAAGCAGTCCCACACAGTCAGTGCTCCGACAGTAAATCATGAAATAAGAAAAAGATGGAAGTTTATTGGTATGGAGACAAAGTAGACAAACCCTTTTAAGAAAATGGAAGCTGTAAAACTGTCAGGATATAAAAATTAAGACAGTAAATTATTAAAGAGATGTTTGAACTTTGCATATGTAAGAATAGCAACAGAAATGTCTCATGTAGGCTCTGTATTGCCCCTGTTTTGGAGGTGAAATGAAGCAATTGGCATCTGCATGTTGAATCTGCTGATTTTATTTAGTTTTTCTTGCTCAGTCATAGGATCTCAGCAAGAAGTAAAGAAAGCAAGGAATACTTGTAGCACCTTAGAGACTAACTAGTTTATTGCAGCCAGGGCCGGCGACAGGGGGGTACTACGGGTAGAGCTGTACGGGGCCCCGGACTTTAGGGGGCCCCCAGTACACAGCAGTACCCGTAGTTGTCCCCCCCTTGTCGCCGGGCCTGGAGAGCGGGGAAGGGGCGGGGAGGTGGCGCGGCTCTCCTCCGGAGCAGAAGAGCGCGCGTCCCCGGCAGGAGCGGTGAGCCCGGCCGGCGGCAGCGGCGCAGTCCGGGGGAGAAAGTGCGTGGGGAAGGGGTAGGGGGGAAGCAGCAAGGGCGGCTCGCGCCACTCTCGGGCTCGCGCTGCCGCCAGCTGCTGTCAGCTGGGGGGGGAGCGCTGGCTGGGCTGGGGGGGGCCCGGCTGGGCTGGGGGCCCCCCCAAATGATCAGAGTAGGGGGCCCCCAAATTTCTGTCGCCGGCCCTAATTGCAGCATAAGCTTTCGTGAGTTATAGCTCACTTCGTCGGATGAAGTGAGCTGTAACTCACAAAAGCTTATGCTGCAATAAACTAGTTAGTCTCTAAGGTGCTACAAGTATTCCTGGCTTTCTTTACGGATACAGACTAACACGGCTGCTATTCTTGAACCTAGCAAGAAGTAATTTTTTTTTGTACTACAGTAATTAAAATTAAAATGTGTATTTTAGATAAGGGTGGTTTTTCGAAGGGTTTAGTTAAAAAATTGTATGTCTGAAGATCCAAGCATTTAAGGCTAAAGATGAATATGCTGGGCATCTAAAAGTCTATGGAAGGATTTTTTAGAGATGTGATTTTATAATCTTCAGCAACACATTAATGAAATATTTTTAAAGCAAATTTTAAACTAAGGTTCTGTAGACTAACATGTTCTGACTAAATATTACAGTAATGCACAACTGTTTTTGTCAGTACTGTAAATTCAGAAACTGAGAGTTATATACCCTGGGGGTTGGCAAATGTCTGTTTAAATGGCTTCATTACCACTTGAATGGCTCTTTAACAGTTTCAGTGTTGTGTTAATAGGTCTGGGAGGCTGGAAGGCTTTTCCACTTTTAAGTCCTTGGTTACACTGGCACTTTATAGCACTATAAAGCCTCCAGGAGTGCTATAACTCACTACCGGTCCACACTGGCAAGGCTTGCATTTCGCTATAAACCCACAGTTATACCGGTCTTGGTAATCCTCCCTTCCCCGAGGCTTAACAACTATTGCGTATTCACTGCTCCGTATTATCTCAAGTGTGAATGGGCATTAAGATTACAACGCTGTAAGTGATCTGTGGAGACGCCCCGAGCCACTTAAGGCAATTGACGTCTCTTCCCTTTGTTTTGAACTCGGCTGGAGGAATGCGGAAGTACAGTGAAACCTCGATTTAACGGACTAATTGGGGCGAGGGGGTGTCCGTTAAAGCCAAAAGTCCGTTATTTAATAATTTTTAAAAATCATTAAATAACAGGACTTTTGGCTTTAATGGACACCCCCTCACCCGAATTAGTCCCTTATATAGAGGTTTTAGGAGCTGTCAACCCCCCCCCCCCCACCTGCCTGGCTCCCCACAACGGGTAGCCGGGCGGGTGGGCTGAGAGCTCCCACCTGGCTCCCCGCTGCGGGGAGCCAGGCGGGAACTGTCAACCCCCCCGCCCAGCTCCCCGCAGCGGGGAGCCCAGCGGGAGCTGTCAACTCGCCCGGCTCCCCGCAGCGGGGAGCCCAGCGGGAGCTGTCAACTCGCCCGGCTCCCCGCAGCGGGGAGCCCAGCGGGAACTTTCAACCCCCCCCGCCGGGCTCCCCGCAGCGGGGAGCCGGGCGGGAGCTGTCAACCCCCCCGCCCAGCTCCCGGCAGCGGGGAGCCCGGCGGGAACTTTCAGCCCGCCCGCCCAGCTCACTGTCAACCCCCCCCCGGCCGGGCTCCCCGCAGCGGGGAGCCCGGCGGGAGCTGTCAAACCCCCCCCCCCCCGCCCGGCTCCCCGCTACGGGGAGCCGGGCGGCGGGGGGGGTTTGACAGCTCCCGCCCGGCTCTCCGCTGCGGGGAGCCGGGCAGGAGCTGTCAACCCGGCCGCCCGGCTCCGCTCTGCGGGGAGCCGGGCGGGAGCTGTCAGCCCGCCCGCCCGGCTCCCCTCTGCGGGGAGCCGGGCAGTCGGGTTGACAGCTCCTGCCCGGCTCAAAACCCCCCCGTCCGTCCGTCTCCCCGGTGCGAGGAGCCGGGCGGGGGGGTTGACAGCTCCCGCTTGGCTCCCCCCAGCGGGAAGCCCGGCGGGAGCTGTCAAACCCCCCGCCCGGCTCCCTGCTGCGGGGAGCCGAGCGGGGGCTCTCAAACGCCCCACCCCCCTCCCGGCTCCCCGGTGCGGGGAGCCGAGCGGGGGCTCTCAACCCCCCCCCCCTGTTGCGGGGAGCCGGGCGGGGGGGTTGACAGCTCCCGCCCGGCTCCCCCCAGCGGGAAGCCCGGCGGGAGCTGTCAAACCCCCCGCCCGGCTTCCCGCTGCGGGGAGCCGAGCGGAGGCTCTCAAACGCCCCCCCGCCCGGCTCCCCGTTGTGGGGAGCCGGGCGGGGGGGTTGACAGCTCCCGCTCTGCTCCCCCCAGTGGGGAGCCGGGCGGGAGCTCTCAACCCCCCCCCCCCCGCCCGGCTCCCCGTTGTGGGGAGCCGGGCGGGGGGGTTGACAGCTCCCGCCCGGCTCCCCGCAGAGGGGAGCCAGGCGGGAGCTGTCAGCCCACCCGCCCGGCTCCCCGTTGCGGGGGGGCGGGGGGGTTTGACAGCTCCCGCAGGGGTCCCTGCTGCGGGGAGCCAGGCGGGAGCTGTCAACCCAGCCGGCTCCCTGGGGCGGGAGCCGGCAGCTCCCAATAACAGATTTCGGATGCATCGGAAATTTTGTCCGTTGCATCCGAAGTCCGTTAAATCGGGGTCCGTTAAATCGAGGGTTTACTGTATGTTTCAGAGTTTCTCTCAACTCCGCAGATAAGCAATGCAAATGTTTACGGAGGGAGCTGTGTGACAGAAATTAAGAGCCTGCTAGTTTTCTCTAAGGAAACTCACTGACAGCCTCTCTGCACCAAGAAAATCCACTCCTTCTCTCCCTCCGCATACACACAACACGTTCCCCCCCCCCCCTCACCCACCTCATTTGAAAAGCACGTTGCACCCAGCTGAATGCTGGGATAGCCGCCCATAATGCACCACTCCCCATGCCGCTGCAAGTGCCGCAAATGTGGCCATGCTATACCACTGGTGGGTCTAAGTGTGGACATGCTATATCGCTATACCTATTGTTGTATACGGGGACAGCTATAACCAAAAGTGCTATAATCCTGTAAGTGTAACCATGCCCATAGTTACTAGATCCCATCTGGAGGAAGACTCATCAGGCTGCAGCAGCCAGCTTTGGGAGCCTGCAGGAAGGGTCAGAACAGGGATAGAAAGAGGCAGGGGAGGAGGGGTGAACAGTAAGACCCAAGGGTGCCCAAAATTTTCAGGTGCCCTACGCAGCCGCGTAAGCCTAAGGACGGCCCAGGGTCAGGTGTTCTAAACCTTTTATTCTTTTTGTTTCTCTCCTCTGGACACTCTCCAATTAATCCACATCTTGGCACCCAGAATTGGATTCCATGCTCCAGCTCACCAGTGCAGCCGTATAATTACTTCCCATGTCTTACATACAACACTGCTGTTAATATGCACTCAGAATGATTTTAGCTTTTTTTCCAATGGCATCACATTGTTGACTCATATCCAATTTATTATAACTCCTAGATCCTTTTCAGCAGTGCTACTGCCTAGCCAGTGATTCCCCATTTTGTAGTTGTGTATTTGATTTTTTCCTTCCTAAGTGAAGTACTTTGTACTTGTCTTTATTGAATTCCATGTTTTTGATTTCAGACTAATGCTCTAAATTATCATGGTAGTGTTGACTTCTAATCCTGTCCTCCAAAGTGCTTGTAACCCTTCCAGGCTTGGTGGGATAAAACAAATAAATCATTCTGAAAACTTTGTTTACATGTCAGGTTTATATTTCAAGTTTTTCTAATGGAGTGATTTTATTTTAAATGGTAAAAAGCTGACCCCCCCCCCCAGTGACATCATTGCCCACACTGGATCGATTATCTATGTCCAGAATAAAGTTTAATTGAACCCTTTTCAATATGTACAGCTGTTTGGTTGCAGAATAGGCAGGTGTCGTGATGCTTCATAGTGACTCAAGACTCCTTTAGTCCTTTTGCTGTCAGTTTCTCAATTCTGATGTAGCGAGTTTCTAGTTGCAAGACCCAACCCTCACTCACCTGGTATGGGCAGGTCCCCCTCTTTCGGGAGGAGTAGGGGAAGGGGACAGAACAATGTCTGTAGAGGAGCAGTTCTTCACACTAATGTTCCTCTCCTGCATGGTGATTCGTACTGTCAGGGTATGGTTAGACTGGCGCTTTGCGGCACAAAAACCCTCCAGTAGCGCAATAATTTTCCTAGCGAACACACTTCAAAGGGAGATTTTGCGAAATGACACTGTTTAAAGCGCAAGTATTAAACCTCCTTTCCCAGAGTGATAAGCCTTTTTGCGCTAACGTTATAGCGCAAGGGTGGGAATGTGGACACCCATGGGATCTCTTGCATGCCTCCAAGCCAAGTAAAGCCATCAGCAAGCCATTGAAGGCCATCAGCAAGCCATTAAAGACAATCAACTTGCCATGTAAGGCAAATGACGTGAGGTGTTGTTTTATAAAAGCGGAAGTAGCTTTGCAGTTTCTCTCTAACAACTCACACAGCAAATAACCAGTGAAAATGCTTGCGGACGGAGCTGTGTGTCTGAAATAGACAGCCTGTCAGTTTTCGCTAATGAAAACTAACTGACCGCCAGATCTCGTCTCCCTGTGAACAACTTCCCAGTTCCCCCTCACCCCCCCACTTTGCAAAGCACGTTGCACCCAGCTAAATGCTGGGATACCTGCCCTATCCCGCAACTGCTACTGCCGCCAGAAGCGCGACAAATGTATCCATTATTTTGTGCTACAAGGTTTCAATTTGTACAGTCTCTAGCGCGATACCTATTGCGCTACATTGGGAAGCGCTACAAATAAACGCGCTATAATCTTCAGTCTAACCATACCCTCAGAGGCTCACAATACACCCATTCGGATCTTGCAGTATAGTTTGAAATGCAGATGTTATAAGTGAAATCAGTTCATGCAGCAACTCCAAAGAATTCGATAGAGTCTGAATGCTAAGAATTCTAATACCTGTTTTATTAATATTAACCCCCAAGTGAGCTAGACAGATTCCAACTACGTATCTGTTCGTGTCTGTGCACATTTTGTTGTGTGTGGAATACATATTTTGTAATGGTTCAGAAGTTGGTTAAAAGTAAACTAAGCAGTGCAAGAAAACATTGATGATAATCTATGTAATATTGGATTCTTAAATGGAATGAATTGCAGCCATTAAAATGAGTGATTCCAGCAGACCTAGTGAATGAAAATGTCCATTTGACTTCAGTCTTCTATTAGGAGCGCTGTATTTTATGTATCCGGACTTTCTTTCCACTCAGCGGATCTGTCACAAGAGTTGGAGTGGGTGGCGTTGCAGTCTGGTGCACTCTGGGGTGAGGTGTTTGTAAGGGGGCCGGGGAGAGGCGCATGCTGCCGTTTTGCCTAGGGTGCTGGGTTGTCTTAAGCCTCCGCTAAAATGAGTCAGCAAATGAACTGCAGGTCAGGACTGAGGTGCTGTGGGAGCATTAAGGGGTCTGGAGGTTCAGGGGCTGGCAGAAGTGCGGCTGGAGATTTGCACTGCGGTTCCCTCCACACTCTGCCTGGTTCAGGCAAGAATCGATTGACTTTTGCCCACTCAAAACTGTTTTGGTTTGTCTAAATGGTACCCAGAAATCTCTCTGCCTGCAGCACCAAGTTGGCACTTCCAAGGGGAGAGAGACGGAGGCAGCAGAGAGAAGGGCAGGGTTTGGTTCTCTTTGTCAAAGGAAGGTTACTGAGGTGGAGGGGAAATAAACAAAGGGATGAGAATCCTCTAGGGAATACCCTTGCCCCCTCTCAAAGTAAACCCAGCCATGTCAGTGCCCCGAGAGACGGGAGGAAGTGGTGTGTGTGTGTTGAAGGGGGGAGCAGCGCTGTGTGCATCTCACTGAGGGTGCTGGGGGGAGAGTGGTGCTGTGTGCATGTCCCTGACGGCCTGGGGAGGCTGCTTGCATGTCACTGGGGTGGGAGGGAGCTATGCTGCATGCATGTCACTGAGGGAGTCTGGGGGCTGCATGCATGTCATGGGGGGTGGGGGGGGCGGCTGCATGTGTCACTGACAACATGGTGGGAGCATCATTGTGTATATGTCCCTGGAGGTATGGGGGGCTCCATATGTGTCTTCGAGGGCTGTGTGCATGTCACTGACATGACAGGGTGGCTGGGGTGGCGTTGCATGTATGTCGAGTGGGGACTGTATGAGAGTCACTGGGGGTCCATGCAGTGGAGGGGGAGCTGCAGGCCTGTCCCTGTGTCCCCAGGCAGAGCAGGCTGTTTCCCCACAGGAGTTGTGCCGTACAGTCCCTCTCCCTGAGTCTGGTTTAAGTCTGCTTCCTGCTGTTCCCTTTGGTGCGGATTGTGATGTACCAGCTTGTTTCCATAGTGACGCTGCTCAGTACTGGGGCTTTGTACTTCTCCAGCCCTTTTGCTCCTGGCTGTCCTCATGTGGTATCAAGGGGAAAGAGCAGAGCCTCACAACACCTAGGGAAGACTCAGCCCCTGAGTGCAAATGGCAGCAGAGACAAATGAAGACACCCCTCCCCCATCTCAAAAATGGCCACTGTGATTTGGTGTCTGGATTTCCAAACGGAGTCTTGCTGGGTCTGATTTGTATAGGGACTGAGACTCCTACTGGAGTCACTGGGATTTGGGGGCTTAGCACCTCAACCCAAGGAACTGAGTTGAATGCCTAAAAAGCATGACACCCCAAATCAGTAGTCACCTTTAAAAAAGGTGGCTGTATTGCCCTTAGTCATTTAGTGAGTCTGTAGCAGGGCCAGAAGTAGAACCCAGAGCCTCTACTGCCCAGACCTTAGTATTAGCCAGATGCTGCAAAGACAATACAGTGACTAACCACTTGCTGTCGTGAGTAGCTAGTGCTGTAGTGAACCTAGGTCCCAGAAACTTGTGAACTGCCTCACAATGTCCTTGGAACAGCAGGGCAGCCTCCCCAGTTCAGTAACAATAATGACAGCTTATCTTGCAGGAAGGAACCCCCAGGGGAAAGAGACCAGCGGGAAACTCATTTGTTTGCACCCAAAGGCAGCTGTATTGCTTGGCTTCAATAAGCAGGAGCAGAAAATCACCTAAAGCAGGGTTTCTCAAACTGGGGGTCGCCGCGCGCTCCCCGGGGGGTTGCAAGCTCCTGCCACCGCAACTCGCGGCGGGGAGGGGGGGGGGCCGGGGCGCAGCCGGCAGCCCGCCCGCGGCGGGGAGGTGGGGGGGCCGGGGCGCAGCCGGCAGCCCGCCCGCGGCGGGGAGGTGGGGGGGCCGGGGCGCAGCCGGCAGCCCGCCCGCGGCGGGGAGGGGGGGGGCCGGGGCGCAGCCGGCAGCCCGCCCGCGGCGGGGAGGGGGGGGGCCGGGGTGCAGCCGGCAGCCCGCCCGCGGCGGGGAGGGGGGGGGCCGGGGCGCGCCCACCCAGCCAGAAAAGGGGTCGCGGTCTCAAAAAGTTTGATAAGGGATAATGGAACACCAAGCTAGAAAACTGGGTAAGGTTCAAGGAAAACAACTGAAATGCTTGCACACTAATGCAAGGCATCTGATCAATGAAATGGAGGAACTGGGGCTACTGGTGTGGGAAGTTAAACCAGCCATGATAGGGGGCACAGAACTGTGGTGGAATAGCACTCATGGCTGATTACAGGCATTGAAGCATACGTGGGTCAAAATCTCTTTGGGGAAAGGTTGCGAAAGAGGCTCTGTTAGGATGGTTTTAGGAGCTCTCTTATGGGCAGCAATCTCTTTAATACTGTTAGAGAAACACTTTTGGGAATTGTCATAGGGCTTGTCTTCACTACCCGCCGGATTGGAGAAGCTATCGATTTCTGTTAGCTATCGTTTTCTCGCGTCTCATGAAGACCTGAGAAATCGATTGCCTTCGGCGCCCCTGTCGACTCCGGAACTCCAGCTCGCCGAGAGGCACAAGCTGGAGTTGACGGGAGAGCGCACCGCCGACTGCTGCCGCCATGAGGACGGCAGGTAAGTCGGCTGAAGATACACCAACTTCAGCTACGTGATTCACGTAGCTGAAGTTGCGTATCTTTGTATATTTCTCCCTCCCCCCTCCCCCACTTCCCAGTGAAGACCAGCCCATAGTGGGAGACTTTAACTTCCTGGCTATAGAATGGAGAATAAATGCTACCAGTACTGGTAGGGCCCAGTTATTTCTGGTAGTGGTAAGTGACAGTTTTTTCACCAAATCGTCACTGAACTGACAAGAGGTGATGCAATTTTAGACTTGGTTTTACGAAGTAGTGAGGACATCACAGAAGGGTTGGTCTTAGGAAATTACCTTGGGTGGAGTGATCATAGAACCATAGAACTAGAAGAGACCTCGAGAGATCATCTAGTCCAGTCCCCTGCACTTAAGGCAGGACTAAGTATTATCTAGACCAGGGATCTCAAACTCAAATCATCATGAGGGCCACATGAGGACTAATAAATTGGCCCGAGGACCATATCACTGAAACCTTTTCATACAATAATACAAAAATATAGTAAAAAAATGAAGTGATATAGTATGCTATTAAAAGTCAATGTATTAACTTTTTAAAAACTGTAATGCAAAGAAGAGTTTTAATAAAATATAAACACTCAGTAATGTTTGGAGCTTGGCTGCCTGTGGAGTCGGCACCTATGGCGGGCCACAGGAAATAACTCCGCAGGCCACGTGTTTGAGACCCCAATAAGTGTTTGTCCAACCTGCTCTTAAAAATCCTCAATGATGGAGATCCTACAATCTCCCTAGGCAATTTATTCCAGTGTTCAACCTCTCAGACAGTTAGGAAGTTTTTCCTAATGTCCAACCTAAACCACCCTTGCTGCAATTTAAGCCCATTGCTTCTTGTCCTATCCTCAGGGTTTAGAAGAACAATTTTTCTCCCTCTTCCTTGTAACAACCTTTTATTTACTTGAAAGCTGTTATGTCCCCTCTGTCTTCTCTTCTCCAGACTAAACAAACCCAATTGTTTTCAATCTTCCCTCATAGGTGACGTTTTCTAGACCTTTAATCATTTCTGGAGAAAGTCCAGAGAAGAGCAACAATTTGTCCACATCTTTCCTGAAATGTGGTGCCCAGAACTGGGACACAATACTCCAATTGAGGTCTAATCAGTGTGGAGTAGGGTGGAAGAATTACTTCACGTGTCTTGCTTACATGAATTGATTCAGATTAAATTAAATGGAAGGATAATCAAAACCAGGTCATCAACTATAGTTTTCATTTCAAAATGGAAGACTTTACAGAAGTCAGATGGACTGAAAAGCTCAAGGACTTAAATGTGGAGGAGGCTTAAATTTCTTCAAATCAACTGTACAATCTATCTGAAATTTTCACCCCAAGTAATGGGGGCGGGGGAAAGAAACTTATAGGGAAAGATTCCAGATCCAGCAGGATGAATAACCACCTCAAAAAGGTTATTAGGAGTAAGCAGAGAGCCTATAGAGGATTGGGAAAAGGGGGTAATTAGCAAAAAAAAAAAAAAAAAAACCCTACACTGTGGTGGTTAGAAAATGTATGATTAAAGTGAGATTTGCTAAAAGTAAAGCTGAATTAACTCTTGCCAAGGAAATAAAAAACCTCTTATTTTAAATTGTACATGTATAATAAGAGGAAGGATGAGTTGGGCTACTATGCAGGGGATGGGAAGGAGATTATATTTAATCTAGGTATGGCCCAAAAACTAAATGAACATTTTGCCTTCGTTTTCAGTTACGATGATATAGAACATGTGCATTAAGTCAGTGTAGCTGACGGGAATGAGTATCTAGAAATTACCACATCTGTGATGGAATTAAAACTTAAAATGCTTAATATGCTCAATTCAGGGGGACTGGATAACTTCCACCCCAGAATATTGGAAGAATTGGCACACAAGACTGATTTATTAAAAATCCTTGCTACTTAATGAGCAATCTATTCGGGGGTAGTACCATACGAGTGGAGAATATCTAATGATGTATTTATATTAAAGAAAGGGGGTGGGGGAAAGTGATCCGGGTAATTAGACTTGCCAGTCTGACCTCAGTAGTATGCAAGGTTTTAGAACAAAAGGAAAGAGAGAGTAATTAAATTAATAGATGTAAAGGGGATGCAATGCAGCATGGGTTTGCCAAAGACAGATCATGCCAGATTAACCTGATTTCCTTCTTTGAGAAAATAACTGCTCCTTTTTTTTAGACAAGGGAGATACAGTAGATCTAAGATACTTGGACTTTAGCAAAGCATTTGATACGGGAGAAGGAGCAAGGGAAACTGAGTCTGCCCTAACAATGCCACATGGGCAAGTATTACTTACGTTAGAGAAGATGGCGATCAGTACAAGCATTCTTGGTTTTCTGTCTTTTTTAACCAGTTCCTGATCCATGAGAGAACCATCCCTCGTATCCCATAACAGCTTACTTTGCTTAAAAGCCTTTTGGTGAGGGATCCTGTTAAGGCTTTCTGAAAATCTAAGTATACTATATTCACTAGATCAGTCTTGTCCACATGCTTTTCATGACCTCTTAAAAAATTATAGTAGGTTGGTGAGGCATAATTTCCCTTTACAAAAACCATGTTGACGCTTCCCAAACAAATCATGTTCATCTGTGTCTGATAATTCTGTTTTTTTACTATAGGTTCAGTTCAACAGTTCAACCAGTGACTTCGGTACTGAAGTTAGACTTACCAGATTGTAATTGCCAGGATTGCCCGTGGAGCCTTTTTTTATTAAATTGGCATCTCATTAGCTATCCTCCAGTCATCTGGTACAGAAGCTGATTTAAGTGATAGGTTATATAACACAGTTAATAGTTCTGCAATTTCACATTTGAATCCCTTCCGAGCTCTTGGGTGAACACCCTCTATTCTGGCAATTTATTACTGTTTAATTTATCAGTTTGTTCCAAAACCACCTCTATTGAGATCTCAATCTGGGACAGTTCCTCAGATTAAAAAGAATGGCTCAGGTGTGGAATGCTCCCTCACATCCTCAGCTGTGACAACTGATGCAAATAATTCATTTAGTTTCTTCACAATGGCCTTATCATCCTTGAGTGCTCCATTAGCATCTTTCTCGTCCAGTGGCTCCACTGGATGATCAGCAGGCTTCCTGCTTCTGATGTATTTAAAACCAATTTTGCTATTATTTTGTGACTTTGGCTAGCTGTTCTTCAAATTCTTTTTCGGCCTGCCTAATTATATTTTTACACTTGACTTGCCAGAATTTTTGTCCCTTTCTATTTTCTTCAATAGGATTTAGCTTCCACTTTTTAAATGATGCTTTTTTACCTCTAACTGCTTTTTTTACTTTGTTTAGCCATGGTGGCACTTTTTTGATCTCCTTACTATGTGGTGGTTTTTTTAAAAAAATTTGGGGAGTACATTTAAATTGTACTCTATTATGGTGCCTGTAAAACATTTCCATGCAGCTTGCAGGGATTTAACTTTTCTGTTTTTCTCACTACTTCATTTTTGGGCATCATAATGATTGTACTGAGGAGGAGACTACAGCATGGTCTCTTGCCACTCTTTCCTGTGCCTGAGAGCCAGCCCTTTGCCTACCAACATCCTTCTTCCTCCCCTGAGAGTGTCCACCGCTGCTTCCAACTGTTAATCACCTCTACTGGGCTATTGCTGGCCGAGGCCAAGGAATATCAGCCCATTTTCAACTAGAGGAGTTGCTGATAGACATTACCAACTAGCTTTTTAGCAGTCTGGAGAGGTGCTTGCAGAAGCCATGAGGGAAATGAGACAAATGTATCCAGGCATCTGAGTGCTGGCCTCTCCCTGTTGCAAGGCAAATACAATCCTGTCACATAACGGCAGCTAAAGTGAATTGAAGCACTTTATCTAGTACAAATGTCCTGTCTGGTTCACTGCAGACTGCACGTCCTCCCATTCCAGACACGCAGCTGCAGTGAGTTCAGTTCACCTTGCAGAGGGAGCTTTGGTGGTTTATATCGCCTGTCACACACTCAAGTGCCGGGGAGGGTTACATGCACCAAAACACAAGGTCCAGCTGTAATTGCTGCAGATATTCTTGCCAGCGTTAGAAAGGTCACTGTGGATTCTTTCCTTGCTCTCTGTGCCAGCAGAGCTGTGGCTTTGTTCTGTGTGATGGGGAGATCTGTGCACCTTCCCTGCCCCCCACTCTCTGGCTCTGATGTGAGGGGCACCCCTAGAAGGGAGCTGTGCACATGGGGGATCCTCAAACTACTCAGAGGCCAGGCCTCCTGCAGTGATGTTACCACAGTTGACATGTCATTCTGTGGAGCACCAGCTTTTGGAGGCATCACTTGTGGGTATAACAGTGAAAAACAGCATCCCCCCCCCCCCCTTGGCGAAGGCCTACGGGTGTGATCCTGGCTCCCCGGAAGTGAATGGCAGAACTACAGTTGACTTCAACGGGGCCAGCGTGTCACCCTGCACGTGCAAACAGCTCGCCTGTTCTGTGGTGCAGCCCTGCACGCACACTGGCTCTTCACACGCACTGCTTGCGGAAACAGCCCTCTGGTCACACAGCTTCACTGGCTCCTCATGCCCTTCCGTTCAAAACTCCTTCCTCTTTACAACCTCCTGTGGGCTTGCTCCAGCCTATTCCTTCCCCTCTCCCAACCCTGGCCTCTGCTCAGTCCCTGCTCACAAGCTCGTCATGCTGGCTGTCCTGGAATAGCCTTCCCTTGTTCCCCACCCCACGGACCTGTCAGACCTTGCACTTGTCTGCCTCAACAAGTATTTCTCTATTGTCCCTGGACAGTGTTTGGGGGCCCTGGAGGGGTGCTGCTGCCCACGGAAAGTCGCAGTGTTCTGAGTGGTATAACAATGCTGAGATGCTCCATAGAACACAGCTGACTGAGGTGTGACTGGTGCATCTCCACCTCTGCTCTCCCCAGCTCGCATCTTCACGTGCCGGCTCATGACGCCTGCTGGGAACAGTTACAATATTCCAGAAAGGTCAGGAACATAAAACTAATCCTCGATTTACTTTTTCCAACAGCCAGATTGATGGCCGGCAGCAGCCTGGATTATTGTAATCTGCAGCCAGTAAACTAGCCTTGCTGGCATGCATAGCACAGCAAACCATGTTTGGGATTCCAGTTTAGAGCCCACGCAGTACCAAAAGCGAACTGTAGGGAGCTCGGTTAGAATAGAGCCAAGTGTCTCCAGCTAACCGTGAATGGAGGAGACCTGGTAATCAGAGCCAGATTAAGACCTTTAGAGGCCCTAAACACTGAAAAGATTATGGTACCCCCATATACCGTATATGTAATTCAAAATAAAAACAATAGTAAACCGTAATATATATATATATTCTAATGAATAAATATCATTATTTGTATGAAACAACACCTATTATTCCATTGCTTTCTTGCCTTGAAGATACATAGCATTTTAATTTACACAAATCAAAGATGCAAAATAATGTTTACTGTTGCTTACTTATAACTTTATTTATACTACAAAAGGTTTTCTCCTGCATTTTTTAATTGCAAAGTCTTTCATCATATCCTCAAAATTAATCTGACGTAACAAATCTGCTTCAATACCTAGCAGAGAGAAGACATCCAGCCTGTCTTGTTGCATAGTTGTTCTGTTGGGATTTTTAATATACTTCAACTGAGAAAATGAATGCTCAGCTGTGCAATTTGTGACCATTAATGTTAAAAATATACAGAAGCAAATGTCTACATTTGGAAAGGCGACTCAATATTGTCTTCTACAATTATTTTATAAAGTTCAGCATGACTGAATTTTGTTTTTTCATTGTAAATCCAGCACTGGAAAAAAACTCTATGGGCCCCCTCTTTACTTGAGGCCCTAAGCACGTGCTTATTTTGCTTTAATGGTTAATTCAGGGCTGCTGGTAATAAACTCCATGCAGATGCCAAACCAGCCCATGGTGTCACTGAACCAGGCTGTTAGCCAAGCTGGATTTTGCTAAATCTCTTTGCTTTTCAGCCCCCCACCATTGGGAAGTCATCTTCCTTTTACCCAAGTGACCCCTTTGCCCCATCTGTGTAACATAAGAGTGCTGCAGATCCTGGGCCAGGAGCTCCTGGCTACATCTGCTGATCTATTTTTTCCCCTGACCTCCTCAAGTGTCTTGTGAGCTCTGTGAGTGAAACTGACCAGCTTTTCAACCGGGGGGAGTTTGTTCTCCTTTGCTCACAGGCACCCAACCATTCCTCAGCCCCCAACCCTCTCACCTAGGATTTCCTGGTCCATTTAAGATGCATTGTTCCAGATGGGCGCTAGGTCTAGGACAGGGGTGGGGAACCTTTTTTGTGCCAAGGGCCATTTGGACATTTATAATATCCTTCGCGGGCCGCTCCCCCTTCCCCCCCCCCCCCGTGGGTCACTCCTCCCCCCCCCCCCCCAGGAAGCCCAGGCTGGCAACGGGAGCTGAGACCCCAGCTGGCAAGGGGCCAGCGGGGGAAACCCCAAAGCAGTGGCAGGCGGAGTGCTTAGCCCTGCACTGCTTTGGGGTTTCCCCGCTGGCCCCTTGCCAGCCGGGGTCCTGCCGCCTGCCCCAGTCAGCTCCTGCTATCAGCCTGGGTGTAGGGGGTGATGTTGATTTACCCCCGCCCAGCCTCCCATCTAACTGCTTTTCTTCCCCCACCCCTGCCTGGCCCGGCCCACCCCACCGAAGCTAACCTCCTCCCCCCTCCCAACCCAGCCTCCTGCCCCCCATGCCTGACCCGCCCAGCCTCCCCCCCACCAAGCCTCCTTCCCTCCTGCACCCACACCTTGCCCACCCCAGCCTCCCCCCCCGCACCCGATTGACCGTCGGCTCCCCGCGGCGCCGGCGGCCCCCCCCAGGTTCGAACTGCCCCCGCCTGGTGGCCCACGCGCGTCCCTGGCCGGCGGCTCCCCCAGGCGCTTGCCGGCCCCAGCGCGGAGCCACGTCCGCCTGCCGGCCGCAGCGCAGAGCCACCCCCGCGCGTCCCTGGCTGGCGGCTCCCCGAGGCGCTTCCGGCCTCTTCGCCAAGCGCGGAGCCGCCCCGGAAGGCTTTGGCGGGCCGTATAAGGCCCACGGACCGGAGGTTCCCCACCCCTGGTCTAGGAGGAGGAGCAGGATTGGGGTGGGTCTTGAGGTGGCAGGCTGGATGGGGCTCTTTGAAGGATAGGGAGAGAGGGAAGTGGAGACCTGCTGTGGTGGCTGCCATCTTGGCCAACAGCAGGACTTGATGTGGGGCGCAGGAGACCTCCAAAGCATGGATCTCTACAACTGGAGCTAAAGGGCCAGGCTCTGTGGTGAAGAGCTGTGCTGCATCCATAATCTTGGGGGGGTTGGTCACTGAGGGGGATTTAGCTCATGCTGGGTTACACTAGATGCTTATTTGGCATGTCCACCCTTCTGAGCTGCTGACTGCCTTGAGACCAGAGAGTGGATTGACTGGTGCATCAAAAACCTGGTGACTTGTGGGATTTCAGTCGGCTCTCCAAGTTGGTCTGCTGATCAGCAGGAACGTGAGAAGCTAGGTGCAATGGGAGGGTGGTTGCCACAGGTGTCAGAAGAATAATGCAGAGGCCTTTCTCCTGCCTGGAGTCAGAGTGCATTCGGCCAGGACTTCTCCTCCAAGGAAAGAGGCTGAGGTGGTGCCCGTCCGGGCATGGGCTAATTCCACAGGCATGACCATTGCCCACCTTCCTCAGTTCCTGCTGAGGATATTTGATTCCTATCCAATGACTGTGTAGCATTATACTGTAATGTGGTCATAAGATCTAGGACTCCAAGTACCCAAAGGTGAGAGGAAGAGATGTTCCCATACAACGTAATAAGCAAATAGCTCTCCAATGAAGTGCTGTCCCCTTAAGAGCCAGGCAGGCGGGGAACCACCTTCCCCTGCTCACTCAGTCTCAGGTAGACAAACAGTAAGTGCCCTAGGGAGGGAGCCAAGTTTGGAGTAATGAGCTGTACCTGATTCCTCTAATAAGAAATTAGAATGTTGAAAAAATGAATGAAACTTTTCCATGAAAAATCCAGGGAAAAAATGAAAAATGTTAATTAAAAAAAAAAATCCTAACCAGCTTGAGGTTTGGTTGGTTTTTTTTTTTTTTTTTTTTTTGTTTTTTTTTGTCAACGCGCAAAGAAAAATGTTGACTTCAATCCGTGGTTCTTCCCTTTCCCCTTCTTCAAAAAGAGAGGGCGGGGGGGACTCTAGAAAATGAAAACAGAAAATGTTTAGTTTTGATACATTTTGTTTTGATGAAAAATGAATACTTTTGCAGAAAAATTTGAAATACCTCAGACATTTTTCATAACAAAAACCTTTTTGATTAAAACATTTTGACCCCTTCTAAACACTAGTAATAATTAATACATTGTTGCTGACAAACTGGGATTTGGCCTTGTGTTCCTTGAGTCCTTGTAAACCTTAGTTGCTGAGCAATATGAGTCAGATGAAACCGTTCCCGTGTACCAGGACAGGCTTGGATCCCATACAAATGAAGCATTGGCCCAGATCCTTCCTAATCATCCAGAAACTTCTCTACCTAGGCACCTGTTCTCGAGACGTCTCTCAACTCCAGTTTCGAAACATGGTAGCTGATGGGTTCAGTGGAGCTTGTGATCTTCTCAATGAGCCCAGAGCCAATTGTCCAAACAAGTGAGGGACAAGTTTCAAGTGTGCTTCAGTTGATCTATGATTTTGCAAACCATGTAATTGCAATTTGTAAATGTAATTTGCAAACAATCCAATTGTTTCACCATGAAAGGAGGCCAGAGTCTCCAGTGCTGATTAGTTTTCACTCTGAATTTTTGGGTTTCTTTGAACCCGAAACTCAAAGTGAAACTAGGTGATGTGAATCTAAGTAGAGTGAAACTAGACTTAAAATTTGCAGGGACCTCTGCAAATAAAGACTGCGGAGTGTCTCACACCACTAATGTATGAGAGAGAAGCAATAGCTTACACATATCCAGCAGTTTAAACATTGTGAACCAATATCCCATATGTAGTCTCATGGGCAAAACTGCATGAGTCTTGAGCACATCTGAGATGCTTAGGATTCAAAGGTCCGGGGGTGGTCATTTTCCCTAGACTGACCTGTGATTGCAGTGTTATGAATCATTCACAACCTCTATTCTATTATTTCTTCATGAGTATGTTTGTAATATAGCAGCTCCCGCCATATATTAGGCACTGTCCACATATACAACACACAGACAGGGGGACACAGTCCCTTATAAATAAGAGACAGAAAACATAGCCATCCATTTTGTGGTAGATTCACCATTGTTTTAATAATTTACCAAACTAAACTCCCTTAGATGTTATTTCTTTCTAAAATTGTCCATTTTAAAATCTGCTCCTTATATTTAATGACGAAGATGCGCTTCTAACTTCATGGCAAGTTGCTGTGAAAGTCAGGATTAACGATAAATTCCGTTTCTATGTTTCGCTGTTCTCGAGTAGTGTGGGTGTGTGCGGGTGTGCGGGAGGAATTTTGCATTACCCTTAGAATGGTTAAGATGAAAGAAAATTAGGCAGTTGTTATTCTAACACAAGCTCATGAGGCAGCAGTGGGGTTTGAAACAAGAAAACCCCATCCTACATGACTGACAAAAAATAATACCAATTTGGCTTTTGATAACATTTCTCCGCACAGAAGCAACAAGCCTAAATTCTTAGCAATTGTTTATACAGTGCCAGAGGGCTCAGTGCCACGTTACAAACAGGGGAAGACAAGAACAAGCAAGGTTAGTCACAAAGCACCAGTTCAAGTCCTGGCACATTTGTCAGGCCAGTCTGCCTTCTTTGATGTCTGTTTCCAGCAGGTCCAACTAAAATAGTGGGAAAAGGGGAAATACTGGCATCCAGAGTGCATGCTCCCTTCCCATCAGCATTACTTGCATTTTGCTTTGAACAGCTCCGGACAGATTGTGTTAAATGTGGCTCTAACAAATCAAGCAAACGGCGGTAAAAATGTCCTTGCTGCACATATGTTATGTGCCGCTAGAGCAGCCCAGAGATCTAACCTGTTTAAGAGGTATCTTGATACATATCCCACAAGCTCCATGGGACTCCAACTGAGATACATATTGGTCAATGAACACACCTACAATTCGTTCCAAATTAAGACCTTGTTTTTCATTGCAGAGTTCTTAGCATAGGCCGGGGTTGGCAGTGGAAAGTCACCTTAAGGCAGGTGTAGATTACTCATTTTAAGGCTCTTTTCCATCCACTTAATTTTCTTTGTCCTGGACCTTTAAATTTCTAAGGTCCCTGCTGGCAGCTCTTTTGTGTGTAGCTGGGTGCGTGATGGCAGAGGAGACACACATGCTCCTCTCCTCGTGGACACTTGACTTTTGTTCTTTCTTGTTTGCTTCCCTTAATCCACAACAAATTGCAGCGGCTTTGTGTATATTGGGAAATATAATAGCCCCTAGCTAAAGGCAGACATAAACTGGTGCCAGCTCCCCAGTGACCTAGCTCTGGGAGGTAAAATGCAACAGGCCCTCCCCACTGACCCAATTCTGGATATGGGTTTGCCAAACTAAACCCAGTGGATGACGTTTTGCGGAAGCAAAGACAGTTTCCTGGGGCCTACACCCCGCTCGCAGCCTGCTAGAGCTTTCCTTTCCTTAGGCATAGGAAGCAAGCAGCGTGGTTTGGCCCAGTCACCGTAGTACTGCCTCTATGAATGCCTTTATCACCATTAAATAATGGTTTCTTCCTCGCTCCTGTATTTTGTGCCAGTGACAACGCGCTGCAGGAATGCTGATCCCTAAATCAGCTGCTGTTGACAGGAATATCTCTCTGGGCGCAGCGAGGGCACCCAGTTTGCTGCCGAGCAAAGCAGGGCATGAAAGCCTTTGTCTCTTCCCTGCTGTGTATCCCCTGCCCTATGCTCCGTGCTTCTATTTCTGTTGGTGGGGGTGCCTCTCCAGCCCAGCCACCTGTTCCAGTCTGTCCCATTGTGCCACCTCCTTCCTCAGTGCTTTCAAGCTGCAGCTGGGATCTGAAGGAAAACTCCCCTTCTAGCCTTAAAGCTATTGACATTAGAAATAGCTTGCAGATGTAGATGGCAGGTTTTAGGGCTTATGTGCTGCAAGGGCTAGATCCTGTTTGGCATGATCTGTTGTGAGACCGGTGTTCTTCTACCATCAGAGAAGGAGAAATAATAAACCAAGTGCTGCTGCTGTAGGAGGTAAAGCGCTCTGCAAGCTACCATAGAGAAGCATCGTTCTTTCCACTTTATGGATGGGAAAACCGAGGCACAGAATTATTATAACTGTTTCCGTGGAGGTGGAGCCCATCAGGGAAATTAGGGGTCTGTGACACCTGAACTACAACTCCCATGAGGCACCACAGCAGATCAGGTAAACACAGAGATTACCGGACCCCATCTGAAATATTATGGTTTTCCTGACAAAATATTGAAAAAAATTCAGCAAAATTGTTGTTTGCCTCAGGACAATTTCCATTTTGCAGAGACCCCCATTTCCCACTGGAAAAGTTGACAGGTAGAAAATTCCCAGCCTGCTCTAGAAATTAGACGTGGGTGACAGGCCACTCAGCCATTGTCACTGAGACACCCTACTGGGCCAGCCCCCACCAGTGAGACAGACCTGAGCCATGTGCCCTCAGAATGTGGAAAGAGTCACCCTCCTCCCCCCCACCCCCCGGTCCCTGGGAGTGAGGACAAAGAGCTGTCCCCCAACAGCCTAGCCTCCGAGCTAATTCCCACTCTGATTTCCCAGTGTGCCCCGCGGAATGTCTGCCATAGCAACTGTCACGCCCGATGGTTTTTGTGGTGGTTGTGGAAGAGTCAGATGACACCCATCGAACTGCTGTCTGGTTGTGATGTGGCAGGGCTCAGCTACCCTGCTGATCAGTGAAGTATAAATGCTGAGAGATTAGACAGACAGATACTAACCATCAGGGCTCTGAGCCTCCTCCACACTCGAAGAGGAAGGTAACTGTAAGAGGAGCCCTGACCTGGAGCCCAAAGCTATGCTGAGATGAGGAATGCCCCAGACTCTGCTGTGGGCCTGGGGAAGAGCCCGATGATGTGGGTGGAAACTATAATGGTGGTCTGGCACCCGTCCCTTTCTGCTATAATCCGGTCCCCCTGGCGCGCTGAGCAAGGTATATTGTCTTACATAACTTTCCACTGCTGTAGCTGCCCTCAGCTGTCTAGGCCTGGTACCTACAGCACGGTGCCAAGTCCTGGGCTGTACCAAGAGTAATTTTACAATGCACTTATAGGACACGTTTGAGAAATGCTTTTACTTGTTCTCCTCTGTCCCTTCTATCTCCCCCCTTGTCCAGCTGGAGGAAGTGGACTCTTCCCACATCTGATGTCTCACATTGGTTGCATTTTATGATTGAAATTGTGGCCTTTGGTGGGGAGAGACAGGCCCGGTTGGGTAATGCCTTCCCGGGAGTTCCTTTTCTTTTCTGAGTTTGAAGGAGCCACTTCTTCAGTTTCCACCATCCAGTTGCTGGACATATTTTTAGCCTTAGGAGGAAGGTCAGAGGGTGCTAAACCCATAACCTTGGCCCTTTTGGCTGCCAAGTGATCGTCAGTTGGTCATCTGCAGATCAGCACAATTCACACTTGATGTATTTAAAGAACATGGGGGGGGGGGGAGGGAAAAGGGAGCAGGAGATGAGGAGGGCTACAGGAACCTTACATAACACCCCAACGGTCATGGGAAATCATGTCTTCTTCGTACACGTCTGAAATAGCAGCAGAAGAGCCCAAAGTATGGAGGCTGATTTGATCTGTTCCAAGAATTTTTTAGGCTCTACCTTTTAGGCCGGGCTGGTCTAATGCTACATTTCAAGCAGCTGTAGCAGATTACTGGTTTACGGGTCTTTATGTTGCATGCTTATTTGGCATTAAAACCAACAAGCGCAAGCTCCAGGTGCCCTGACAAACACAGCAGCAGGTCCCACAGCACCTAGCCCATCTCGAAAACACATAATGCGCCCTTCAGTCCAATTCCCCCCGCCCCCATCCCTGCACACCGTAGCACTCCTCAAATGCATGGTGGAAGAGACAAGCTTCACAGCATACCCTGAAGCCGAGGTTGCTAGATCCGGGCTATTTTGGACCAAAAGGGAGAGTGAATTCCCAACTTCGGGTGTCCTGGAGAGCACCTTGCCAGGAACTCCAAGAAGCTGCGCCGATCTCAATAGCAATGTTGTGCGCTGGGGCCTCTGTCAAGCAGGCTGGCTCCAGGCCATTTAGAGCCATGTGGGTCAGAAGCAGCACGTTCAGCTCCCACCAGACGCTCAGTCCATGTAGCACCCGCCTTTAGAGGTGATGTGTCACTTTGCATTAGGCTTCCTTAGGCCTGCTTCCACCACTCCGTGATGTGGACAGGAGGGTTGGGGCGTCTCAGCTGGTGCGGAAGAAGCACGAGCTGCAGGAGGGTGGTGGATGCTTTACCAGCAGTTCCTTCTTAGGTGCCTGGTGGGCTATACTCAGAGCTGATGTGCTCGGAGGGCTGGCTGCAAGCGACAGCTAGCCAGTGGGAGAGAATCCACAGTGAGACACGGGGCAACCCTGCAGAGTACAGTAGTTCTCTTGCAGTTCACTCAGGCTGCCATGTCAGTCTCCTCCCCTGGGTCTCGCTGTGCTCACTTGACCCAAGATGAGCAGCATGGCTGCCCAGCGGACGTTCTGCCCTGACATGCAGCTGCGTGGTCGGGGCCCTGCTGAGGAGAGGCAGGGCTCAGGAACAGACCAGGGCAAACTTACCTTTCAGCCTTCTAGCCTGCTCTGTAGTGTCAGGCCGGAGGGTCCCTGGGGATGCAGTGTCTGTGTGCCATGACTGGAGGGTGTGAATGCCGAGGGGTGGGTGGAGACTGTTTTGGGTGGTGCAAACAAGTATAAGTAGAAGTAGTGAGGTGGAACTGAGCAGTCCGGGTGGCTCACAGAAGAAATCCTCTGATGGTGAGATCTGTTAGGCCAGCGGTTCTCAAACTAGTTGAGACCGCGACCCCTTTTTGTGATCCCGTGGCGCGACCCCTCCACCGAAAAGCCGCCGAATTACCAAAAAAAACAACAAAACCCACCACCAAAAAAAAACCCCGCTCGTCCCCGCCGCGGGCGGGCTGGGGGCCGGCGCGCAGCCAGAAGCCCACCCATGGTGGGAACTGGGGGCCGGGGCACAGCCCCAGTCGCCGCGAGTTGCGGTGGCAGGAGCTCGCGACCCCCCGGGGAGTGCTCGGTGACCCCCCGGGGGGTCGCGACCCCCAGGTTGAGAAACCCTGTGTTAGGCGGTGGAGCAATCCTGAACGGCAGGCATGGGTGTTGGGACAGGCCCAGCTCCAAAGCTGGGAGTCAGGTGGTGGAGAGTATATTTGGAATCAAAGTGGCAGGTTGCTGTTCCAGATCCCACTGACGGGCTGTGTGAATGGAGGGCAATGGCTCACCTCCGCTGTGTCCCCGTGTTCTCATTAAAGTGGGGCTTTGGGCTTCAGTCAGGAATGTCTGGGAATTGCTGTGAAAGGGAAAGGGGCTCTTGGAGGGCAGGCCCAACTCCTTGGGCGGTGGCGCTATGAACTTCATGCTCAGCATGTGCGACGGGCCCCATTGCTCCAGCCCCAGTGTCCCCAGGCAAGCTCTGAAGCTCAGAGATCAAAGAGCAATGAGACTCCCATAATACTGAGCCCCTGAGACACTGGGGACCAGCACCCCTCCCCCCTCACCTCATCCCCCCGCCACGCTTGCTGGCTGGCAGATGTACACGCTCCTCCCCCACTGCTTGGCAGCCACTGCAGCATATCCCAGTGACCAGGCTCAGCTCCCTCGTGACTCACCCGCACAGCATCCAGTTGAGTCCACCCATGAGTCAGAGCCTGACCCTTCCCTCCCTCCTCCTGTCTCTCACCACTAGGCTGTTCAGCCTCTCCTTGGTCCCCTGTTTCATCTCCTCCCCCAGCCCTGCTCCTCCTCCCCACCTACGTACCTCCAACCCATGGCCCTGAGTCCCTCCCACCACTGCTGTTCAGCCCTGACACCCTCCCACCTCCTGCCCCGCCTCCCTCCCACCTCCGCTCACTGCCCTGCCTCTTCCCCCGACCCCAACTCCCTCCCACCTCTGCCTTGCAGCCCGACACTCTCCCTCCTCCTACCCATGGCCCCAACTCCTGTCTCCCTCCTGCCTCCCACCCACTGCCCCCCCTCCTTCCCAACTCTGCCCACTCCCCAGACTACATCACACTAGAGTATTAATGACCAACATGTTACTGGTTTGAGGGCACCCGCTGAATACAGATTATGACAACATGGTATTGGGGCAATGAATGTAGAAGGCCTGATTGGTGGAATGATGGTAACTACTGAAGAAGACAGGTCAATGATACAAGTGGTATGGATTGCTTTGTAAGCTGGGGTCAGGAAAACAAATTAGCATTTTAATATGGCTAAATGTAAATGTATACATCTGGGGGGGAAATGTAGGTCATACTTATAGGATGCAGGACTATCCTAGGAAGCAATAACTGAAAAAGATTTGGGAGTCACGGTGGATAATCAGCTAAACATGAGCTCCTAGTGTGACACTGGCCAAAATGGCTAATGTGATCCTGGGTTCATTAACAGGGGAATCTCGAGTAAGAGCAGGGAGCTTATTTTGCCTCTGTGTTTGGCACTGGTGTGACCGAGCTGAACTACTGGGTGCAGTTCTGGTGTCCACAACTCAAGAAGGATGTTGATAAATTGGAGAGGGGTCCAAGAAGAGCCACAAGAATGATTAAAGGATTAGAAAACCTCCCTTACATTGACAGACTTAAGGAGCTCAATCTATTTAGCTTAACAAAAAGAAGGCCAAGGGGTGACTTGATTACAGTCTGTAAGTACCTCCACTGGGAATATTTGATGGGTTCTTCAATCTAGCGAGAAATGTCTAACATGACCCAACGGCCGGAAGTTGAAACTAGACAAATTCAGCCTGGAAATAAGATGTAAATGTTTAACAGTGAGCAACATTAACCATTGAAACAACTGACCAAAGTTGTGGTGGATTCTCCATCACTGGCCATTTTCAAATCAAGACTGCATGTTTGTCTAAAAGATCTACTCTGGGAATTATTTTGGGGAAAGTCCTATGGTCTGTGTTTTACAGGAAGTCAGACAGATGGTCAACATGGCCCCTTTTGGTCTTGGACTCTCTGACCCACTGCTCTGACTCCCTCCCACCTCTGGCCAACTTCTCTTGGTCCTTCTCTCCCACCATCTTCCCCTCTCATAGCTCTGATCTTCTCTATCTCTTCCATCTGCAGGGTCCTCTCCCATCTCTCTTCACCAACTTCCCCACTCTCCTGTGCCACTCCCCACTTCCCATTTCCATTGCTTTGAGCTCATTCTGCCCCGGACCCCTCTTAGCCACCTCCTGCTTCATAGCCTTCCCGCTTCTGAATTGAAACCCCACACAGGAGCGAGAGGCTCTCCCCAAAGGACTGACTTTGGTGAGCCACTGAAGGTGGCCAAAGCAAGCCACAGCAAAGGCACTAACCCACCACACCCCTCCTGCAGAGACCCTGCAGTTCCACGTGCTGTCTGACCATCTTTGGCTACGTCTGTACTGCAGCAGGAGATGTAATTCCCATTTTGGGTAGACATACACAGGCTAGCTTTGGTCGAGCTAGTGCGCTAAAAATAGCAGCCCAGCCAGGGCAGCCCAGACTAGCCACCCAAGTGCTTAGGGATGCAGATGGGATGTCTGAGGGCAGCTTGCCTGAGCTACTGCCCATGTCACCATGGTTACACTACTATTTTTATCATACTACAGTGAGCCAAGCTAGTGTGTGTACATCCACCTGAGCTGGAAACTACACCGCCCCGCTGCAGTGTGGACATCCCCTCTGCAGCTTTTTGTCCCGTTGATGTGACCAACTCACTGCTGCTCATGTCCGTGTGCTGGAGTGTTGCAGGACTGGCTGCTGGAGTGTGCTGGAGTGTTGCAGGACTGGCTCTTCCTTGCTGTTATTTACAAAACAGGCCAAACCTAACACAGCAATTGGAATCTTTTAAAAACAGGTTTTTTTTTTCAGGTGCTTTGCTCTCTTAATTTAGCACCTGGCTGCTCCAAGTGCCAGTTACAAGGGTTCAGTGTACAGGGACTCGCTCACCAAACAACCCATTCATACTGCTCAGGGGAACTGCAGCAAGGCCCCTGAACAGGGAGACCTGGGGAAAGAAACTGATCTGACAGGATCAAGTGCAGGGTCTGGGTCTGAATGATCACAAAGGCCAGCGGCGTTCATGTCCTAGGTTTGACCATGCTCCTCTCTTCGGTAGTAGTATGGACAGAGACTGTGCTCCCCTAAGTGCAGGTGCCAGTGTCTGCAGGAAGAGGTCTGCTGGGCTGAGTTGGGCTCTGTGGATTGTCTGATTGGCTGGACAGGGCAGTGCCAAGCACCACTGTTCATAGCAGTGCAAAGCACTGTGCTGGGAAAGACTGGACACAGCTGGGTGGGAGAGCAGCGGGACCCTTCCCACACTTTCTCCAACACAGCATTTAGGAACGTGGCCAGCGGAAGGACCATCAGAGGGTCATGGGAGAAGACTAAAGGAATAGGCCATTTCAAGCTCTGGGTGCTATCTGAAAGAGCCTGACAGTGCTACCCATTTTTCCTCCCTTTGGCTTGGGTTAGGATGATACTTTCTGGTTGGCGTCTATTTGCCAACTGGAGTACAAAGGAATTTATTCCCTTTTGAAATGCGTCCCTGGTATGTGGACATTAGACTTTTCAGGGGATTATTCAGACTAGCAGCAACTGTTTGTGACAGAGACGCTGTAGCCAGTAATACTTTATTTTAAGCATCTGTTGAATTACAGAGGGGGGCCCACGGAAAATGCAGGTGACATCTCCCGGAATGCAGAATGAATTCATTGCATTCCAGTCAGTTTCAAAGAGTGGCAAATGTTTTCCTAATGAAAGGCCACTCACAATAAATAGAATCAGAGAGGTAGCCGTGTTAGTCTGGAATAGCAGAGGTAACAAAGAGTCCTGTGGCACCTTAAAGACTAACTAAAGTATTGAAGCATAAGCTTTAGTGGGCTAATACCCACTTCGTCGGATGCAAGCAGTGGAATAAATAGGACTCTACCATTGACTCTGGTTAAGGCTGCACCCTCAATCTATTCACAGAGGTCCGCCCTTCTTGTGGCCAGTACATTCTGCATCCCCCTTCCTTCAGCTCTCACAGACTCACCCTCACCTCTGTTATCGATCAGCAAACACACCCCAGCTAAACTCCAATTGCTATGCAAGAAACAGAACATGGAAATGACCTTTTATTATTTCACACACACAGGTGGCTTTTCAAATAGAAATATTTTGGGCTAAGCCCCAGCCAGTATATTTATAAAAGATCACTGTGCTGATTTCCTTGAGAATTTTATACTGTTCACATCTGTTCCGAACACTGCTTTCGCTGAGGTGGAGCGTAGGGGGCAGAAGAATTCTAGCAAAAGGCAAGACCCAGAGGGAGCAATTGCTGGTATGACTTACTGGGGCTAAGAGCTACTCGGCATTAATCTCCTAAATCCTATCCATGTAATACAAGATATTCTCTCCAACAAACACCTGTTTTGCATCCAACTTATTGATAGGAGCATTAGACGCAAGATGGCGCCAAAGATGGTTTGTGGCACCAAGGGCTCAACAGGGATAGCATTAAAATTAATTTATAATAGCCTCAAAATAGAGATTTTGTAACGTGCTGGGACTCCATCTGCAGCATCATTTTAGTAAGCAATCGAGTTTTACCCCACATCACACACACATATGCATGTGTGAGTGTGGGCACACACACATATTGTGTAGGCACATGTAGGCTCTTTTGAGAAGAACAGAATCGGCCTCAGATAAAACTGACTGCTAATGTTCTAATCATTTAGAACTGCAAGTTTCTGCCTCGGGGGGCACTGAAGATGTTGCCAACTTTGAGAATCACTTATCAGCTGGAGACCAGCGCCTAGAGGGGAACGAAAGGGTACTTTGCCCAGACTCTGTAACGCCTGAGAAGCCTTCAGACAGCAATGAGGCAGCAGCCCAGGAAAGGAGTGGAATGCCACATGACTGTGGTTCCAAGACAGGTGCTGATATAAATATCCCTGTTGATGGCTCGAACAATGAGAGCCAAGAGGAGGACAATGACGTGAATGTTGCTAATGCTTCTTCGTCGGTTTCAGAATGTGCCCCAGCCACAGGCAGCCATGCCAATGGAGGTGAGATTGTGGAGAGGGAGGCAGAGCCAGCGGAAGGGACTTCTCTCCCAGGGGAAGACACAGAAGAGCTGCTGGCCAAAGACCAGCCCAGAGGCAGCAGGAGCGAAGCTGCAAAGGAGAGCAAGGAGGAGAGGGAGCTCCATGTGGCAGGGGTGGAAATCCGGCTGGAAGAGGCTGGGAGTGAAGAGCACAGGCAAAACTCTCCTCCAGCCACAGCGGGGAGTTTTGAGGAGAGCACCCGCCTGCCTGCAGAGGAGAGGCAGCTTTTCCAGGGTGGTACACAGGCTGAGGCTAGAGAGGAGGGAGCAGCAGCAGAGCGCCACTCAGGGCCGGACCATGGCAAAGATGCTGCTGAAAAGGAAAGCGAAGTCAGTGAGGCCTCCCAGAGGAGCACGCTGACCTCGCAGGCCAGCGGGGAATCGCCCCCTCAGGGAGATGCACGTAGCGCTGAACCTGCTCTAGCAGAGCCAGGAAGTCACGAGGAAGAGGGGACACAGCCGGAGGAAGGCTCTAAAGAAGGCGAGAGCCGTATTCCACGTGCCAGCCAAGGAGCCGAATCTCACGTGCAAGATGGGGATCACGCAAACGAGCGAGACAAAGAGGTCTCTGGCTTGGAGACCAATCATGTCTCTGGGGACCCTCTCGGGGGCAATGGACTAGCTGCAAAAGAGAAGGAGCCTGATTCAGGCAACAGAACTGGTGACAGTCCTGAGGGGGAGACCGCCACTGTTGGCCAGCCAGTGGAAAGGGACCAAGAGAAACCAGGCACTGCCTCGGCCGAGGAAGTGGAAGAAGAGGAGTCTGAAGAAAGTTCAGAGGAAGAGGATGATGACCAGTCAGAGTCTGAGGAAGAGGGTGATGACTCAGCAGAGTCTGAGGAAGAGGGTGATGACTCAGCAGAGGAAGAGGAAGAGGGGGCTGGCCTGGCAGAGGAAGAGGGTGGTGATGAGGCAGAGGGGGCTGGCCCAGCAGAGGCAGAGGATGGTGATCTGGCAGAGACAGAGGAAGAGGGGGCTGGCCCGGCAGAGGGTGGTGATCCGGCAGAGGAAGAGGAAGAGGAAGAGGGGGCAGGCCTGGCACAGTCAGAGGAAAAGGCTGAAGAAGTCATTGCCCCAGATGCCCGAGAGGCTGCTAGTGACATGGAAGACCATGGCCCTGTCAGAGAGGAAGAGATCTGTGAAGTGGAAGCTGAGTCTGATCCTGCAGGCCAGGAGAATGCACCCCGCAGAGACATGGAGCAGGAGAAAGGTCACTCTCACAATCATAGCCCAGCTGTAGCAGGAAGCCTTTCTGTGGCTGCGCAGTTAGTGGCAGAAACAGACAGCCCACCTGGCAACAACCCTCCTCCTGCTGGTGCTGTGCCCGATCCCAGACAAATAGGTCTGACTTTTTTGTTACTAGGCGTGCCAGTAGTCATAGCCTAACAGCAAAGGGCATTGGTCAGTGAACCACTATCAAACCCAGAGCGCCGCTGAGCTTGGCAGACATTAAAATGCACCCAGTGCATGGCCCTTGTTCTAACGCTTGTGCTTTTGGTGTGTGACCCTAACCAGCTGCTCAGACCGGAAATCCCTGCCCTGCCAAAGCCTGGAGGGGTGGCATTGGTGATACGGGGTGTTAAGGGGCTACACGTGATACTTGGGGATTGGGAGATGAAGGCTTTCACCCCGGGGGCATTAGGCTGAATTAGTACAGGATCAATAGTGGCAAATAGCCATTGCCATCCGACAGCTCTGCCAACGCCTGCATGAAATGAAGTGTTATGTTCTCACCCCGTTTCCCAGGACCGGGTTGTCCAGCTCCACACCAGTTAGCACCTGTTGGGAGCCTCAGTAGAGATGCCAAGGACTCCATGGGCCATGGCAACTGAGCTCCTCTCTCAGCACTACAGGGAGTCCTTCCAGGACTGAGGCATGTTGACAGGGGGTGACCAGGGCAAAGGTTGGCCTGGATCTGTTCTGTGGATAAAAACAGACCTCCATGTCCAGGAGCCAGCATGGTCCCTTTCACCAGCATTAAATTCATGTCCTAAGACTTCTAAAGGCAAAGGAACCTGGTTCTCCAGGGCTCCAGAGCAAAGTGAGTGCTAACATTCTGCTGTGACAGCGATTGACACCACTTGGTACCAGTGGGATAGTCCTGAATGGACATCTACCGGCATGTCTCCCCCCCCCCCCCCCCCCCCGTGTGACCTCACAGAAGAAAATGGCAGGATCCATGCAGCAAATGGACCAGGACACCGTTCTGCTGCCATCCGGTCCTAATGCACCAGTGCTTTGCACTGGCATAGATGAATACACAGGCCATGAGAAAGCAGAGACCCAGGTCCAAGGAATACAAACACTTTAAAATACTCCACACCTTTCACACAGCCTGGAAATTGAAGAGTCAGCACACACGAACTGGATCTAGACTGGGTGAAGTGTCCAGCGTACACCAGTTTGCAAAGCTATCAAAATCAAAGGAAGGGGAATGAGCTAGCCTGGGAAGGTTAAAACCCCAAGCCTTCTCTTGGGAGTCACTCATGATCCCCCTTAGTGATAATCCCTTCCAAAGACGTGGATTCCAAGGGAAGTCCTAGATGCGTCTTTAACGCAGTCCCCAGTTCTTCACAGATTGGCGTTCTCTGAGCAGTGCTGGGATTGTTTTCCCCAGAGCGCTGGGAGGGGAAAGGTGCGTGGATGAACTGGGCATTCAGATTAATACCACATCATGAAAAAAGGAAACCTAGGTCCTGTTCCTGCAATGCGCAGCTCATGGGCAGAATGCAAACCCAGGAAGAACCCCACTCACTTCAGTGGTGATTGGTATGGTCACAATTGCCTGCTCTCACGCTACACAGTGTGGGGTCGGGGCCTAGATTTTCCCAGGAAGCCAGCAGAAAACTGATAAATTTCCAAAATGCACAGACCGCATGCTCCAGTCAGTCACAGGTGAGTTTGTGGGTGAACAACGAATAATGATCCATCCCATGTTTTCTTTGGACCTACTCATGAAATCTGTCACATACATTATTCAGCGTTTGTCACTGATTAGCTTACATGGTGAGGAGAATCCTCACCCCCCCCCCCCCGCTCCTTTCCCCTCCCCTTCCTTTGCTTAGTGCTGCGCTGTCACATACAGACCGACTGAGCGGCTGCTGGGGCCCAGATGTAACCAGAACTGAGTCTCTGTGGCTTATTTTGGCAAATCCAAAAGCCCTTTCCTTGCATGATATGTGTGTGTGCTTCCGTTCAGGGTCTCAGGCTAGTGAGGAGCGTGGGAACAAGAGCTGCCCTTGTGGCCAGTGATGGCCCCATTCCCAACCCAACAGGATGGGCTGGAAATACATTTGGTCACAGAGCTGTTTGCAAACCATTCTTGAGACTAGGCCCCAATCCTGCACTTGCTGCTTTCAGAGGGAATTTTCCCACTCACGTTAATAGGAGTTGGACAGGGCCCCCTAATGCATCTATAGAAGTCAACATACCTGCAAGGCCAGATACACACCCCTGTGTGATACATCCTACTGCATACACTTTGAACACTAATATTCATAATGACATTAAGTGGAGATATAGATATATAGCCCTATTCTGTTCCAAGCAGTTTGTGTTGTGCTACAACCTTCTCCCGTACGCTGATGATGTAGCCTTCAAGGTTATTATTATTACAGTAGCAGCTAGAGGCTCCAACCAAAACCAGTTCCCCCATTATCCCAGGTGCTGTACAAACACATAGGAAGGGGGAACAGACCCTTTCCCAATGAGCTGACAGTATAAATGGCCAAGACAGACAAACAGTAGGAGAAGGGAAAAATTATATTCCCCATTTGAGAGATGAGGAAACTGAGGCCCAATGAGGTGAAGTGACTTGTCCGAGGTCACCCACGGATTCTGGGGCACAGCCAGGAGTTGAATCTGGGTGTGGCAAGCAGCAAGCCAGGGCCGCCTGGCAGATCCACGTTGCCTCACCCAGCGCCCTCCGTCCTCAGTATCCGCACATTTCATTTTCACTTTTGGTTTGTAACGAGTGGAAGTAGGAGGCGTTTAACTCTTCTGCAGACAGATGGCTGAGTGAGCAGACAGAGGGGGCAGCTAGACTAAAACCAGGTGTTAGCACTATTGCTATTACGGAGTTGTAGTTCGGGTCTGAACAGCTTCAAATGAAGACCTGTTGAAATCTTTCTGCCCATATCAGTGCCCGGGCAGGGACTGCTCTCCAGCAAGCTGGCATGTGCAAGTTGATCAGTTGAACATATAGCTTAATGGTTTTCATTATTATCAAACATCCCTTTCAGATGAATATTTTGCATTCAGAGTATTGATGCCAAGTTCCTATTTCTTAGCTTGCCCAGGTTCATGGTGAAGTCTCCATCTCTGGCCATTTTCATATCAAGATTGGTTTTTAAAGAGGTGCTGTAGCTCAGAGGGAGTTATCCTGGGAAAGTTCCATGGGCGGGTGTGATACAGATGAGATGCTCAGAATGGTCCTTTCTGGCCTCGGAATCTATGAATCGGTGACTTTCCAAATCGTGAGGAACATGCCAACAGGACTAAGTGGGTCAGTTGCTGGTCTCTCTCCAGAACCAAATAGAAAGATCACCACATTGCAAAGCCATAATCACAACTGGCACCCCTGATGGGAGCCTCAGTAAAGTTTTGTGTCTGCAATAAAAACAGAGTGGTGAGCCAAACCCATTAATGACTTAGTGGTTCAAAGATTCTTCCCTGGCAAGGGGGATTAAAGATGCTTTTCAGCCCCCTCCCTGGCCAGGGAATCACTCCCCATGTCGTGCTGTGGTTTGCGTGCTCTTCCTAGTTTTGTTTTCAGCTAACGTGCTGTTTTCCTTTCTCTCCAGAAGAGACAGAAGATGTTGGAGAAACTGCCAAGAGAGACCGTTCCCATATAGAGAGCACCCTTAAACTAAGTGAGGCTAAACCTGCAGACGACTACTCAGGTAGGAGTGTGGCAGCAGGTGTGCGAAAAGGGGGCGGGCTAGGAAATACACTCAGAAAGCAAGAAGGTGGTTGAGTACAGTGGGGCCCCCAATCTATTGCAGACTTAGAGACTGGGATTTGGGGAGATTCTGTGACTTCTGGGGCCAGGTCATGGGAGATGGCCATTTATTCAGTAGCCTATAAGTGCAGAATTGTTATACATACATTCAACAAGAGGAGAAGAGTCCATACTCCCACCTCTGACAGACAATCATGTAGTTAAACAAAAAGGACTAGTGGCAATGTCTTTTTTTAAAGTCTTAAATCTTGTTTCTTACAAAGCTGGTAACTTTTCACATTCTCCTTCAGTTTCTTGCCTCTTAAATGCTTACCTTTCCCCTGGATTTCCATAGTTCTAAGACGTAAACATGGTGTGCATAAGAAGGAAGTTCAGATGAGAGTCTGGAGAGCTACCAAAATAAGAACAGACATAAGCTCCCCTCAAAGCCAACCCAACCCAATCCAGCCCAGCCCTGAACATTTCTTGAGGAGCAAAAAAGTTTTGAGCAACTTTTAAAGAAGTTTTATTTTTCATTTTTGAAACTTCTCATTTGCTGCTGCTCTCCCCAGTGTCCACTGGGACTAGACAAAGAAGCACCAAAATACTGCGGGAAGGGTTGCTCCTGCCACTCTTCTGACCTGCAGAAATGAAGATGTACTGGGCATGTCATGAGAAAGCCTGTTCTCACTGGCACCCAGACACCACAATGAAGGGCCCTTGAGGAATTTGTGTATCAAATATTAAATAGTAATGAATCATGTGTCTTCTTACCCAATGTACGGATACATTTGCAGGTTTGGAGAAGGTTGGGGAAAACATCTGGAGTGAAGTCCTGGCCATAATGATGCCAATGAGGCTTTTGCCAAAAAGATTAATGAGGCCAGAATTTCACCCCTGAACTGCTGGGTACTTATTTGAACCAACCCTTTAAACCTATTGAAGTTCTCCCATCGCTAATGGAAAACTAGAGAAAGTTCTAAGGCTTGAGAGGGCCTTGGCAGAGGAGGAGATCTATGAGGTAGGAGGGGAATCAGAACCACAGGATTGCTTCCTCTGTGTCTTTTATGGGTGATTCCACAGACGCAAATCAAAACTGAGCAACTGCTACAGCCAGGTGAACAGAGGTTAATGCCACCGGAACAGCTCATGGGACACGCCTGGAATCTGCCATCCCTTCTCTAACTACAGCGCTTAATCCAGAGCCTCTCAAAGAATTTTATTCTGGGGTATTTTATTTTTTAAAGATGGGGACATAAGATTGTAGAGCACCTCCCCGGTCATTGACTCAAGTCCCCTGCTCTCATGAGATTTCACACCCATTTTTAATACCTGTCCCGAGCAGAAATCTCTACCCACAGGGAGAGGCCTCCTAGTCCAACAGCCAAATGGAGCTTTGTTTGCTTGTTTATCTGCACTGCCTCTGTGTGTACATGAGAGAGCCAGGGAGGTGAAGAAGATGGGCAGGACACCGAGGCATCTGGAAATAGCTTTGAGTTTGATTTGTTCCTATTTTATCACCCCTTGAACCTGTAGCAACACTGCAGCGGTTGAGGAAGATCTACCACTCATCCATCAAACCCCTGGAGCAGTCCTACCGATACAACGAGCTCAGGCAGCATGAGATCACAGGTAAAGCGGGGGACGGTAGGGCTGCATCGGGCACAGTCGGAGTGTTCTGCTGTGCATAGGTTCCACGTACACGACACTGGATCTGTGGAAGACCTCAAATGTTGAGTCTTCCTTTGCAGCAGACAAAGAAATCCAGAGAGTGATGTTACCTGGGTCCCAGGCAGCCCAGGGCAGCGGGTTTCAGTGTGTGGGAATTCTGTGTATGCATGTTGGCTTTTTAGCTCCTTGCATAATGTCACCTCAATCAGCAGGAAAAATTCCTCCTTTCCCCTGGTGGAGCGCCTGCCAGGAGCGCGTACTGAGCTCCCTCATGGGTGTCTGAACCCTCTAAGGCATAATCATTCTGTAACACTCCATCCTGTTAGGTACCAGACACAGATGGGTGAGCTGCTTCTCATGCAACTCTTCTGCTGGGTGCAAGATGTTGGCCTAACGTCTCTTTCCAGGGGCGTGGATGACTCAGGGGTGTGGTGGAACATGGAGCTTTTCAGCTCCAGGTCATTAGCAATGGGAATTCAGCCTAGGCCAGTGGTAATCAGAGGTCGGTCCCCCAATGGCTGTGCCAGGACCCCCTAGTAACTGCTCATCCTTAATGGTGCGTTTGGTCCACTCCAACGGAGGTAAGAACAGCCGCTGCCCCAAAGAGCTTGCAGACTACACGAGGCCCTTGCAATCTGTGTGACACGGCAACCCCATGGCCCCGTTTCTAATGCATTTGTGTCAACATCGCAAAATCCTATTGGCAGCCTTGGCAAAGCTGCCAAGGTCTGAGGTCCCAGTGCAGCGGGAAAACTCAGGTGCTCAAAGTTAGACACGTGTACCTTGCTGAACTGGGGCCTGGATGGATCCGTGGAGATGAAATGCTCCTCTCTGCCATAGAGCCGGCCATGCTAGATTGGGGTGAGGCACATCAGTTGGGTTGGGCTGGTGATGCTTGCCCTGCTTCTGCCCATGCTACACCTGCCCTCTGGGCTTTCTACTCGTGCTCCAAAAAAGATAATTAGCCCCTGGGGATGGAGTGGGTTACTCAGTAGCAGAGTCCTGGAGTTTCTCCTTATTGCAAGGCGCTGATCTGTGGCTTACGCCCTCCCTGCCTTCCCATCTCTGCCCCCCACAGTTCTACTCATGCACATCCTCAGTCCCACTCGAGACGCAAATTCCATTCACCACATTGCAGGTCCCCCGATTCCTATGGTACATCTGCCCCTCCTCCTGGTGCTACCTTCCCCTCACTCAGGTCAGCATTACTCTGCATCCCACACACATCTGCCATTGCAGCTGTTCTCAACTGAGCTACTGTAGCCCAGCAATTTAAATAGCCCATGTTCCATATTTTGCCTTTAGAGATCCAATCAGACAGGCCGGTCCCCTCAGCAGTTACAGCTTTACTGGCCTGGTGGGCCCCTACGCCAAACTCAGCACCTCGTATCTGCAACATTATTTTTGTGGAACTATTTTGTGAAGTGATGAAAAGGGTCGTCATCCAACAGGTCCTTCAGGGCTCCTGCCTCCAAACGGGGCCCTGGCTCCTGGTCAGGATTGTCCGTGGCTCCTATTTGTTTGGGTGGGCTGGCTGGCTTGTGGCATCTCCTTTTTATGCTCTTTGAGGTTGTCTCGGTTGGATCTTTCATATTTGAAAATCGCCAGTGCAAAAAAGACCAACAACAAAACACTTCAGTGCATATTCAGTGCTCCGTGGGCTGTAGCAGAAAGACACACTTCTCCCCATCTGAACCACACGCTAGGAACTCCCTGCATCCGTGCCCCATTCCTCCTCCCATCCTACCCCTGTGGCAGGGGGGCTCCATTTCAGCTCCTCTAAAGCTGCTTCCTTTTGCAAGTGCTGCATAAGCCGGTGCTTGTGCTCAGCTCTGATGAATATTTGGGCATTCCAGATGGTTTGTTCTGAGATCGCCTGAACTTGAATCATTCCCAGCCTTTGGTCTGTGATGTTTCACCTTGCCTCTGTGTGCATGTGAGGGCTGTGGTCTTGTGCACACCAGTCCTTTACAAGGGGTAGAAAGGATGCAGCATTGTAGGATGCTTGTGACAGTGAAGTGAGCCTCAGTTTGGGATTGCTTGGAGCTGGGGCCCAGGGGAGCAGGAAGTGGAATTCCAGTTTAGCAGGTAGAGGAACATGCTCGATTATGTATGGACAAGTCTCTTTGTTCTTGACCCTATCCAGCTTTCATTTCCAAGCCAGAAAATGTAACACAATTTTCAAAAGAGCCACAGAACAGGAAAGATGGGGGGTGGGGGTGGGGGGGGTGTTCAGGGAATGTCTACACAGCTAAGCCGCTGGGCACTGTAGTGTAGACACGTGGTGCAGCAACAGAAGGGATCTTTACACCCCCTTGAGAGGAAGTAGTTACATTGACAGAAGAATTCTTCCGTCAACCCAGCTGCATCTACAGTGGCATAGAGGGTGGGAGGAAGGGTCACACAGGGTGTGGAATTATTCACAGCCCTGAGTCACATAGCTAGATCAACCTACATTTTAGGCATAGCCTAGGCCTCAGACTCACCAGACAGGGATTTCACCCTCCCCCGCCTCCCAAACACACAGCTAATCCCTCCCCAGGCAGACCAGAGCAAGCGAGGACACAGAAATCCATCCCTGCCTCTTCTCCTCTCTCTTCTAAGGGGAGTGCTGAGCCCACCACCTGGCTGACCACAGTGCGCGTTACCTGTACCAAGACCTGACCTGGCTGGAATAGATGGGGGTTGGCCCTGGGTTTTCCATCCTGTGGGGTTGCTGTCCAAACTGTGCCACTGGGTAGTGTTCTGGTCTTGTGTGCGTGAACCCAGGGAACTGATATTGCCAAGGAGAACCGTGAAATGCTCACTCTGCACTTTTCACCAGTCTCTGCAGAGACCTTTGCCCCCAGCCATGTCAACACCATGGCAGTGACCCCTATGGCGGTTATTAGCCAGAGTGCGTGGTAGTCCTAGCGCGATGGAGCAATGGCACCTCCAGGCACTGACATGGAGGGTGGGGATAGGAGCCACATGGCTTCCCAGGAACCAACCTGAATGCTCACCTTGGCCTCAGGGCATCTCTTCAGGGACTTCTTTGTGGATGATGTAATGTCCTGGGGACAGCCCCTCCAAGTTCCTAGCCTGGACTATAGAACAGCTGAAATGACCAGAGATGCCACCCTAGGTTTTACACTGACCCCGGTGCATGCTGGGTCAGGGCTCTGGGAGTGTAGCCCGGGCTTTTTAGATCTCCAGGCAGTGCAGACACACTCAGTCAAGATCACACTTTATCCACCTCACTCTTGATTCTCAGTACCAGGCATTCAGGTGCTCTTCCATTGATATCCTGGGCCTTTACAGATGGCTGGGGCCTTGTGCGCACAGTCCCCGTTCCCAGGAGGGCTTGGCACTGAAGATGGGTCATCTCGGTGTTCCCTTTGGCACCACTGCCTCCCAAGTCATGTGTCCATGGCCCCACCCCCTTCCGTCTGGAATACAGCATCTCCACCATTGACTTTTCTACGGCATGGGGGAAAGGGCCAATTCTGTAGCTGCTTTGCAGTCACGCCTGGGGCTCCAGCGCTGTCACCCGCCACCACTTCTCAGACCGCTGACCCTCTCCCACACCTGACTCAGCAATACCAGCACTTCAACCAATACACCGGATGCCAAATTCTCCTTCCGCCATGCACCGCCATGCTCCTAGACTGGGCAGAATGGGGGACGTTTGCCTGGAATACCTGGAGCAAGGGCATCTCCCGGGCATGCCCACTGGAAGCCCAGTGGAAGAGTCGATAGAGCAATCTGTCAAGTAGTTAGAGGGGGTGATGACTGTGTAGCCCATCGAGGAGTTTGCATCATGTGCCAGGGGAGCCCCCCGTGACTCAGCAGCCCGGATGAGCACACTGCAGTGTTGAGTGAATGGTCACACCTGCCTCCCACTTCCTTTGGCTTCACTGCCAGCGTTTCTCTGCATGGCAAGCTGCTGCTCCTGTGGCTGTGGACATTACAGGCTCATCGACTGGTTCCATTTCCCTCTGCCGCATTAATAACCTGATGGTGACTTCCCTGAGCAGGGAAGGGCTGAATGTGTCCCTGGTGTGTCCTGAATGCCTTCTTGTCTCTCCTCTAGAATAGGGTGGGGAGGATATATGGAGTTGTCTCTGACCTCCCTGGTAGCCATTATCTCAATAGCAGGCCCAGCAGGGCCCCAGCCTTACAGAATTCGTGATGGATCATACAGGTTAGGGAAAATGTGGAACAGGAGTGTCAAGAAACAGGGGTTATGTTCCAAGGGTCAAACCAATATGCCACGGTAAGTTCTCTTTCTGTTCCTAGCAATCAGCTTCTTTCCTCTCCATTATACAGCAGCCCTAAGGAAGTTTTGTTTCCATGGGACCAGTTTTGCCCTTGGTTACATGGCTGCAGCTTGCACCCATGTACATTGATAGCAGAGCTGAGCTGCACTGCTGTGCCTAGTACCAATGCTAGGGTCATATGAGTATTGTAGTATTATTAGTGCTCTCTGTTGTAGCTCACCAGGATCCTAGGTTACTCAGCAACTCCTGGCATAGAGCAGATTTTATTTACAACTGACCAGGCTTGGAGTCTCTTTCTAAAATGTCTGGAGGCTCCTTATCCAGGCTGTGTTCGACTTCTCTGGAATGTGTTTGCAGCTTGAAACCCTCTCTTTAAACGTGTGTGCGCCTGTGTCGGTCAGTATAGGCTGTGCCATCTCTTTCCATGCTGGACACCTCTCCGGTGTGTACACAGCCCATAGGGATGCGTGCAGGCCTCAGAGCAATGGATGTCTCCATGCATGTGAGTGTGTATTTGTCCATGGTATACGTACGCACTCCCTCTAAGTTAGGGGTGCCAGTTTTCTCTCTAGCATGCTGGGATTGTTCTCCTGGTTCCATCCTCAGAAGAACTTCTGCCTGGTTGGGGAATGTCCTGGTCCAACGACAGGGGCCTGAAGAGATGTCGCACCAAATTGTGGTACATGTTGGCAACCTTAAACCATGTACGTGTACATGCAGACTAACACACCTGCACCAGGGATGGCCTTGCTCCTAATCAAAATATCTTCCACAATCTGGCATTGTAGGAGGGGAATTGTAGTCCATGTGCCCTCCGTTCCTGCAGGTCATTCATTATGTCATTCTTCCTGGAGGGTTTGCATTGCTCATTGGTTCTGCTCTCTGTCTAGGAGAAGGCTGAACTGACCATCAGCTCTCTCACGCTCTCTGTGGGTCCTACCAGACCAATCACCTCCTTTCCTTCCTTCTACTCATGTTGCCTTTTCTCTCTCCCCCCTGCCCTCTCCCTGCTAACAGCTTACCACGGACGTACCCTGGGCTCCTCAGCCACAGGTTGGTATTGCTGCCTGCCGTCTGCATGCTACTAGCAGCCAGATAACCTCTTCACTGCCTCTCCGCTGTCATTGGTCAAAGGCACGGAAAATGCCAGCATTCTTCATCTTTCCAGATAGCCACTAGCCAGAACCACACACCCAGTGCCCCTGTGCACTAGCCAAAGCCACACACCCAGTGCCCCTGTGCACTAGCCAGAACCACACACCCAGTGCCCCTGTGCACTAGCCAAAGCCACACACCCAGTGCCCCCTGTGGACAAGCCAGAACCACACACCCGGTGCCCCTTGTGTACTAGCTCTGTATATACATTGTATATGCCCATACATTGTATATACATTGTATATGTCCATACATCATACGGTATGCCCAGTGCCCCCCCCCCCCCCCATGCACTAGCGAGAGCCCTATGCCCAGTTCCCTTTGTGCACTAGCCACAGCTACTCACCCAGTGGCGGCCGTGCACTAGCCAGAGCCATACGTCCAAGTCCCCCCATGAACTACCCCCAGCCATATGCCCAGTGCCACCGTACACTAGCCAGATCCATATGCTCTGTGTCCCGTCTGCTCTAGCCACAGCCATATGCCCAGTGCCTTCTATGCACTAGCCAGAGCCACACGCCCAGTGCCCCTGTGCACTAGTTGTATACATAAGGGTCTTTATTCTTTTGCAGTGGCTGGCTTTGTCCAGCAGGCCACACATCCATGGCATCCTTAGATAAACATCTTCTTAAAATGGACACTAGTCTACGGGTACATCGTCACTGCAAGCGAAGGCGAGGTTGCAGCATTTCTGTGCTGGGTTCAGTCTAGCTAGGATGGGTAACAACTACCACTCCCTACCCAAGGGCCCCAGCTGGCTTGTAGTCAGGCACCACGTCATCCCTGCTGTTGGTACCAGTGCTACGTTAAAGCTGGCCTACCCCTACTACAATCACAGCACCGCTGTGCAGCAAAGGCATAGCCAGTGTGACAAGCGAACCAGTCCCAGTCAGTCACAGATGTCTGCAGTCCCCCACCCTCCACCTGGCCTGCAGAGTGAACATTGCAGGCCTGTCCATTTGGATGAAATCTGAGGATGCAGGAGTGCAAGTGACAGTGGCTACAATTCCACCCCCTTTGATGGGGATGGGGATGGGTGTGTATTGTCCCCTCCAGTGCCCAGCAGCACCCTCCCAGGAACACAGAGTGCCCTCGGCCCAGTCAGGAGGCAGAACTGGCTCTAATGTATTCTGCTTAGAATGGTGTTGCCATGGTACCTGTATCACTCCCATGAGGCCCATATTTGGGTGATGGGAGTTAAATTGAAATAGGGCCCCTCCAGGCTGGTGCCCCAGAGAAAGGAAGGGGTGTGGCTACCCAGGACAGCACACTCCCACTTGAGTTGGCAGGAAATCCTGGTGCTTGGAGGTTCCTGAATCTCTCCCAGATGGTCAGCCATACAGGTAGCCAGCAGTGCTAAAAGGGTTGGTGCCATTGACAAGGTCACAGCCACATGATTAGCCAACAAAGTGCTAAGAAATTGCCTCTGTTTCTTTAAACCCATCCTTCACCACACACCCAGAGTCCAGGGGGCTGCTGCTGGAAGAACAGCCACCCTTCCAGAGTCTCTGGTTCCTGACTGCGCAATGACATCATAGCACTAGTGCGCCGAGCACCTCAACACCACCCCACTCCCCCCCACACACTGACATGCCTGCCAGACACACACTGGCTTTCCCATTAAATTGTATATAATCCTCTGGAGGCTTTGGAGATACCTGTATATATATGCAGATGTATACAGGTATACATCTTATGCAGATAGAGCTACATTTATCTATCTATAAACACAGCCCCTATCTTATACATACAGTAGACTCTCGATTATCCAGGATTGGGTTAACCAGGTTGTGGATTAATCAGGATGTCAAAAAAACTACATGTAACTCGCAGGGCTGGCTCTGGCTTTGTTGCCACCCCAAGCACACAAAAAGAACAAAAAAAACCACCAGGGCGCAGGGCAGCCAGTGAACCAACACCCCTTTCCCCCCCGGCGCAGGGTGGCTGGTGAACCAACCCCTCCCCCCCTTATTTCCTATGGATGGTGATTATCCGGGATTTTATTAACCAGGATTATTTTTTTCCCTATCATCCTGGATAATCGAGTCTATTGTATATGTATACACTGTCTGTATAAATATGTATGTTTACAGATCTAGATCTATGAACATACGTATAAATTATGTGTATATAACACAAATGTGTGTATGTATGCATAGACAGTGCATATCACTATAGATATGCAATGTATCTAATTATATAACATCCTAAGGATTCATGTAGCTGTTGAATAGACAGGCCAGCACTCTAAGGGTTAACTGACTTTGGCACACCTGCAGTATGGCGATGATTGCATAGAGCTCAGGATATGTAATTACCTGTTGTCCATGGCGGGTGTGTTGTAGGATGGGGAGTGGTAAAGCACTATAGACTTAAACCTCAGTATTGCCCACAGCAGTGAACTTTCAGGATTGCCCACGTGGGAGATTAGTTAATACTGTGGTTCCTAGGGAGCAAGCCCTCCCCCCCGCGAGAGAGGACACTGTCGGTGTGACAGGGTGGACTAGGTCCTCTTCCAGAGGCCTCACGGCTCTGCCACACCCCACCCCAGAAAAGGGCAATAAAGAGGTCTTCCAAGCTGCCTAGAGCAGCTGTATGGGAAGCAGCCGATTGGGGCCCAGCACGCTAGGATAAGAAATGCTGCAGGGCTAGACAGAGTGAGATCAGTTCCTTACTAGACCTGCCGGAGAGTGGATGGTGCACCTGGCTGACTGAGGGAGCTGCAGGACCTCAGACAAGACAGTGCTGGCAAAAGTCAGGAGAGCAAGAAGAGGCTCTGGGATGGCTGCTGGGACTTCACAAGGACAAGACCCTGAGGTGAGGATGGAGAATGTGCTGGAGCACATTGGCAAGTGGCCCAGGGAATTAGAGCAGAAATGCAGCTTATCTAAAGGGACATGGCACAGCTGCTATCTATAGGGTCCCTGGGCTGAGAACTGGAGTTGAGGGCACGGGCCAAAGTCTCCCCACAAGCCACTTGGAAAGTAGAGTAGACTTTGGAGGCACCCCAGAAGGGGAACTTACCTGTAGTGGCCCAGCTGGAGCGCTGTGGCCAGAAAAACCCTGAGAGGGCAAAGACATTGCACCAAGCGAGGGCGAGCTTGAGAGAGCAGCGACAGCTTGAAGAGACGATACTGGGGAGCCTTGAGAGAGGCTCCTGTTGGATTTGTACCCTAAAGTGTTTGCTTTGTTTTTATTTCACATACTGAATCACCAGGTGGGTCACCAGGACCTACCACAAACACAGAGAGAGAGAGGACGGACACATGCACTGAGACAGGGGTCACTTGCACCCCGTTACAGTGAGGCTGTGTTCTTTGGAGTGTTGTTACCCCCCACTCCTCGGGTTGTAATGTGTGTCTTGGAGACAGTCACTTCTTGAACTCAAACACTGAACGAAGCAATTCTTGTCTCAGATTAGTGGAGACCAAGCGGCTCCTCTGCTGTAAACAGAGACAAGCTGTGGGGCAGGCCTGGCATGTACCATATACACCATGGACCTAACCACAAACATCTCTACCCAGCGGCTAGAGTGAGCTCCGGAAATAAGCAACCTCTACAGAGAGCTTTGTTATTAGAAGCAAAATGTCACCGCCCATGTTAACCCACTGCAACAAGGGCACCATGCCCATTAATATATCCTTAGAATCCTGCCACACGGCAACGGCCCTGCTGCAGGCTGAGGCCTTGTTTCCAAACTACAGCCTAAGTATGTTCCACAGCACGAGAGCGGAAGATATTTTTCAGCTTGCTGCCCGTTTTGACGGATGTCATGTAGAAGTCCCACCATGCAACACAATGCAAACAACCATGCTTTAGGAGGCAGTGTGGCCTGGTGGTTAGGGAACTGAGCCAGCATTCAGGAGATGTAGGGTCTGTTCCCAGATCTGCTACTGACCTTTTGGATGACCTTGGGCAAGTTACTTCCCCTCTCTGTACCTCAGTTTCCCCATTTGTGAAATGAGCTTAAACTGACCTCCTTTGTTAAGTCCTTTGAGATCCACAGGCACCCTGTATAATTAAATTACAATACAAATAGAATAAAACAACTGACCACTTCACATTCAAAACTGGTATAAGCGAATGGAAGAGGGGTCATACACCCCTGGGGGAAATACAGAGGAAGGCAATATACACACGGCTAGCAATACTCAGGATGGAAAACACCTGGGCAACTGTGTTTTCAAAATGAGCTCCAGTGGGTTGCCGGGTGGAGCCAGCTCCACAGCAGGCTGGACTGCCTGGAAGGACCTAGGTACCCATCAGCATGAGGGTTGGGGAGGAGGTTTCACATTGCCATAGCCTGCACTGCAGAGAGCCAAATCAGGCCCAAACCAAGGTGTCCACCTACTATTGCCCCCTGCACAAGCGGCCAGTGACGGAGCTGCCTTGATGTGTGATGTGAGGATGACAGTGATGGAGCCTGATATGGGCAGATGGGATTAGGCCAGCATAGGATAAGCAAGGGTGCACGTGAGAGCATGTTTTCATACCACATAAATCTCCGGACCAAGAGGAGACATGAAGTAGGAGGATGAAGACTCCTGATTTCCCAGGGTTGAGAAGCAGACAGTTCTGACCCATCCCGCTGCCAGTGTCACTCCAGCATCCTGTCATGGGGTGAGGAGGGAGTGTGCTGCTGCTTTAAATCTGTAGCAAGAAGCCAAGCCGGAGGGGGGGGGGGAA
The DNA here is from genome assembly GCA_032164245.1 of Sternotherus odoratus. Classification (NCBI taxonomy): domain Eukaryota; kingdom Metazoa; phylum Chordata; order Testudines; family Kinosternidae; genus Sternotherus; species Sternotherus odoratus. The sequence goes on from JAVMKO010000010.1 coordinate 44,339,512, forward strand.
CAAAGGTTCAAGCCAGACACCCTGCTTTGGGGACTGAGGAATGTAGGATTAGCCTGGCTTCCCTGCCTGGAGACAAGTCTCTGGAGCAGGGCTAGAAGAAAGTGACTCTCTCTGTGAGGTGCTGCCACTGTCACATGGCCTGAGATGTGGACGCATTCTGAGCCCACAGAAATAAGAGGCAAAGAAAGTGCCAGAGTGCAGCCTTTCAGCTTGTTGAGGCATGGGGGTGGCTGAGGGGAAGGACACCCCCCGATGCTGAACAGAAATGAACCGACACAGCCAGCTGTGAAGCACAGGTCAGCACAGTCCTGCAGTGGGGAGTGTGACGGGGCTGGTCAGCCCCGCACTAGCCCAAGCAGAGTCAGGCCTGTGGTACTGACAGCGGAAGTCCCGCCTCCCCAGCAGGACTGGGCATGCTCCAAATGCTCAGGTAGTTATAAAGGGAGGGAGCTCAGCTCATTCTGGGCTGGCGGCTGCAGGAGAAGGACCTACCTGGGGAGCTCCTGCGGAGGATCAGCCACAGCCCCTGAAGGTGCTGGGAACTGAAGCTTCCCCAAGCCCGCCTGAAGCCCAGCGACTGGTGGAGCCAGAAGAGGCAACTGACCTGACAGCTCACGGAGGAGCCGGAGGCACTTGGGAGACCCCAACCGCGAGGCCGGTAGGAAGTGACCCAGGGAGGGTGGTGGAGTGGTACCTCAGTGTGTTTTGGTTGGACCCGCCTCCCCTGCTGAGTCAGTGGCAAGGTGCTATGCCACAGTTAGGGCCCTGGGTCGGGGCCCAGTGGAGTTGGGTGGGCCCAGGCCCCCCTACCTAGGCCGCCGCACCCCTAGAGGGGTGGCCTTCCTCTATAGATTTTGGCCATTAGACATCACTATCCTGCAACAAGGGCTGCTCTGTTGACTCTGGCCGCTAGGCCATGTTGCCCTTCAGCAAGGGCTGCTCTATAGACTCTGGCCACTAGGCCCGACTGCCCTGCAACCTGGGGCGACTATAGACTCTAGCCACTAGGCCACATTGCCCTGCAACCTGTGCAGCTCTATAGACTCTGGCCATTAGGCTGTGCTACCCCAGCCCAAGGGGCCTAAACCCTCACAGTTTAGGAGCAAAGCTGAAAACCTTCATAAATCATTTGCCTTTGCGAAGGAAGCTAATAATGGTGGTGTCTGAACACTGCATTGCAAACAGGGATGGAACATGTATGTGGTTGCCAAAGAGCCACGCTCTGCCATCTTTACTCATGCTGCATAGTGCCTTACCCCCACATATGGGCTACACCCAGGGCCGGCGACAGGGTGGTACAACGGGTACAGCTGTACCGGGCCCCGGACTTAAGGGGGGCTCCCTTAAGTCCGGGGTGGGCCCAGTATGCAGCTGTACCCCCTTGTCGCCGGGCCTGCACAGCAAGGCGCGGCTCCGGGCAGCCGCTGCAGCGCTCGTCAGCCCCCTCCCCAGGCACCCAGCAGCCTCCCCCCGCCCCCCTTTGCTTCTCCTGGCCGGGCCACGCGGAGCCCCAGCGCACAGCGGCTCCGCACCCCCCAGAGAGGGAGAGCGCATGCGGGGGAGAGGGGGGCGTGACTGGAGCGGGGCGTGTCCTGCCTCTGCCTGGGGAGGGGGCTGCCGGGCTCCCTCCTCCCCGCCCAGCGGCATTAGCAGCAGCAGCGAGCGCAGCAGACGCTCCCGGGCAGCGGGAGACCGGCCGGGGGGGGAGGGGGCGGCGGGAGACCGGGGGGGGGCCCCCCCCACAAACGATCAACATACGGGGCCCCAAAATTCCTGTCGCCGGCCCTGGCTACACCCAGAGTACGGTACTGTTGAACAATCGCTTCATCCCTGGAACATAAGGGGCAAGCAACACCGTGAACCTACGAAAATGGAAATCACCCAGCAAGGGAGCTGAAGCAAGAACCAGTAAAGGAGATCACCTGCGAAACAGGGAAGCCCCATTAAAATCCCTCTTGGGAGCTTGGGGTTCTCTGGGCTGAAATGTGCAAGATGAGTAGGGCTCTACCAAATTCCTGGTCCATTTTGGTCAATTTCATGGTCATAGGATTTTTAAAATTTCATGATTTCAGCCATTTAAATCTGAAATGTCATGGTGTGGTAATTGTAGGGGTCCTGACACAAAAAGGAGCTGTGGGGTGGTTGCAGGATTATTGTAGGGCGATTACGGTTCTGCTACCCTTACTTCTGTGCTGCTGCTGGTGATGGCGCTGCTTTCAGAGCGGGGCAGCCAGATAGCAGCGGCTGCTGACCAGGATCCCAGCTCTGAAGGCAGAGCCCCTGCCAGCAGCAATGCAGAAGAAAGGACGGCATGGTATGGTATTGCCACCCTTACTTCTGCATTGCTGCCTGTAGAGCTGGGCCCTCAGTCAGCAGCCACCACTCTCCAGCCGCCCAGCTCTGAAGGCAGCGCAGAAGTAAGGGTGGCAATGCTGCAACCCCCTAAAATAATCTTGTGGCCCCCCTGCAATTCTCTTTTGGGTCAGGACCCCCAATTTGAGAATCATTGATCTCCCCTGTGAAATCTTTATAGTATAGTGTAAGAGCACACAAAAGACCTGATTTCATGGGAGGAAACCAGACTTCATGGTCCATGATGTGTTTTTTTTTCATGCTGTGAATTTGGTAGGGCCCTACAGATGCGGCATAGGAGAACACACAGCAGCTGAGGTCTGCTGGGTCTGGAAGCCCATGCAGGAAATATAAGGCGGAAGATGTTGGGGGCAGGTATGAGATAGCCCCACGGCTCAAGGGAGAGCCAAGCAGTGTTAGCCACAACTGTGGGATGCTGATCTCAGCATTGGCAATATGGTCAGATTCAGCCTCAGGGCAAAGGTGACTGTGGTTTGTAAAGAGGCTTTTAAGGAGACAGGCCCTCACCCGAAGCTAGAGCATCCCAGGGTAGCGCTCAGTAGCCCTGCAGGGTCAGGTAGATTACCTGGTGAATGCATAGCTTGTGCTGGCTACAGAGGCAAGGACTGTGTGCAAGGGACCTCCTGGCTGGAGTCACAGTCAGTGAGATGGGCCTCCTGAAACACCCAAGAGAAGCAAAATAGCCTGTTTAATGAAGAACCAGTGAGGGTCCTGCTGCCCTGGGTGCTCAGTACCAGCCCTGGGGTGCCAGTCCCGCTGCTCCCCAAAGTGAGGGAAGAGCTAGACAGCAAAGAGAGACTGGTGTAGCGGAACACACTCTGGACCCAAGGAGCAGGGCTCCCCTTGAGAGCCAGGTACAGTGACTGTGTCTGCAGAGACCCTGAAGCTGGGAGCAAGGAAATGTGAACTCTCCCCGTTCTCACATGACACAGGTCAGAGACTGTAACTGGAGGTAAATATGGCCCTTGTCATCCTGACAAAATCCCAAAGTGCTTTATGACCTCTAGAGTTGCAGGGATCCCTTTGGGCCCTGCTATTAAATGGTCACTTCTAGAGAGGAACATGTCGGTGTATTAATGCACAGCAGCACTTCTCATTAGTTTAGGACAGGAAGTGAAGAAGTAAATTATGCCCTATTGAAACCCCAGGGAGAACTTGTGTAGGAAGGATGAAATTACTCTGATGGCTTTAGGTGCTGCTATTTCAGCTAGGGCTGTCATCTTTGGCAAAGGCAAAAGAGTCAGTCTTCATTGCATGGCAACTTGGTGACCTTCTCAGGTGGGGTTGTGATGATGCCTGGACACTGAGGCTCTCCTACTTGTTTGTTAACAAGTGTTTCAGGCTAGAAGAAGGACCCACAAAGCCAGAAGCTAGCCTGGAAAATTTTGGTTGGGTGGCAACCCTGATCTCCTCTTCCACTGAGTGAGACTTCTCACTGCTGGAAACTCAGGCTTTCTCTTCTAGCTCAGAAAGCAGTTATAGTTAGAAAATAAATTCTCTACCCTTCCATGTTCATTGTCCCTCACCCTTTTCGGGGGCGGGGAGAGAATGGAGGAGGGGCTATTTTGTTTGTTTGTTTTGACGACCTCTACAGCCCTTCTCCCCAGCCCTCAAACCAGCTTCCCAGCAGGGTTTTGAGTTCATGCCCAAGGAGGAGGGGATGGAAAGATCAGCAGGGACCAGCTCTGATGTAATGAGAGGACAAGAAGCAGCCAAGGCTTTAGGAAGCCACCAGAATGCAATGGAACCTCTTCAAACCCTCCGTTTCTCTCCTGTCTGCTGGTCCATTCTGACCCATGATCAACACAAGCCTTGAGGATGAGAAGGCTGCAAACTAGCCAAGCTGCAGGCGCCATCATGTGGGAGCTAGAATTTCCTTTGAGCTTCAAGCAGCAATTTAAAAACTATTTGAACAAACCTCCAAGGATGAGACTTGTGGCTATAGTTCAGCACCAAATCCCTGTTCAAAGCCAAATTCTCAGCCAAAATTTTTGGCACCACGCTTTTGATTCTGCTGATGACGCATGGGGCACGGCTGAGCAGAACAGAATACACTTCGCTCTCCCACCGCTTTATTGGCTGGCAGGAATCAAATTTTACTTTTACCAGTAAGCTCAGCGAATACATCTCCTGGGCTGAGAGAAACAGCAGCAGTCACAGTATCATCTTGCCATTTTTCAGATCATAATCATATGCCTTAAATCCCTTGGTGACCCATCCTGAGATGCTAAGGGTGGAGGTTACCCTGGAGATGGCCAGACACTTGCCATGTGATCTGTGTGGGTGAGGAGACACTTATAGGACATCATTCCTGGAGCTTGGGTGAGACCCAGATTGAACTAGCTACAGAGCTGAGTTACTTTTGGTGTGGGTGATTGTGGGTGTTTGGTTCTGTCTGTGGAACCTACTTCGTTATGTGGAGTCATCCTAGATAGCTCTCTGAACACATACTCAATGTGCCTCGGCAGTTAAAAAAAAAAGGCTAAGAATGTTAGGAAGCATTAGGAAAGGGACAGATAACATAACGCCTCTATGTGCACCCATGGCACACCCACCCCTTGACTATATGAGAACTGGAAAAAGTACAGTGAAGGGAAACAAAAATGATTAGGGGGATGGGACATCTCTCCATTCGAGGAGAAATTAAAAAGACTGGGCCTGTTCAATTTAGAAAAGAGATGACTAAGGGGGAGAGGAGGAGGTTATGATAGAGGTCGGGTGACCAGATGTCCTGATTTTATAGGGTCAGTCCCGATTTTTGGGTCTTTTTCTTATATAGGCTCCTATTACCTCTCCCCTCCCCGGTCCCGATTTTTCACATGTGCTGTCTGGTCACTCTAGATAGAGGTCTATGACATCATGAATGGTGTGGAGAAAGTGAATAGGGAAGTGTTATTTACCCTTCACATAACACAAGAATTATAGGTCTCCTGATTAACTTAATAGGCAGCAGGTTTAAAACAAACAAAAGGAAGTATTTGTTCACACAACCCACAGTCAACCCATGGGACTCATTGGCAGGGAATGTTGTAAAGGCCAAAAGTATAACTGGCTTCAAAAAAGAATTAACTAAGTTAATGGTAGATGGCTCCATCACTGGCTATTAGCCCAGATGGTCCAGGATGCAACCCCATGCTCTGGGTGTCCCTAAACTTCCAACTGCCAGAAGCTGGGAGTGGACAACTATGGACAAGCACTCAAAATTGCCCTGTTCTGTACATGTCTCCTGCCATTTCAGTCACTGGCCACTGTCAGAAGACAAGATCCTGGGCTAGATGAACCATTGATCTGACTCACTACAGCCGTTCTTATCTTCTTATAGGCCCCTTCTTTAACATTCACATTTCAAGGCTCTAATCCAGGGACCAAATTCTGACCTCAGATGAGCATGTGGGGGGATCCTAGAACATGGCCTATGTGTTTAAATACTTATATCTCTGCTGGACTGGGAGATGTGACCTGCGATCCTGACTGTTAACTTGGATCTCTTAAGTAAGGAAAGACACCAAGCTAGGGAGGCTGTGAGGATAGCAGGGAGTGGGACTGTCTGGCTGCCATCATACAATCCTATTCCCCTCCATTTGTATGATCTCTTCTTCCCACGTCCTGGAACATCACCTAGAATGCTGCTGTGGGAGACGCTTCTGCAGCATGAATGGCGGGGGAGAACTGCTTCTTCTTTGCATAGGAGAAGGTATGATCATAGAAAACCCCGTTCTCCCTTCTCCAGCAAGGTTCTCACTCCACTCACCCCGCCTCCTTCTGTTCTGGAGATGAGCTCTCTTTTCACCACACCTCCATGCAGACACCATGGGTACTAAAACAACACATGTCACACCCTGCACCTGCGTGTCCCTTTAAGCCCCGGTCTGCCTTGCCCCCTGGTGAGGTGTGAGGGCAGTGAACAGGTCTCAGGGCCTGCGCTGTGCAGTTGCTCATGATTGCTGCTTCAGTCTGGAATGAACCTTTTCTCTCATAAGATGCAACATCCCTCTTGTTGGCAAAGGCTCAGTGTCCATCAATCAGAGTCACCCATGCATGCAATATAGATCATCTGTGGTCAACCGGCCCAGCCCCCTCCCACAAATTATCTACTGGGGACCATAACACTCCAATGTCTAAGCCATTGGGCGGAAGCTCCTATGGCACAAGCCAACAAAGAGACTAGCCGGCGGGTCGCACATTTACAGCACTGAGAACTAAATGAAACACCAGGGGACTCCTGATTGGTGATGCTGCACTTTTGAAAAGGGTTTTCAGTTGAATTAAAAAGTCTTATTGCTCTGCTGGGTAGAAGGGGGTAATTTTTGCTTACAAGCACCTGTTGGTCGGTCTGCTCCCCTGCTGTTCCTGCTTCTGGCTGGATAAGGTTTATTTCTTTTGCTCGCTGATGTCGAACCTGTAACTGGAGAGGCTCTGGATCCCACTGTTGTATTCTTTAGGTTTAGCTATGTTAAATCGTGGCAAAAGAAGAGAAAATAGCAATGCTCTAGCACCCTGTTCATCTTGTGAAAACCTCTAGCTTTGGTAGGCCCACAGCGCAAACCCATGGCAATAGAGAGAGGAAATGCCAGTTCCCAAGCGAGTTGCCCTGAACTCTACATGGCGAACAGCAGAGAACCAGCTCGGGGGGAGGAGGGGGGGGGGGTTTGCAAAATTCAAATGTTCTCTTTGTTTGCTAAGATTTGTTTAACCAACGGTGTTTAGTGAAGAGTAAAAATGGCCACTCGTGCAGTCATACCCACGCTAGCTATACTCTAGCTAGTTCACTAAACCTAGCAGTGACAAGACTGCCGTGCGGGCTTCGGCAAGGGTTTCACAAGCCCACCTGACACTCCCCTCCCCGCCCCCCCCCCCGTACATTCTGCAGCCAATGCGGACACCAGTGCTGCAGTGACCTTGCTGCTCTTTGTAATGAGCTAGCTGGAGTGCAGGAATGTCTTATACGAACTGCAAATCACACCCCGGGCTGCAGTGTTGACATCCCCTAGGGAAAGGGGAAAAGATCAGTAAGAGAGCTATGCCCTGCTCTTGCAAACGGCTGAAGGGCCTTTGGAACGTTTCCCAGAGCCCAGAACGTTTCACTAAGGGAGTGGGATGCGGTGGCTCTTGTTCACTCTTCAACTGGGACCTACGTTACAGTGGGGAGCTCAAATTCTAGCACTTGTTCACTTCCCTGTGTTGTTTCCCCTCTCTGCAGATGGGGAGATTACGTCCAAGCCAATGGTGCTGTTCTTGGGACCGTGGAGCGTGGGCAAATCCACCATGATAAACTACCTCCTAGGGCTGGACGACACGCCCTACCAGCTGTACACAGGTAATGTGCGCGCCGGCTCGCCCATTGTTTCTGTTTAATGTGCTGTGCAAAGGGTACAAGCAGGCACTGTCACTCGTACATTCACTTCTGGAGTCAAATCCAGCCAGAGCTTGGATGGTAAACGTTGTCCCCAGCTGCTCTTTGAACTTCTTTTTAATCATTGCAGTCCCCAGGCTGTTGGGTGACAGCCATCACTCTGGTCAGGGAGGGCGTGAATCTTTGCAACCCTTGTCCTGTAAGAGTCAGAGGAGTTAGTGCAGAGAGAGACAGATGAGATTCCTCTTCCCTCTTCGCCTCCCCAGGATCAAGCTGTGCATCTGCCTCCGCTGCATTCCCACTTCCTGCAGTCCAGAGGCTCTGAGATCTTCCAACCCGATAGGGCATCGCACTGCAGGTCACCTTCCAGGCCAGCAGAGTAACAATCCTCTAACAAGGGGAACTTGCCCTTTTCTTCTATCCTTCCCCTCCATGCATGGAGCCAATTAATTTACTTTAACAACAGGCGTGACATTTCCCATCTCCTCTTCTCAGCTCCCACTCCCTTTTATCCCTGAACACAGCTGAGCATAGCACAGCTGAATTAAAAACTGTACTGAGCTCTGGGCACAGGGAAAATCAAGGCGCTAGAAAGCAGAGCAGAAGTTGGTCCTTTACAGTGCTTTTCACACTCGTGAGATCTCAGTGTAGATTAACCACTGCAGGAAAAAACTGCACTCGCGCATCCATGGACTAGCTACAACCCGGTCTACACTAAAGAGTAAGGTCAACATAAGGCAGCCTACGTCGACCTAACTCTGTGAGCATCTACACTAAAATGTAGCTGCCACCGGTATAATCTGCCCACTACACCGACGTAATAACTCCACCTCCGCGAGAGGCGTAGCCTGTAGGTTGATGTAGTCAGGTCGATGTCGTGTCAGTGTAGCCACTACATTACTTACATCGACACTTCCTGCCATTCAAATGCCGTGTCACAATGCCCCACACTGACTGTCCTGGTGAGGACGTACACCGCCGACACAAGCAGTGTAGTGTGGACATGCAAAACAGTTTAATTACTGTGGTGGCTGTACAGCAAATTAACTTAGGTTGACTTAATTTTGTAGAGTAGACTTGCCCTTCGTTTCCTCGAGACATTCTACAAGGCATGAGGCACATGATATTTCAAGATGCTCTCTGACCATACCCATTGCTTTGGATCACCCTCGTATGTTCATGAGTAAGCAGTGTCCTCCCCAGATAGTTTCAGACACAGAGCCTGACTAATTTCCATCAGGACAGCTTAGAATTTACAACTCACCTTCTCTGCTCTCTTGGACAGGGGCCGAACCCACCACCTCTGAGTTCACGGTCATCATGCATGGCCCAAAGCTGAAGACCATCGAGGGCATTGTGATGGCTGCTGACAGCGCACGCTCCTTCTCGCCCCTCGAAAAGTTTGGCCAGAACTTCCTGGAGAAGCTGATTGGGATAGAGGTGCCTCATAAGCTTTTAGAGCGGGTCACCTTTGTAGACACACCGGGCATCATTGAAAACCGCAAGCAACAGGAACGAGGTAGTAACCTGCTTTGTTCATTGTAAGAGAGACCAGAAAAGAAGGAGCAATGTAAATGTGAGCTAACGGTCCCTTGCTCTTCTCCAATGCTGTTCATCAGTAGATCTCAAAGCGCCGTAGCATTTTCCCTGTTTTGGGAAAATAAAAGTGACAGTGGTTAATCCAGGAAGAGAACCAAAGTCTTTTGAGGCCCAGTTGAGCGCTGCAACAAAGGGCCAGTGAAGAGGTGTTGCAGGGTGTTATTTTTATATTGCAGAAGCACCCAAATGTTGCCCGCCTATGTTTGTAATGGCCACCTGGCAGGCGCCTCAGGGACACCCCCAATATTAATAAAATAGAGCAGATACAGCACACTTCCTCTTGAATATGGAGGGGTAATGTTCAGAGACTTAAGCAAGATGGGGGGGTTTGTGGCCTTTGGGCTGTAGTTAGCCCAGGGGTGGGGAACCTTTTTTTCTGTCAAGAGCCATTTGGACATTTATAATGACATTCGCGGGCCGCTTCCCCCGCCCCCCCCCCCCCCCGGGCTGGCAAGGGGAGCTGAGACCCCAAAGCAGTGGCAGGCGGAGTGCTTAGCCCTGCACTGCTTTGGGGTTTCCCCCGCTGGCCCCTTGCCAGCTGGGGTCCTGCCACCTACCCCAGTCAGCTCCCGCTATCAGCCTGGGTGGAGGGGATGATCTTCATTTACCCCCACCCAACCTCCCCCCATCTACCCGCCTTTCCTCCCCCACCCCTGCCTGGCCCGGCCCATCCCACCCAACCTAACCTCCTCCCCCCTCCCACTCCCAACCCAGCCTCCTGCCCCCCCATGCCTGCCCCACCCAGGCCAGCCTCTCCCACACCAAACCTCCTTCCCTCCCACACCCACGCCTCGCCCATCCCATCCAGCCTAGTCTCCTGCCCCCCCCCCCCGCCCGGCCTGGCCTCCCCCCCACCGCCCCCTTGCCTGCCCCCCAGCCCAGCCTCCCCCCAACACCCCCTTTACCTTCCGCTCCCCGCAGCTCCTCCGTTCACCACCCGGCTAACAGGCAGCTCCCCCAGGCACGAGCCATCCCGGCGCCAGTGGCTCCTCCATGCGTGAGCCGCCCCAGCCTGGCGGCCCGCGCACGTCCCGTCGCCGGCGGCTCTGCCAGGCCTGAGCCGTCCCGGCACTGCCGGCTACCCCAGGCCTGAGCCGCCCCGGCCTGGCGGCCCGTGCACGTCCCTGACCGGCGGCTGCGGCGCATCCCCGGCCCCACCGCGGGCCGGACAGAATCGTTTGGCGGGCCGCATAAGGCCCGCGGGCCGGAGGTTCCCCACCCCTGAGTTAGCCTATGGGCTGCACTTTGCCCATTGTTTTCCATCATGTTCTTAAACCTTCGATCCAGGCCTCTGCCAAAGCCTCTGTGCTAGAGCAGGACATGATGGGATGCTGGAACACCAGCACTTCCAGGATAACTTATCTCACAACTGGGGTAGCACTGCTGGGGTTTGTCACCCCATATGTTAGATACATTAGGCAGCCTTGGAGTAGTCAAAGCATGGCCTTAGAAAACCATCCAAACACACATATTCAACAGCAGGCTACAGAGGAAAGGAAAGTTTGGAAGTGACTTGAAAGGAACTGAATTCCAGAAGCAAAACACCCCCCCCCCCAACTGCTGGAGGCAGCAGAGTGTATATCAGAGTGGGACAGGGGGCGGAAGGCAGTACCATCGTATTAATAAAATGTTTGAATTGTCTACTAAAATCAGTTCTTTACCTATATGCGCCTCAGTGCATTAATTACACAGCATCCCCAGCTCCGCTCTCTCAATATCTGCCTTAAATCCAGGGAGAAATCCTGGCCCAATGGCCAAACTCCCATTGACTTTACTGGGGCCAGGATTTTATCAGAGAACGCCAGTGAAGGCACCGGTGCCAACCGAATATAGATTGATTGTGGATATGGGCGCCAAGATGTTCTGCGGAGGTTTTAGCAGCTGAGAGACGAGATTTCCCACTGCTTGAGGTCAAAGTCTGAAGGGGTCAGAGACACGGTGGGCTTGTGTCATATCTTTGCTGGTGACTGAATGGGTTGGTCCTGGGTTAGATGTGGGGAGCTGGACATGTCTGTTTGATTTTCCTCTCTCCTCTCCTGAAGGTTACCCCTTCAATGACGTGTGCCAGTGGTTCATCGACAGAGCCGACCTCATCTTCGTCGTCTTTGACCCCACAAAGCTGGATGTGGGGCTGGAGCTGGAGATGCTGTTTCGCCAGCTGAAGGGCCGGGAGTCTCAGATAAGAATCATCTTGAACAAAGCAGACAGTCTCGCCACCCAGGAGCTTATGAGAGTCTATGGTGCCTTGTTCTGGAGTTTGGCTCCTCTGATCAATGTCACTGAACCTCCCAGGGTCTATGTCAGTTCCTTCTGGCCCCCGGAATATCACCCTGAAACCCACAAGGATCTGTTCCTTAAAGAAGAGATCTCGCTCCTGGAAGACATGAACCAGGTGATTGAAAACAGGCTAGAGAACAAGATTGCCTTCATCCGCCAACATGCCATCCGGGTTCGCATCCATGCCCTCCTGGTCGACCGCTATCTGCAAACCTACAAGGACAAAATGACCTTCTTCAGTGATGGGGAACTGGTATTCAAGGACATTGTGGAAGACCCTGACAAGTTCTACATCTTCAAGTCCATCCTGGCAAAGACTAACGTCAGCAAGTTTGATCTCCCCAACCGCGAGGCTTATAAGGACTTCTTCGGCATCAATCCCATCAGCAGCTTCAAGCTGCTAGCTCAGCAGTGCTCCTACATGGGAGGATGTTACCTGGAGAAGATTGAAAGGGCCATTACTCATGAGCTTCCTGATCTCCTGGGGAGTATTGGCTTGGGGAAGAAGCCCAGTGTTCTCTCCTGTGACACAACTGGCTGTGGTGAAACGCCAAGGAACCGCTATAGGAAACCATAACATGCTATGTACTAACATAACCATTCATGTGTTCCTATTGGTGAATGAGCTTATGTCTTATCTGTCCAAGAAACCATGGTTTATTAACCCTTTGAGTGCCACACTGGCCAGAGCTACTGTACAACGAGGACTTTGAGTCATTGACATTAATGGCAGGGAAGTGGGATGGGCATGGAAATGAGCATAAAGAACTGTGAATACCTGACATTTTATCTTTGTTATTTCAAATAGAAAGCAATGTTTAAGCTGTAAGTAAAAGCAACAAATGGTGAACTAAAGCTTTAGCTGCTTTTTCACTGGTACTGAAGTTCATGAGTGTGGAACAAGAAGTTCAACCTTTGCATACACTACGCAGACAGGGAGTAGGAAACGCAGACTCTGGAATGATAACCTGGAGGAAGGCTATGACGCCTTGACCTGGAGAACTGGAGAGGGTCACCCCTGGGAGAGAGATCCAGCGGAGTAAATGTCCGCTTCTGGTGGCTGGCTGTATATAAGCATAAGGACCACAGAAATGCCTATCAATAAATAATAATCTGGTTTGTTTTTCTTGAGTTCTCTGGGAGCTCCATTTGGATGACAGTTGAGCTGTAACTCAGAATCTTTAGCATTCACCCTGGTATTAGCCCTCTCCTATCCCCAGGGCTAGGGAAAGACAGACCCCATGTCTGTATTTAGACTGGATTCAGTCCAGTCTCGGGGAACATATGGCATTGTTAGCACCAAATGCATGTCCCAGGTGGGATTTGGAAGTCTGGCTCAGAAGGAGAAATGAACTAGACTAGAGGTGAAAAGAGTAATGTCACTTGAGTTGCATTTGAGAGACAGGGGCTGTAACTCCAGAAAGTTCAGAAGAAAGCCTTTGAAGGCACCGGTCTGTCCCTGTGCCTGAGAAGAGGCAGGGAGCTTAGTGTATGCATTTGCCGTTAACGTCACGCAGTTGTTGGCAAGTCCAGCACAAACCTTGGTAGGGCTCAGAGGGTTAATCGATTTGCATTTTGACCTTGTTTATGCCAGTGTTGCATGTTTTCTCCGAGTCAGATCCCTGCATTCTTGTGCGGTTTGGAGGAAGACCGGAACACCCTTTGTTTTATAGCTGTTGCCTGTTTTCTCTTCCAATCTTTTTGCTGTAGGTTAGGAAGGTCAAAGGTGTCTGGGCCCTCTCTTATTTGGGCTGAGCCAAGCAGTCATATTTATTTGTTGGCGTTGCCATGCTGTCCCGCTGCCCCAACACACCAACACCCAAAATTGTGACTTGCAGGAAATGATGCCTTCGGAACCAGTGCCAGCCTCTCTGTGGCCATAGTTCATTGTAGATGGCAACTAAAGCACCGGGGAAGTAGGGGAGCCCTCTTCACTAAGCAGGTATTGTTTGGCTGAAATGACCCAGCATGGCTGGTGGTTGAGCTAAGCACTAACTGAAGAAGCAGGTGGATGTTGCCCTGAATGGTGTACAAAGCCTGCTAAATAGCCTTTCTTCATTATTCTCCCTGTCGAATGGACCAGAGCTGAGGCTAGTCTTCAGAGAACTCTCTGAGTGGAAGTACTCACTGTAATATACCTGTGGGCCTTATCTGCCCAGGGTTAAATGAAATACCAAGCAAAGCAAGGCAAAGATAGAAAGACAAAAAGAAATGAGAGCCATATGTTGGCTTTTTAAAGAAGAAACTTGAGCAGATGAGAAAATGGAAGGTGCTGAGCAGAACCTGTTGGGAGCATGGCATGGGGTCTGAAAGGCCACACGTCTCTGATCCACATGTGTGAACAGAGCTGGAGCTGCGACTACAGGACAACCAAACATATCCAGCACTGGTCTGGGATTCAGCTTCCTTGGTGCTGAAACCTTGACTTTTAAAGAAACGGTCTTTTAAAGAAGTCCAGGTGAGTTCTACTGGACATTTTCATGGGAGCTTGACTTGATCCAATGTGACACCCTGAAGGACACATCCAATGGGTAATGGATCCCCAACAGCCAGGTGCTGGAGAAGAAATAAGTACATCGATGAGTACTGCAAGAGGGCAGGTTACATGCTGAGGGATTGTCTACACAGCACTGAAAGGAAAGGGGACAGCTAATGAAGGCAAGAAGACGCCTCAGAGAAACTGGCATCCGAAACAGCACAAAGAGAAGTGAAAGCTAGTAAGTAAATTCATAATGGGGTCTCAGTCTGCCTTGGAGTTGCTTCCTCCATTCACTTCTTCTTCTCCGCTTTCTTTGACGTTACCTAATTCCTCCTCCTCATCCTTCTTTGTCTTGGTCACCCATTCTTTCTCACTTCTCATTGTCCTTCCTTAAGCTTACCTGCTGCTCCTGTCACTTAGCCTAGTTTGCATGGTTTTCTTAGGAGCGAATGGAAAAGAAACACTGTCAGAACTGTGCAAATTTTGCCACTGCTTCTGCCATCACATTGTTTTATTGTCACCATAAGCAAATAAGTCTGTTAAACTTTTCTAATTCTCTGTGCCTTATTCTTCCTGCTCGTCCTTTGCCTCTTTGTTTCTCTTCGCTGTGCTGTCATCTTCTCTTTGTCTTTCTCCTGTTCATGTTCTCTTCCCCTTTTCTTCAGTCTTCCTCCTGCCTTTTCTTTCCTCTGTTTCTTGCCATCCTCTACTCACTATACCCAGGTCCTTCCTTCCTAGTTCCCTCCAGCTCATTAGCATCCTGCCGCTCATAAAGCTACTGCTCTCCTTTTGGGTGTTGGTGTAGGTGTGGCTGGTGTTACCAACACAATATAGACCAAGGAATGTTGGCAGCATTGAGGAGGGTGGAGGACGTAAAGCAGGTACTGGGCCTGGTGGTTGACGTCCTGTTGGGTAAGCATCCATTGACAATGAAGATCTCTGCATATACTCAAGAAAATCTCCTGTAATCGGATGAGTTCACCTTTTCATATGTGACTTACAAAAGCATAGTACTGGCTCAAAAGCCCAGCACAGAGGCTCACACATTGATCATAACCACCTTCCCATATGAAATTTTACACTAGGATTCTCTTCTTAAAAGCACTCCCGGTGCTCCAAGTTTAATCCCCCTGTGGCCTGACATAAGGTGACCCTTAAGAAACAGTGGACCTAAGAAGTTGAAGAGAGATTTTTGTGCATTTGTTTAACTGCACATCAAGCTGGGCTGACTCTTCGCTCCGGTTGGCTGCCTCAGCCCTTGTTGGGAATCTGACACATTTCTAGTGGCCTTTCATCTCAAGCCCCTTGACACTTGAAATGACTTGCATGGCCACAGCAAATGATTGTTAGCCTAAGGTGGGCTGTAGTTCAAAGCCCACCTCACCTGCACAGTCTGATGACACAGCAGGCTCCTACCATCAATCTCACTGTCTCTGTTTTAATGAAAAAAAATGAACTTGATTAGAAACAAAATATAAAGTGTGACATGAGCGACGTGTCTCTGAGTTACAGGAAATGCATCAGAAATGAAAACAGGGAGCCTGAAGACCTTTAAATTTTGCTAAAAAACCCAACATCCCTAAACCCACTGTTGTATGCTTCTTTTTTAACAGGAATCTGGACAGACACATGATAAAGAATTACATGCTGTAATATATTCCCAATTAGGTGTTCATGATAATGTGCATTTGGATAAAATTGTTGGTCCTGTACATCAACCCGTGTAATAAAATCAGTATTTTTCAAAGACATTCCAGGGCTATATTTGCTTTGTTTGCCTGTCCATAGAGATGCTGGAATCACGGGCTGGCTTCTGTTGAAGCCAATGGGAGTTTTGTAATTGGCTTCAAAAGAGGCAGGCCCCACGCAGGAGAGTGGTGTTTATACAAAACCCAGGGAGGGAAGGAGAGAATCCCAGACTGTGCCCCTGAGTTCCAAAGGGAAGTGAAAGGTTGCTCTCAGATGCACACAGGTGGCTCTGGTTGATGTCCATGCTGCTAGCAGAAAGCATAGAGCAGTGCCCAAGCTGGAGGGGGAGATGTTGGTGGAATAGGGAAGCATCGCAATGCCCAGCTTTCAGCCTTTCCCATACCGTGATCCCACCTTACAAAAGAAGGATGTTGTGGGACCCACGCCCTCCCTGGGAGCCATAGGGCAAGGAAGCGCTCTCTTCATAACTCCCAACACGTGACATAGTGGAGCATCTTGACATTAGGAGTGAGGCACTCCTTTAAACTCAGCTTCTGCTGCCTCACCTCGCCGGCAACTGTTTCAGGATGTGCTAGAAAGGGCATCTCACTTAAGCACAATCCAGCCTGCACAGTGCCCCACGCTCACCAGAGGAGAGCTCCCCCATCATCTTCTTGCTCTCCCTCACCCAAGAAACCAGGCTATGGCTCACCTGGTACTGCTCCAGTACAGGCCCATCAGTTAGGAGTAAGAGGCATTCTTTAAGGACACATTCAACCCACACTTTCCCAGCTAATGTTTGCTCTGGAAGCTGTGGAGTCTGCAGAGAAAGGGCCTACCCATAGGAAGATGAGGAACTTCTGTTCTCCCTGTCATCTGACACAAGTCAGGAGATTCAAAGGTGGGAAATTCAAACTCCAGAAGAGGAAATACTTGTCCCACACAATATGTGATCACACTGTAGCACTCACTGCCGCAGGAAGTCACTCAGACCAAGAATTTAACAAGATTGTAAAGGGGACTGGATATTTATATGGAGCCCGTGAATATCCAGTTATTGTAATTAATGACAAATTCTGGAAGGGATATTAACCCTCAGGGTACAGGGTTTAGGCCAATTGCCAACTAGCAGAGACCAGGTTGAGCGACAGCTGAGATGGGTCAAAGATTATCTCATATCTGCTATTGTGGGGCTCTTGCACCTTCTGCTGCTGGTTGTGGTAGGCGAGAGGCTCCTGGTGTGGATGGCCCTCGGGTCTGATCCAGCCTGGCTGGTCCTACATTGTTCTAAAGTTTTAGCCACCAAATTGAGAGCCTAGTTGCCCTCTTGCTTATCCCAATTTTACATAGAATCTTCCTAATCTATTCTGGCTACATTACACTGGGATCAAGGGATGTGATTCCCAGCTTGTGTAGACCTACTCGCACTAGCTCACATTGAACTAGGGTGCTAAAAATAGTAGGTGTAGTCACGGTTGCATAGGCAGTAGCGAGTGGCGGTACAGGCTAGCTGTCCATGTATGTACTGTAGTGAGGCAAAGTGGCCTCCGACTGAGCCTGAGCCCGAGGGACCATTACACTCTCCTTGGTGGGTGGAGCTGGGCCAATCCTGCCCCCGCCCCATTCCGGGAGTATGGGGGTGGGGCAAGAAATATAAAAGAAGGGCCCTGCAACTCAGTTGAGTGGGAGCCAGGGAAGGAGAGAGATGTCTCCACTGCAGTCATTCGTGCACAAAATGCAGGTCACACTGCAATTGTTCTCCACCCACCGCCATGCTACCGAGCAGGTTCAGGTGCTCATCACAGGCAGAGTATGAGCTGCTGCAGACACAGAAATCTGCCTCTCTAAAAAGGAACAGCGGGTTCCCCAACCATTTGGTCCTAAAAGAGCACACTAAGGTAATCCCAGGCACGCCACGGCAACCCAGCGAGCCCCTTTGTCATGAGGACTGTGGCACCGGCCTGGACATAGGAAATCTGACATCTGGTGCATCTATCAGAGGCACACGTGGTGCACAACTTCTGCAAGTGCCACCCCTACCGGTGCTGTCAGAAGTCACAATAGGAGCGTAGGTTTCCGTAGCACCTTTCAGCCCAAAGGGTAACCTTGATGTAGGTCCCTCCGGTAGCACTTAAATCCAGACAGAAACACTGCACACACCCAAGTGCTGTCTATGTCATTCAATACAGCAGATGGCTGAGGAAAGCAGCCAGCACTTCTGCAGCCCTGCCTTGCTTTTGTCCGGTGCCACCAGCTTCCAGGCCCCTTCTCTAGCTTCCCAGCCGTCCCTGCAGTGGGTCTGATGTTTGGCCAGCTGCCAAAGGGAGTGAAGCAGGTTGGTCACATTACCCCCACCTCCTTCTCTGCTAGCCAATCATGCTGCCTCCCTGCCCTCAATTCCTTCCCTCTCTGCCAAAGAGACAACCAGCAGGGCAGGGTAGAGGTGAGAGAACTGATGCGGTTGTATAGGAATAATTAATGGATCTGGGAGGACTTATAGTTGCATGGTGTGGAGTTCACTGTACATTTTGTATTAAATTTGCTTATACAAATGTAATGCAAATTTTCCTTGGGCTTTTTCCTGGCTTGGTGGAAAGAGGTCAGCCCTGCAATTGTGCCTGGGTCCTTAGAACAGCGTCATTAGTTCAGTAATACTAGGAACAATGCACGCATATCGGAATTCACTAATCCAGCAGCATGCCAGCACGCTGTGACAGGCACAGACCACTTCACATGCCCCTCCCACCTCTGGGATGGAAGGCAAAACAGTGCATGGGAACAGTACACAATCGTTTAGGACAGGAAGTGAAGGACATAGAATCCAATAGAAACTACAGGGGAATTTTTAAGGAGGTAGAATGTAATTACCAATGCTGGAGTTTGGCCGGGATATGCAGGTTAACTTCTGACCCTTGCTAAAAGTACCCTGAGACCTAAAGTGCCCCCAAGCCACTAGGACTTCAGTTTTACATATCTTCTGAAAGACCCCCCTTTCATCACTTCAGTACTGACTCAGCAGGAAGAGCGCCACCTATGGAGATGGCAGCACCATATTCTTCATCAGCTGGGTTTTCTCCCATCCAATATGGCCTGGGCAAGACCTTGTTCAGGGTGCAGGCTCACCCTTACCCATGGAGGGAGGAGTGGTACGGACTGCCCAAAGCCCTCCATCTGGTGCAGGAGAGGATAGTCCAGGAAGACTGGGACTCTCTTGCTGCTACATCGGCTGCCCACTTAGCACAGGTAGCTGTAGGAACACACACGCCTGAGTAATTCCCTGGAAGCCCAGCAGAACCACAATATGTGGTAATAGTGACCAGTGATAGCTAGTTCCCTGAGAGTCACAGCCTCAGTTGGGACTGTTGATCACAAAGCCCGTCCAGATGCTAAAGCCAGGCCACAGGAAATAAAACTGGGGGTGTCCTTTACTAGCACATGGGGAGTGCAAGGCTTCTCAGCTTCATTTCTAATCAAGTGACCTTGTGGCTCCTTTCCTTCCACAGCCTCCACCTCTACCCAAGAGGGTGTGTTAGCTCTTTGGAGGCAAGGCCTGCCCTTCTGGCCTGTATTTACACAGTACCTGGTGCAATGAGGTCCAGGCCCATAATGAGGGCTCCATGGCACTACAGTAACACAATGAAATAAAAATAAGAATAAACTTAAACATGGGAACTCATTCTGCAGAGTCACGCAGTTCAGGCCTGTTCCCAGCAGAGGGCAGCAGTTCTATGTACAGTACTTACCTTCAGGAAAAAATGCTTGGGAAGAAATATCTCCCAGGAGCTGCCTAGCGAATTCCCTCCCAGACGTATCCAAGTCTCTAGGGCAGTGCGTGGCTGGGTTCACTATTTACTTTACGCCCGTCTGGTGCATTAGTTAGGATATGGAGAAAGGTGACCAGACAGCAAATGTGAAAAATCAGGACAGGGGGTTGGGGATAATAGGAGCCTATATAAGAAAAAGACCCAAAAATCGGGACTGTCCCTATAAAATCGGGACATTTGGTCACCCTATATGGATGCCCCTTCCCTATCCCATTGGACAGAACTTCCCACAGACACTGACTATGGAGAGAGAAAAATGGAGACTCTCCCTCTGTGGCCTGGGGTTCCGGCAGGAACCAGGGCCCTACCACGGACGGTTCAGAGAATAGACTCCAGGGGAAAGCACGGGTGGTTGGTAACGTCAGCGAGACCCAGCGACCTCACTAGAGCTGAGTCATCGCTAGAGTCCCACAGGAAGCACGACAGCCTGTCATGACTCAGAGTCCCTGCAGAGAAGGGGGGGGCCCTGGTTAGATCAATCAACAGCAGCTCGCCCGTGTGCAGAATGGGATTTTGCTTTGGTTACCCACAGTGTGGTGAGAGATTTGCTGCTTCCCTCTCCCCAACCCCCATTTTTAATTCTCAGTTTCTAACCACCTCCTAATCAGACCTGGTGGCCTCAGGGGCCATTCGGCCAGTTTACCCCATGCCACGCGCTTTGCTACGCGACATCGGGCAAGTAGCTTCGAACCAGTTTGGACCTGGCCCTGCACTGGTGCCTAAGAGGGCATCAGATGTCAGCGTTCCAGCCCGCGCATGCCTCCCAGAGCAGCTGGGCATGGTCTTGCATTCCGGCAGCCTGAGGGAGACGGGCGAAAAACAAGCCCATTAGTGCCTCTGAGAGCGCAAGACACACCAGAAGGGACGTGCGGAGGGTAGGCCAACAGCCTCTCCCCTGTGCATTGGCTGTGCACAGAGAGAGGATGTGTGGCACCACTAGGGCGTCACCTGGCTGGTTTTCACCCCAACAGTCTGGGTTTCGCCTTATGTGCCCAGGTGCCATTTGACAAGCCCTGATGTCTGGGTTTTTTTAATCTGAGGGGGAGAAGATTTGCTGGTGAGTCAGGGGGCGGGGCCTTGGGGGTCTGGTCACCAGCCATTAGAAAGATGCCGACCCTAGTGCAGCACAGCTCTAAGGGAGAGGCCAACAGGTGCCGATGTCCCGAGAGTCTGAAAGCTCTGTGCAGCGCCACCCCACCTCCAGGGCAGGGCTGGGCCTCTGGGGATATAACTGTGCACACCTCACGGGAAAGCAACATATCGGGCCTTTGCCAAGAACTCATGGTGAGCAACCCACAGGCCGAGAGTTAGCACTGACCTCACCGGGTGAATGATTTCAAATATGAAATAAATTCAAGAAAACCGTGAACTGTTCAGGACAGAAGTGTTGACTGCGCCGCTCTGTGTGTGTGAGAACAGCCTGGCAGCCTCCCCCGCCCAGCCTATGCTGAGAGCTCATCATACTCCAAGTGCAGCAGCAGCAGACCTGGTCATTCCTTAGATGGGAAATCGCCAAGGAAGACCTGGGGGTACAAACAATGGAGCTGATAATTCAATGGGTCACATTCATTCCTCCGAGTCATTATTGAGTGAAGGTCTCCACTTGGTGACAACGGTGCTGTGCAGCGGAGAGTGCCATATTTCAGAAGACGGGCTGGCCCCTTGTGGTCATTAAAGATGCTGTGGCAGGGGCAGGGCCTTTGAATGCCCTGCCCCTGCTGGCTAAGCCCCGCTTTCTGGCAGGAGGGCCCGGGGCAGTGGCTGGAAGCAGTCAGCAGGGAGCCCAGCTGTGGGCCTTAACAAGGGCTGGCTTACCACAGCAGGCTGAGCTAAGTGGTCACAGCTGGGCCTGAAGACAGAAGGCTAGAAAAGCCCTGAGCTGAACTCAGCTGTGGAGGTCAGCCAGGAAGGCAACAGGAGGCTGCAGCTCTGTCTCCTCACCACAGGCAGGGCACCTCAGGGGCCTGGAGACCATCGAACAAGGTAGGAGGGTAACTGTTGGGGGATAAAGGGACTGCTTGGTTGCACTGGAGACTTTGGACTGCACTGTAAAGAAAAGGCACTTGGGTGAAGCCCCAGAGGAAAGTGTGAGGACTCTTATTTCTACCACCTTGGGCCCAGGGGAGAAAGAGAGGAACCTGTGTGCAGACCTTGTGACAGATGCGCTGGCACTCTTCATTGGAGGTTAATCATGCTTGTACCTTGGCCAGGTTCTAACTGGTTGCAACCTTGAGATCCTGGTGAGATCTCTCCCTGAAGTATTATATGGCTGTGGACTAGAGCAGAGGAATAATTCTGTGTTAGGTTTTATCCCAATTCTCAGCTTTCTTCCACCCAGAGCAAGGGGGTTACAAAGGCTGGTAGCCCTGCTGGGCACAGAACAGAGAGTTCTGGCTTTCACTTATGCTCTGTTAGGGTGACCAGACAGCAAGTGTGACAAATGGGGATGGGGGTGGGGGGTAATAGGAGCCTATATAAGAAATACCCAAAAATTGGGACTGTCCCTATAAAGTGGGATATTTGGTCACCTTATGCTCTGTCCACAATGGGGTATACAAAATAAAAATCAAAGTATAAGCTTAGATCCAGCCCTGGGGGAAACTCCAGGGAGGGGCTGCAGAGTTACCCCACTTATATCAAGGCTTGATTTGGCCCATTGGGTATTTTAAAATCATTTTCAGTTGCCCACATTACTTTGCTCTAGTTTAAAACACTAAAGCTATTTTCCTTTGTGGAGTAACTCACAGGAGGCAGAGCAATTGCCACAGGGTGACAGCAGGTTTCAGGGACTGGAGGCTTTGGCCATGTCCCTCCACTATAGACCAGGGACATGTAGTTACATCTCACAACCACCACACACCCTGTTGTGCGTTACCCCTTACATAACACTCTCCAAGGTGTGGTGTTTTCACATAATCCCAACATACCCCAAATGTGAGTCAAAAAGGGGAAAGCAACAGAATTGTCATGTTACCCTTGCTGTGCCTCATTGATTACATCCCAAACAACCTGCAGGAGACCTAGTTGTAGCACATTTTGCTGCCAAGCAGGAAAACCTGGGTTTGGTTCCTAGTGTTAGGTTGGTCACTACTGTTGGCTGGTCACTCATTCGCAGCCTGGGCCGGGCATGTGCTAATGCAGTAGATGTTTAATCCCAGGGGAGAGACAGCATTGTGGTGGCCAGTTATGGGGTGATACTCCTTAAATATGGAGGTGAATGGGAGCAAAGGGAAACCTGGATGGAAAGCTCTGAGCAGAGTGGAGCTAGGAGAGGAAGTGGGAGGCGGAGGAGGTTAGTGATACACCAGAATGAGTGGAGAAGAGGGACATGGAAAGGTACCATATCCTCCAAGCCAATCCCAGGCATTCCAAGATCAGGAGACTGGCTTCAAAACTCCTAAGACTTAAATACATGTTGTGACTGTAGCGGGATGTTCGCTAGGCTATTGAGGGAGACCAGTAATAAAGTTCAAGGAGACCAATGAGGCTCAAAACAAAACGTGTTTATTCGGCCGAGGTGGCAGCCGCCCAAAAGCGTGAAGAAACTGCCACACCAACCACGTTTAACTTACAGTTTTATAGTCTTGGTTAACTACGCAGTTTCTTTATGTGTTACATGATTGGCTATCCCATATTGCTAGGCAGATTTAGACTACGCACGTGGAGCAGGCACGTGGTAGGAACAGCGTGATTGGACAGAATTTCGCGCCCTTTTTGCAGGATTGTTGCATTGCTTGTGCACAGAACATGCAATAGCAGCATATTACTTTTGATGAGGTAGTGATTGTATAAATGTGCAAAAACCAATTGTTACATGATTGATTCAAAACATTTTCATAACCTTATTAAAATAAACATTAACATTAAACAATTTATAATAACTATAACTATCTATTATTTTTCTTAATGGAGATCTTATATTTTGATCTTTACATATCTGCATCAACATTTATCATTATTTGCTTTCTACAACCCTCACATTCCCTCCTTTTTCTTGTTGCTAGTTATTGCAAACTAGTAACACTCTAAACATTATTATTACCAGCTATTGGTGAATTTTTAAACATTAACATTATTCTTTTGGACCATAACAAATTACAGGATCTAAACTACTTTTCAGACATACAGAATATATAACACATTAAGATAAGATTGAACAAGAGAACTTATTATAAACAAAAATATCAAAAATAGTATACTTTACACACATTAAACAAACCCACCTCTGCCCCTTTCCCTGAGAAACATTACAGTAACATTTTGGGGCAACAGGTGAATAGGATTTTTTAAGGAATACATTATAACAAATGTTCATACAGTAGTGCAGGTTTTCAGAGTGGTGCTTGGTCACCTGACTCACAAGAGGTAGGTTGAACATCCTGCTGGATAGGTGGTTGGGCTGGTTTGCGGAAGACGATTTGCAGAGGGTTGGAGCTTTTCACAGAAACCTGCCAATCAGGTGGAGGCGATGTGTGATCAGACTTGACACGGGTATAATGAATCCATGGCTTAACACCGGCTAATTTAACAGCAGTGGGAGTGGTAAGGAGAACAGTATAGGGGCCCTTCCATTTAGGTCCCAAGGGGTTAGTTTTCCAGTCCTTGAGCCATACAGAATCTCCTGGGGAGACGTGCCCATGTCATATGAGTCTTTTGACCAGTATCAGGATGTTCCCATTGAAAAGCGAAAATAGGCTGACTGATGGGTGCAATCCGGAGACAGAAGAAGGCGTCTTTAAGATCTAGCACTGAGAACCATTTGGCATTAGCTGGTACCAAACTGAGAAGAGTGTAGGGATTTGGTACTACTGGGTGCAATGGGATCACTCTTTTATTCACGGCCCGTAAGTCATGTACAGGTCGGAAGCTTTTATCAGGCTTCTCCACAGGTAGCAAGGGAGTATTCCAGGCTGACTGGCATTTGACGATAATACCAGTGTCTGATAATTTTTGTAAGTGTTCATGTATGCCAATTACTGCTTTTCGAGGTAAGGGATATTGGGGAATGGAGACAGGAGTTGCCATGGGTTTTAGATCGATGACTATAGGAGGGATGTCAACTGCCAGTCCAGGTGGATTATCTTCTGCCCATACACCTGGGATATTGAAAGCTTGCCAATCTTGTCTATTTTCCATGGAGGTGTAAAGTCGCCATTCTTCTTCTACGGGGAGTGCTAACATAAGGCTTTGAGTTGGGGATGGTTTTTCTCCTAATTGCATTTTCATGTTTCCATCACTATCAAAGGTGAGAGTGGCTCTGAGTTTTGATAGCATATCTCTCCCAAGGAGGGGAATGGGACATTCAGGTATATAGAGGAAGTTTGTGGGTAACAACGTGGCTTCCTAATTTACATGCTCTCTCTTGTAAATAGGGACAGGGTTTTATTTGTCCTGTTGCTCCAACGATAGTGGTTTGTTGCTGGCTCTCAGGGGCTACTTTAGTGTTAACCACAGACCTGGTAGCTCCTGTATCAATTAGAAAGTCTATGAACTGGCCTCCCACATTCATACAGATCATCGGCTCCCCGGGGCCAGTTGTAAATACTTCTGTCGGGATCCGAGGAACCGGTCTGGCCTAATCTTGATTCCTTGCCCAGTCCTCTATCACTGCCATACCAAAGGTATCTCCATCAAGTGCTTGAGCAGTTGCTGCTTTTGACCAGACAGGTGCCCCATATTCCTTTCTATTTCCCCTATTATGTGACCCTCCTCTTCCTTTCTCACTTTCTGAGGTATTTTCACTTTCTTTGTTAGGACACTCATTTTTCCAGTGGCCAACCTGGAAGCAATGGGCACACTGGGTGAATCCCAGTCGACCTCTGCCTCGCCCTCTTTCTCCACCGCGCTGGGCATTTCCTCTTCCTTTTCCATTGTAATTGTCTTGGAAGGCTGCGGCAACCAACTGGGCTCTCTTTTTCACCTTTTCTTCCGCTTTCCTTTCCTCTTCACCTTCTCGGGCGGCATACACTCGAGCAGCTACTTCAAGAATGCGCCCCATATTCATGTGAACTAATCCCTGATCCTTCTGAAGCTTACGCCTGATGTCTGGTGCACATTGACTGATAAAACTGTTTTTCAAGGCTTGGGACCCTGGACTGTCTTCTGATTCATTGTCCATATCGTATGGGGACCATTTACGATATCCTTCTCTCAATCTCTCTAGGAATGCTCCAGGTGTTTCTTCTCTATCTTGGAGCAAATCATGAATTTTCCGGAGGTTTACAACTCTAGGTGGCCCCCTTTTGAGAGCCCTAACAAGTAACCGATGGTATAAATCAAGGGCAGTTTTGCTATCTGGTGTGTTAGGGTCCCATCCTGGATCTCTAATTGTGGGAAATGTACTGTCCATAAAATCTAAGAGGCCATTAGGGTCTCTTGTTCCATACTCTATACGGGCTTCTTCCCTCCCTCGGCTTAGAACTAGGGTTCGTTCTTCTGGGCTAAGCAACATTTGGAGAAGTTGGCTGATGTCCATCCAAGAAGGATAGTGAGTCCCAATAATTCCTTCTACTAAGGTGGCAATAGCTGTGGGATCGTTTGTCCACGGTGCCTTTGAAGCTTTCCAATTAAGGAGATCACTACTAGTGAAGGGGACATGCTGATACACTCCCTGGACCCGGTACTGTCCTGTGGGGTTGTCTGGGAGAGGAGGAATTAATTGATTAACTACCCGGAGAGGGAACTGTCGAACCGGAGAGGTATCGCGGTCCCTACTCCGGAGGGCATAGGAATGCTCCTTTGTAATGTTTCTTTTCTCATCCTGATTAGAATCATGATCTTCGGGTTTTCTCTCAGGGGTTAGGAGTTGTTGAAGTTTTGCCACACTTTCTTCAAGTTGCTGTAAGCCTGACCGACCGGAGTCAGTTGGTGAATTTGAGACTGACATGCCTGCTACGCTTGGCGGCGGGGCTGTTGGTGCTTGCGGTATAGGTATAGGCTCGAGCGGGGCGGCCGGGACTACGGGTAGCGGCATGTAAGGGGGTGGGGCTTGTGGCTCATCGTCTGGGAGGCTTGGATAGATAGGTTTCGATTCCTCCTTGGTTCCCCTGGCCCCCCTCTGTGGACGCGTACGAAGGACTAGGCATTTGGTGTATTTTTGTAACCAAGATGGATTCTCCTCTACTATATCAAACCATGCAGATATATAAGGGTACTGATCGGGGTGTTGGTGTCCCGCGAAATTGAGGACATCTCTAATAATATCCATGTCCAAAGTCCCTATGGCCGGCCACGTGGGCTGAATTGGAAATGTCGGCCAGTCTTTTTCACAAAATTTCCTTAATAATCCGGCCTTACGGCTGCCGGTGGGAATGTGCTTTTTGAATTCTCCAAAATGCTCTAACATGAAAGTTAGAGGTGTTTTGCGGTCTTCCTTAGATCCACTTCCTCCCATTTTGCAGACTAGGTCTTGGGGCACCCTCACTAGCCTGACTTTACAGCTGTCTTTACTTTTCCTATTTACCTCTCCACCCAGATAGAACAGATAAAACAGACACAATAGGGAAGACGGGTTCCCAACCGACTATAGAGGATGGGGGAGTCGGTTGGTGGGAGGGTTAAGGTTTACTCTCAATCGCCACTAGCCTGAGTCACCGGACGTTCCAACGGCTGACAACAGGAACCGTAATGGCCATTCACTCAGTCACACACACACAATCAGTCACTCCAACAAGAAGATCCCTCCCAGAGACCCTCTTATACTTGCCTCTCCGTAGACTGGCTGGAGTTTCCCTCCCTTTCCCCACGGTTGTTTTCAAAGCCTCTCCGTTGGTGCGAAAAGGCAATCTGGACGGCGAACCGGCCCACGAGCGGCCACCGGTCAAAACGGGGCCCCTCTCGATGCACCGCTTCTGTGCCGGCCCCCGAAACAGACTCACCCCTGCAAGTCCCCAACGGACTTATCCCTGAACCTGCTCCTGATCGTCCCTCGACATCCCGGACGAGCCCCCAGAAGATGTAGCGGGATGTTCGCTAGGCTATTGAGGGAGACCAGTAATAAAGTTCAAGGAGACCAATGAGGCTCAAAACAAAACGTGTTTATTCGGCCGAGGTGGCAGCCGCCCAAAAGCGTGAAGAAACTGCCACACCAACCACGTTTAACTTACAGTTTTATAGTCTTGGTTAACTACGCAGTTTCTTTATGTGTTACATGATTGGCTATCCCATATTGCTAGGCAGATTTAGACTACGCACGTGGAGCAGGCACGTGGTAGGAACAGCGTGATTGGACAGAATTTCGCGCCCTTTTTGCAGGATTGTTGCATTGCTTGTGCACAGAACATGCAATAGCAGCATATTACTTTTGATGAGGTAGTGATTGTATAAATGTGCAAAAACCAATTGTTACATGACTGATTCAAAACATTTTCATAACCTTATTAAAATAAACATTAACATTAAACAATTTATAATAACTATAACTATCTATTATTTTTCTTAATGGAGATCTTATATTTTGATCTTTACATATCTGCATCAACATTTATCATTATTTGCTTTCTACAACCCTCACAGTGACTTCTCATTTTGGAGCCTTTAGATTACACTCGGGTCACTTTCCAGGCTATGCTCCGCAACTACAAGGGCTAGCAATGCCTAAATACAGATGCAGGCATCTGACCATAGGCACCCATGTTTGGAAATATTGGCTCCATGCCCCTCTATTGGTAAATGGAGACTGATAGTAAAGATACCGTCTGGGGGCTGTACTTTGGGGGTGTTTGCACGCCACAACAGAAAAGCAATGTACCATCAACCTGAGACGCGTCCCCTTGCCTCTTATTCCCTCCTGGGGTGTATGTTCCCAGTTTCGTTGGATTTATTTCTTGTGTTCATTGCATTTCCTGAGCAGTGGGCAGCCTGCTTTCCTCTGCCAGAGAGTGGCATTCTTCCTTAGGCAGAAAGCCAGCACAAGACTTGTGTCTCACTTAAGAGACCTTGTGCCAGCCCCCTGCACAGTGAGGGATTTCATGCCAAGCACATTACTTCATCACAAGGATTATCAATAGAGGTCTGGAAGGGTCAGTCTGAAACATGGAATGGCAAGCGCTGGCAGGGCTGCCCTGATGGAAGCTTTTTTTTGTAACATACTCTGGACACAGGCATGATAGGTTCACTGTTTGATTGTAATGTCATCTGGTTTTTTATTAGTTAGTGCCCGATTTGATAACTCTGTAGATAATAAATAAAAGCACGTAACAATGATACATGGCACTGTACGCTTACCAGGCAGTCTAGGTTCAATCCTGCAACATGCTGAATGCTAGAGTGCTTGATCTACTACTACAGCGATGCACCTTACTAGTTAATAGACGAGGTGCCAGTAGAGGGCAGTCAAGAACATGCAGCAGATTTCCTGGGGTTTTCAGGACCAATAGATCTTTCTGATGTAACCAGCACCCACTCAGTGCTCTGTCCCCCGCTAAGCGGAGGCTGACACAGTGCTCGATGAGCCTGTTACAGCCTTGGCTAACAGAGCTGGGTCTTTCTGCTCAAGGCTATAGAGGCTCATGCTTTAGGATTAAGAGGTCAGAGGTTCAATCCTTGCTCCTGATGACTCAACGCTGAGCACTGCAGATGACTTCCTCTGGCTGCTCTTTACATTAGGTCTTAACTAGGAGCTCTCTCCTGCAAAGTGCTAGGTACCTTTATTTCCCACTGAAGTCAGTGGGAGTTGAGGCGCTCAGCACCACGCAGAAGTAAATGTTCAGCATCTCGCAAGATAATTCCTTTTATGGACACTGACTACTGAATCATACCAGCTCTCCCCATGCAGCCAGGGATAATCCACCCTCTCTCTGATGGGAGAAGCCCACTTCTGTCTCCAAAGTCTCTGCTACACAGCAGCATTCTGCGGTGTTACCAGTAGATCCTGCACCCCAAGAGCACAGCCAACAATGTGAAAATGACTGCAAGGGTCATCATGACTAGTAGGAGAGTTAGACCCTTGCAGGCTTCCACATGAAGTTGCAGACACTCGTCGTATGATACTCTCAGCTATTGGGTTTCAGATCAGACACACACACAATTTTTATTAGAAGTCAAAGTGCGTTTGTGCATGTTCCACCCGTGTGACTGGCAGGCAGAATTTGGGAGCCTACAAGAAGGGTGGGAGTACAGTGAGGATGTGGTCAATGGATCTACCAGCATGCACCTCCTCAGTGTCCTGTGGAAGTTAGCATGGAAGGTAAAAACCTTAGGACTGTAGGCTCGGATGCCCTTCTGCTGCCTTTGACCTCTGCAGGGCCCCAGAGTAGGGGGCCAGTATTACACAGCACTGCAGGCACAGTGCTTTGGTCAGGGGGAAAACTGGGTGACTGAGGCCTGTGTCTCCAATTTGTTCCCCCAAATTAGTTGAAAAGGAAGACCCCGAATGCAGCAGGCAGCTGGGGAATAGACTTGTCACAAAGATTTTGTGTTGGGAGTGAGGGGGGGATATTAAAGTACAAGTTATACACAGCGGGGGGGGGGAGGGGAAAGGGGGTCACCTTTCTGAGTAGGCTTGCCAGCTGGCCTCCCCTGGGGCAGGAGCAGAAAGAGGGATTGCTGTGGGAGACTGCCTGAGGAAGAATGCCTGTAAATGACTCCATGAAACACGCAGAAAAATCCACCTCCATGCACGCCCCCACAACAAGCCTTGACATCAAGGACAGAAGGAAATTGCAGGCGTGAAACACAGTGCTCCCGGCAGCTCTAGGCCACAATTCAATCCCTCGGGGCTGCTCCAGTGTGGACGACCTTAACATTCTTTCAACTAAGCCATCAAGCCCCAGTGACAGGGTTAAATTCCTGAAGTGACATCCCGGCCCCGTGGGGTTTTGCCTTTGTCATTGACTTCTGCAGAGCTGGGATTTCACCCCTAAGCGCTGTCTATACCAGAGCTTTCACCATTGCTGCCACCCAGTGGGCCCTGCCCCAGGGTGATCTCAGATCTTAGCTTCCTTAGTGTAGACAATGCCATAGAGTAAGGGAGAGTGTTCCAAAGCAGCAAGAACTCTGACTCTCTCCTTCAGAGCCTGTTGAAATTACATGAAAATTACAGCTGTCTATTAACTACAATCAGAGGAGCTGTCGGACAACAAACACCACATGAACTCCTTTATGGCTTTGTTTTACCCTAGGGCATCCTTCAGATTTGGTTATTTATTACTGGGCATATGAATTAAAACATTCCCACAAATAATGGAGGTTTCTAAACACCTTTCCTTTGAGTGTTCACTTTCCAAGAATATACCAGCTACTGAACTGGCCACCAGTTTAGTAGCAGGAATGTTCTCAGCAGCAGTGGCAAATATTGCCAAATAGTCTCAGAAAGTGACTGTTGGGAACCTGACTCCGAAGAGGTACATGCTGCTTCTGATCGGACTAGGACCATGTGTAAGCAGGTGAATGGTCCCGCTATTGTGGGGAACTTTCCTGGCTTTCGCACTACCCTGGTGAAGTGGGCTAGCGAAAGGATCGGAGTCCTCGCTCCCACTTCCTTTACCCAGAGGCCTCCCTGCCCTTGAGGACTCCCCTTGCACTCTCCTGTCTGGAAAAGTCCTCCTAACCCCAACAAAGCTGGACCCAGGATTCCTGTGGGGGGGGGGGGGTTCCACCCCCAACCTTGCTGTGGTCACCTAGGTCAGGGTCCCCACTCCGGGGTTCTCTCTCTGACCCACTGATCATTGCATTCAATTTAAAGCAAATACAAATTATTTAATCAACAATTTAAAAAAGGAGAAATGGGAAAGGTTAAAGGAAACCCATCACCCTGCTCTGTGGCAGGGAACATCACAAGCAGTGTCTCTGGCATGTCGGGGCAGTTCAGTCTGTTCCTTGTAGGTCCCAGGCCGCCTCCTCAGGCTCTGGCTGTGCTGCAGGGATGCTGTGGGTTGGACGCCTGCTCTGGCTGTGACCACATGCTCTCAGGTTTGAGGTGGCAGGACCCTTCTTCCCAGCATCGCCCCTGCCCTGTCAGGGTTACCAATCCCCCTCCAAGTCCAGCCCACAGGGCCTCCTGGCTGAGGTGTCCCTTCCTGGGCCCACTGTCCAGAGGGTCGTTCCCCCCGCCCCCCCCCACTCTCCCAGCTGTTCACCGCAACCAGCTCTGAACTGCCCCAGCTTCACCGCTCTCCCTCAGCTCCACTCTGCTTCCACATGGCTGCTGCCCTGGCCCCTCTGGTTGTTACAGCTCTGCTCCCAGGACAGGTCTTCTCCACAGGCCGCTTCTGTGTCTCTGCTCCCAGCACTGACCTGCTTTTCTGGCTGCTCTGAGTCTGGTTGCTGCAGCTCTGCTCCCAGCACAGGGTCTGTCTTTCTGGGCTGTTTTTCTGGCCCCTCTAGATCTGGCCCAGCTCTGTTCTCCAGCTCAGCTCCGGCCCCTGCTCTCTCCTTAGCTCTGCCCCACTCTGTCTGGCCCAGGCAATTCCAGCTCACAGGGAGGATGGGACCCACCCTGACCTCCTGACTCCCTGATTAGCCTTCTCGCCCTATCAATCGGGCTGACCTGGAGCATTGGCCTCTCCCCATTGCCCCTGGGGACTGTCAGTCTCAGGGTCCCGATTTCCCATTTTTGGTACTGGGAGCTAGCAACCAACCCCCACCCCCCACCCCCCCACAGCGAATGTTAGTAAGGGGATAACAGTCCCTTACACATGCATGGAACCAATGTGAGCAAGCAAAATATTAATTCCTCAGACAGCTCAGGAACACACATGGGAGTAAGAATGAACTGCAACATTTAGTCCGCTAATAGTTTAGAGAAGTACCTTTTGAGAAAATTCCAAGATAAACCACAATGAGAAAATTAGATTAAATCTGCATTATTTGCCTTGTTTTACTTATTTACTTTTGTCGCTCATAGGACAAGTTGCAAACATTTGTGCATAGTCAGCCTTGTTTGTTTGATCTGCACATTTAGGCTCCAATCCTGCAGTTATCCACACTGAGAAATCTCACTGAGTTCAATAGGACTATTAATGTGCATAAGGGGATGTGATCAGTGATGTGCTGAGAAGGCTCGATAGACAGGAAGTTAAGTTTACCACAGATGGATCCTGGGATTTAGCAGCAAGCTGCTGTTGGGATTCTCTTCCAATTATGAGCAATTTGGAACAATCCATGCACATGTGGCTGAGGCAAGCTCTTCTGCAGCAGAGGCCTGAAGGCACACACTGCTGACAGATTTCTGAGCATGACTGCCCTTACTCCAGCTCCTCTCCTGCCTCGGCAGGCAGCTCTGCATACACACCTGCTACGGTACACCTAGAATTTCACAACCTCCATCTTGATCTCTGCAGAATCAGCATCCATCCCCCTGGCTAAAGCTGCAGGAAGTATTTGATCTTGGCCAGCTTCTCTGCAAAGCATGTTGGGAGCCTTGGATTGCTGAGGGCTTGGGATTGGTTTTCGGTTGCTTGCTGAGAGGACGCTGACTAACACCCATTGCCCTCCCTATTACAAACACACCTGCTCTCAAATACATGTGGGCGTGGCTGGAGATGTCTAGTTAGGTGCACTTGCTTGTTACTATTTACACAGCAAAAGCGATTCAGGCCTGTGTGTCTGAACAGCATGGACTGCGTTTGCATTACAGGAGTCAATAATCATTACAGGGTGCCAAGAAAACAGTGAGTCTTTGCTGAGGTCCCACAGCTTATTTGTGTTGCTCATGCAGACTAGGTTACGTGTGTCAAAGTGAACAAAGTGCAAGATTTGGGTTGGGGCTATCTAGGCTTCTGCTGCCCTGAAAGCTACCGGGCAGGTGTGCTGGGAAGCCACTCCCTGTCTGGGGACTGTCACTTGTCTAACAGACAGTAAACCACACAATCCACCCAGTTTCACCTTCCATGGTTATTATTAGTCTATACTAGCAAAAATACCCGGTGTTGCTCAGGTCCGTCGGAGGTGGGGAGGGGGCAGAGAGCTGAGCGAGTGCGGGGTCCGTTGGAGGGGGCAGAGAGCTGAGCGAGTGCGGGGTCTGTGGGAGGGGGGTATTATGACATCATAACTAGGTCACAGAGAACAGCAGCTGTCCAGCTGATGTGAATGGGCTTTAAAGAATTTCACCCCTGGGGGGCATCAGAGGTGAGATTTGAAAATTTTTCAACTCTTACCCGGATTAGGACCCTAAAGCCTATAACTGTACCAAATTTCAAGTCTCTACCTCAAACGGTGTGGAAGGAGTAAGGCAGCATGCATCCACACACGCATACACCATTTGACTTATATATATATATATATATATATATACACACAAGCAGAAATACCCGGCATTGCTCGGGCCCGTTGGAGGGGGGAGGGGGCAGAGAGCAAACCTGACACCCCCACCTCACCCCCACCCCCCCCACCAAACCTGACACCCCCACCTCACTTACCCCTCGACCAACCCGACTCACATTTTCACCCCCCCCACCCAAACCCAACACCCCCACGTCACCCCCTACCAACCCCTGCAACATGGTCCACAGATAGTTGCAGATTTTCAGGCCAGTACAGTAATACAGGAGAGAGTCACTAGTTTCACCCACAAATTTTATGATGAAACTAAAGAGAGCTGAGCTTTTCCCTCCATCCCCCCATTGTATATAAACATGAAATGCCAAGATATGAGTCATCTTAATGGCAGTGTGGCTAGTGCATAAAAACAAGCTGCTAAATGTTTGTTAAAACGAGAGTTGATTTATTACAGTTTCAAGATCTCCCCACATGTTGATTCATGGCAGTTAGATGTTTTCCTGTGACATAATGGTCATGAACAGTTGCTTTCTACCAGTGAACAAAATTGCTCAGCTTGAATCAGTCTGTTTGTATAAAAGGCTCATGCAGGACACCATCCTTCAGAATGGAAAGAAACCCTGAAAGAGCCTTCCAGTGAACAATAGTTTCAAGTTATTTTAAGGTGGTTTTAATATCTGCTGAATAAGTATGTTCTCTTGTACAAAGCCTGGGATCACGTAACAAAAGATCCTATTCACAGACGAGGGCAGATTAAAGGTTGTTTTAGGAATCTTTATTCCTTAATTTTTTGGTTGATTCTAGACTTAAAGAATCTCAATTAATGTTCCATTTATAGAGATCTTGGCACAAGAGCATATTCTTGGGAGCAAATGCTATGGTGAAAGCACTGTTCCTGTAACCACTTATGCCTGTACTTAACTTTACACGTGTAGATAATCCCATTCAATTCAGCATGTGTGAAAGTGTTTGCAGGAGTAGGGCCAAGGATTGCAAAACAATTTCAATTATAGTCCCCTGTTTTCACTAGGTCCTGACTTTCTGCAAAAAATCTCCTTTGGGTTTGAAAATCTCCATGTTTTTGTTTTAGCCAAAGGTGATTTTTTATGTATTTATTTATTTTGGTGCAACTTTAAGCAAAATCCCTCCAACTGTTTTTGAGTTATGTCAGGCTAACAAAATACACTCTTCTCGCTGAAAAAAGCGCTGCTGCTTTTTTTGTAACCATCACTTTGAAACCTATAATATAAATATCCGTCATGTATAATATATGAATATATATCCTCCGACAGATGGATGGAGCAGAAGCAACATAAAGCCCCTCTCTGTCAGAGGAAAGGCTATTCATTCATTACTAATGATTCATTATTGCTATTCTACATTGCCATGTATGAGAGAATCTGGCATAGAGCTATCGAGAGATCCATCCATTGTTTCACTAGAGGCTGCGACTGACTGTGTGATTAATGATGCTCTCTCCCTTTTAAGTAGGAGGAGGGGAGAGGTTGGTCATGGGAGTTTTCAGAGGTGAGCGTTCAGGAAGCTGTTAGTCTCTGCCACAGCCCTGCCAAGATTTCTTACTTTAAATAAAGACTCTGCATTTACACACAAGGGATGAATGTTTTTATTAGGCATGCAACAGATCTACCCACTGGAAAATAACACACTGAGGTTACACCTGTTCGTTGCACCTAGGTGTTTTCTCTCTCTCTCTCTCTCCCCCCTCTCCCCCCCAAGATGGAGCAAATTTTAAGCCATATTGCACGTTGAGCAGAACGACACATCAAAGTGAAGCAAGAGACTCAATAAGTATAAATCCTTGACTGTGATAGAGAATATAAACATCCGGCTATGATGTTACGTGGCCTCTGGCCTTCCTATTTATGCTGCTGTGCTGGTATGTTTCTTGTATGTATTCTCCAGCTATAGTCATTTGTGCTGTCTTGGAATTCCTTATTACTTCCTTAACATGCAACATAAAAAGATTAAAACCAACAAGTGGAGGGGGTGATAACCTGAGGGGAAGGGAGGGAACTTGAGGTGCTCCCCAGGGAATAGCCTTGTGGCCAGTTCCAGATCTCCCTGAACTCCAGGCACAGGTCACAACTGGACTGTGTCCCTCTGGAGCCTGTTGAGAGTATTTCAGAAACAGAATATCTGAGAAACTGGCAGGCTCCATCGGATTCACAGTGGCAAATATGCAAAGGATTTTTAGTTCTATGGACTGGGATATGAGTGGAAGCCCAATTGCTTCCTAATACTTCTCACCTCCTCTTCTCCCCGGTGGTCAGATCAGTGCAGAATGCTGTATGCCCAGTGTGTATCCAACAAAAGAATGATTATAGTAAACTATATAGCATAGAGCTCATGTGCTTGTGGCTTAATAAAAGCAAAGTGTGTCAATTACACCTGACAGCTGAGAGAAGCTGTTCAGTACTTGTCCTTGGAGCCCAAAACCTAGAAATGAAGAACTGCAAATAATATAAGGGAGAGAAATTGCTGGACAGGAAAAGGTCACTTAGCCTTGTAAATCTTTTCCTCTCTGGGATTAGCTCAACCCCACTTTCCCATTTTATCCTGGAGCCATCTCTCTCTAGGGAAGTGTCTCTGGCTCCTAAAACCATTATACTGCTTCACTGGTGTGGCCTTAGCATAGAACCTAGCCATCTGTTTTTGAAACAGAGTCCTCAAGGGATACATGAACACGCTATATATTTGGTACACAAGTATAATGGCAAATCTTGATTGTCACATGAGTGTCCTGTAATTATTTATGGAGTTACTTGGGAAGAGATTGAGGCTGCTGTTGCTGCCCAGCAGAAATGGCCAGGGGGCCTGGTCTGTAAGATGCTGAAATTATTTGTTGAATATTTTCCACTGATCATTTTTGGTCTGCAGCTTGTTTGCAAGCAGGTTCCCGCAGTACCAGATATTTAAAGTCAGAGGTGTGCTGAGGATGCATTGTTTGTTTTGGGAGTTTTTTTGCATTTAAAAATGTATTGAGAGTGAGTTTCAGCACATGCATACATGTCTGTCTTTCAGTACATTCATAGGAGACCCATTTCCCAAACAAAATATTACAGAAACTGTATGGAATGGTTTTATGTCTATTGTGACAGACCATCACATCTAGTAACACAACAATAATTTACAACCTGTGCCAGCCTTTCCTTAGGAAACATCCTTTTAGAACCCCATTTTGAAAAGGCACTGCAGTGCTATATTTCCATGATTCTCACAATCACAAATACTAAGGATGTGGGAATTGCTATGCTGGAACAGAGTAGGGGCCATGTGATCCGGTATCCTGTGTTACACTGGCCAACACCAGGTCAGGTACTTCAGAGAAAACCCATAATCAACAATTCGGAATAATCTACGGTGGGGTAGTTTTCTTCCTGAGCCTATCAGCTAGAGCAGTGGTCGCCAACCTTTCGGACCTCACGGACCACTAAACTCACAATTTTGAATCCCGTGGACCACTAACATGAATTTTTTAAGAAAGGCCCGGGGGGGGGGGAGGGGTGGCAAGAGCGGGGGGGGGGGGGGTGTTTAACTTTTAATGACTTTTGTATTATGCCTTTTCATATAACCTTGTTTTAGAAACTCTGTATTGAACTTTGGTAATCTGTTATAGCCCCCAAGGTAGTATAATTAAGGTAAAAGAAAAACGTCTCTGCTAGGAGTAGAATAAGATCTCCCTCTCCCACTTTATAATCAAGTGCCCTGTTGAATGAATGAGGTGTGAATGAGGAAGGAGAGACTGATCAAGGACAATCAAACTTGTCAAGTGGGCTGACTAAGAGCAGACATAACCCTCAGGAGTTAGCAGCAGCACCAGACCAGAGAGAAGCAGCAAAAAGGAGCAATGGACACAGACCCAGATTTGCAGGAGAGGGAAGCTGCTATAAAAGTGAGGTGTCTTAATGCAGAGGACCCCTTCCTTCCTCCTGGTGCAAGGATAGCGAACTTGGCAAAAATTTTACCTTGCGCCTCTGCCCTCCACCCCCCCCCACCTTTCCCTTTTCCTGGAGCACTGCTTATTTTAAACTTTTTAACTTAATATTGCATAAGGTAGCATTGTATATTAGAATATATGTTTGGTTTGAAATTTTATTAATTTCATTATTTACCTTATATATTTAATGAAAATAAATGAATAATCTGATAGTCTTGATATTGTTGTTGTTTTTATTTTGTGCCCTCCACCAGACATCCTCCACAGTCCACACCAATCCTCACAGCCCAGCACCCCACACATCCCACCCAAACACTCATCCACACTTGACCCTGCCCCCCTTCCCTGGCCATACTCACCAGCTCTGGAGGTCTCTGGCTCCAAGGGGACTCTCCAGCCCAAAGCACTAGCTCCATGGCTCCCATTGGGAGCTGAAGCAGGGCTTGCAGGTAATCACTGCTGCATGTAACAAGGCTCCCCTCCCCCAAGAGCCAGAGGGACCTGTCACCTGCCAGGGGCCGAGGTAGGGAGTCCCGGGATGGGGGTGCTTACCTGGGGCAGCTGTCCTGTCCTGGCAAGTATCTGGCAAGTAGGCAGGTTCATTCTTCTGGCTCCTGTAGCTGCTCCTGGGATCCAGTGAGGTGGGGGGCAGGAAGTATCCAGCAGGTAGGTCGGTGGCTGGATCCGGGTTGGGGAGGTGGGGGGGGTCTCTTCCCCCCCCCACCCTCTTCTGCTAGTGCCTGCAATCAGGCCCCACACCCCTGCACTATGCATGCCCCGCAGGCAGCAGGAAGGTGAAAGACCTGTCCTCCTGGCCATCATCACCTCCTGGGGTGTGGGGCCAATTATGGACTCAGTGGGGGGGGGGCACACAGGAGCGGCCGGGGTAGCTGGAGGCTCTCTGTCTTGGCGGCCCTTCTAAAGCCTCATATCTCATACCTATTGATTAATGGCTCTAATTAAGGAATGAAATCAAGCATGTGAAGACAGGGGATCACTTTAGGTCCTTGTTTGGTAGTTTTCTCTTCCTGGCACACAACTCATCTAAATATCACTGCGCTTTCATTTATTACAGAAAAAAGTTTTTAAATGCCCTGAAAACTATTTAAAATGCAATTTGCTAATTTAAAAATAGAGATAACGGTAGCGTATTCCCTGCAAAGTGGGAAAGCACCCTGTTCCCGGCAGGCATGCAGGGCTCCCGCCACTTGCCTCCCTCCCCCGGCCCCGGCTTGCCTCTTCTCCTCTTTCCCCCCCTCCCCCGGCCTCGGCTCGCCTCTTCTCCCCCCCGGCCCTGGCTCCAGCTCGCCTCTTCTCTTTTCTCCCCCCCCCCCCCGGCTCCGGCTCGCCTCTCTTACTGACCCCGCCCCTCTCCTCCGGCTGCGGCTCTGCGGACCACCCAAATTTTCCCGCGGACCACTGGTTGGCGACCGCTGAGCTAGAGGCTGGCTCATGTCCTGAAGCATGAAACCCCTAAAATATTCTCATTACCATACAAGTCCCAGTTCAGGAACACTTCCCTATTCAGGAGAATTGCTTAAGACATGCTTAAAGTTAAGCATGTGCTTAAGTGCTTTTCTGAATCCGGGCCTAAATCACTTGTAACCGCCCCAAAGGAAATGGGCCAGGAATTGCCTGCATTTATCTTCCCCATAACTTTTATTATTTGATATACCTATATTATTGCTGCCTATTCATCTCCTCTCTAAACAAAACAGTTCCAGTTTTTTAGACTCGTACATAGACAATCCCATACATGGACTGTGTGATGGCATAGGAAGATGGGCAAATGGGGCAGACAATCAGAATGACACCCGTTCTACTGGTGCTGCCACCCAGCCCGTCTTGGACCTTGGCACGGGATGAGGTGGCGGAGGGAGGACAGCATCCCTTAAGGGGTTAGGAGAAGGGAACACAAAAGCTGCCTCTTTGCAAGGGCTGCCCAATGGGAGGGGAAACAAAATTCCCTGGGGGTGGCAATAGCATGGGGGTGGCAACAGCATGGGAGGTGGATGGACAGGAGGCGGGCGGTGTAAGCGAGCGGGCACTCACCCGGCGGCGCCTCCGGCTGGTCGTCTAGGGAATTGGCTCTTTCCAGCCTCTGGAGCGCCCTCTGCCGGGCGATGTCCCACGTCTGCTCTGGCCCCCTTTGGGGGAGGTTGGCTCTATCCTGGGCTTCTTTGCACAGGCCGCCAGCAAATAAACAGTCTTTAAGCAGGCTGGCCCTGGCCTGGGCCTCTGGGCACAGGTAGCCAGCAATTAAGCAGTCTTTAAGCACGCTGGCTCTGGTCTGGGCTTCTTTGCACAGGCAGCCAGCAAGTAAACAGTCTTTAAAGTGAATGCTGACTCACTGAGTGTATCCCTCGGCTGTCCAGTCCATTTCCGGTTCTTCTGGGTACACAGCCGCAGGTACTCCGGGCCAGTCGTCCTCAGGGTCAGCGGCAGGGGCTCCACTTGGCCCGGGGTTCTCCCTGGGCGGCAGCCAGTCCGGTGGTGCCTCCTCCTCCTCCTCTGGCTCTCTTCCCCCCTCCCCCCCCCCGGGCTGTCAGGCGGGCCTTTTGTAGTTCCGGCCCTGCCCCTGTACTTCCGGTGGGGAGGCGGGGGGTTTGGCGGGGCGGCCCTGGCTCCACCTTCCAAGGGACACCTCCGGCTTCCCCGCCCTCCCAGTCGGAGGGAGACCACTCGGGCTCACTACACCCCTCCCCCCCCCACCTTAAGTCCAACTCCGGGGTTCCGGGGTTGGCACCTTCCTCATCCCCCAACCGGGAGAAAGTCTGCGTTGACATGCTCCCTCCCAGCCCGATGTCGAATTGTAAAGGCATACGGTTGCAGGGATAGGTACCAACGCTTGACCCGGCTGTTGGTGTCTTTGGTGGTGTGTAGCCACCTGAGTGGGGCATGATCGGTGATCAGTGTGAAGGGACTGCCTGTGAGGTAGTATCGCAAGGCGTCCATGGCCCACTTGATAGCCAAGGCTTCTTTTTCTACCACCGCGTAGCTTCGCTCCCGAGGGAATAGCTTACGGCTGATATAAAC
Organism: Sternotherus odoratus; assembly: GCA_032164245.1. Taxonomy (NCBI): domain Eukaryota; kingdom Metazoa; phylum Chordata; order Testudines; family Kinosternidae; genus Sternotherus; species Sternotherus odoratus. The sequence continues at coordinate 44,380,317 of JAVMKO010000010.1, forward strand.
TATGGGGTGTTCCTCCCCATTTACCTCTTGGGAGAGGACTGCTCCCAGGCCTACCTCAGACACGTCAGTCTGCACGATGAAGTCCTTATCAAACTCGGGGCTGAAGAGGACTGGCTCTTCACACAGCCGGTCCTTGAGGGTTTGAAAAGCTTGCTGGCATTCCGGAGTCCATCGTACGCGCCGCGGGCTGTCCTTCAGGAGTTCTGTCAGCGGGGCCGCGATGGATGCAAAGTCCGTCACGAAGCGGCGGTAGTACCCTGCGAGCCCCAGGAACTGCCTTACTTGTTGTTTGGTCCGGGGGGGCTCATAGGTCTGTAGTGCCTGTACCTTTCCAATCAGCGGCTTCACTTGCCCGTGTCCCAGAGTATGTCCCAAGTAGGTAGTCTCTTGCCAGCCGATTTTGCACTTTCTGGGGTTGGCGGTCAGGCTGGCATCCCTCAGAGCCTGCAGGACTGCGGCGACCTGGTTAATATGATCCTCCCAGCGGCGGCTGTATATCACCACGTTGTCGAGGTAGGCGGCCACGTAGGCTCTGTGTGGTTGCAGGATTCGATCCATCAGCCTCTGGAAGGTAGCTGGTGCCCCATGAAGTCCAAAAGGCATCCGGGTAAACTGGTATAGGCCCGAGGGTGTGGCGAAGGCAGTCTTCTCCCGAGCGTCCCGGCTGAGGGGAATCTGCCAGTAGCCCTTTGTAAGGTCCAGCGTACTGATATATTGAGCATCGCCGAGGCGGTCTAGCAACTCATCCACCCGCGGCATGGGATAGGCATCGAATTTCGCGATGTTGTTGACCCGTCAGAAATCAATGCAAAAGCGGATGGAACCATCCAGTTTCGGGACTAATACAATGGGGCTGCGCCAGTCGCTCTGTGACCTCTCAATCACCCCCAACTCTAGCATGGCCTGCACCTCCTTTTCTACCATCTCATGCATGCAGCGTGGCAATGGTCTGGTGGTTTCCCGCACGACCTCTCTGTGATCGGTCAGTATCTCATGTTGGACGAGAGAGGTTTGTCCTGGGCTGGCTGTGAACGTCCTCGGGAAGGCCTTTATCAGTCCCTTGGCCTGCCTCGTTTGTTCCCCGGTCAGGGTGGGCCCCAACTGTGGTTCGCCCGGGTCTGTGGGACCCAGTGGTTCAGGCCCGAGGTCCGGATCCAGGGGGTATGGAGTGATCAAGACCCCTTCCCTCTCCCGCCAGGCCTTCAGCAGGTTCACATGGTATATCTGGGTCTTCTTCCTGCGATCAGGTTGGGACACTTCATATGTGACGGGCCCCACCGGCCGAACCACCTCATACGGCCCTTGCCATCGTGCCATCAGTTTCGACTCCTCGGAGGGGAGGAGTAGTAAGACGCGGTCTCCCAGCGAAAAGGTCCGCATGCAGGTGCCCTGGTTGTATGTGGCCTCTTGCGCGCGCTGGGCATTCTGCAAGTTCTCCCTCGCCAGGTCCCCGACCCGGGGTAGTCGTTCCTGGAGTTGCAGCACATACTGTAGGAGGTTGTGGGCACGGGACGGCCTTTGCTCCCAATTCTCCCGCATGAGGTCGAGTAGCCCCGTGGGTTGTCTCCCATAGAGCAACTCAAAGGGGGAGAACTTCGTTGATTGTGGCACCTCCCGTAGGGCCAGTAGCAGCGGGGGGACTAGCTGGTCCCACTGGCACAGGTCCTTTGCCGGGAACTTCCACAGCATCTGTTTTACGGTGCGGTTAAACTGCTCCACCAGCCCATCCCTCTGCGGGTGATAAACGAAGGTCTGAAGCTTCTTTACCCCCAGGAGTTCACAGACCTGGCGCAGGAGCTTAGACGTAAAGTTGGTACCCTGGTCGGTCAGGAGATCCCCGGGGAGACCCACCCGGGCGAAGATCTTCAGGAGTTTAGTAGCCACCGTCCGGGTGGTGATATTTCGGAGGGGAATCACTTCGGGGAACCGAGTGGCATAATCTAGGACTACCAGGATATACTGGAACCCGGCCACGGTCTTAGGGAGGGGTCCCACAATGTCCATACCTACCCTCTCAAACGGCGTGCCAATAACGGGTAGGGGAATGAGCGGTGCCTTTGGTACCCCCTTGGGGGCGGCTCGCTGACATTCCGGGCAGGACTCGCAGAAGTTCTTGACTTCCTTATGTAGCCCGGGCCAGTAGAATCGGGCCAGGGTCTTTTCCTGGCCCAGGTGGCCAGCGGCAGGGATATCGTGGGCTAACTGCAGCACCACTCACCAATGGCAACGAGGGACCACTAGTTGGGCCCGAGTCTCCTCAGTCGGTGTGTCGCGGGTGAGCCGGTATAGGCGACCCCCCCCCCTCAACTCGAAGTGTGGGTAGGTGGCAGCCAGGTGCGGCAGGTTCGGGGCTCCATTGACCTGGGCCAGCTGTTCAAATGTCCACTTGAGGGAGGGGTCCTCCCGTTGATCTCGACTGAAGTCGGCGGTAAGTATACGTGTCTCCTCCAGGCCGGGTTCCCCCTGTACCGTGTCTTCCTGGGGTAGGGGGTTTGCCGGTGTGGCGCTGTCATCGAGGCCCCCCGAGGCCTGGCCATCCTCGTCCACCAGCTCCCCCATGAGGGCGACTACCGTCGGGGGTCCGCTTCAACCGCTGCGCGCAGGAGCCCCTCAAAGTGGTCCCAGCCCAGGATGACTGGGTATGCCAATTGCTGTGTGAAGCCCACCATCAGACTCCGGGTCTCCCCCTGTACAGTCAGGGTCACTGGGGCCCTGGGGTATGGTCGCACATCCCCATGGACACACTGGAGGTGAATAACTCCGCAGGCCGGTCCGGAAGGGATGGCAATGTCCTGGCGGACCAGCGTCTGCCCACAGCCGGAGTGCCGACACGAGGGACCCATTCACGACCACCTGGGTGGTGAGCTTACGTGGGGAGTACGTCCGGGCTCGGGCCTCCCCCGCCCAGACCTGGGCATAGCTACAGTCCATCGTTGGACACTCCCGGCAGAGGTGTCCGAAGTGGCCACAGGTGAAGCATGGTTCCAGGTCGGCGGCTCGGGGCTTGCTGGGGTCGGGTGATCCTGGAGCCCATGCCTCCACGGCGGGGGGGGGGTCTCCTTTCAGAGGGGAGGTCGGGCGGCGGCCCCCGCTCCCTCTGAGGCCTTGGCTGGGCCCGGTTTCCATTCGGCGGGGGTTCTCCTGCTGGGTTGGGGTTCCACTCTCTCTGGCTCCCGGCCCACTCCTCTCGGGGCCGGACGGGTGGGTCTGTCAAGCGATGGGGTGCTGGCCCCACCGGTGCTTCGGCCACGAGGAAGTCCTCCATTAGCTCTACGGCCTTACTTAGGGTGGTCGGCCGGTGGCGCATCACCCAGGTTCGTCCTCGGGTGGGTAGGATGTGTAAGAAGTGCTCGAGCGCCACCTGCTCCGCTACCTCGGCCCCGGTCTGTCGTTCGGGTTGGAGCCACCTCCAACAGGCGTCCCTCAGCTGCTGAGCCACGACTCGAGGTCAGGTTCCCGGAGGGTAGGTCTTCTCCCTCAGGCGCCTCCGGAACGTCTCAGGTGTGATGTCCAGCGCGTCGAGAATAGCGGCCTTCAGGCGCTCGTAGTCGTGGGCCTCAGCCACGGGGAGAGCCCGATACGCTGCTTGGGCGGGGCCGGTGAGGTACGGGGCCACCAATGTCGCCCATTGGGTCGGGGGCCACCGGGCTGCAGAGGTGACCCGCTTAAAGGTGAGCAGAAAGATCTCAGGGTCATCCTCCGGCCCCATCTTTGTCAGGCGGACTGGCACGACGGGATCCGGGGGTCCACTCGCCCCATGGTGGTCGGGGAGTCCCGGCATCTGCCAAAGGGCCACCAACTGCTGCAGGCATTGTTGTTGCTGCTCCCGGTTCTGGGTCCCCAATTCTCGGATCAGCTTTTGTTGCTGCGTCCTGAGTTGTTGCAGCAGCTGTTGTTGCTGCTGCTGCTGGCTCTCGGCCAGCCACTTGATCAGTCGGTCTACTTCCATTTTTAGAGGTTCAATGGCGGCGTCCTATACGGTCTGTGCTTGGCTCGTGTCCCCTTGCTCAGGGGATGGGACGTGCCCGCATTCTCCACCACGTGTAAGCGAGCGGGCACTCACCCGGCGGCGCCTCCGGCTGGTCGTCTAGGGAATTGGCTCTTTCCAGCCTCTGGAGCACCCTCTGCCGGGCGATGTCCCGCGTCTGCTCTGGCCCCCTTTGGGGGAGGTTGGCTCTATCCTGGGCTTCTTTGCACAGGCAGCCAGCAAGTAAACAGTCTTTAAAGTGAATGCTGACTCAGAGTGTGTCCCTCGGCTGTCCAGTCCATTTCCGGTTCTTCTGGGTACACAGCCGCAGGTACTCCTGGCCAGTCGTCCTCAGGGTCAGGGGCGGGGGATCCACTCGGCCCGGGGTCCTCCCTGGGCGGCAGCCAGTCCAGTGGTGCGTCCTCCTCCTCCTCCTCTGGCTTCCCCTCCCCCCCCCCCAGGCTGTCGGGCGGGCCTTTTGTAGTTCCGGCCCCGCCCCTGTACTTCTGGCGGAGGGGTGGGGGGCGGGGCGGCCCTGGCTCCACCTTCCAAGGGACGCCTCCGGCTTCCCCGCCCTCCCAGTCGGAGGGAGACCACTCGGGCTCACTACAGGCGGTATCAGGAACACGACTGGGATCAGTGGCAGAATCAGGAATCCCAGCAGCCAGGATACTGGGGTGTGGCATATCTCAACTGGGCACAGGAGTCAAGAGAGCAAGAGCAGGAAGGGGCCCTTTGACGAGGCCAGGCTTGGACACCATAATATACTGAGTGCCCGCAACCATACCATCAGGAGAGTGGGAGTTTTCAAGGGTAGGGACCCCAACTAGACAGGGTGGGAGCTGCCCTGCATCGACAGCGGATGTTCACAATGGCTCAGAGCCCGGCTGCACCAGCCATTGCCTCAGCAAGCTTGGCGGCCATGATCAAGGTGCTGTCTGTGGCCAGGCAGATGAATGAGACAGGGGACACCTCAGGAGTAAGAGCAGGGACAGCAGTCAAGGGGTAGGGAGAGAGGAGAAGATAGGGCAGTGTGATGGAACTGCCACCCACGTCAGGCCCACTGGTCGTCTTCCCCCTGCATAACACCTGACTGAAATATGAAGTCAAATAGTGAGACATTAAATTGTACACGCAGCAAATGCGTCAGCAGGATTTCCCTAGGCTAGGAGAAAGCCGATGTAGGGAGCATGTCAAGGCAGGCCCGGGTGGGGTTGTTTTAAGTTATGGAAGGAGCTATTTTGGCCCAGAGTCAGGCCAAGGGTTGGATGAAACATAAAAGTGGCTTAAAGCCACCTTTCCCCCTCCCTCCTCCCGAGCTGTGTCCAGCATGAGCTCAGTGCAGCTCAGGACTGAGCCCTCCAATCACAGCCACAGTCAGCCAAGCTTTAAAGAACAGACACATTCACAAGACTCAGGGAAACATGCATATGTCCTGCACGTCCTTTCCCATCGATGACTGCTTTTGTATTTCCCCTCCATATGTGTGATACCATCATTTTGCACCAGAAACTAGCATGAGGTCACAAAGTATAGCTTGTGGAACTAAAGCATGAACTGGACAGGCTGGTAAGGAAGGAGAGAGCTTCTATAGCCAGAGATGCCACCTTTAGACAAGTGGTGGTCACAGTGCATTCTCTTAGCCTTCAAGAGAAAACGTGTTTCTTTTTAAAGCTGCAGTAAAATGCAACTCCGAGCAAGTTTCTCTAGACTTCCCCCATGGAGCCCTACAGGCCTGTTTCCCCGTGCACTGATGGACTTGGCTATAAAGCACTTAACTTTTTCATTTCCTCACTTGTGCAACACTATGGTTTAATTTCTTGTATCATTCAAACACGAAAGTATTGGGAATCTACACATCTCTCTCTCTCTCTCTCTCTCTCTGCCCATCACCCCCCCAGCCGGGGTATGGGCCACCAACTGGTGTTGGTGTTTCAGTAGCAATTGGTTCCCTTACGGGGTGGAGTTGCTAGCCGCACACCCATGTTAAGCCTACAGCACCTGGTATTCCCAGGAGGTCTCCCATCCAAGTACTAGCCAGGCCCAACCCTGCTTAGCTTCCAAGATCAGACGGGATCGGGCGTGTTCAGGGTGGTTTACCCGTACATCTACATGTATCATTCGGGGTTTATGCAATTGTCTTAAGTCCATAGATTTTTGAATCCACAGAAAATCCCACTACAGGTCTTTGGATACAGGAAAATTGTAATAGCTTTAGGAAGACTGGTTCCTGTGCCTCATATGTTCTGCCTTGGAAAGTCTACATTGGGTTCTGTTGTGTTGGGAATGTCAGGTGGTGGCAGTGGTCACCACGAATGTCTGAGATAATATGAACAGGGGTAGGTCTTTCCTAACTGCTGAGGAACTTTCAATAGACCTCACTGTTTTTCTCTGCCTATCATGTCAGAGTTGTGCAACCACAGATCCATTATTCTCTGGTTATTGGTACCAGAATTACTTATGTTAACACTGGTTGGCCTAAATATATCCATGAAACCAAAATTTTCAAGAGTTCCAGAGGAGACAATTTGCCTGTGGCGCATCTAATAATGTAATGGGGTGGCCATGCGTGTTGTGGTCCTCGGGAATGCATCTTAACCTTGGCTCTCTTGGGTAATGAGCCCATGCCCTGACAACTCAGAAATAAGCAATTATCACCCAAGCAGGAGCAGTAGGTGGGTGGGTGCTTTTGGAAAGTAAAATGGAGGTGGTGGTGATTACTGAAGTTCAATGGCAATATTGAATGCATCTCCAAGGTGATTGCTACATGCTTTGGGCTCCATAATGTCTGGGAGAGCCATAAAGAATATTACCTCGAGGCTTCAACCAAAGAAACAAGGGTGGTCTCATTTCCATCAGTCTGAACTTCCTGCTATGAGGGTGGGGATGAGACTTTGACGGCTGCTAATGCCAGGAGATCTAACCATAAAAGGGAAACCTTTACTATTATTTTGACTGAAACAGTGGTGACCAAGAGCATAACTAACTTTATGTCCCAATGGCCTTTTTTATAGCTATCAGACACCATAGCAATTAGTTCAGCAGCCAATAAGAGTGTGTGTACACAGCTGGGAGCTTGCTTCTCAGCATGGATAGACAGACATGTGCAGGCTCTGTTCAAGCTAGTGTGCTAAACATAAGGTGCCACAAGTACTCCTTGTAGTTGTTGTTGTTGTTTTTTTTAAACACAGCAGTGTGACCCTGGCAGCAAAGGCGGTGGCTCGGGCTAGCCACCTGAGTATGTAGCCAGGGGCATGAGTGGCACTACTCAGAAGACTGTTGCCTGTGCTACTGTGGCCACACTGTTATTTTTAGCATGCTAGCTTGAACAGAACTAGCATGTCTGTCTACACACACTGACAAGCACCCTCCCAGCTGCTATGCAGAGATACCCTAAATGAGAGGTTTTACTTTTCTCAGCTATTGGCTGCTTAATACCTTGATGTGTATCGTATGTTGATGTTTTATAAAAACTAATTTTTTCACCAAACCACTTTTACTGCATTTTATACCTTTCACTGGCTTTTTCACTTTATATATTAGGGCTGTCAAGCAATTAAATGGTAACAGAATAACATTTATTTAAATATTTTTTTGGTGCTTTCTACATTTTCAAACATTTGTAAGTTATTTTCATTATAAAGAGATTTCACTACAGTACCTGTATTACATTGAAAAATGCTATTTCTTTTTTACAGTGCAAATATTTGTAATAAATATAAAGTGAGTGAACACTAAACAGAAATCAATATGTTTGAAAATGTAGAAAAACATCCAAAAATATTTAATAATTTTAATTGGTATTCTATTGTTTAACAGTGCAATTAGTTGGTATTAATTTTTTAAATTGCAATTAATGTTTTGAGTTAATCACAAGTTTAATGGCAATTAATCGACAGCCTAATATTTGTATTTATACACATTCTATTATACACACACACACTCGCTATGTTAAAGGAACATTTTTAAGGTTGCAAAGTCAAGTATTGAAGTTAGGAAATGCTGGAATTAAGGTCCTCTAAGCAACTTTAAAAAGTGTTTTTTCCGCGGGACCCCTGCCTCATTCAGTGCACAGAATGGACTTGCTCTGGATGAAACAGACAATGGAGACTGTTGTCTGTATAACTCCTGCCTCATTTGTTGCAGAAATCAGCAAATGTGTAATAAATGAGGTAGTGGATAGCAGTAAGAGAAAGGATAGTGTTGTGGTGAAGGCAGCTGAATGTGATTCCTGCCTCTGCTGAAGATTTCCTACAGGATGCTGGGCAACTTGCTTAAATCAAACTTTCCTAACTTTTGAATGTTTGTCTTTGCAACATTAAAAATGTTTTTTAAATGTAGTTGTTGGAATAATGCAATTTAGAAACAACTGTATTATGAATGTTGTGTAGTATGATTTTAAAAACAGCCTTAGAACATAGTCTCACCCTTATGTATGCACTCCTGACCCCTGTCCTGCATGTACCTTAAACTCATGTTGACCCTGCCACAGCTGTGCAGGCGTCATAGTGTCTGAGTACGCCTAAGGGTCCTGGACCTCCTGTTTACCAGACATGTAAATGGCATAGATTAATACTGAACAATGGATGTGATAGCCATTAAGTGTTCTCACCTGTGTAAGTGTATTGAAAGCCCCCCTCCCTTATTCACACCTGAGTATAAAAAAGGCCTCAGCCTTGCATGGAGCTGAGCCAGTCTGGGTGATAACCCCTCTGACTCCTATTGCTTGCAATAAATCTTATTTTCCAGAACTACTGAGTCATGCCTGTCCTTTGAGAGTATATTGGGATTGGGCTCCAAAGGTAAAGCAGTTTTTGCAACATAGTTAACTCTGTTTAATTTTCTTAGGTTTGGTTGTGGGTTTTTTGCTTCTATTAAAGTAAACTGCAAATACAGAATTTTCCATTTGTGGCATCACATTGACACCAAATGGGTCATGAGTATGGCATGATCTTTCCCTTTCCCTCTCCCTTCCCACCCTGATCACTTTGAGATCCTTAAATGAATCATTGCTGTAACTGGGAAAAATATTATTATTGACTTATTTATCAGAGTTCCCATTCGAAAGACCCATTTCAGAATTATAGAAGGTGGCAAACTCTTACATAAATGGCTAAATCAAGCCTTCTCTTCATTGCCAAAGCAGAGAGATAAGCATGTTTCTTTTGCTACAGCACTGCCAGTCTTTGCTGGCTCAGAGGTGAGGAAGAGTAGGTGACTCAGTAAGCTTGAAAAGTCAGGAGTGCTTCTCATCATGAATGGAATGAGACGTGAATTTGAAAGTTTGTCTTATTGTTGGAATAACGCAATCTAGAAACAACTGTATTATGAATGTTGTGTAGTATGATTTTAAAAACTGTCTCAAACTGTATTTTCACTCCCTGTATATGAACTCTGAACCTCTAGCCTGGCATGCATCTTAAACTCATGTTTACCCTGCCACAGCTGTGCAGGCGTCATAGTGTCTGAGTACCCGGAAGGGTCCTGGCCTCCTGTTTACCAGACATGTAAATGGCATAGATTAATACTGAACAATGGATGTGATAGCCATTAAGTGTTATCACCTGTGTAAGTGTATTGAAAGCCCCCCTCCCTTATTCACACCTGAGTATAAGAAAGGCCTCAGCCTTGCATGGAGCTGAGCCAGTTGTTTGGGTAATAACCCCTCTGACTCTTATTGCTTGCAATAAATCTTGTTTTCCAGAAATCTACTGAGTAAATGCCTGTCCTTTGAGAGTATATTGGGATTGGGCTCCAAAAGTAAAGCAGTTTTTGCAACATTATAAATGACAATGGACGTTTGAGTCAAGCCAACTATAGGTGGCAGCCATTTTGCAAAACAAATCAGATTATCTTCCGACTTACTGTCAATGTGGCAGTGTGGATGAGACTATTAAAAAAACATCTGAGGAAAATCCTGGCTCCACTGAAGTCCATGGCAAAACTCCTATGAACTTCCCTGGGATTAGGATGTCACACTCCATCTTAAAAAAAGAACAGGAGTACTTGTGGCACCTTAGAAACTAACAAATTTATTTCGGCATAAGCTTTCGTATGCTACAAAAGCTTATGCTGAAATAAATTTGTTAGTCTCTAAAGTGCCACAAGTACTATTGTTCTTTTTATGGATACAGACTAACATGGCTGCTACTCTGAAAACTCTCCATCTTGGGACAAATGTAATGTTAAGAGATCTTTGACCTCCTTCTTTTTTCCTCTTCCCGGCATACACCTATGAGTCTCATTCAGAACATTGTTCTGTTCCAGCAAGAGTTAGCTACATGAAACTCAAAGTCTCAGAAAGCTGGGCTCACTGCACAAAGCAATTTTAAAAATATCACTGTGATGCATGACTAGAAAGGGTTAAACATCCTGCAAAATAAACAACCCACAAAAGACAAGTGGGGAGATAATTGTGGTTTTGTGTATTTACACAATGTAATCAACAGTCCCTGTCTATGCTATATTCTGATAATTCAGAGATCAAAAGAACATCCTAGCACTTAAATGAACTGCAAACATGGGATATCTCGATATTCACCTCTCTTTGAAATGTACTGTGAATGACTGAGGAGCAAACAAATTACCTTATGTTAATTCTATAGCTGATGAACCTCCTTCAAAGTCATGCTAATTATCTTTTGAACTCCAACTTGTCAAAAGACATGAAATTGTATAAAAGATCCTTGGGTCCTGATTCTGTCATCTCAGATCTGCTTAGGCTTGAGTCTGTTTGAGTTAAGTTTGAGTCACAAGAATGAGGTCCCAGTTATGCTGATATGCCCTGAATATATTTGAACATTGGACTATAAATTATAAATGATTTTAGAAAGAACTCTTTGCAACTACAAAGCTCACCATCTCTGCTATGAATCTGCACCTCCGTGAATTGAACTCGTCTGTGTCAATTGATCTTTTAACCATACTCTATTAAGAAACAAAAGTTTAAATTAGTTGATAAGAATTTGCTGTAGCATGTATTTGGGTAACATCTGGAATATTCAATAATCTGGGAGATAATGTGTCTGATCCTTTGGGATTGGTAGAATCTTTTATATGATGTAATAAGATTTACAGAAATTTTCATTATATTTGACATGGGCACTGGGATGGAGGTCTGAGGCTGGATCACTTTAAGGGAACTGTGTTTAGACTTCTGAGTAACCAATAAGATAATAAAGAAGCTGTTTATACTGGCTTGGTAAATTTAAGTATTTGGAATATCCACCAGCTTTATGAGAATTGTCTGTTCCCCCCTCCCCCCCCCCCCGCATTCTTTGCAGTTCACTCTAATTGAGTGACCATAGGGTCCCGGTCACAATCAGACTGGGACTATCTTAAAGAAATAAAAGAAAATATCAATTATTCGACTTACCTAAATTTCAGTTCTTCTGCTTCATTCAGAAAAGGTGCGAAAATCCATAGTTGTGCTGCTCTTGTGCCTATTCTTTTGCAGAGTTGTGGCATAATTATGGCGGCATTTAGTATACGATTCCTCTGCTTAATAAGAACATCAAACTGATCTGGGAAGGCATGGATGTGGTGGTGTCTCTCCAAAATATGAGTAGCAGCAATGTTTTCTAATGTCTAATCACTGATTTATGAACAGGAATCTGAACAAATATTTCCTTATTACAGTAGACTCTTGATTATCCAGGATGATTGGGAAAACCTTAATCCTGGTTAATAAAATCCCAGATAATCAAGCGTCTACTGGGGGGGGGGAGGTTTGCTGGCAGCAGGAGGGGGGGGGTGTCCCACCACCTGCTCCAGTTAGCTCCCACTGCTAGTCTGGGTGTGGGAAGCGGCAGCCGGCTGAGCGCTCAGCCTGCCGTTGCTTTGGGGTTTCCCCCCAGGTTCCTGCCAGTTGGGTCTCAGCTCCCACTGCCAGCCTGGACTTCCTACACCCAGGCTGGCAGCGAGTTGAGACCCTGGCTGGCAAGGCTCCACCGGGGGAAACCCCAAAGCGGAGGCAGGCTGAGCGCTCAGCCCGCCGCTGCTTTGGGGCTTCCCCTGCAGGCTCCTGCCAGCCGGGGTCCTGCCGCCTGCCCCAGTCAGCTCCCACTCAGCCTGCCATCGCTTTGGGGTTTCCCCCCAGGTTCCTGCCAGCTGGGGTCTCAGCTCCCGCTGCCAGCCTGGGCTTCCTACACCCAGGCTGGCAGCAGGAGCTGAGTGGGGCAGGTGGCAGGACCCCAGTGGCAGGAACCTGGGGAGAGACCTCAAAACAGGGCGGGTTGAGCACTCAGCCTGCTGCCGCTTTGGGATTTCCCCCCAGGCTCCTGCAGCTGGGGTCTCAGCCCACTGCCAGCCTGGGTTTCCTACACCCATGCTGGAAGCAGGCTGAGACCCTGGCTCATAAGGGGCCAGTGGGAGAAGCCCCAAAGGAGCGGCAGGCTAAGGACCCAGCCAGCCGCCACTTTGGGGCTTCCCCTGCTGACCCGTTTAGACATCCCGGTTAATCCGCAGCCCGGTTAACCCGCGCCCGGATAATCGGGAGTCTACTGTAATCACATTAAGTGCTTTTACTTAGGATTTGCAGTTTAGATTTGAAAGAAGGTTCAAATTGAGAGCAAGACCAGTCAGAAAGTGATATCCTGCTGTATTTCAACTGATAGAACATCAACAGTTTCTTCCCACCATCTCGCTGTCTTTGGACTGTATAAATAGGTTGCCAGCACTCCCCCCGCATATAATCCTGCTGTCTCTAGAGCAATAGGGCGTGGGTCACTACTAGCAATCTCTGTGCAAAATAAGGTGACCAAATAGCAAGTGTAAAAAATCGGGACAGGGCGTGGAGGGTAATAGGTGTCTATATAAGAAAAAGCCCCCAAAATTGTAACTGTCCCTATAAAATCAGGACATTTGGTCACCCTAAAAAATGCCAGATCTTTCAGGTTATAATTATCTTAATTATGTATTAGTAAAGGAGAATTCATAAAGCTCTGAGTGGCATTCCCTCTGCCCAATTATACTACCTGGCCCAACATTACAGGATACCTTTATTATTCTAGCAAGTTGAACTAAGCAGCTCTAATAGTATGTACTTTAAATACAGAAGTTCTGCTTCTGAATTCTGACAGAGCGCTCGAGCTCCATTGCATTTTAGGACAAATCTGAATAATTAAATTCCATCATGTGAAGTGTGATGTTATAAATGCTAAAAAGAAATAAACACAACAGTTGGAAGAGCTGACAAAATAAGTTACACACCCAAAAATGGAAATAAAAGACCAAATCCTCTGCAGGTATACATCAGTCTTGGTCCAAAGACTCAGAAAAGTGTATATTGAGGTTGCATGAATTTTAAATTTGGATTCCTTTGAAATATCACACTGAAGTTTTGCCTCACCTAACTCAGTCTCTGAAGAAGGACAATAACTGTAGGAGATTTTGGAGGGTCAGCCAGAATTCTCAATGAAAAATAAAGGGCATCCATTTAACTCAGATGAGAGACTGAAATTAACACAGGGCTCAGAATCAATACTGAGATGCAACTTGAGGTGTTATCGAGATGGGCTGACCCTGCCTGCCAAGAAAATTGCCAAAAGAGACATTTTCTTTAAAGGAATGCTACAGACTTTATCCATTCAAAAGAGCTGCATGGATGATCAAAACTCTAGCTGTATTATGTCCCAAAACATAAGGGTAATCATGTTTGTTATAAAAGTCCAGCTGGACATGAACTAGACTGTAGAGGGAAAATAACAAATATGACCTTGAACCATTTTTTTGCCCATTAAGATAAACTTGACCCAAATATTTTAAATTAACTGGCATTTCTTGATTACTGCTAACATATGCTTAAAGAGTTTCTCAAACAAACTTGATAAAGAATAATTTTCATAATAAAAGCAGAGTGAATGAATATTGCTGATGACATAAAAACCAATCTTAAATATGCAGAATCTTTGAGGGATGCAGCACTAGGCTTTTCCCATGAAATCCAGAGCTAACATAAATAAATACAAGATATCTGCCCTCACTTTGCTGACGTGGTTGAGGTTTCCATTATAAATAGAACTTGATACTGACAAAGGATCTGGAGAATGGTTGTGCTGATGGCCTGCCACACTATAGTGTCCCGCAATAACTCAGTTCTTAGAAGCTGGACTTTCACTCCTTGGGCTCTTGGCTTAGGGGTGATCAGACAGCATAGTCAGTCTCACCAAGAGGATGGAAGAGGAGGGTAGTAGGAGTCTTGTACAGAAAGGAATCATGATGGCGGCATCCAGACTGGAGGAAAGGGCAATCTGATCATTATAATCGGAAGCTTGTCAAAGTGGGGTTCTGCCACAGAGAGGAGAGCATGTTCCAAAGGTTGGGGCCTTCTGCTGAGAGTGTTCTGCTGCCAACCCCAGAGAACTGAATTCCAGGCAACTACAGCTGAGAGAACGCTATAAAACCCTGATTGGGGCCTCTGGGCATTACTAGAATATAAATAATAATAATTTTAGCTCGTCTGTTTTCAATTGTTGCATGTGTTTGTAATTTGTATACACAAATATGCCTTTCACACAGTTCTTTTAGACACTTTTTTTTGTTAAGGAACTGGAGTTTATAGTTGCTCTTTGCTATACTGTACTCTTGTATTTATCAGTTTTGTAACTCTGGGTCAGATCCTCAGCTGGTGTACAGCAGTGTACCTCCGTTGACTTCAGTGGGATTATGCCAATGTATACCAGCTGAAGACCTGGCCCTCTGTATTTACTGTGTACATCAGAGGATCACTCTGTTCCCCTTTGTGCCCTGATGGATTTCAGATGGATTTATTTATTTAATTTATATAGTAAATATACCTATCCACAGCTCTAGCCACCCTTTCAGTCCATCCTGCAGCATAATAGAACTCACACTCATGAAAATAGATAAGAAAAGCAAAGGGATACAAGGATAAATCTATAGCTAGCAGAGTTAATGACAATAAGGAGGAGTTTTTAAAGTATATTAGGAACAAAAAGAATCCTAACAATGGCATTGGGTCCATTACTAGATTGAAATGGTAAAATTATCAATAATAATAGTGCCGAAAAGTGTTCAATAAATATTTCTGTTCTGTATTTGGGGAAAAACAAATTATGTAGTCAGTCATACAATGATAACTCTTTCCATTCCACTAGTGTTTCAGGAGAATTTTAAACAGCAACGACTGAAGTTAAACACTTTTTTCAATCAGCAGGTCCAGATAACTTGCTTCCAAGAGTTTTAAAAGAGCTGTCTGAGAAGCTAGCTGGACCATTAATGTTGTTTTTCAATAAATGTTGGAAGTTCCAGAAGACTGGAAAAAAGCAATTGTTGTGCCAATATTTTAAAAGGGTAAATGGGATGACCGCGTCGGACATAAATCTCAAGCAAGATAATGGAACAACTGATATGGGAAGGAGAATTAAAGAACGGTAATCTAATTAATACCAGTTGTGACCCAAGTGTTACACTAAGCACAGCTGTATTCACACCTTGCATATTGTGATATTTATTGAAAATATGCCTTGTGGGGTATCATGTGATCATTAATACTCTTGTCATGTATATACATGGTGGGTATTAAGAGTTAGATGTATATGCTAGAATAATAACTAAAATGTGTTCAAACCAGGTATGTCAGAAGGAATCATTAAACAGGTCTATCCTAAACAAAGGAATATGGGTTTACCTCAATTTACATATAAGCAGACTCCTCAAGCTAACAAGGAGTAGAGGCCAATCTCTCACTAACAAGTGAGGAATAGGACAGCATGGTGTCTGCACCATGAAGAGAGAAGTTCAGTCTTAATTTTATTTTTCAGAAGAATCCATTTCAAAGGTTTATTGGTCAATAAAGGGGGAGGGGGGAGTCTGAGCCTCATGTGATAAGCAATTGAATCAACTGATGGTATAAAATTACTGTATTAGAGTGAGGTCTTTTCTTAAAGCCTATTACACAGGCAATTAATGTTATTGTGAAATGTAGACATTAAAGGCCAAGCCCAGCCACATGGGGCTGAAGCCTGAGTTTTTAAGTGAGGTGAAATTTGGGAGTATGCAAGAGAGATCAGACTCCTGAAAGGGTTACAGTAGTCTGGAATGGTTGAGAACCACTGCATGCAGACACTCAATGTGCAGGCTGGGAGATACAACGGCAAAGCATTACGAGGGCACCCAAGGTTACAGGGCAGATGGTGACACAATCCCTCACTGGTCTGGATTGCACCCCAGAACATGACACCAGAGACCTCTTGATACCAATGGGCACAGGGTGTGTATGCAACTCAAATGCCTAATAGGAAAATATCATTTTAAGAGCTAAAGTGGGGTGGGGAGGGAGGAACAAGTTGGTCTGGGTTATTGTTGCTGGGCGGCTATACAATTAGCACTCCACACCCAGAAGTTTCTGGAATTGGGTGTGGTAGTTTTGGGCATGCTCAGTAGATTCCTTGTTGCTGGACTCAGACTTCATTGGGGGCAAGCAGTCAGGGCAGTTTCTTTAGAAAAAGTCGGGCACCTTGTCTGGGCTGGGAGAAGCTGAGTCATAGGAGTCCAATGCAGGCTGTTTTCTCCTAACTCAGAAGCCTTTTGCAGCAGTCTATTGATACTGTTAATCTTCCAGCAGGGAAGCCCTGGCAGTGTTATAGGAAGGGGAAATTGGGAGGGAAAGCTAATTTCTTTCATTTTAATGGTAGACTTTGAATGTTTGTTCTCAGCCAAATTGTTTTAGTTAAATTGTCTCCACCAGTCTGGGCCACCAACTCTTTTCTTATTTAAATGTGCTGATGAGGAAAGAATTGTTTATATTTTGCTATTCACAGTTTTGTATTTTTCTTGTAACAGGGTTTTTGTTTTTGATAGTTAATCTGAGGGGTTGATTAATTAGTTAGGTGAATAGCTAACTGAGGCCTTGTCCACACTGGCAAGTTTCTGTGCAGTAAAGCAGCTTTCTGTGCTGTAATTCCTGAGGGGCATGGGTGCTCTGGAGCTAGAGCACCCATGGGGGAAAATTAGTGGGTTCAGAGCACCCACTGGCAGTTCTCTGCCCCGCCTCCACTCACGTCCACCTCCTCCCTGAGCATGCCGCCGCATCTTGCTTCTCCTTCCTCCCAGCGCTTGTGCCATAAAACAGCTATTTTGCCCAGCAATCCAGGGAGGGAGAGGGGAGGAGGGGGAACACAGCATGCTGGGGGGAGGAGGCAGGGCCGGAGTGGGGATTTAGGAAGGGGTCCAATAGTGGCAGGGAGGTGCAGAGTTTGGGTGGGGATTTTGGGGCAGGAGTGGGGTCAGGGCAGGGGGGGCACCAGCAAAAGTTGGCACCTTTGCCGAGGTGTACACACTGCCAAGCCACTTAGTGCACCGAGCCTGCACTTTAAAAAACAACAACAAAAAACAACACCCCAATGAGAGGCGTAGAGCTTTCCACCCTGGGACTACAGTGCTGCAATGCCAGTCTAGACACTGTGGCAATTACAGTGCTGCAAGTGGCCTCCGGGAGGTGTCCCACAATGTCTGTTCTCACCTTTTCTGGCCATCAGTTTGAACTCTACTGCCCTGCCCTCAGGTGACCAACCGTCAGACCCACCCCAAAATTGCAAATTGGAAAGTCCACTTCCTGTTTGCTTGGTGATGTGTGCAGTGGTCTCCACGTATCTTTCCAGCTGGCCATGCCTGCTCCATGTACCAGGCGATCCACCGTTTGAAGCAATGCCGAGCTGCAGGACCTCATCGGCATTTGGGAAGAGGAGGCTGTGTAGTCCCAGCTGCGCTCCAGCCATAAGAATTATAATACCTACAGACAGATTTCACAATGCATGATAGAAAGGGGCTATGACTGGACACATTGCAGTGTAGGGTAAAAGCGTCAAAAGCTGTGGAATGCCTACCACCAGGATTGTTCCATAACATTTTGGCACCTGAGGCAGGGAGCTCAAATGACGCCCCCATGCTCCCTCGCTTGGGCCAAAACTTTGAAAGGTCTCAATTCTGCCTTCTTCCTGTTCTGCTCCTCTCATGGTACTACTTTACTACCTATCCCAATAAAGGAGAACTAACAACTTAAAATGCCTTCTTCAAAAATTTTAAGTAACACTTACATTTGCCATACAGGCATTTTAAAGTTATCTTTTCTTGTCTGCTTAGTAAACACTGGCATTTTTATCTGTTTGAATAATCAAAGTGGTGCTTTACGTGCCTTCTTGGTTGCAAAGATTTGAACTGCTTCGTGAAGGTCCACAGTCTGGGCCAGTTCATGCTCTATTGAGATGGTTGCAAAGCCGACCAGCCTCTCCTGTGTCATTGTGGAGCGTAGATGTATTTTTATTAACTTCAGCTTGGAGGAGCTGCGTTCTCCGCTGGCAACTGTTACAGGAAGTGTTAGAAGTATGCGCAGAGCAACAGAAGCATTGGAAAGAGGGTGGTCATCTTATTTGTGCACATACGGTATATTCCAGAACAGCCTTTGGAGTTGATCCTGCTGAAATGTATCTTGAAAGGGCTTTCAGTTCATCACCTAAATCACACGCATCAATACTGCGCATGTCGTCGTGCCAACACTGAATCGAGAGTGGACTGAGCCAGGAGAAGGAAATCTTGGGCTAAGAGTGGGAGGGGGACCCAGAGGCAGAGGATGACTCGGAGGTCAGAGATGAATGGAGCCAGGAGTTCTTTTCTACCCTGGAGGAGCCTAGCCAGTCACAGCAGTCGGATCTTGGTGAAGCGCAAACAAGAGAGGAGGCCCCTGGTAAGTGGATCTGATTTTGGGAATTGCTGAAGTGAGTTGTTGGGGGCAGGAGGGTTGCAGAAAGCAGACTTGTTTCCCATCGCATGCCTAGTCTGAACGGTGGCACAGGCTGATGATAGACTCTCTCACTTCACTGGAATCTCCCTCCGAGAAACTCTTATGGAGATACTGGGCAATCTGCGGCTGCAGGTTCTTCAGCAGAGCTGCTTTTGTTTTTTGCCCCATTAATAGTAACTTTCCCACACCACTTTGCCATCACGGGATGTGGAGGTGGGGGAACACCATTGCTGCACACAAGTGAGCTGCATAGGGGCCAGGGTGGAAGCCTCAGGCTTGGAGAAGACCCACCCTTGATTCCCTGCTCACCCTCAGCAGCAAGATATCTTCAATAATGATCACCTCTTGTGGAAAATGTGGGGACAGGAATGATCATCAGTCTCCCCCTACAGTGCTGATTCTCCCCAAGAGCCATATGCCCAGTGTATAACAGGGTGCGGGAAGAGTGATTTACCCCACCGCTAAGGCTACTCACCATTTTGGGGTCCTGTGGCTCATGTATGCTTGCATGGGGTTAATCAGTTAGTGACAGGTGTGTGTGTACTGGCTATGTTTTAAGGCAGTCAATCAGTGTTGTCTGTGTTGCAAAAAATGCAGCTTCTGTAAAATGCTGCATTTAAACTTCATGGAGATGACGTTGGGAGCCCAGCCTCCCCCTTGGTTATTGGAGGCAGAATGGCTGCGCAGAATTAGAAAGCGGCAAACAAGAACTAAGTAGGACTTTCTCTGTGAGGTTATGATGCATTCCACCGCTGAGAAACTGGAATTGAGGGAGTGGTGGGGACAGCGAGAAGAGAGACCAAAGGGAGAACGTGGCACACCAGAAAGAAGCCATGGTGCAGCTTTTAAATGTTATGGAGCGCCAAGTGGATATGCAACACGAGATACTAGCTCTTCAAACAAAACATCTCTGTGCTTGCCCTCCCCTGCAGCCACTGTTGCAAAACTTTCCTATGCGACCCACACACATCGCCAACACACTGTTACCAACCTCCTGGTTCCACTCTCTACCTGAAGCATTCCCCTCCTCACAGTCCATCACTGTGAACTCCAACTACACTTAACACCCATCCCTCTGCAATTTGGCTCTGCTGAAGTACAGCACCTGCTGCATTGTATTCAAAGGAGAAGGTTGGGTATTATCCCTGGACATACACAAATCTGTAGCCAGCCTGAGATTCCTCCTTCTCTTGTAGGGTAACCAGACAGCAAGTGTGAAAAATCGGGACAGGTGAGGGGTAATAGGAGCCTATATAAGAAAGACCCCAAAATCATGACTGTCCCTATAAAATCAGGACATCTGGTCACCCTATTCTCTTGAGACATTCTCTTCCCCATCCCCCTCCCTGATAATTTTTATTTGACTCTCTCCTCTGGTTGCTGTCTTTTAATAAAATAATTGTTTGAAAGCAATCTTTATTCTATTATGTGAAAGCAAAAAGAGCACTGCAAAACAACATACAATTATGTTAAGGCCCCTTTCTTGCATCATGTGCACCAATCACCTCTTAGCATTACAAGCACTGCAATCCCGAGCATAGCAACAAATATTAGGGGCTATCTGCTTCAAATTGCTGCCTCAAGGCATCCCTGATCCTTATGGCCCTGAACTGTGCCCCTGTAGTAGCTCTGGTCTCTGGCTGTTCAAACTCAGCCTCCAGGAGCTAGGCCTCTGTGGTCCAGCCCTGAGTAAAGCTTTCACCCTTCCCTTCACAAATATTATGAAGCGTACAGCATGCAGCTATATGTGTAGGAATATTGTCATCGGTCATGTCCAGCTTCCCATACAGACATCGCCAGAGGGCTTTTAAATAGCCAAATGCACACTCCACAGTCATCCTGCACTTGCTCAGCCTGTTGAACCGCTCCATGCTGCTGTCAAGTTGCCCCGTGTATGGCTACTGTGATCTTCTGGAAGAAAGTCCCTGCTTGGAGCTTCTTGAACAGGCCAGTGTTCTGAAAGATGCGTGTGTCATGCACCCTTCCGGACTAGCCTGCGTTAATGTCTGTGAAACGCCCACGGTGATCCACAAGTGCCTGGAGGACCACTGAGAAATACCCCTTGCGATTAAGGTACTCTGTGGCTAGGGGGTCTGGTGCCACAATTGGAACATGCATACCATCTATCACCTCTCCACAGTTAGGAAAGTCCATTTGTGCAAAGTCATCCACAATGTCATGCGCATTGCCCAGAGTCCTGGTCTTTCAGAGCAGGATGCAATTAATGGCCCTGCACACTTCCATGAACATGACTCCAACAGTCAACTTTCCCATTGTGAACTGGTTAGCAACCGATTGGTAGCAGTCTGGAGTAGCCAGCTTCCACAAGGCAATCGCCACGTGCTTCTCCAGTGACCTGGCAGCTCTCATTCTCGTGTTCTTGTTCCACAGGGCTGGAGTGAGTTCATCCCACCCTCCTAGGAATGTGGCTTTCTTCATACGAAAGTTCTGCAGCCACTGCTCGTCATCTCAGATGTGTATCGCGATGTGATCCCATCACTCAGTGTTTGTTTCCTGAGCCCCAAAGTGGTGTTCCACTGTGGTTAGAACCTGTGTGAATGTCCCAAGCAATCTCATGTCCTTGTTACTATGTGTGGCAAGATCAATGTCTCTCTCCTCTTGCCTTTGTAGTTTAAGGATTAACTCCACTGCCACTCGTGATGTGTTGGTCAGAGCAAGCAGCAGTTTGGGATCCAGCCTTCAGCCCGAAAGAGGCAGGGCAGTACATACACTGTTGAAAGATGGTGCCAAATGCAGACAGAAGCACAAGGATTACTGTGATGTGAAGCAGTGCATCACAGGGCTTTGGGACTAGACCTTTCCGCCTTCCCATAAGTCTTAGCAGCAAAAGATGCTCTGTGGGATAGCTGCCCAGAGTGCACCACTCTGAATAGCGCTGCAAGTGCCACAAGTGTAAATACACTATGGTGCAGGCAGTTCTCAGTGTGAACACACAACAGTAGTTTTATTTCTGCACTCTCTGAGTGGTGCTGTAACTTTGCCAGAGTAGACCTGCCCTGAGTGATTTCAGCAGAAGAGGAGAAAGAGTCTGCATGGATTTCGGTTGGAGATTTCTGCAAGCAAGAGGAGGGAAGATATTATTGAAGTGCTTGTCACCAGACTGTATAGATCTGGGGACCAAAGACTCTGAGACTCAGGTGAACTCAACCTAAGCGTTCGGGAGCTCTGAGTTACTTCTCACTGTTTCTGTGGGGACTGACCTGTTTAGATTAAATTTGTTTTTTTATTGATGTTTCTGGATAATTATGAAGGTAATGTATGTGGATTATAAAGTAATCATGTTATGCTGTTGAAATTAAGTTATGTTTCTTTATAAGATTTTATAAAATTGGTATTTAAGAATTAAGTTAATTCCTTTTATTCTTTTTGGATTTGATTATAGGGGAGGTTGACCCTGTGCAATCCTTGCTAAAAATCCTCAGACTGAATTCTGGGTCTCATCTGCTTTTCTATGGGAGTTGTTTTTAGGCACTAGAAGAAGAGCAGTGAAGTAAAATCTAGCCTACCCAAAGGTTATATCTATATCTAAATAACCATATAACCTTTGGGTAGGCTAGAGTTTACTTCACTGCCCTTCTCCTATATAGATATAGCTATCTCTCTATATTAATATAAGGGTTACAGAGACCCTGTAAGGTCTACTACAAGCCTGTCACACTCGTCATCATAATCTTTATGAAAGGTATGTGCAGATAATAGGTAAGGGGATATGCGTGTATCTATAGGAAATTGTTTTTAAAGCCTTGACGTTAAAGGCAGATCACTCAGGTTCCATCAGACAAGAGGTAAGAAACACTTATCTCCCTGACTGACCACTGTATGTTGTGTGTCTTACAATGGAAGTCTATTTGCATACTTAATTTTGTCTCCTGATGTCCCCACAATCCCTTCCTTAAGACTTGATTAACAGGAAGAGGTAAACAGAGGGCCGGGGACCCTGTTCACAGGTGAAGAACAAAGGACTGGTCTAATATATCTAGCAGTGCAGAGATGCATGAGAACCCTTCATCTGGGGACATGAGCTGCCACTGGGTTTGGTCTCAAAAAAGGTGAGTCTCATCCTTGTTGGAAAAAATGCTGCGAGAAGGACTTTTGGTAGCCAGTACCTCATTAGACAAGAGGGCATCTTTTTAAGTAAGTTAAGGTTCTAGAATGCATGTTATGATTCTGTTTTATATGTAACCCTTTTGTTTTCAATATTTCTGCTTGCTATCATTTGAATCTCTGTTCTTTGTTAAATAAATGTATACTTGCTTTCTGTATAGGAAACCAATCTAATTAAGATACAACCACATTTTCTCTAGCCCCTCAGACAGACAGAGATAAACACCTACAAGATCTTTATCAAGCATTCTTAAAACTACAATACCCACCTGGGGAAGTGAGGAAACAGACTGACAGAGTGAGACTGGCACCTAGAAGTCACCTACTACAGGACAGGCCCAACAAGGAAAATAACAGAACACCACTGGCCATCACTTACAGCCCCCAGCTAAAACCTCTCCAGCACATAATCAGTGATCTACAATCTATCCTGTAAAATGATCCCTCACACTCTCAGACCTTGAGAAGCAGGCCAGTCCTCACTTACAGACACACCCCAACCTGAAGCAAATACCGTATTTTTCGCCATATAAGACGCACTTTTTCTTCCTCAAAACGGGGGGGGGGGGGAAGTTGGTGCGTCTTATATGGCGAATATACTGCCCGGCAGCCCGCCCGCGGTCACCAAAAAAAAAAAAAAAAAAAAAACCGCGCGTGCGCCCCGGTTCCCCCCTCCCCGCCGCGGGCGGGCTGCCGGGGGCGTCCCGGTTCCCCCCTCCCCGCCGCGGGCGGGCTGCCGGGGGCGTCCCGGTTCCCCCCTCCCCGCCGCGGGCGGGCTGCCCGGAGCATCCCGGTTCCCCCCTCCCCGCCGCGGGCGGGCTGCCGGGGGCGCTCCCGGCAGCCCGCCCGCGGCGGGGAGGGGGGAACCGGGACGCCCCCGGCAGCCCGCCCGCGGCGGGGAGGGGGGAGGGGCGGCGGCGCAGACGGTGGGGGGGGGGCAGGTGGATCCGGCAGCGCTGCGGGGACTAGGGCAGGGGTGCAGCCGGCAGGGGGGGAGGTTCGGCGCTTTTAAAAAAATCTGCGGCTTTTCGGCGGAGGGGGTTCAGAATCTTTTTTTTTCTAGATTTTCCGCCTTTAAAATTAGGTGCGTCTTATATGCCGGAGCGTCTTATATGGCGAAAAATACGGTACTCACAAGAAACTATACCCCACACCACAGAAACACTAACTCAGGAACTAATCCTTGTAACAAACCCCATTGCCTACTCTGTCCCCATATCTACTCTAGCAACACCATCACAGGATCCAACCCCATCAGCCACACCATCAGGGGCTCATTCATCTGCACATCTACTAATGTGATATATGCCATCATGTGCCAGCAATTGCTGCAATGTCCCTCTGTCATGTACATTGGCCAAACTGGACAGTCTCTATGTAAAAGACACAAATCGGATGTCAGGAATAGTAAGGTACAAAAGCCAGGAGAACACTTCAATGTCCCCAGACATTCAATAACTGATTTAAAAGTAGCCATCCTTCAACAAAAAAACCCTTCAAAAACAGACTTTGAAGAGAAACTGCAGAGCTACAATTCATTTGCAACCTTAACATAATTAATTTGGGCTTGGACTTGGAGTGGCTGGCTCACTACAAAAGCAATTTTTCCCTCTCTTGGTATTGATACCGCCTCATCAATTATTGGGAGTGGACCACGTCCATCCTGACTGAATTGGCCTTGTCAACACTGGTTCTCCACTTGTAAGGTAACTCCCTTCTTTTCATGTCAGTATATTTATGCCTGTATCTGCAGTTTTCACTCTATGCATTTGAAGTGGCCTTTTTTACCTACAAAGGCTTATGCCCAAATAAATCCGTTAGTTTTTAAAGTGACACTGGACTCTTGTTGTTTTTGTGAATATAGACGAGGGGTCTCCAAACTATGGCCCGGGGGCCGGATCCAGCCTGCCGATTCCATTTGTCCAGCCCTCCAGCTGAGCAGGCACGTGAGAAGCTGCCGTTCCCCTGCAAGCTGCTGCCCATGTGCAGAGGGGTGAGTGCCCCCGTGGTAGCGAGCAGAGGAGTAAAAAGGGGGGCATGGCAATGGATGCAGGAGCAAAGGCGTGGGGGGGGGGGAGCACGGCAGCGGCTGGAGGAGCAAAGGGAGGGATTTTGCATATATTTGCATATATTGAATTTTTTCACAGTCGCTTTGGCCCACGAACCCCGTTCAAAAATCTAATATGGCCCTCATCTCAAAGTTTGGAGACCCCTGATATAGACTAACACAGCTACCCCTCTGATACTTGGGTCCAAGTCTGACTTCAGATCCTAATCAAACCACAGATTGTATATACTGAGTCTACAATTACCTTGGAAAATTCTGTGGCTGTCATGGTGGACAGGAAATCCAGACCTGACTCAGAATATCATCTCTGTGAAAAACTAAGGTCACTGAGTACAATTAACCTTTGTGAATTCACTGCAGTACAACTGAAGAATGTAATCAGCTCACCCATGCACTTTGGTAAAGTAAAACAAGTCCCATTCTAACCCCCAGCTCAAGACTCACTCCGAAGACACATGCTCTCTCAGTTCTAGATATGGGCTGGGAGACCACCTACACTTAGGGCTGGAATCAGCCAGTAAGGGGGCACTGCCTCTTTGCCAAGGTCCCTTTGGTTCATAGGGCACTGACTACCCAGCTGTAACTGCACCAAGATTAGTCCAAGAGTGTCATTCAGACAAGTTTTAGTAATGTACACAAAATCAGTCTTCATCCTCTACCACATCAGGAATGGCCAGCATTTTATTTATCGCCAACTATTCCTTAATCATAATGAACTAAAGAAAGGGGATGGAATTCTGGCCCCATCAAAATCTCCTTCCTTTCCCCCCCTTTTCTTCCAAGCCACCATGACTATACCAGAACTTGGCAAAGTTGTCCCAACAACTTGGGTTGAAAGTAGCTATTTGGCAATTAAATAAGGATCTACAGGGCAGACTGGGAGGGGTTCATATTTTGTGATAACTTTTCCAAAGCATAGCCCCTTGCCACTAACAAACTGTTTCAGCTTCAGGATGTCTTCCCTCCCAAAGTTCTAATCAAACATAAATCTTGTATTATTTTTTTAAATAATTCAGTATGTATTCCCATCCAGCTTTGTCAGATCCTACAGGAAATTAGACATTTTATATTTAAACCTCTGTCACTAGGACCTGAACCTTTTCGGGGTGGAGGGAACTTTACCCCAAGTTTCTGCATTATCTTTTAATTTAATGATTTCTCCATGGCTCGAGGCTTCCATGATAAATGTTATTTACCTTCATGGGTGAGGTAAAGATGTGAACGCAAACAATTCTAAAGGTAGCCTGTGGGTTTGAGTAAATACAGTATACCAATTAATAGTTAAACTCTGAAGGTTACATTGCTCCCTTACATCCTGAGCTGACTGCTTTCTTTCTTGGTAACTTGGCTTATATAAGAGTGATACTCCCAGAGGCAAGTCTTCATTATAAGATATTGATCATGGAAGTTATCTATAATAATAGGGCCAGTTATAAGAGTAATACTTTCATCTTAATTGCTCATTGTGGACTGTCATGGTATCTAAGTGCTATAGAAAAGGCAGTGTGTTTTTTTAGCAAACAGTATTTTAGTATTGTGACATCCTTTTATTGCACAATTGCTAAACAAGTTAAAAGGAAATAGATAAAACTGTCTTTATCTTCGAAGACTTCATTATAATTAACGCAGGTGGAGAGAGCTTCTTTGCTACTCAAACAATGAGACTGTTTGATATCCTCATAACAGCAACAGGGACATAATATTGGGACAAGGAGGTTCCATTAGGCCTTGACAGATGAAATTGGCCATTTGGGAAGGGAACAGCTGGGGAATGGTCAGTTGGGAATGTTAGATATATGGGAACAACAATTAAGAACTGGGCAGCTTGAGAGAGGGAAATGGGAGCTGAGAAGTTAGGCATGACAGTAGGACAGTTGGAATTGACAGTTTGGAATGGCAGGTGGAGCTGGGCATTTTGGGAGTGAGTTAGGAATAGCAGATGGAAAATGGACAGTTAGAAATAAAAGGGAAAAAATGAAGAAAATGCAGTGACAACAGCAGAGAAGCCAGGGGGGAGGGGAACCATCAGGAAGGCAGAGATAACAGAATTCAGGGTAGAGTGTGTGAGGAGGACACTGTCTATTACATTCTAAAGAGCTGAAGGAAGGGAAAGGGCAAATGAGAAAGTGAATTTCTACTTCATTCTCTCACTGTACTAAGGACATGGAAAAGTTAAATTGTTTTCTGTTGTGCACGTCATTTAATTATGCAAATACAATCTCTTTCCCTGTTGAAACATTATCTGTAAGGTAGTAAATTCTATTGAGTGAAACAGGTTCAGATGCTAATAAAGTAGTTATTTATGTAACACTTTGTGATGACTTGGGGTTCCAGCTATGATTACCAGAATAGGATCATTAGTTTCAGTGGTGTCCCATTAGTAATAGAAAGGATGGAATCTTGGGACTAGAAAATTCCATAGCTGTAGGAATTTGAGCAGCAGTGAAAATGGGGGAAGGTGGGGGTGAAGAAAGTGGGGTAGGTTCTCCTGGAAAAGAGAAAGGGAAGAGATCATTAGGAAGGAATCCGGGTAAAGGGTGAGAGGGGAGTAGTATAATGGACATGAAAGTGAATGAAAGGAAAAAGAGTTGGTGGAGGATGTAGAAGCTTTGCCTGGTCTGAGTGAGATACATCTTTAAGGTCTGCTGAACTGCCTTTGTGTGTCAGATCTTCCTTCCCATTTTCATACTTCACTAGCCTCCACTGAAGAGAGAGGAAAGAAAAAACAGAAAACATGACAGGGAAGAGATGGTTAAGGCAAGAAAAATGAAAGAAACCCACCTTAGTGAATTTCTACCTGCCCATTTTTAAAAATAGAAAAATAAAATGTATTCAACAAGAGAAAATAATAGATTATTGGCTCCTAGACAACTGTTTTCTGTTTGGGTGGAGAAACAGGTTCAGGGTGTCAGGCAGGAGTACTGAGATATGTACATAGGGGGGCATGAAGATTTGTGATTGTCACCCAAGTAACAGAAAAGGGAACTCAGGCAGCAGCCCCCATAATAAATAAAATAACAATTCTTTGTAATGGTGTAACACTCACCATTGTAGGAAGAGGCGCTTTACAAACATGAATGAGTTTAACCTCACCATGCTCTGGTGAAGGTAGATGAGCTGCATGTTATTGTATGACAAAAACTGAAGCACAGCTCCAGGAAGGTATTTAGGATCGTAATTTCCATTGAAATTACTGAAAATTAGGAGCCTAGCCTAGCTACATCTATGGACGCGGGCCAGAGAGATGACTAGCTTAAGGTGTCACAACAAGTTTAAACCAAGAAGAAAACGCAAGTCTGTGCCTCGGAGAATGGGTCTATTGCAAAATGGTCCTCTCTAAAAATAGCCGCCTGGATTTCCCGCTGTACGATCTGGGACGCTTCCTTTCCAAGGAAATGGCTTTTTAACTGCCCAGCGCGCACAGCCTAGAATCCCAGGGTCAAACCGAATTTCTCCCTCCTAGCCTAGCCTAGCCTCCCCCTCCGGGCTGTGCAGGACTAAGCGCCTCTCCCTGGCACGGGTGGGCGCCCCAGTGTGTTCAACCGAGCTCCGTGCGCCCCGCCGGACACGGTGGGACTGAGCCGGCAGGAGTTCGCCCCGTCCCTCCGCAGGGCCGGCGGGAGCCGCCAGGCTAGGGCGCCCCTCGTTTGCGGCAGGCTGTGCGCACAGGGGGCGGAGGGTCTGGGCCGGGGGCCGCAGCCCGCAGCCCGGGCGCTTCGCCAGGAGAGGCAGGGAGCGGGCACCCAGCCTGGGGGCGCCGCCCGGGCCCAGCGGCCCCTGCCCCGGATGGCGAGGGCGGCGGCGCGCGAGACACGGGTTTGGGGGCGGGCGCGCGCGCTAGCGCCGCCCGGGCTCACCCCCTCCCCCCCTTTCTCGGTCTTCGGGGCGCGCGCCCGCCCGCCTTCTCGCCACGGGGGAGGGTGGCACAGGCACGAGCGCCGCCGCGCGAGCCCTCAGCCCGTTCAGTGACAGCCCGCGGCAGACTATGGTGGCGGCGGCGACCCGAACCCGTTTGCCCCCGCGCTCCCTCGGCCGCGCCTGAGCCGCCAGCCCCGGTCCCGGCGCCCCCGCCCTGCCTGGAGGAGCCGGCGGCAGCGCCCCCCCGCTAGCGCCCGGGCGCGGAGCTCCCTGTCCTCGGCAGCACGGCGCCTCCCCGCCGGGAGGGTAATTGAATTAACGCGCCAGCCAGAGAGCCGGGGCCGCCGCCAGGGACCCCGCGGCCCCCGGACGCAGACACGAGCGGAGGCGGCGGCCGCCCCAAGCGGTGAGCCCGGCCGGCGGCGCCTGGCCTTGGCGGAGCCGGGCGGCCGAGGGGGCCGCCGCTCCACGGGGCTCCGGCGGGACTGCGGGGGCCGACCCCCGTTCCCCCGGCCGATCCCTGCGCGCCCGCAGCCCTTCAGGGGGGAGCGGGACGGCTCCGAGGCCGAAGGCCCCACCGGTGGGAGTGGAGCCCCCACCCCGGCGAGTGCGAACGGCGGCGCCAGCCCCTGGGGGCGGCAGGGAGCAGCACAGGCCGGCGGCTGCCGCACTACAGCGTGGCGACTGCGTCTCCCAGGCGTCCCGAGGCTGCTGGTGCGGGGAAAATTGGGGGCGAGGAAGATCTCCCGGCACCAAGCGCTGGGCCGCCTTGGCTCTGCCGGAGCCAACCAGGGCCAAGTCGGGCTTGTTCTTCCGTGTCAGCGTCCGGAGTGGGGATGGTGCGGCCGCGGTGAGAACCACACGCTGCTAACACGCCTGGCCTCGGGAGACACGGGGCTTTCTCCTTCCTCTTCGTCTGCGGTAAGCTGCAAAAAAGATGGAGAAGGGGCCCTTTCCCGAAGGGGACTGCTTGTCACTCCCCCGAGAGTGATCTGCACTTATTGGAAAGGACCTCGGGAGTGGCAGCAACCCTGCAACTAACTTGGAACAGGTCGCCGCTGGACATATCTACTACAGCGTGAGATTGGACTATGTGGGCCTGCCAAGGTCCCAGTCTCCTGTTTGTCTTGCCCGGTTTGAAAGATGAGTAACTGAATCATGTGGACCTGCCTGGTGGTTTCTTTAAACAGGCAGTGATTTCTCAAGGCATTTAAAAGCAACTATCCTAAGAAAAGCCCCAAGTCAGAAAGTTAAAGGATCACTCTTTTTATTGTTTTTAAAGTCCTAAGGACCCATCTCCCAAACCACTTAAAGAAAATTTGACAACATGGCTTCCCCACCGCACCAGCAGTTACTGCATCACCACAGCACTGAGGTGAGCTGTGACTCCAGTGGAGACAGTAACAGTGTGATGGTCAGAATCAACCCCAAACAGCACCAGGGTTGCTCCTCTTCCAAGCATTGCAAGTACAGCATCTCCTCCAGCTGTAGCAGCTCTGGGGAGTCCGGAGGTGCCCGGAGAGCAACAGGAGGAGGGGGAAGCAGTGGGGCAGGTTTGCGCAAGAAGAAGCTGCCTCAGCTCTTTGAGAGAGCCTCCTCCAAGTGGTGGAACCCCAAGTTTGACTCCAACAATCTGGAAGAGGCCTGTATGGAGAGATGCTTCCCGCAGACCCAGCGTAGGTTTCGCTATGCCCTTTTCTACATAGGTGTGGCCTGTCTCCTCTGGGGTATATATTTTGGAATCCATATGAGAGAGAAACTTATTGTCTTCATGGTGCCAGCTCTGTGCTTCCTCTTAGTGTGTGTAGCATTTTTTCTGTTCACTTTCACCAAGACCTATGCCCAGCATTATATATGGACCTCACTGATCCTCACCCTCCTGGTTTTTATTTTGACTTTGGCTCCACAGTTCCAAGTTTTGACATCTATCTCAGGAAGTGATGATGCATCCAATCATACTCCCCCTGTGAGAGCCACAGACACTTGCCTTTCTCAAGTAGGCAGTTTTTCTATGTGTGTTGAAGTGCTCTTGTTGCTCTACACAGTAATGCACTTGCCGTTGTATTTAAGCTTGTTTCTGGGACTCTCCTACTCAGTCCTTTTTGAAACCTTTGGTTATCATTTCAGCGCTGAAGACTGTTTCGTACCCTTTAGAGCCAATGTCATTTACTGGGAACTGCTGAGTAAAGCCTTGCTTCACATCTGTATCCATGCTATTGGTATTCATTTATTTATCATGTCCGAAGTCAGATCAAGGAGCACGTTCTTGAAAGTGGGGCAATCAATCATGCATGGAAAAGATTTGGAAGTGGAAAAAGCACTGAAAGAAAGGATGATTCATTCTGTGATGCCAAGAATAATAGCTGATGACTTAATGAAACAGGGGGATGATGAAAGTGAGAACTCGGTCAAACGTCATTCCACCTCAAGCCCTAAAAACAGGAAGAAAAAACCCTCCATACAGAAAACCCCCATTATATTCCGGCCTTTTAAAATGCAACAGATTGAACAAGTGAGTATTTTGTTTGCGGATATTGTTGGCTTTACCAAAATGAGTGCAAACAAATCTGCCCATGCATTGGTGGGGCTTTTGAATGATCTGTTTGGCCGCTTTGACCGTCTGTGTGAGGATACCAAATGTGAGAAGATAAGTACTTTGGGAGACTGTTATTATTGTGTAGCAGGATGCCCAGAGCCCCGAGCGGATCATGCCTATTGCTGCATCGAGATGGGTTTGGGTATGATTAAAGCCATAGAGCAGTTTTGCCAAGAGAAAAAAGAAATGGTGAATATGAGAGTTGGCGTTCACACTGGGACAGTGCTTTGTGGCATTTTGGGGATGAGGAGGTTTAAGTTTGATGTGTGGTCCAATGATGTTAACTTGGCCAATCTAATGGAGCAGCTGGGTGTGGCTGGCAAGGTCCATATTTCGGAAGCTACTGCCAAATATTTGGATGACCGTTACGAAATGGAGGATGGCAAGGTGATCGAACGAGTTGGCCAGAGTGTGGTAGCTGACCAGTTAAAAGGTATGTGCTTTATTTTGTAATGAATCTTCAATGAGGTGGAATGTACAAGGTTTCCTGTTAACTGACCTGTGCTTTACTGATCTAAGCAAATTGAGTAAGTTTTACATTTACCCATACAAGCTGGAACTCAGCAACATAGCAGAAACTGTAGAATGTGACACTTCAAGCAGGGATGACAGGTTGATTCTAAAGAACTTGCAATATTTGCTGACTTCAAAATTCCTTAAACACTCCCCTGTGGGAATGTCTTATAATAGAAAGTAGACTTAAATGTCTTCATTATTCAACAAAATGTTAAGAACATAAGAACATAAGAACAGCCATACTGGGTCAGACCAAAGGTCCATCTAGCCCAGCATCCTGTCTACCGACAGTGGCCAATGCCAGGTGCCCCGGAGTGAGTGAACCTAACAGGTATGATCGAGCGATCTCTCTCCTGCCATCCATCACCCCCCTCTGACAGACAGAGGCTAGGGACACCATTCATTACCCATCCCGGCTAATAGCCATTTATGGACTTAGCCTCCATGAATTTATCCAGCTCTCTTTTAAACCCTGTTATAGTCCTAGCCTTCACAGCCTCCTCAGGTAAGGAGTTCCACAGGTTGACTGTGCGCTGTGTGAAGAAGAACTTCCTTTTATTTGTTTTAAACCTGCTGCACGCCAATTTCATTGAGTGGCCCCTAGTTCTTCTATTTTGGGAACAAGTAAATAACTTTTCCTTATCTACTTCCTCCACACCACTCATAATTTTATATACCTCTATCATATCCCCCCCTTAGTCTCCTCTTTTCCAAGCTAAAAAGTCCTAGCCTCTTTAATCTCTCTTCATATGGGACCCGTTCCAAACCCCTAATCATTTTAGTTGCCCTTCTCTGAACCTTTTTTAGTGCCAGTATATCCTTTTTGAGATGAGGAGACCATGTTCTTGTTTCAATACAGTGTGACATCTTCCTAATTAACTTAATGTGCCATACATAAGGCATGTGTGTTTTGCAGGCTTATATATAAAAATTGTGAAGTTTCGGTACTGAAAGTTGGATTTTAGCCACTGTAAAAAAATAAAAAAATAAAAAAAAAACTAGCGTTAACTCACTTATCTGAATAGGCATTTTGTTGGGAAATGACACATGGATTCATAGAAGAAAACCGAGTAGTGTGTATAGCTGGCAGTTTGATAGCAAGTTGTTACAGCTGTGGAGTTAAAACTTGGGGTTGGAAAAACTCCTCAAGGTGGTTCCCTGAGCTAATAAATGCTATAATCTTTGTGAGTCTAAGAAAAGTTCAGGTACATGCAGCAAATACAAACTTGCTATTAAGAGAGAGAAAATTGATCTCTCCAATATCTTCTATTGTTTATATGGATGTCTAATATTCACTTTTTCTTTGGTGATAGTTTTAAATAGAAATCCTTAATTTTTTTGGTATAAAGAAAAGAATGCTTGAGAGTGCATGTAGAAATGATTGAAATATTGTGGATCTAACTGCATCTGTTTTTGAACATATATCTTTTCTGATATCTAAAACTCTGCCCCATTGTGAGTGCATATATCACAAGCATTTTCTGTTTCTACAATGTAATGTCAATGGTGGAGGTGTCAAGAATCAGAGAGGTAGCCATGTTAGTCTGGAATAGCAGAGGTAACAAAGAGTCCTGTGGCACCTTAAAGACTAACTAAAGTATTGAAGCATAAGCTTTCGTGGGCTAATATCCACTTCGTCGGATGCAAGCAGTGGTGGAGGTGCATTCATTGCCCTGCAGAGTTTACAGTTGAAATTGGATAATAGATAAAATGAGAGTGGGAGTGGAATGTAGCAGAAAATAAAAAGTATTTGAGATTGTTCAGATTAGGCATGATTTTTTCCAGTTCTTATATTTTTCCATTGTACCTAAGAGCTTGGGGAGAACATGAAGAGGCAGAAATTGTGGGACCCATATGGGTGGGCTATGATGGAGAAAGAAAGAAGGTTGATTATTGGTGGTAACAAAGATAAGTAAGGTCTGAAGGATCATGGACAGGTCAGTGAATATGGAAGTTAGGAGAGTAGTTCAAAACAATGGGGTAGTAGAGTGAATGAGTTATAGTGAGTTAGTATAGTAGATGAGCTGAGGGGTAAAGTCAAATCGCATATGGCAGACAGTTGTTATGGTGAAAATATTGCCAATTTTCTTGATGAGAACATTATTTGTCCTTACAGATGTGATGCTAAGGTAATGACATGTAAAGTGTAGATGGAAGGGGTGCTAGTGGGAGAAATGGGTAGTAACACAGGTGGTTGGAGGCTCTGAAGGCACAGTTGGAGGCACTGAAGCAGAATCAGGGCTTTGTATTTAATTCAGAGTTTGCGTCAGGGATTTTTATTTAATGCTGGTAAAATGTGTTGACCCAAATGACAGCTGAAGATACTGAAATCTTTAAGCTTCATTTAAAGAGGCAAGAATATACTTTAAAAAAAGTCAGATATTGGAAAAGCTGTCCCATTACTTAACCTGTGTTGACTCTGGCCTTTCTGGTAAAGTTTATTGGAAAGTTTGTGGATAAACAACTCTGTTTCTGTGATTGTTGTCAAACTGTGTACTGAGCTAGGTATGGTTCAAAGGCTGTCCTTGTGTTGGTGGATGACGATCTAGTTATGGATGAAGATTAAATCCCCTTGCCAGTCTTATTAGGTCTATCTGCTACCTTTAGAACCATTGATCACAATGCGGTACTATATTCATACACTTGTGCATGACAGTGAAAGTTGATGGTGCTACTCTTATGTGAATTTGTTATCTTCTAAGGAGAACACAAAGTGGAGGGTAGAGCAAGTATTGCTCTACCTCGAGGTTGCTCTCCTGTGGTTTTCCTTGAGGTTCCATTTTGTCTTCACATAAATATAGAAGGCTATTAGGATGATTAGTAAGGAAGCATGGGTTGAATTATTTTCAGTATGCCCATTACACTCAGCTATAGATTCCCCTCTCTCTTACAATGCCTTGCATAGTATCTGGTGGTGAGAGAGTGGTTCCCAAACTTGTTCCATGGCTTGGCCAGGGTAAACCTCTGGGTGGTCGCAAGATGTTTTGTTTACCCGAGTGGCTGTAGGTTCAGATGCTCACAGCTCCCACTGGCCGCGGTTCGCCGTTCCCGGCCAATAGGAGCTGTAGGAAGCAGCGCGGACCAGGCCACCACTTCCTACGGCTCCCATTGGATGGGAATGGCGAACTGCGGCCAGTGGGAGCTGCGAGCGGCCGAACCTACGGCCACTAGAGTAAACAAAACATCTTTCGGCCAGCCAGAGGTTTACCCTGGCCAAGCCATGGAACAAGTTTGGGAGCCCCTAGACTAGGAGGTTGTGGACAAGGGCAAATTGATTGAGGCTCCATCTAGATAAGACAGAAGTGATGTTATTGGGTTGCGGAAAAGCAATAATGGTAAAAAACAAACCCTGTCCCATTGAGCGTGTGTGTGTTATGTATGTCATACATGTTTGCATCCTGAGAGTCTGATTAGAATCCCCTTTGTTATACTGGATGATCATTTGTCTGTGGTAGCCAAGTTCTGGCTAGGAGCTAGCAATCTTTTCTTTCCGAAGTGACCATTCCTCTATACCGTATTTTTCGTCTTATAGGACGCTCCGTCCTATAAGACGCCCCCTCGGTTTTTAATAAAAAAGCTGGGAAAAAAAAAAAAGGCGCCTTGCTCTCCCGTCCCCGCCGCGCGGGCGGGCTGCCGAGGTTCCCCCCTCCCCGCCGCGGGCGGGCTGCCGGGAGCGCGCCCGCGGCGGGGAGGGGGGAACCGGGACGCTCCCGGCAGCCCGCCCGCGCGGCGGGGACGGGAGAGCAAGGCGCTTTTTTTTTTTTTTTTTTTTTGGTACGGCGGGGAGGGGGGAACCTCGGCCGGCAGCCCGCCCGCGGCGGGGAGGGGGGAACCTCGGCCGGCAGCCCGCCCGCGGCGGGGAGGGGGGAACCGCGGCAGCCCGCCCGCGCGGCTAGGACGGGAGAGCGAGGCGCTTTTTTTTTTTTTTTTTTTTTTTGCATTCGCCCTATAAGACGCACCAACTTTTTCCCCCCCGTTTTGGGGAAGAAAAAGTGCGTCTTATAGGGCGAAAAATACGGTAATTCATGCCTTTCTCTCTTCCAGTCTTGATTACTAAAATATGCTGTACACAGGGGTTACATGTTGAATCCATTCAGAATTGACAGCTAGTGCAATACCAGCAACCTGTTTGTTAACGAGAATATCCTGCTATGGGCACATTCAACAAGAGCTTCATGGTCTGTACTGGCTGCCTGTGGTTTTCTTTTCAGAGTTTGATATTGATATTGACCTAAAATTGGCTTAAGAGTTTTCTGCCTGAAACATTGTCCCTCTCTGCTATATTGCTACTGTTAAAATATGTGGAGGCACTGGAGCTGGTCCCCTCTCAATAAAGGAATTGGATTTAACCTATTTTATACATAGCCTATCAAACAGAGATTCGATGGTAATGTCTTTTAAAGGGATGTTATCAATTTAAATAACACATTTTTTTCTGATTTTTTTTTACTTAAACTTATTATAAAAGTATTAGAAGAAAAATGTTTGTTTTTTTCAGTGTATTTTGTGCCTTTGACAGTACTTTGTGTGTAGTCAATTTCACCTGTCCCAATATGAAAGACTTGCACAAACAGTGAAAGAGAAAAGTAGTAGGGTAAATAAAGAAATGTGACTTTTTTTTAAAGTACAACATTTAGCAGGGACTCAAGTAGGCATAGAACCTGCTTTTAACTACATTTTGAAAATGGATTAGTTTTCAAGTTAAAAGTGTTTGGATTAAAACTAGGATCTAGAGATGAAAGACAGTACCAATAAATAAAATTTTCTTTAGAGCCATTCACTTGTGCCCCCCCCCCAACCTGTTCATGTTCATTACTTTAATGAGGAAAATGTGAAATATATAAAGTTTTGTTCTCCCTTCTCTTGTTATAGATCAGCAACTATCTCACATTTTCTTACTTCATCTTTGCATATAAACATAAATAAACGTGTGCATGTATGTGATTTTTAAAACAAAACAAAATCATACCTCTGTGCACTGAGGGTTGGATATAGTCCCTTTCCCTCGTGACAGCAGTGCTGAGAGCTATTATGATACACATTTTCTGCAATGTGTTGTCTCCTTATTACCTTTTTTGCAGGGGCAGGATACCGCAGTGTTAGGTGGGCATAAGAACATTAATAAAACAAAATAAAGGAACAGCACTCTGATACCAGTTTAGCATAGCAGCAGTGCTTTGTACAGATATGCGGGGAATCTTGTAAGTTTAACCTTGACTCTGATTTGGTCCAGTAAAAGATGTTACTCTGAAAGATCTTGTCACTCTGAAAAACCTATGCGTTCTTGAAAAGTAATCTATATATATAAAAGTCAAATGGTGTATGCGTGCGTGTATGTATGCGTGTATGTATGTGCGCTTACTCCTTCCACACCATTTGAGCTAGAGACTTGAAATTTGGTACAGTTAGAGGTCTTAGGGGCCTAATCAGGGTAAGAGTCGAAAATTTTTCAAATCTCACCTCTGACGCCCCCCAGGGCTGAAATTCTTTAAAGGCCAATCACATCAGCTGGGCAGCTGCTGTTCTCTGTGACATAGTTATGATGTCATAATACCCCCTCCAACAGACCCTGCACTCGCTCAGCTCTCTGCCCCCTCCCCCCTCCAACGGACCCCGCACTCGCTCAGCTCTCTGCCCCCTCCTCCCTCCAACGGACCCCGCACTCGCTCAGCTCTCTGCCCCCTCCCCACCTCCAACGGACCCGAGTTGGGTTTGGTCGGAGGGTAAGTGAGGTGCGGGTGTCGGGTTTGGTCAGGGGGTAAGGTGGGGGTGTCGGGTTTGGTCTGGGGGGGTAAGTGAGCCGGGAGTGTTGGGTTTGGTCTGGGGGGGTGGGAAGGTGTCGAGGTGGGTGAGGTGTGGGTGTTGGGGTTGGTCGGGGGTGTTGGGTTTGGTGGGGGGGTAAGGTGGGAGTGTTGGGTTTGGTTGGGGGGGGTGAAGAGGGGAGTCGGGGTTGGTCGAGGGGTAAGTGAGGTGTGGGTGTTGGGTTTGTTTGTGGTGGTAGGTAGGGGTGTTGGGTTTGGTCGGGGGGTGAGGTGGGGGTGTCGGGTTTGGTCGGGGGGTGAGGTGGGGGTGTCGGGTTTGGTCCGGGGGGGTAAGTGAGCCGGGAGTGTTGGGTTTGGTCTGGGGGGTGGGGGGTGGGAAGGTGTCGGGGTGGGTGAGGTGTGGGTGTTGGGGTTGGTCGGGGGTGTTGGGTTTGGTGGGGGGTTAAGGTGGGAGTGTTGGGTTTGGTTGGGGGGGTGAAGAGGGGGGTCGGGGTTGGTCGAGGGGTAAGTGAGGTGTGGGTGTTGGGTTTGTTTGTGGTGGTAGGTAGGGGTGTTGGGTTTGATCGGGGGGTGAGGTGGGGGTGTTGGGTTTGGTCGGGGGGTGAGGTGGGGGTGTCGGGTTTGGTCTGGGGGGGTGGGAAGGTGTCGGGGTGGGTGAGGGGTGAGGTGTGGGTGTCGGGGTTGGTCAGGGGGTGTTGGGTTTGGTGGGGGGTAAGGTGGGGGTGTTGGGTTTGGTTGGGGGGGTGAGGAGGGGGGTCGGGGTTGGTCGAGGGGTAAGTGAGGTGTGGGTGTCGGGTTTGTTTGTGGTGGTAGGTAGGGGTGTCGGGTTTGGTTGGGGGGAAAGTGAGGTGGGTGTGTCAGGTTTGGTCTACGGGGGGTGAGGTGTGGGTGTTGGTCAGGGGGTGTTGGGGTTGGTAGGGGGTGATGTGGGGGTGTTGGGTTTGGGTGTGGGGGGGTGAAAATGTGAGTTGGGGTTGGTCGAGGGGTAAGTGAGGTGGGGGTGTCGGGTTTGGTCGGGGGGGGTGAGGTGGGGATGTCAGGTTTGGTCTCTGCCCCCTCCCCCCTCCAACGGACGCCGCACTCGCTCAGCTCTCTGCCCACTTCTGACGGACCCGAGCAACGCTGGGTATTTTCGCTAGTATGTATTAAAAACACTGAAATATGCAACACGCTTGTCTTCACCTAAGTCTAGTTTATCTTGTGTGGAAATTATATTGTTCTGTGGATGTTTGGTTGTTCTGCAGAGGCCTCATTTGGGAACAAATTTCTGCAGCCTGTGTCACTGTCATCTGTCTTGTTTGCTAAGATGCTTCTGCCTAGTCCCTTCAGTGACAACAAAATAAAAGAAAGTCTACCATTTGATATATCTGGTATCTATCCAGGTGTTTTGTTTTTGTTCTAATCTGGTTGAAGTTATGTACATTTGGTTAATTTAGGTATTGTTCTGGAGTAATTAAGTGCCAGTTAGTGATACCCTTTTACATGTTCTGTTACTTCCTAGGATTACTTGTAGTTTAAGTAAATGGGCCCCTAGTGGAGAAAGCTGCTTTTCATAAAGAGCATCAGAATCTTTCCTTGTGTGAAGAAAAGGGTTGAAAGCAATGTGATACACAAGACTCAATTCCCTTGCCAAGTTATTCCTGGATTTTTGTTAATTAGCAGTCTCTGAATTGGTTGTAGAACTATCAGAAAATAATTTCTTCTTTCCTAGTAAGGGCAAGCTGTGCCCATGTGTGTGCATGCGTGCACGGTTTTGAGGGGTGTGTGTGTGTGTGTGAAAATTACCAGTAAGCAATACAGGTTGACAACTTTGGTAAATATGGACATGTATTATGACTGTTCTGACAAATTAAAATGCATATACTTGTGTTTAATGACACTGTAACTGTGAGATGTGTGCTGTAGGAATAAACTATGCTTTCAAAAGTTGTTTTATACTAGCAAACTTTGTTTCATGTTATAAAAATACAAAAGGACTGCTATGTCTAAATATTTATTGAAAACTTCATATATTCATGATACTAACGAGTAGAAGTGACATTTTAGTGTTTGAAAGAAGTGTGGTCTTGACATTTTTTATCTCAAGTGCTTTTTCATAGTTTACTAAGTAACTTATGTTTTCATGATTTTGTTTATGTAAAGTACAGTACTGTACATCAAATGGAGTACATTGTATTGCTGCCATACTGTTAGTTACCAGTAAAAACTAAGATGTTTTATTTAGAAAACTCACTAGATCCGTTTTTAACAAGTGATCTTGACTTCAGGTATGTTTTTATTACTGGTGGTTCTGTAAATCAAATCTTTACACATTTTCTTTCTTTAAAGGAATAATAGGGCCCATCCTGCAAAGTGCTTAGCATATTTGGCTCCCTTTGACTTTAATGGAAGATAAGAATTCCTTCTTATAGCACCTGGCAGGAACAGTTCTGTAGTGAGGAAGTTCAATTTACAATGGTTCTTATAAAATTAGTAGTAAATATGTTAAGGCATTATTTTCAGAGAGATCACCAACAATATTAGATCCAAATATTTTTCTGTATTGTGCATTAGGATGGTCAGCAAGAATTATCCAACTTCCTAGCAAGTACTGCTAGCAAGCAATCTATGTTTCAGAAGTCTGAAGGCATGTCTATGTTGCCCAACAGTTTGGACTAGAGGGTGTGAATAGCAGCGCATCCCAAAGTGCTGCACAGTAACTCCCCCATGTAGATTCTGCAGACAGAAACGAAAATGTTCTGTTTTGGCATTAATGTAGTTGTAGTCCAGTTTAAAGAGGACTAACTTAATGTGAACTGGGAACCTTTTAGTAAGTTCATATCTGCAGCATCCCCTGGGGACATTTAAGCACAGCACTTTGGTGTGCCATGCTATTCTAACCCCAGTAGTCTGAACTTGCAGAGCAGTGTAGATGTGTCCCGCATCTGAGTTTACTAATTTACTATTAGTACTGGGTAGCTAGTACGGTTGCCAGGCATGTAAGCTTGAACGCCTGTCTTTTTCACCAGAAAAAATTGTCTTAATAAAAGATATTACCTCACCCACTTCATCTCTCTATATAATATTTAGGTTATTGAAGATATGATTAAAATAACTTTTAAATGTTTTTCTTGCTGCTTAGCAAAGCATTTTAGACTAGAAGCAGGAAGTTCTGCTAGATGGAAATACTGCAGGAGAATGTGGTGTGTTGACTATCTCAAAGTGCGGGTGAAGAGCCTGAGGGAAAATAACAAATCAAACAAGAATTTCTGGGACTCTTAGTAATCAGTAATTCAATTTCTTCCACTGAGAATGCTCAATTGAATAGGTCCATCATCCGTTATGAAATGTTACTGCTGCTGGAAATTCCTTAGGGATCAGAATTGTAAACAGCAGGCAGGGCCCATGGTGTTTACTGAAGTAATGTTTTCCTACTTTGACTGGAAACTTTGTTACTCAATTGGTATCTGATGGTAGTCTTTTTGTAAAGCTTTATAAAAACTATTTTTACATAAAATATATTGTCACCTACTTGCTGTTTGTTTATATAATATTAATTTTGTGTCTATTGTATTCCAGTACGTATATATACTCTTATTTTTTTTGTTAAATGCATCAAATTTTAATATAAATCCAATAACCTAAACACACACACAAGTCTGAATTTCAGTCTAAATTAAACTTCTTAGATATACTATTTATGTTTGTTTTAGCTTGCCACTAATAGCACCAGTCCAGTTTTCAGTTTCTATGGTTATTTGATAATTGATGATCAATCTCTCCTCTAGGTTTGTGTTTTATATTGCTGCCCATCACTGTAGTATCTGAGGGTCATGTCCAAATCAATAGCTAAGTTCCTAGGGTGCTTTATGGAGTTTCTGTTCTTCTCCCTTTTAAGAGTAACATCTTTACTTGTGGATGTTGTGTGTATGTAATTTATTTGAGTGATTTTGTTTGTTTATTGATTTACTTTTGTTAATAGGGTTGGGTTTTTTAATTTTAATTTGCAGGTTTTTGGGTAGTTGGAGGTGTCTGTGTTGTGAGTGTCATTTTTGCTATGGGGGAAAAGGCTTTTTTGAAGAGGAAAGTTTTACAGCATTTCCTAAAGATAGTCAGATTCTGAATTAACCCAATCTCCTTGGAAGTTTTGTTCCATAGCCATATCTCCTCAACCAAGAATGCTTTGTCCCCAGCTCTCACACGTCTTCACATTAATCTTCAGATACGTGAATTATAGTACTTCTCACCTGGAAGGGGAAGGTTGAAGTTTCCTAGCGAGCTGGGAGGTAAAAGAAGTAGGCCCATCAGTTAATCACAGTTAATTCATGTGATAAACTAAAATAATAATAATTGCAATTAAAAAATTATTGTGATTAATCACAGGATTAATTGGACTATTAAACAATAAAAACCAATTGAAGTTTATTAAATATTTTTGGATCTTTTTCTACATTTTCAGATATGTTCAGTTATGACACACAATACAAAGTGTACAGTGCTCACTTTGTATTATTATTTTTATTACAAATATTTGCACTGTAAAATGATAAACAAAATTTATTTTTCAGTTCACCTCGTACAACTACTGTAGTGCAATCTATTGTGAAAGTGCAATTTACAAATGTAGTTTTTTTGATTACATAACTGCACTCAAAAACAAAACAATGTAAAACCTTTGTGCCTATAAATTTAAATCGTAGCGCCTTAGCCTCAGTCTCACTTGTTGTTCAGCCAATTGCTAAGACAAACAAGTTTGTTTACATTTATGGGAGATAGTGCTGACTGTTTCTTATTTACAATGTCACCTGAAAGTAAGAACAGGTGTTCGCATGGCACCATTGTAGCCAGCATTGCAAGGTATTTATGTGCCAGTTATGTTAAATATTCATATGCCTCTTCATGTTTTGGCCACCATTCCAGAGGACATGCTTACAAGGTGATGACAGTTGTTAAAAAAATAATATTAATTACATTTGTGACTGAACTCCATTGGGGAGAATAGTATGTCTCCTTTGTTTTACCCGTATTCTGCCATTTATTTCATGTTATAGTAGTCTCGGATGATGACCCAACACGTTTGATTTAAGAACTAATTTGATAAAATGAAAAGAAGGTATCAATGTTAGATTTCTAAAGATAGCCACAGCACTTGACCCAAGGTTTAAGAATCTGAAGTGCCTTTCAGAATCAGAGAGGGATGAGGTATGGAGCCTGCTGTCAGAAGTCTTAAAAGAAACTGCAGAACCTGAACCACCAAAAAAGAAAATCAATCTTTTGTTGGTGGGATCTGATTCAGATGGTGAAAATGAACGTGTGTCAGTCTGCACTGCTTTGAATTGTTATTGACTGGAACCTGTCATCAGCATGGAAGCATGTCCCCTAGAATGGTGGTCAAAGCATGAAGGGACATATGAATCTTTAGTGTATCTGGTACATAAGTACCGTACTAAAGCCGACTAACAGTGCCATGCTAATGCCTGTTCTCACTTTTAGGTGACATTGTAAACAAGAAGCAAGCAGCATTATCTCCCATAAATGTAAACAAAATTGTTTGTCTGAGCGATTGGCTGAACATAAATTAGGATTGAGTGGACTTCTAGGCCCTAAAGTTTTACATGGTTTTATTTTTGAGCATAGTTATTTTTTGTACATAATTCTACATTTGTAAGTTCAACTTTCATGATAAAGAGATTGCACTACAGTACTTAAGTGAATTGAAAAATACTATTTCTTCTGTTTTTTACAGTGCAAATGTTTGTAATAAAAAGAATAATATAAAGTGAACACTGTACACTTTGTATTCTGTATTGTAATTGAAATCAATACAGTAGACTCTTGATTATCCAGGATTGGATTAACCAGGATGTCAAAAAAAATATGCGCACTTCGCAGGGCCGGCTCTGGCTTTGTTGCCGCCCCAAGGACACACACAAAACCCCCCCCACCAGTGCACAGGGCAGCCAGTGAACCAACACCCCTTCCCCCCGGCGCCGGGTGGCTGGTGAACCAACCCCCTCCCCACATATTTCCTATGGATGGTGATTATCCAGGATTTTATTAACCAGGATTAATTTTTTCCCCTATCATCCTGGATAATCGAGTCTACTGTATATTTTAAAATGTAGAAAACATCCAAAATATTTAAATAATTGGTATTCTATTATTGTTTAACAGCGTGATTAATTGTGCTGTTAATCATGATTAT
This sequence comes from Sternotherus odoratus, assembly GCA_032164245.1. Classification (NCBI taxonomy): domain Eukaryota; kingdom Metazoa; phylum Chordata; order Testudines; family Kinosternidae; genus Sternotherus; species Sternotherus odoratus. The sequence goes on from JAVMKO010000010.1 coordinate 44,424,154, forward strand.
TTTGTTTAATAGCTTGGCAGCCCTAGGAAGGTGTTAGAAACTCATGCTACCTAGGCATCCATGCTTAGTGAGGAGTCAAATAGGGCCTCAGGAACCACTCTGACAAATGGGGGCTATACACCTTTGGTGGAAGGTGAGAGCAATATCTTAGTTCAGGAGTGGGCAAACTTTTTGGCCCGATGGCCATATCTGGGTATAGAAATTGTATGGCAGGCCATGAATGCTCATGGAATTGGGGCTGGGGAATGGGATGGGGTGAGGGCTCTGGCTGGGGGTGCGGGCTCTGGGATGGGGCCAGAAATGAGGAGTTCAGGATATGGGAGGGGACTCTGGACGGGGGGAGAGGCGCATAGGGGGGTGGGGGCTCCAGCTGGGGATCCAGGATCTGGGGTGGGGCTGGCGATGAGGGGTTTGGGGTGTGTAGGAGGGTGTTCCGGGCTGGGATCGAGGGATTCAGAAGGCGGGAGGAGGATCGGCTGGGACAGGGGGTGGGGGAGATGGCTCAGCAGTACAGGCTCTGGGCAGCGCTTACCTAAAGCAGCTCCTGGAAGCAGTGGCTTGTCCCCCCTTCAGCTCCTAGGCGTAGGTGTGGCCAGGAAGCTCTTCTGTGCACTGTCTTGTCCACAGGTGCCACCCCTGCTGCTCCCATTGGCCGTGGTTCCCGACCAATGGGAGCTGTGGGCTCCACTTAGGGTAGGGGCAGCATATGGAGCGGAGCCCCCTGGCTTCCCATAGGTGTAGGAGCCAGAGGGGGCTGCTTCCAGGAGCCGCACGAGCCTCTGACCCTGCTCCACAGCGGGAGCACTGGAGTGGGACAAGTCCCAGACCCTGTTCCTCAGTGGGAGCTCAAGGATTAAAACGGCTGGCAGGCTGGATGTGGCCCATGGGCTGTAGTTTGCCCACCCCTCTCGTAGTTAGTCTAATAGGCATTCTAGTATCTTAACACAAGAGGCGGTTGCTTCAGTGGTGAATGATATGGTTGCCTGAGTATTACATAAAGAAAGCCAGGAATACTTGTAGCACCTTAGAGACTAACTAGTTTATTTCAGCATAAGCTTTCGTGGGCTATAGCCCACTTCATCGGATGCATAGAATGGAACAGAAGCAAGATGCATTTATACACACACGAAGAAAAAAAAATTCTATCTGACATCAGGAATCATAGCATTCAAAAACCAGTAGGAGAACACTTCAATTTTCTTGGCCATTCCATTAAAGATTTGATGGTTTCAGTTTTGAAACAGAAAAACTTCCAAAACAGACTCCAACGAGAAACTGAGGAACTGGAATTAATTTTCAAATTGGACACAATAAACCAGGGGCTAAATAGAACTTCAGATTGGTTCTCTCATTACAGTAATTGATTGCATTTCCTGAGCTAATTTCACTGACAAGAGAAATCCATTTCAAAAGATGTTTTTTTCTCCTACTGATAATGGACCATCTACATTTAACAGCCCTCTTAGAATTGATATGTTAATGTACAATTTTTTTTCTTCTTTTTCTTTCTTTCTGCGTGTATAAATGCATCTTGCTTCTGTTTCATTCTATGCATCCAATGAAGTGAACTATAGCCCACGAAAGCTTATGCTGAAATAAACTAGTTCATCTGTAAGGTGCTACAAGTATTCCTCGCTTTCTTTACGGATACAGACTAACACGGCTGCTATTCTTGAACCTGAGTATTACATGTGCACCATTGTTAGGTGAGCCTGTGACCTCTCACAATCTTGTGGCCTTGTATAAATATGAAGAAGAGGGTATAGTATAGAATCTTGTGGGACCCTGCAGGAGTGGGCATTCAGAGAAGAGGCGTCATTGCCCATCACCACTCTGAGCTCTGCTGGAAAGGAACAACTGGAACTTCAGTGCTGTGCCAATGGCTGCTATGTCATGTAGCGCAGGTCAGTAGTATGTTGTCTACTGTTCAGTAATACTTTCCACTCCTACCTCATGTTTGTGGTACAGTGTCAATAGATATAAAACATTGTAGATGATTTTTGAGTGCAAGCAAACTTCTGTCATTTTAATTTTCTTATCATGTATATGTTTTGACAACTTAGATTAAAATTTGGTGCAGTTATCAAGCATTTAATTTCTTACTCTGTATAGACTTTTAATTTTTGTATTTAGTTTAATTAATCTATTTATGCAGGTGAGAGTTATAAAATGTTGCAAAATATGACCAACAAAAGGGTCTTTAATATGTTTAAATATTTGCAGGGTTGGGACCAAAATGTGCAAATACATATATAAATAGTATACACTTTAGTTTTATCATTTTAAATTAGTAAATTTTGGATTTAATTTAGATTTGAATGGTGTGCATCAGGTGTTACTTATAGATAATTATAGAGCAAATACAGTTATAAACTGGTATGTTAGTTATATCATTGCTTGCCGCAATGGAGATGGCTGTCCTTTATGTTGTACTGAATGGGCTTTGTTTGTTTTCTGTTCAGAGTAAGGGATTTTGTTAATTCTTGGATTGCTTATTGTTAGCCTAGAAGTTGGACCATGTCCTAGCATTTTATGCATTTTCTAGAAATAATCCCTACTAGTTTAAAGAACATTTTGATAAAGCCTTTCAGCTAAAGTGATAATTGAAATGTATAAGCAAATCAGAAATTTATATCATGTCAAAAATGTTACCTCTTGGAAATCAGATGACTTTCAGTATTTATAAAGATACCTTTCTTTGAGAATATTTTATGGAAATCCAACAGTATATATTTGGTAAATCCAACAGTATATATTTAAAAAACTACATTTAACATAGAGATATGTAGTCTATACTAAAATTAGAAAAAGATTTGAAAAATAGCAAATTACTTGTACAACTTTTATTATGAGTAAAGTGGAATACTTCTAATAGCTCACATAGCTTCATTTTACATGTATTTATTTTTTTAAATATTACTATGTGAAGTGTAAGGGTAGAAGCCAGATGTATAGACATTGGGACTGGAATAAGGTTAATAGAGAATTGCTTCCATTGCCCTAAAGTTAGAAGTGTACATTTTTAGAAGTTTTTAACCCCTGTCCTGCCATTGGCCAAGAGAGAAGATGACAATATGATTGGGAGAAACAAACAAAATGCACTTGATACAAAGGCACCAAAGATTTCAGCCAAAATGAGGGCACAGTCCTGCAGATTCTTATTTATGCAAGGAGTCTCTGCTGATGCTAATTTCAATGGGAATACTTGTCAGTGAAGATTTTTCAAATGAGTCGGAGTGTTTAGGATTGAGTCTTTAATGAACTGCACACGTGCAAACTAAGGGCTGCTAGAAAACAGAATGGCTAAAAGACAACTTGGTCCAGGTGGGCACTTGCTATCTTAGGCGATGGTGGCATATACATTAGATTCCAGCCTTTTGGCCATGAGTCAGTCAAATAATGATGTCCAAGTCCCTTTCCTGAGATGATACAATTCATTTAGAAGCTTGTAAAGTGTATGAGCACTTTCCACCTTTGTGTCTGGTTGGCTTTCTTTTCCTGTTGTGACTGCCATGCCTTAGGAGTTAAGAATGCTCCCTCCCTTCCTAGTCATTCTAGGAAATCTTAAAATAAGTCTATTATGGGTTGGTTATTCCAGGTGCAGGCTGCTGCCCTTATCAGCCTTGATGATGGTTACTCTTTCTGTTCTTACTCTATAATAGCTAGTACTGACTAGCAAAGTCACACAAAATTTACCATTCCTTTTACTTGGATTCCTTTAGGGACATGATACTCAGAGTGGGAAGGTCAGTATATATGAAACAGTGATTAGTGTAGTAGACTAAGGCCTGGTCCCCACTGGGGCTTAACGTCGACTTTATCAAGGTAAAGTCAATTTAAGCCTGTACCCGTCCTCACATGCATGCCCTTAAAGTCCCTTTAAAGCAGGGGTGTCAAACTCAATTGCACAGGGGGCCAAAACTCAAAACTCGCGGGCCGAACAGTATAACCATTTATTTAACAGACTAAATATTTATGTTTTTTAACCATTAATATGAACCAAAATACAGGATATCATTCCAAAATAAATACATTTCAACTTAAAATATTTTGCTCTTCATAAAAAAATATCCTGTCAATACAATACATTCAAAATCTGTGGTGTGGGGGAGTGGTGTGGGGGAGAGATCGGGTTGGGTGGGTCAGGTGGGGGGGGGGAAGGAGAGCGCAGCGTCGGTGTCGGGGGGGGGGGGTAAAGGAGAGCGCGGCGGCAGCGGTGGCGGGGGGGAACGGAGAGCGCGGCGGTGGCGGGGGGGGAAAGGAGAGCGCGGCGGCAGCGGCGGTGGCGGGGGGGGAAAGGAGAGCGCGGCGGCAGCGGCGGTGTCGGGGGGGTAAAGGAGAGCGCGGCGGCAGCGGTGGCGGGGGGGGAACGGAGAGCGCGGCGGCGGCGGGGGCGGGGGGGGAACGGAGAGCGCGGCGGCGGCGGGGGGGACGGAGAGCGCGGCGGCAGCGGCGGTGTCGGGGGGGTAAAGGAGAGCGCGGCGGCAGCGGGGGAACGGAGAGGGCGGCGGCGTCGGGGGGGGTAAAGGAGAGCGCGGCGGCAGCGGTGGTGGGGGGGGGAACGGAGAGCGCGGCGCTGGCAGGGGGGACGGAGAGCGCGGCGGCAGCGGGGGAACGGAGAGCGCGGCGGCAGCGGCGGCGTCGGGGGGTAAAGGAGAGCGCGGCGGAAGCGGTGGCGGGGGGGAAAGGAGAGCGCGGCGGTGGCGGGGGGGAACGGAGAGCGCGGCGGCAGCGGCGGCGTCGGGGGGGTAAAGGAGAGCGCGGCGGAAGCGGTGGCGGGGGGGGAAAGGAGAGCGCGGCGGCAGCGGTGGCGGGGAGAGGAGAGCGCGGCGGCGGCGGGGGGGCCTATTATATGGCTCTCTGAGCCAAAAAGGTTCCCGACCCCTGTCACAGGGCCATTAAAAACAGATATATAAAACGATTTCGCGGGCCGGATATAATTGTATGGCGGGCCGGATGTGGCCCGCGGGCCTTGAGTTTGACACATGTGCTTTAAAGGGACCTTAAAATCGACTTCTGTACTCCTCCCTAACAAGAGGAGTAGCGCTGAAATCGACCTCTCTGGGTCGATTGTCAATTAGTGAGGATGCATGTGACTTTAAGCCTCCGACCTTCCACAATGCCCGTTAGCTCCCCAAGGGACCAGCCACCAGTCCGAGCAGCTCTGTGGACCCCCCGTGCCCGCCTGAGCAGCCCCGTGCCGGCTCCCCCCTAGCCCGCCCAAGCGGGGGGGGGGGGGGAGAGTCGGCGCGGAGCTGCTCGGGCGGGCACGGGGGGGTCTGCGGGGCTGCTCAGGTGGGGGGAGGTCCCCTGGGGAGAGTGCCTGGCTGCCCCGAAAGGTGGTTCCTGCTGGGGACTCCCGGCACTGTGGGATATCTACCCACAGTGCAATGCTGGCTACGTCGACCCTTGCAAAAGTTCTAGGACAGACACTGTCGACCTGCTGGTTTGTGGGGACGCACTAAGTCGACTTTATAAAGTCTACTTTAGAAAATCCACTTAAGGGAAATCGACCTACTGCTGTAGTGAAGACGTACCCTTAATCTTCATTCTTCATCTGTGGATAATCTGGTCTGTGGCTAGAATCATCAGAGTAGGAGGTGCTGAATGTGAAAAGTCTCATCTAGATTTCCTGCGATCAGGCTTTTCGCAGGCAAACAAACATGCTTATCATCTATATTGGTTTACCCAACTACTGGAAGATAAGTGGCAGATTAAAAAAAATTATCTAAAAGTATTAAGAAAATGCTTAGAAATTATATTTGTTTTCTGAAGCGTCCGTAAAATAACCTGTGGGAGGAGGAGATAACTGCCTTGCTTTAATTAAACTTAAATTAAACATTTATAACTGTAGCTAGAAAGCTCAGCTTTCCTGTTTGCACTGCTTTCCAGTCAGTTACAAAGCTACTGGGCTTGTTTATTTCAGCTTCCTGTTTCATAAACCTTAAGTATTGCTGGCATACCATATTATGTAAAAGAGAGTTACAGGAGTGAACCATAAAATATCATATTTGATAGACAAGTGTTTGCTCAGTATAGTTAGAATCAGTATACAGTCAGACCTGTCCCCCCAGGTGACACACAAATGAATCCTATAAAATAATAGTAAAAATTGCCTGTCAATTGTTCATTATTGTTCATTCTAAGAATTGATCTGTGATAGGCAAAGTGGAGCAATAATAAAGCTTGAGTGTAGTGAGCTAATGTAATGAACTTGTGTTTTTTGTTTAATAAGCAGCAGTATTAAACCTACCTCAGAAGTTATCTTCCAAATACTTTGTGTGTTCAGTTTAGACAGACGACTCTAGAAACTTTTAGTGTAAATAAATTCAAATAGACTAAATGTAGAGTATTAAAATTAGAACACTGCTTTGGTTTCCATGGGATATGGATAATGTGCTTGCTTGATTATCCCATTCAAGACACTATTTGCTTGTAAGTTATCCTTAAAACTCTGAGATGTGGATGTTTTCCCATAGCCAGTTTTGTTCCCACAAGTTTCCTTAATATAGCATCATTTTTTTTCCCCAGTGAAGTTGAGGGAAGGTGGAACCTGCGTAGTTATATTTTCCCTTTTTGTATTGCTTAAGACTGTAATCAGTGTAAAGTTGCTGTTTTGACTAATATAAAATTTGAGACAAATATGGTGCTTTTTTCTTTTCTGCTGCTTATATATCAGTGTTTAATAAGGTAAAATGTATACCTGACTAAAACTAATTTTAAAACTACTTTAAAATATTTTATAGTTTTACAGTTGTGGGAGGAACTTAAATCTAAACCAAGTATCAGATAGATAAGAATACAAATTACTAATTTTCAGTCTTTACACACATCATGCCTTTCAGTGTCAATATTAAGTTTAAATTTTTTGGTTTAAAACTGTAGTAACTAACGTTCACAGGTAGATTTAGAATAACTATTTTCACACTCTAACCTGAGTGGGTACCCATTGTTCGGTACAGTGTCAACATTTTTTCCCTTTTCCTGTGCTTTGGTGTCAGAGATTATTCTTGAAACATTTTCTGAGTGGTTTGTCAGCTACTCTCCTTAGTACTTTTGAGTTACTGCATTCATATTTGGAGCCTAGTTTTCTGCCTCTGTACAAGAAGGCAAAAGTTTCTTGTGAGCTCTCCCTGAGGGCTACTTTGTTTCCAGACAGGATTTAGAATTATTTTTCTCCCCCAGCCTGACAGCATTTCTGATATGGAGATGATTGTTGTCTGAAGGAGTTGTGGAGGGATAGGGATTTTCCCTACTCTTAGATTTCTTCCGTTTAATGGTGCAGTGGCTTCAGGGGCCTCAGCACTAAGAACAATCTGGTGCACCATACATCCTGAGGGCTTAACGCCTTCCTGGCTACATTGTAGCGCGGGCGGGGGGGAAGGGGGGGAGGAGGGGGGAGGGAGGACAGGAGACTGCTGGGTTATGTCACTGACCACCAGCAGCAGCCTGGAGTTGTTTGCTGCCTTTGGCAGGAAGAGACAAGCTGCTTCCAGCCATATGGGTTGTAGGGAAGGGGGAGATGAGCTCTGCAAAGACACGGGCCAGGTCATCCTTTTCCCCTCTCCTGTTTCCCTATGGCTGGAAGCAGTTCCCATCCCTTCCTTCCCACACAGTACCGAAAGGCTGCTACTGCTCACATTCTGGTGTGAACCCTGGCATAAATCTGGAGGGGGGCGCATGTTACCCTGTGTGCCCTCCCCCTCGTGTTGCCTTGGGAAGATGTGGTTTTGGGTACCAGGAGAGGCATGTCATTCCTGGGGGCCGAGCCAGGTATGGAGGGTGAAGAGCTCTGGGTAGGGAGGGTTGGGTTGGTCAGTCGGTGTGTGAGAGAGGTGTATGGGAGTGTGTATGTGTCACCCCTCCCTGTGTGAATCCTAAAGCTTTAAAGATAAGACTGTAACTATAAAGAATCCAGCTACTCAGTATTTCTTTTTAACGGGAGCTCAGTTAACTGATGTTAATTTGAACATTTATGCTGCATAGTTCTGACTGATTGCCATTGAACTCACTGGAGTAGGAGTAATTTTACCAGGTGTCCCGTATTCAGCATAGGGAAATATGGTCACCTATTCATAGATGTTGATTAGTTGTTTCAGGCATTTCATTAGCCATTAGTGAGGAGGGAGAATTCTTGTGTTTTGCCTCAGAGCAGTGTGAATCCATTGATTCTTCAAGTGACTGTCCACATCTGGGGTTGCCAGATGGGATTCTGTTGGCCAGCAGTGTGTATAATCTGTCTATGGAAAGATCAGGAAAAAGATCTTGGAGTCATCGTGGATAGGTCTCTAAATACGTCCACACAGTGTGCAGCAGCCGTCAAAAAAGCAAACAGGATGTTAGGAATCATTAAAAAAGGGATAGAGAATAAGACGGAGAATATCTTATTGCCCTTATACAAATCCATGGTGCGACCACATCTTGAATACTGCATACAGATGTGGTTTCCTCATCTCAAAAAGTATATACTGGCATTAGAAAAGTTTCAGAGAAGGGCAACTAAAATGATTAGGGGTTTGGAACAGGTGCCATATGTGGAGAGATTAAAGAGGCTAGGACTTTTCAGCTTGGAAAAGAGGATACTAAGAGGGAATATGATAGAGGTATATAAAATTATGAGTGGTGTGGAGAAAGTGAATAAGGAAAAGTTATTTACTTATTTCCATAATATAAGAACTAGAGGCCCGTAAATGAAATTAATGGGCATCAGGTTTAAAACAAATAAAAAGTTCTTCACACAGCGCACAGTCAACCTGTGGAACTCTTGCCTGAGGAGGTTGTGAAGACTAGGACTATAAGAGGGTTTTAAAAAGAACTGGATAAATTCATGGAGGTTAAGTCCATTAATGGCTATTAGCCAGGATGGGTAAGGAATGGTGTCCCTAGCCTCTGTTTGTCAGAGGGGAGTGATGGATGGCAGGAGAGGGATCACTTGATCATTGCCTGTTCGGTTCACTCACTCCAGGGCACCTGGCTTAGGCCACTGTCGGTGGACGGGATACTGAACTGGATGGAAACCGTAAAGCGGAAACCGCGTATAGCTGAAATCCCATTGACTTCAATGGCGGACAAAATTGCCTGCCCTAAAGAAAGTTTTTATATTTTTAGTTTCCTTTCTTTTCCTTTTTTGGTCGACCATGTAAAGTGGAAATCGTGTATTTTGAATGCGCCTAAGACGCGATATGCCTGTATGGTCATTCTTATGTTCTTATGAAAATAGTCTTTTTAGTAGCAATTATATCAGCCTGGACAAGAATAGGGGAAATACAGACACTTGTAGCTGGCCCATTATATGTTGTATTCAGTAAGGACAAAATCACACCCTAAATTTTCATCTAAGGTTGTCTCAGACTTCCATTTGAGTCAGATAATTTATTTGCCTGTCTTCTTTCCTAGGCCCCACTCCAACAAAGGAGAAGCAAGATTGCATATGCCCTGGATGTATTCAGGGCTTCCTCAATTTATCTGGCCTAGTAACAAACCTATTAGAGTCTCTCTCAGACCTTTTACAGATAGAATGAAAGATCAGGTAGTATTGGCCCAGAGGCTGTGTAACTGGGTGCTTAATCGCATTAGGGTTTGTTATGAGTTGCACTGGATTAGATCTACCAGTGCAGATTAGAGCTCAGTACATTAGAGCAGAGGCAGCTTCAGGGGCATCCCTGAGAAGTGTACGGTCACAGAATAGCTGGCCCCTTTACAGGCCCAGTCTCTCTGTGACAGTCTTCTATAAGGAGAACAAGTCCATTTCAGCCCACCTGTGAGTAATTAAGGGTCAGATCTGTAAAGGTATTTAGGTGCCTTGTGGGATTTTCAGATGCACTCACGTGCTTAACTTCTATTGATTTCATTGGGGTCTAGGCACCGTGGTGCTTTTGAAAATCCCATTAGGCACATAAATACGTTTAAAAATGTGGCTCCAGCTGCTTACATGGTGGTTAGCAGTTAATTGGTGAATGAGCACTGGAACCTGATAAAAGACTGCCAGAGTTGAGAGAGGAGGCTCTGAAAACAGAGAAGGGAATGGAGCAAGAGAATGGAGGGAAAGGAATTTAGGGAGGGATCTCCCAGATAGCTGCAGGAGGCCCAGCCTCCGAGGAGCTGCATGCTGCTGCTGGGAGAAGAGCTGCAATTGGCGGGAAAGCCCTGCAGAAGCCCTGACTCCCAAGAGGAATCAAGGTTGAGAGTGCCTTGGAGGCAAAGGGCCTGACATGGAACTAATAGATCCAGGTGGAACAGATAAACTCAGGCAGTGTCCATCTTGCTGCTAAGATGTGAAGATTTTCTTGTGTTTCTGTTGAACTTTCTGTTAATAAATCAGACCCTCAAAAGAGGCTAATGCAAACCTTGGATGTATAAATAGAGGAATCTAGTGTAGGAGTAGTAGAGAGGTTATTTTATCTCTCTATTTGACATTTGTTCGACCACTGCTGAAATACTCTGTCTAGTTTGGTGTCTGCAATTCAAGGACATTGATATATTGGAGAAGGTTCAGAGAAGAGCCATGAGAATGATTAAAGGATTAGAAGTCAGGCCTTATAACAGTAACCTTTAGGAGCTCAGTCTGTTTATCTTAACAAAGAGAAGGTTAAGTGGTGACTTAATTATAGTCTGTAAATACTTATATGGAGAACAGATATTTAATAATGGGCTTTTCAGTCTAGCAAAGAAAGGCATAACAGAATCCAATGGTGGGAAGTTGGAGCTAGACAAATTCAGACTGGAAATAAGGCATACATTTTTTAACAATGAGAATAATAAACCATTGGACCAATTTATCAAGGGTCATGGTGGCTTCTCCATCCCTGGCTATTTTTAAATCAAGACTGGATGTTTTCCAAAAATATCTGCTCTAGTAGTTATTTTGGGGAAGTTCTATGGTCTAACAGGAAGTCAGACTAGCTGATCATAATGGTCCCTTCTGGCCTTGGAATCTATGAATGAGATGCCATCCCTCTCATGGAAATACGTGCCTAAGCCTGGACTGGAGGGAGGTGTCTATCTGTGTTTGAAATCCACAGCTGTGAACACTTTCCTGGAGGGCAGGTGTCTATGCCTAAGCCATTTCTTGCAAGAACAGTGGTGGTGCACACCTAACTACACACAGAACAGCAGGGACGGGGAGGAGAAGACAGTGGCCATGGTGGCCTCCCTTATAATCTTTAGTCTACTGGTTAGGGAACTCACCCAGAATGTGGTAGACCCCAGTTCAGTTACTCTATCTGCCCAATGAGGAGAAGGGATTTGAACAGGGGTTTCTCATCTCTCAGGTGAGTGCCCTAAATACTGGATTATAGAGTCATTCTCACTCTCTCTGGTCCAGTGCATATTTAATTATTTATACAGAATGAAACGTCTGCAACAGGAGAAATTGAGAGAGATCCACATCTCAATATCCCATAGTTCAGTGGTTAGGATATGCTGGAAATTTAGGCACTTAATGATTTTAAGGTTCTCCATCACTACAGGGTTAGGCAGCAGCTGAGTGCAGGTTTTGCTGATTGCATTAGAACCTAAATCTGAGTTTAGGCACCTAATCCCCCTATGGATCTGGGCATTAATTTCTCTCTGCTTCACTTCCCCATCTGTAAAATGGTGATGATAAAAATCCCCCCAGCTCATAGGTGTGTTATGAAGACAGATACTTTTAAGCTTCTGAGGGACTCGTACTCTGCTGTGATGGGGGGCCAATTTAAATAACTACAATAGATAGTTATTTAATGTAGCCTTTTATTAGAGCTATGTCGAGACCATCAATACTGTTGCTTTGTTACTTTGCTGTGGGAAGAAATAGGACCTCCTGGGCTATTGACTTTTGATTCAGAAGAAAGGCTTCCTTACAATCATCTTTCAAATTGTCTTCGAAGGGGAGGGAATATAGTGAGGGAATGCTGGATTTGAACAGTACTGGGGTCTAGAGGTGGGGAATCATTCCTCCTACAATAAGAACATATTTGTGGCAATCTAATCTTGTAGCTGTATCGTTTTGAGCTCATCATGGCTTTGTTTTGTTATGATTGTTTTGGGAATTATTTTATTTGCACAGCTCTGTGATGGTATCTTGTTTTCTTCAGAAGCTGAAGATGGAAATAAAACCAACAGTTAAGTGTTGCTGTTTGTTCAGAAATACTAGTTACTTGATTCTTCCCGAGCGCTCCTTGACATTTCTGAATATAGCGCTCAGATGCCCACAAAAGAATAGCTCCTTCAGGAAAACATGGATATAAGCCATCACAAGGGTATGCCAGCTATTCTAAAAAGTTATTTTCTGGCTGGAACCTGAAGCTTAGAGGAGAACCAGAACCTTGTATAAACAAACTTTGTACTTTTTTCTCCATTAAAAATAATGACTCTCTTTATGCTTTCATTTATGACTTGCTACTAACGAGATGATCACATAAGTACTGTAATTTAACTATTTCCTTTTTTGTTTACTTTTAATGTTACATATTTGTGTTTATATTTGTTGTTAAACTGATAATATAAACAATTTGATGTAATAATTTAGTGTTGTGAGTTAAAATGGTAATCTCTTTATAATGTTCTCTGGAATATGTTATGAATTAAGAATTTGAAAGATAGGATTGAAAACCCGGAACTGAAATTTTTAAAAGCTCTTCCTGTCTACTCTGACACAGCCATGTCCATTCCTAATGCTGAACAGCATAAAATTACTTTAGTAAAAGCTCCAGCTATTCTGCCACAAGATCGCTAGATATTGGAGCACTATCCTAGGTATTCTCAAAGATTTTCTCAAAGTATTTTTCATAATCTCCTATTCTTTCTAATGACAGTGAACGTACAGAGCTTCCATTAGCAAAATGCCCTTTCAAAAATGGTCACTGCCTCCTAATGGGAGTGAAGCCAAACTGTTTCAGGGAAAATGTTGGCCCTTAACATTTTTTTAAAAAACTATCCCAGAGTTACTCAACAGGGAGGGCAGAAGGGGGGGAGGAATGTTTGAGGATGGTATGCAGGAAAGTTTGGGAAATGCTGGGAAAGGGAACTCAAGAGGGAGTCATGTGAAGGAATGTTGGAGTCAAGGAGGGAGGTTGGTACCACATAAAAAACAACATGGTAATGTTCTCAGGGTTTCTTGTTTAGTGTACATGTATATTTCTTTTAATTTAAAAAACATCAAGAAAATTGCTAAATAAAAACTCTTGCAATGGCATTAAAGGTTGAGTATATATCTGTAATATAATAGTAAAAAAAATTTACAGGACCATTGGAATTATCCTCAAGCACCTAGGAAATTCAGACTTAAAAGAAGTTAAAGTATGGAAAAATGCAGTCATGGTACTCACACTATCTTAAATCTACCCTGTATATTTACACTATGAAAGGAGGGGAAAACCCTTGTTTCTTTTAGACATCTGTTTAATCTATTCTGGTACTATAAACACTGTTATGCAGTCGTCCATAGTTGTATGCTTATTGCGGGCATTGTTACAGGCTGGAGTGAAGGTTTGCTTCTGTAAATTTGCTTTTCCATACATAAACATGTTTGGATTTCTTTTAAGTTTCATTCTAAATTTTCTCGGTTTAGTATTGCTTGATTTTGGGTAGGTTTAAATCAAAGCAGTTTAAATCACCAATTTTAATAGTTTAATTTACCAAACAGGACATCTTGGTTTAAATAATTGACTTTAATTGTATTTTGCTATTTTACTTTTTAGTTATTTTCCCAAGGAAAGGGGTTGGTAACAAAACATTTTGATTTGCAACCAGATATAGCCTTTACATTAGATTTGGTGCTTTGTTTGTTTTGCTAACCAGGAGGATACAACATATCTGTATATATTTATTTCAGCAGTTGTATATCTTGATGTTGAAGTAGATGATTAATTTTTTACTTGCTACTTATGTCAAACTCTATTTGGATGGAAATTCTAATTCAATTAAAAATGTACAAAAACAACATTTTAATTTTTTATTAAATAAATCTACCTTAAATGTGCTGGATACATTAGAAGAAAATAATATATCAAAACATGTTTTCTATTTTAAAACTAATTTATTAAACAGGAGAAGCAGTATCTGTAGATAGAGAATTGAGTGGTTTCTGGTCACCATGTCTCTCCTGCTTGGCGTGGGTGCTGAGTATGGCTTGGCTAAGAATGCCTCTCTGGTCATTGCCATTTTTCTGCAAAGAAGATTATCAAAAGGAAGGCACTGATTCCTTTCTCCATTGCTGAGAAAAAAGCACAAGTGATCGGGTGAGCACCATTCAGTAGATCTGATCCTGGCAGGAGACTGAGATACCTAGTGCCATGTATCTGTAGAGCTGTAGATAATCCAGGTAGGTGATTCTCCCCAGTACTGGCCACTGCTTTGCTCTGGCTCAAGTTGTCAGCTTCAGCACTGGCTTTGTGGCCATCAAAGCCAACTCTTACTGTGGTGCTGACAATACTTGAAGCTTATGTAGCAGAACGAGCCTTGCTTTGCCTTTCAGTGCTGGATTGTACAGTTGTGCAGAAGGTCGATATATTAGTACTGGTCCTTCCCCAGGCTCTGGCACACTCACTGTCAGTAGAAGGGTCCCATGCTACTTCAGATAGGAACAGCAGATCACAGTACTGTTGATGGTCAAGTCCCACCCCCAACAGCTAAGAGAAATGAGAGGAGGCATCGTGTCCCTTTTCAAGAATATGAACATTTTTACACTTGCCCTTTGCAGGTTCCTTAGTCGTATTAGTGGGGAATGAAGAATCACATTTTTGTTTCTTTGCCCTTTGGGATAGAAGAAAGAACATATCTGGGCTTCAGTGTCATATCTCTTCTCTGCAGGCTTTATTGGATACACTTTTTCAATGTGGGACAACATTCTGAAGTTCTTGGACAAGTTGTCAGAGGAGAGTAGGCATAATTTTCAGTTCAGAATAAAGGAGGATAAACTAATGGCTAGAACCTCCCTGCAAGCGGATTTCAATGGAGCCGACTTCATGTCTAGAGGCAAGGTGTCCACACTAACCAAGAGTCTAGAGCAGGGGTGGGCAAACTTTTGGGCCAGAGGGCCACATTGGGGTTGAAAACTTGTATGGAGGGCAGGGTCAGGGAAGGCTGTGCCCCCACCCCCTATCCGACCCCCTCCCACTTCCCGCCCCCTGACTGCCCCCCTTAGAATCCCATTCAACCACACCTTGTCCCCTGATTGCCCCCTCCCAAGATCCCCCCCCACCCTAACCACCACCCTCAGGACCCTCCCCCCTATCTAAGCCATTCTGCTCCTTGTCCTCTGACTGCCCCCTCCAGAGAACCCCACACACTAACTGCCCCCCCCAGGACCCCACCCCCTTCTCAACTCCCCCTGCTCCCTGTCTGCCCCGAGCCCTATCTACACTGCTGCCTCCTGACAGACCCCGACCCCAGGACTCCCATGCCCTATCCACCCTCCCATCCCCTTCTCCTGACCGCCCCCTGCCCAGAACCTCCACCCCATCCAACAGCCCCCTCTTCACTGACTGCCCCCGGGACTCCCTGTCCCTTAACCAACCCCTCCCCCCACTGTGCCCCCTTACCACGCTGGTGGCCCTGCCGGCGTTGCACATGCCGCATCGCTCTCCTGGAAGAGTGGGCAGCCCTGCCCAGAGTGCTGAGCTCCCAGAGAGCAGTGGAGGGGCTGGTAGCAGCCTCCCCTGCTGAGAGCTCAGGCAGGCTGAGCTCCGGGAGAGCGGGGGAGGGGCCGGGAGCAGCCTCCTTTGTTGGAGTTCAGCCGCTGAGCTCCAGAAAAGTGGGGAAGGCGGGGGCGGGGCAGGAGCAGCCTTCCCCTCCAGAGCTCAGGAGGGATGGTCCCGACGGTCTCTCGGGCCGGATCTGGCACTCGGGCCACAGTTTGCCCATCCCTGGTCTAGAGTCAAGGTGTCCACCATGCACAGATGTTGGCGTCTGCAATCATCTGATCTCCCACCGGACATTGAGCAGACAATCCAGGATCTTCCCATTTAAGGTCCTACCATCTTCTCTCAAAAGACTGATGAAGCCTTACATAGTCTCAAGGATTCCAGACCCATGTTGAAATTCTTGGGAATTTATGCACCTTTTCCTAAAAGGAAGCAATTCTGCCCTCAGACTCTTCAGAGGTACCCACTCTACCGACTTAAGCACCTGGATCAGTGTGGAAAATGGTCCAGGACACACAGGTGAACAGCAACACCACCTCGTCCTCCTTTTTCTAATGTGTGTTCCTTGAGACAGGCTGCAGTATCTAGGTAGGCTGTTTGACTGTTTTGTTGAGGACAGGATACCAGTTCACCATATTACAGGTTCTCCCGTCCCTATTTTTTCCAGCTGTCTTCTGATTCCAATGGCAAAAGGAGGTCTTTGACATATTCTGGACCTGAGAGATGCAAACAAAAACAGAAGGACGAAATTTTTTTGCATGGTCACTCTTGCTTCCAGTATCTCCTTCTGGTAACTGATATGCAGCCTTCAACTTGAGGGATTCATATTTTCATGATGTCAAGAATTAGAGAGGTGTAGCATGTTAGTCTGGAATTACAGAAGTGATAGAGTGTCCTGTACCACCGTAAAGACTAACTAAAGTATTGAAGCATAAGCTTTCATGGGCTAATTCTTCTGACGAAGTGGGTATTAGCCCATGAAAGCTTATGCTTCAATACTTTAGTTAGTCTTTAAGGTGCCACAAGACTCTTATTTTCATGAGGCTGTCCACCAGAGTCACAGGAAGTTCTAAAGATTTGTTGCCCACAACACTCCTCAGTTTACAATCTGGCCCTTTAACCTGTAAGCAGCCCCCCTATCCCCAACATTTTTAAATGAAATTAATAGTAGCAGCATTTCTAAGGAAAAGAGGGGTGCATGGAGCTGTCAGCATGGAAAATGTTGAGCAGCCAGCAGGCAGGCCATGGCTGTTGCTTGGTCAAGTAGTAGCTAACTCTGCTCCCCCACCAATCAGGGGGTTCAGGATCAGTCCATTGTGTTGCTGGGAGTCTGACCCTGCTGCAACTTGCTCCCTGACACCTTACTCCAAATCATGAAGAATCCAGAGTTTCTCAACAAAATGGTTGCAAGAATTTTTTAATACAGTAGACTCTCGATTATCGAGGATTCGATTAACTAGAATGTGGATTAACCAGGATGTGAAAAAAATATGCGTAACTCACAGGGCCGGCTCTGGCTTTGTTGCCGCCCCAAGAACAAACAAACAAAAAAACCCAACCAGGGCGAAAGGCAACCAGTGAACCAACCCCCACCCCACCCCACCCCTGGTGCAGGGCAGCCAGTGAACCAACCCCCACCCCACCCCACCTCTGGTGCAGGGTGGCTGGTGAACCAACCCTCCACTCCCCATATTTCCTATGGATGGTGATTATCTGGGATTTTATTAACCAGGATTAATTTTTTTCCCTATCATCCTGGATAATTGAGAGTCTACTGTATGGATAAAACAATATATTTTCCTCTAATCTATGTTTTTCAAATTGGAGTAGCAATCCATAGTACTATGAGTTCAGATTTGTGGCTCTTAGAGAATTATAGTCACTCTCTGGTTGATATGCAGAAACAGTATTTGCAGGTGACCCTCTCTGTACCTCATTCTACAGTGCTCTCTGTTTCCATTGATGTTTCTGATTGATTGAGCACATCACAGAAAGTTATACCAAGGGAACTGGTTTTGCTCCAACTCTGACTGGCTCTGGAGTGATAGAGTTTAAAACAGGAGAAACTTCATAAACTAATATATCACCCATTTGGTGCATCTCTTTCATGCTTTAAGATTACTTTGTGATTAGTTCATTACCTGATTTATTGTTTATGAAGAATCTATTTTGATTTTTTTCAGTAACAGCAAAGAAATACATCAGGATTGCTATGTGAAGATGATTTAGTTTATGCCCAAGAGACTAGCCATGCCTTAACATGTAACATTGATTGTTTCCGGACTCTCATCAACATTGTGGTCCATAAAAGGAAACAAATTTTTTGGCAAAACTGTAACTGCCCAAACCCATTTACTTGCTGGGAAAAATAACCCATGGCTTGTTGGTGCAGCCTTGTGATGCTGTACAGATTTAAAAAGTAAACATTTACTTATACTAACTCGCATTGTTATTTTTTCAGAATCCTACGGGAGGGGAAGTAATTTGTTGTGCCAGCTCATAAATGGCCACAGTGTAGCAATTTAAAACCTAGAGGGTAAGGGTGGAGGAAAAGAATAGGCTAGACCAGGGGTCTCCAAACTTTTCAGCCAGAGGGCCGCATTAACTATCAAATAGCAGTTTGGGGGCCGACAACACACTCGAGGTCCAAATAAAAAAGAATCAAAACATGGATGTTGTTTTTAATTATTTATTTAATATTATTTTATTCAGTTATTATTTAATAACACATTGATACACTACACCTGAACACCTGTTCACTACACATGAACACTACACCTGAACACCTGTTCACTACACATGAACACTACACATGAACACTACACATGAACATCTGTTCACTACACATGAACACTACACATCAACCCCCCAACTGACCCACCCAGCCAGGTCTCTCCCCCCAAAACCTCCTTTCCTCCAACCCCCCCCAACTGACCCACCCAGCCAGGTCTCTCCCCCCCCAAACCTCCTTTCCTCCAACCCCCCCCAACTGACCCACCCAGCCAGGTCTCTCCCCCCCAAACCTCCTTTCCTCCAACCCCCAACTGACCCACCCAGCCAGGTCTCTCCCCCCCCAACCTCCTTTCCTCCAACCCCCAACTGACCCACCCAGCCAGGTCTCTCCCCCCCAAACCTCCTTTCCTCCAACCCCCCCCCCCAACTGACCCACCCAGCCAGGTCTCTCCCCCCCAAACCTCCTTTCCTCCAACCCCCCCCCCAACTGACCCACCCAGCCAGGTCTCTCCCCCCCAAACCTCCTTTCCTCCAACCCCCCCCCCCAACTGACCCACCCAGCCAGGTCTCTCCCCCCAAAACCTCCTTTCCTCCAACCCCCCCCCCCAACTGACCCACCCAGCCAGGTCTCTCCCCCCAAAACCTCCTTTCCTCCAACCCCCCCCCCCCCAACTGACCCGCTCAACCCGGTCTCTTCCCCCCCCCAACTGACCCGCTCAACCCGGTCTCTTCCCCCCCCCCCAACTGACCCGCTCAACCCGGTCTCTTCCCCCCCCCCCCCCAACTGACCCGCTCAACCTGGTCTCTCCCCACAGACCGTTTCGCCGCCTGGCAGTGGGTGGCTCCTTGTTTCTGGCGGTGCGGCGCGTCCCGGCCCCAGCTCTGAGCCGTCCCTGGCCGGCGGCAGCCGCGGAGCACGCGGCGCGTCCCGGCCGGCGGCGGCAGCGGACCACGCGGCGCGTCCCGGCCCCGCGGCTGGCGGCGGCCGCGGAGCACGCAGTGCGTCCCGGCCGGCGGCGGCCGCGGAGCACGCGGCGCGTCCCGGCCCCGTGGCTGGTTCCCGACCGATCTCCACGGGCCGGATGAGAGGGCCTCGCGGGCCGCATCCGGCCCGCGGGCCGTAGTTTGGAGACCCCTGGGCTAGACTATTGTGATGAAAACAGCAAACAGTCACAAATGTCTTAATTTCCAGAATTTTGCAGTAAAAATTTACTCTAGTCTTTAAGGTCTCTAGCCTGGAGATTATTTTTCTCATCTCAGTTACAAAGATTGATTCAACTATTTGTTAGGTTATTACATACCTATTGCATCCATCCCTTCCCTCATTGGTTTTGATTCATTTTTTGTGCTGGCAGATGTTTCTCTTTAAACATGCTACTTTGCATTTTGTTGGCATATTATGTAAGCTAAAAGTTTCAAAACACATGATGTTTAAGATATTAAGCTATAAAATATAGATATAGTGCATTAATTATTGTGTAAGAATATGCAAATAATTAAAGCAATGTTTTGTTGTTGTTTGTAATGCCTCTAAATATGAGTTAATGTTTTGCACATTAGTCATTATAGTGAGAAAGTGTAGTTATCTTTTCTCACTTTCTTTGGAATTTGCACTATAGCACCTTTGTGTTGCAAGAGTCTGAGATAAGTATGATAAATTTACATACTCAGTGGCTTGAAGCATTTAGGCACATGGCACAAAGGGTGGAATGAGAGAAATCTGAATTTCCTCCCTTTGTGGATTTAAGTAAGATCCTAAATGTTATTTTAACAAAATTCTTGAGTTTAGTCGTACGTATAAAAGTTTTATTGCAGCATATCTATGTCATCAAAACTGGCCGTCTTCCATTTGGGCATGAAACCAGTGAAACGGAAGACTTCAGTATATTTTGACATTGCATAACAGCTGTGCACCACTTAAAGCTAGTTTAGCTCAGGCTGAATCACTCTGATCTTTGAACTTAACGTTTAATTTTTTTTCCTGTAGAAATAATAGTGTAAGGATACACACCTATGTTGTTTAAGAGTTTATTACAGTGGCACCTGGTAGCACGAGTATAGCTTAGCCTCTGTTGTGTTTACAATTAAATTTTAGTTTTGAAAAGTTTATATTTTAGATTAAAACTTGGTTTGGGCTGAAACTCAGCATGAAAGGGTTTAGTTTCAGAGATTTTTTTAAAATAAATTTCTAAAACTTGGGTTTTCTTCCCAGACTTATAACTAAGGTTAAGATTTTGTCACGGTTACTTTTAGTAAAAGTCATGGTCAGGTCACGGGCAATAAACAGAAATTCATAGAAGTCTGTGACCTGTCTGTGACTTTTACTAAAAGTAACTGGGGGAGACTGGGAAGGAGGGAGGCTGACCACTGCTGGGACTGAAGCCCAAGCTCCATGGAGGACTGATTGCTGCAGGACCCCTCTTCGCTGCCCCGGTGGTGGCTGACAGCTTCAGGGTCCCCCTGCTTCCCCAAGATGCGTGGCTGAAGCCAAAGTAGTCATGGAGGTCTCTTAAAGCAGGAGTGGCCAACCTGAGCCTGAGAAGGAGACAGAATTTACCCATGTACATTGCCAAAGAGCCACAGTAATACGTCAGTAGCTCCTCATGAACTCCCGCCCACCGGCAACCCCACTGATCAGTGCCTCCCCCTCCCTCTCCGCACCTCCTGATCAGCTGTTTTGTGGTGTGCAGGAGGCTCTGAGGGAGAGGAATGAGGGCACTGCAGGCTCAGGGGAGAGGGTAAAAAGGGGTGGAGTGGTGGCAGGTCCTGTGAGAGTTGAAATGTTGGCGCCTGTAGCTTCAGCTCTGGAGTCGGTGCCTGTGCAAGGAGTCGCATATTAACTTCTGAAGAGCCGCATATGCCTCCGGAGCCACAGATTGGCCATTCCTGTCTTAAAGTCACGAAATCCCTGACTCCCGTCACAAAATTGTATCCTTACTTTTAACATTTTTATTAAAAATTCAGAATATCAGCAATTGAACTTAACTGCAAAATATGAATGTTAGTCTTTTTTGAAAATGTTTTCTTAATGTTCTCAAATGTAATCCTCATAGAATGTATTAATACAATATTAGGGTCATCCCATACTACTGACATGATGTTTTGTAGATATAAACTTCTGTGACTTTAACTGTTGCCATCATAGACTATTAAGAGGAGCTGTTATTTATATAATATCAGCTCATGCTTTCTTATATTTTATTGTATGTGCTACTTCTGTTACTATGAGTACCGACTCCTATTTTTCATTCTTTGGCTTAGAAGGCATTCTTCATTTTTTTCCTTCTACGACTCGGTGACTGTCCGCAGGAGAAATGCTGCAATGCATAACTGTAACACTCATTGGTGGTTCACTATTCTGTGTCAGCAACTCTTATCTGGCCTGCCATACTAACTACATCTAACACAGTTGTCATGCTATATACCCAACAGTTAACATGCAATATCATTGGAAAAATAACTCACTGGTAGTTAATATTCCTGTGAAAGATGTATGAGATGTGCACAGAAAGTTATGGATATGTGCTAGAATTATGTTCTTAAAATGTGTTTGACAAGCAATGTATAAGCAGTCTTCCTTAGACAAAGGAATATGTATTTCTCTGACTGGCCCTGATCAACAAATAGAGACAATGAAGGTGCATTTACGTGAAAGGTAAATAAAGCCATCAAGCTAACTAGGGATGGAGGTAATGATTCATTTATTGCCATCGGAGGCAGAACCCGCATGAGCCACCAGACCACATGTCATATCTTCCAAAAAGAGAAAAGGAAGTTTATCTGAAAATATATTTCAATGGTTTACTGATTTATAAAGAAGGGGTTCTGAACCTCAAATGATAAGTCATTGAATCAGCTGACTGTATACAGTATTACTATATGATAACACGAGGAATATTTGTGGTACCTTAGAGACTAACCAATTTATTTCAGCATAAACTTTTGTGGGCTATAGCCCACTTCATTGGATGCATAGAATGGAACACACAGAAGTAAGATGCATTTATATACACAGAAAGCATAAGAAGTTGGAAATTACCATACCAATTCTAAGAGGCTGTTTAAGTTGGATGAGCCATTAGCAGCAGGAGAAAAAAACACCTTTTCTGGTGACAATCAAGTGGATCTGTGTCTGACAGTTGACAAGAAGGTGTTTGTAAAGAAACTTAACTAGGGAAATAGATTCAATTAGTGTAATGACTAAGCCATTTGCAGTCCCTGTTTAACCCTTGGTTGATAGTGTCCAATTTGTAAATTAATTCCACTTCGTCAGCTTCTCGTTGGAGTCTGTTTTGAAAGATTTTCTGCTTTAAAATTGACACCTTCAAGTCTGTAATAGAATGGCCAGGGAGACTGAAGTGTTCTCCTACTGGTTTTTGAATGTTATGATTCCTGATGTCAGATTTATGTCCATTTATTCTTTTGCATAGACACTGCCCGGTTTGGCCAATGTACATAGCAGAGGGGCATTGCAGGCACATGATGGCATATATCACATTGGTAGATGTGCAGGTGAATGAGCCTCTGATGATGTGGCTGGTGTGATTAGGTCCTATGATGGTGTCAGTTGAATGGATATGTGGACAGAGTTGGCATCAGGCTTTGTTACAAGGATAGGTTTCTGGGTTGGTGTTTTTGTTGTGTGGTGTGTGGTTGCTGGTGTGTATTTGTTTCAGGTTGGGGGGTTGTCTGTAAGCGAGGACTGGTCTGTCTCCCAAGATCTATTACAGACTTGAAGGTGCACTGCCTTCAGAGCTGAGCATCCAGCCAGCAGCAGCTGCTCTCCACTCTGCCTTCAGAGCTGGGCGGCAGTATATGTACTTGGGGTGGGAGGGCATAAGGGACTACACACATAAAAAAGGGAGGCCCAGTCAAAGAAGTTTGAGAACCATTGCACTAATACAGTGGCTATTTGAGTAAGGATATAATAATAATAAAAAAATT
Organism: Sternotherus odoratus; assembly: GCA_032164245.1. Lineage (NCBI taxonomy): Eukaryota > Metazoa > Chordata > Testudines > Kinosternidae > Sternotherus > Sternotherus odoratus. Next base: position 44,447,454 of record JAVMKO010000010.1, read on the forward strand.
GTTACATAGTTATCAATTTCTTTGTTACTTCTGATGTTTAAACTACAATACTGGAAGAACTCTTTCTGGTGAAAATGCCAAAGAGATTGTCTCTTCCAGAAGACCTGCCAGTGAACTCTCACTAGCACAAGTCTTTACCTTGTTTTGAACTATTTTGGTTCACCTCGCTCCCCTCCCCTCCCCTCCCCTCATTCCTAACCTTCTTTTCTCCCCACTCCCCAAATTTGAAACAACATTTGTGTAAAGCAAAAAGCTAGTACAGTTAAATAGCCACTGGTATGCTGTAAAAGATTCTGGATAATTTTATCATATATAATGTTAAGATCTTGTCACCGTTATTTTTAGTAAAAGTCATGGACAGGTCTCTGGCAATAAACAAAGATTCATGGGAGCCTGTGACCTGTCTGTAACATTACTAAAAATAACTGGGGGGGGGGGGGGGAGGGGGCATGACTGGCAGGGGAGGAATGACAGCTCAGTGGTGCAGTCCTGGCTCCAGCAACAGCCACAGGGGAAAGAGGTGGCAGCCCCGACCCTGGACATAGCCGGGGAGGCAGGGGGGCAGAGTGGGACCCTGGCTTCACCCCCTGTCACAGCCACCACAGTAGGGTGACCAGATTTTCCGATTTTATAGGGACAATCCCAGTTTTGGGGTCTTTTTCTTATATAGGCTCCTATTACCCCCCACCCCCATCCCGATTTTTCACATTTGCTGCCTGGTCACTACACCACGGTGAGGCATACAGCCCCGGGCAAACCTGTGCGGGGGGAGGGCAGGGGTGCACAGCTCGGCTCCAGCCGGGCTGAAGTTGCACAGTCCCACCTCCAGCCCCAGTTGTGGGGCAGGGCATACAGTCCCAGCTGCAGCCCCGAGTACAACCATGGATGGGGGCCTGCACAGTCCCAGCACCGGCTGCGGGGCAGGGGCGCACAGCTCCAACAGCAGTCATGGTGGGGCACAAAGCCCTGTCCCTGGCTCCAACTCTGGCGGCAGCCGCTCTCAGCTGAAATCAAAGAATCAGAGAAGTCCAATAAAGTCACAGAATTTGTGACTGCCATATCCTCCATGACTAAAGTGTATCCTTAATCATAGATCCTTTTCTCTTAAAATGACAGGGTAGTATATTTTTTAGAGTAATAAACTTTTAAGGACAAATAGTGCATAATCAAAGCAGCATGTAGTGCACTATTCAAGCAGGAATGTGGAACAGACATTGCCCTAATTCAAGAGTTTTGGAAAAACAGATTGGACAAGGTTTCATATTCACATCTGAGAAATCTTAACCTACGTAACTGTTTATATACTTGGTAACTTTGTGCTTTTTTATTTGTCTTTTATAAATACATGTTTCTGTTTCTTTTTTAGTACTGTTAACAACACTTGTATATTGTACCTTTTGAATACATTTTAAAAATCTTCAATACCCACTGGTTGTACAACTACTACATAGTTATATCACATAACTTATATCTTATCTTGCAAAAAGAATATCTTGAGCAAATATTTGATCTTTATTTCCTGAGGAACAATCCATGTGATTTTACAGTAATGTGGTATTTAGTTTGAATGGGCCATCTAGTATAGTCGTTCTGTATGTGTTTCACTTGCAGTGGTTGCTTTGTGTACCAAAGATTCATTGGAACTAGTTTTATTGATACATGTTTTTGTGATAGGTATAATAGTTTATGTCCATTTCCACAATTCAGTTTGTATTTAGAGTTTTGCTATGCAGTTGACCCTGTCGGCTCCATCCCAGTCTTCTAAAACTAGGCTGACCATACATCCCATTTTGAACAGGACAGTCCCGTTTTTTACATATTTTTGGACCGTCCCGTCTTTTTAATACAAATATCAATTTTGTCCCGTTTTTTGTAAAAAAACGGAATGCGGCTTTACTCGCCATTATTCTTTCCAGAGACAAACGCGTAGGGACCCATCCTGCCCTCACTGCGATCAGTAGCAACACTTCAGTGGGAGCAGGGCCCTTGAACTAACCAGACTGGGGCCGCTCTGTGGACACTACCCTCCCTCCCTGTTCAGTAGCTCTTGAGCCAGCAGCCTGCGGAGCGAGAGCCGAGATTTGGCCCCACGCGGCCGCCCCGTGCTCCGGGCCTCAAAAATGCACCTGCAGAGGGTCTGTCTTTGCAGAGGACACAAGGGGTCGCACCTCCCCCCGGTATTGGAGCTCAGCAGAAGCGCCTGAAGACGCAGGCAAGGTGCAGGCAGCAGAGAAAGGGAGAAAGGCAAAGAGATCAAAATCGCCGATGAGCAAACTGCATCTCGCCAGCACAGCACCAGTGTCCCACCACTGGACGGGTGATGGAAAAGATGCCTGAGAACTATTTATTTCTAATAACTTCCGGCCGGCAGCTCCCCCGCCGGTGCGCCCGTCCCCACCTCGGCCCCCGGCTGCGGCTCCAGACAGCTCCTCTCCGCCGTCAGCTTTAGCCCGCCGCCCGCTGCCTCCTCTTCTCTCTATCCCTCCTTCTTCCCTCCTTCTCTCCATCCCTCCCTTCTCTCCATCCCTTCTCCATCCCTCCCTCCCTTCTCTCTCTCCCTCCGTCCGCTGCCTCCTCTTCTCTCGCTCCCTCCATCCCTTCTCTCTATCCCCCTTCGCCATCCCTCCATCCCTTCCTTCCCTCTCTCCTTCCGTCCGCTCCCTCCTCTTATCTCCATCCCTCCTTCTCTCTGTCCCTTGCCTCCTCCATCCCCCCTGCTCCCTACCCCATCTCTTCTCTCATCCATCCATCCTCTCCCTTCTCACCTTCGTGCCTTCTCTCCCTCCGTCCCCTCCATCCTCTTCATCCCTCATCCCCCCTTCTCTCTGTCCCTCCATCCTCTCTCTCCCCCATCTCTGTTCTGTTTATTCCTCCATCCCCCCATCCCCCCTTCTGTCTGCCCCCTGCCCGGCGCTGGGGGGCCAGGTGGGGCCATGGCGCTGGTCACCTCGCCCACCGAGCTGGAGTGCCTGGCCAAGCCGCTGTTCTGCCGCAAGGGGGCGCTGCGCCAGAAGGTGATCCACGAGGTCAAGAGCCACAAATTCATGGCGCGCTTCTTCAAGCAGCCCACGTTCTGCAGCCACTGCACCGACTTCATCTGGTGAGACCTCCCTAGAGCCCCCCCAGAGCCCCCTTAGAGCCCCCCGGCCACCCCCCCCTGCGCCCCTCAGCCCACGTTCTGCAGCCACTGCACCGACTTCATCTGGTGAGACCTCCCCAGAGCCCCCTTAGAGCCCCCCGGCCACCCTCCCCCCCCCAGCGCCCCTCAGCCCACATTCTGCAGCCACTGTACTGACTTCATCTGGTGAGACCCCCCTAGAGCCCCCCAGACCACCCAGAGCCCCCCTAGAGCCCCCCCAGCCACCCCCACCCCCCCGTGCGCCCCTCAGCCTATGTTCTGCAGCCACTGCACCGACTTCATCTGGTGAGACCTCCCAACCCCGTCCCGTTTTTGCCATCCCAATGTCCCGTTTTTGTCTCAAGGAAATATGGTCAGCCTATCTAAAACTGATGTAAACAGTAGCTTTTGGAATTGATACTTATATCATCCAAAAATGTTCTGTCATCCACAAATATTGTCTCTCTTCCTGGTGATAATTTTTGTTGTTTTAAATTTCCAAAAAAAGGGAAACATCAAAGCATAGTCTGTTCTTTCCTACCCTTCTAAATATACAAACAGCTGCACGGCACAATCAGCTATTGTAGTGACAAGCCCAAGTTCTAAAAATAGATATACAGCTTCAAACTTAAACTGTTCTGCTAGAAAGGCCAGGAGATTTTGGCTTCAAATTACAAAACATTCACATCCACTGGTATATTTATTTTAAAACTGTAATTTCTTAAGCAGCAATATTTGTAATTCTGCATATACATTTAAGGTTGTTTTTTTCCATGGAGGTTTTAAAATATATTTTTAATGTTTTCAGTTCTCCCACCCTGGTATTTTTCAATATTAATTTTGAATCATATACATAAGCAATTTGTGACTTTCTGAAGAAAATTACAATCGCATTGCATCTATCTGAAGGACTCAGCGTGTTTATGCAGGGATGTTGTTTCAGTGATGTGTCACCCTTTAGCCTCTAAATTTGCTGGGCAGAAATTGATAGAGTAGTTAAATGTTCTTTAGAACTGGAAAATCTGCAGCTTTGTAAAGTAAATTCAAAACTGGCAGTTCTTAGTTAAACATGAAAATAAATAATACAATCTGTACTGCATCTCTTGGACTGTTTTATTTTGAGTTTATCCCAGGCTTCAGTTTTCAATGTACTGCACAATTTTATTTATTCATAGTGCATAAATGCATTGGAAAAGTTGGAGATGTAGGAGCTAGATGTTTTGTTAAATGATGATGGGACGATTAGGGAATTTGGTACTAAGAAGGCTATGAAATATCCGCAACAACAATTCCTGTGGAAGGAGGAACACCTGTCAAAGAGCCTCTTGACTGAAGAAAGTGAGGTATTTCTGAAAAGATCCTTCAAGGGTTCAAGCCTATCAATGTAACTTTCACTTTAGGCAGCACGTGCCTCCCAAGGTAAAGTGGCTACATTCATTAGCAAGTCTCCAAAGATGATGATTCTAAGCTGGCCAAGGGTCTCTAATTTCTGGACTCTTGTTCCTATGTGATATAAAATCCAAGTGACTTCAGGAGCCATGCTCACCTTGGAGGCAGGCAAGAGAGTTAAAACATTTGACCGGTCCTTTCAAAGGCAGACTTCTTTTCAGGAAAGACTTGGAGAAGATCCAACAAATTTTAGTTGCTCAAGGACAGAGGTCTAAACCAGGATAGGGCCAGATGAGAACAGCAGGATTGCAGTCCAACAAAAAGCAGATCCAAGAAGACTAGGGTTTGCTTTCCAGGAAAAAAGAAGCAAAGAAAATTCAAGAAGACGGCATGCTTTAAATGAATTAACTTTTTGTTTCCAAAGAACAGGTACAAAACAACAGGAGGTCCTTTCTGATTTTAAACAGTCAGCTTGAAGATAAAAGGTCTGAGTCAGGAGTTCCTGCATCAAGGAAAGGCGGATGAATGTCTTAATCACCTGGTCCCAACGAATATTTGACTAATCATTACATGGTAGCATGTGGTTATGCAGTACAGTTCAGTTTACACTGAAGAGAGACTGTTTTAGTCTATTCATTCTTTGTCAGGATTTAAAGGTCAAATGGCTTCTGACTCCACCATTTCTAAATGCATTAGGAAACTGTTCAGAGGGGCTTGTGTTGCAGGGGCAAAGGAAGCATCACAGTCTTTTAGAGCTAGCTTTACCTGTTCAGTAAAGCTTTTTAGTAGAGATTTTTGTAAGGCTGTCTCCTGGTCTTTTACTTGCACCTTTGTCATCTATATATATAAAAGTCAAATGGTGTATGCGTGTATGTACGTTCACTTACTCTTTCCACACCGTTTGAGCTAGACACTTGAAATTTGGTACAGTTATAGGTCTTAGCCCTGGTCCCCACTAGGGCTTAAAGTCGACTTTAGCAGGCTAAAGTCGATTTAAGCCTGTACCCGTCCTCACCTGCATGCCCTTAAAGTCGATTTTAAGGGACCTTAAAATCAACTTTATAACTCCTCCCTAACCAGAGGCGTAGCTAAAATCGACCTCTCTCTAGGTCGATTTTCACCTACTGAGGATGCAGGTGACATTAAGCCTCCGGCCTTCCGAGCAGCTCCGCGAACCCCCCGCCTGCCTGAACAGCCCCGCACCGGCTCCCCCCGCCCCTGCTTGTAGCAGGTAGCAGGCTAGGAAGGAGCATAAGAGCTGCAGGGAATAGGTAGACTCTTGCAGAAGATGTATCAGTGTGGGGGTGGGGAGGAGAATGAGATTGGTATACTGAACTTGTATTGAGTGTTATTTTTGAAAAAATCAAATGAAAGCCCTGAAGAACAGGGACTGAAATCATGTGGCTGGAGAGTGTCCTTTAGTGGAAAGACTAATTTACAGTGCCTTTCACACTGGTCAGAGTTTCAGAGCAGTCAGTGATATTTTCAGAATCCTAATGTTGTTAGAGGCGTTTGTTAAAGATTATTGACCAGGGCCAGCCTGAATTTTTTACTCCTTTCAAAGTTTTCATCTGAAGGGCAAGAGATGACTACGCCCTTCTTTGAGAAGATTATGACTTGCACCAAATTCTTAGGGTGGGATTTTTTTCAATATTCCTTTCCTAATGGTTCCTAACATTCTATTAGCATTTTTGACTGCTGCTGCGTTTTGAGTAGATGTTTTCGGAGAACCATCTACAATGACTTTCTTGGATGATAACTGTTTGCACTTGTCTTTGATGGTTTTCCATTGACTGTTCTGGGATGGGGCAAGGATAAAAAATGGAACCTTACATTACATCACTGCTGATTAGGGAGGATAACAACTCCCTCCCACTTGAATGGCCCATCGCCAAGACATATGATTCAATAGTGATTAACTTTTATTCTAAGACTATAAAGCGTAGGTCTCAATATAGTTACAGTTAATTATTACCCATGTACACAGGTTGCAATGCTTATGAGTATCCGTAAGTTACAAGCTTTCAATAGAGACCTCACATGCTAGTGTTCCTGGATAAATGCCATGAAAGTGGTGTATAAGGTGTAGAGAGTTTGTCAGGTCTGAAACAGGAGTTGCTTATATAGAATAGTGAACCCGTTACCCATTATAACCAATTGGCATCTTTGTCACACCTCTCCCAACTTTGATGCAGTAAGGCTAGCCACTGGCTATTCTGCAGTTGTCATTTCTGGGCTCTTTCCTAGACAAAGTGTCTCTTTCCTGTTTAATGAGCGCAATCTCCATCTCACATTCCTCAGCACTATGCTCCAGCGCAGCAGCCTAGAGTTGGTTCCTGTGGTTCTGTGCAGTGGGGTGTTTCCTGTTACTCTCCCTGGCTTGCATTAAAACTGTCCCCAGTCTGGAATTTGACGCATCTGTCCATAGCTGAAACACTTTATTAAAATTAGGACTTGCCAGTACTGGCTTTCCTGACAGAACCTCTTTTACTTTATCAAAGCCCCCATGACAAGCTGCAGTCCAAACAACTTTGTCCAGTTTATTCTTTTTACAAAGGTCTATGTTGGCTGATAAAATATCACTAAAAGCCCTCAGTGTCTTCAGTCCTTGGCATAGGGTAAGGATCAGTTAGTATGACAGCATTATATTTTCTGTAATCAGTGCAGAACCTTATGGTTTCATCCTCTTTGGGACTCATAACAACCGGGAAAGCCCAGGGACTGTTAGGCTCTGTGATTACACCTAATTCCAGCATGCTCTTTATTTCTGCCTGAACTTGTCCCATCATGTTATCCTTTGCACATTGTCACCAATGGGCCTCAGTATCGCACACCTCAGCCTTCTTTATATAATCAGTTATTAGCTCACCTTCCCTGCCACATATTGGATTTAGACTTTCCTTCATCTTCCTCCTGCTCCTAATGTATTTAAAGAACCACTTCCTACTGCCTTTTATGTCCCTTGTTAGGTGTAATTTATTCTGTCCCTTAGCCTTTCTGATTTTTCCCCTATGTGCTTGCACTGTTCTCTTGTATTGCTCCTTAGCATTTCATCTCTGTTTCCCCTTTTTGCATGATTCCTTTATGATTTAATGGATAGGTTTTTTTTAAATATGAATAAGCCAAGCCAGTTTTGCTCTGAACAATAAAAAAAATGAACTCTATAGAAAGTGGGTAGAGTCAGGAAGCAAGAAAGGAAACCAAATGTTATGAATGAGTGTCTGGACTATTGAAATAAAATTAGAATAAAAGTATTTTGTGGAAATAAATATGTATAGTACTTGCAAGTTGTCTGTTAGGTATATTTGGAAATAAGGGTCTTATCAAATACCCGAGTTAATAAATCAAACCAGTGTTCTGTATTTACAAAAGAAGCTCAGAACACTTTCTCAAAACATTAGTTATATCACAACACTCTAACTTTATTAAACTGTCCTAACCATCTTTGCCTCTCAGTGGATCACTTCCTTGGAGTGTTGGCCGTGGTGTACATCATTAGGTAGTAGATTTTAAATGCCATTTTAATGCAGAATTTATATTTCTGTTATTTAGTAGAGGAACAATTTATGTCAGAAGTATCATTCAAAGAGTAGCCCAGTTAGTTTTCAAAAGGTTTCCATTTCCGTTTGAGATGGAAAGTACAGCACAAATCCAGAAAGGACTTAGTGTACAGAAAAGGATGAGTTGGAAGAGAGATCATGCTATGTCACAACGTGTTACCAAATCAGGAATGGATAGTGATGACAAGTGGTAACGGAATAATCTCCTACACACACTGTGCTGTATCCTGGGCAGACATTTGGTGCATTGTACCTACCTCTATCAGAGACCAGGATTTTTGTCTCTTTCAGACTTTGAAAGCTCCCTTGTAAAGCTTGTACTGCTAGAGAAAGAATTTTTATTTTGAATTGCCTGCACACTCAATCTTCAATAACAGCTGTGCAACCCTGTTATCTTTAGTGGGCGTTATTAAAGGTGGAATTTGGCACTGCAATTGGGACTTGATTATCAACTCTGTCTCCAATGTATGAGCAATAATAGTGTCCATTTGTCTTTCTTGCACAGCTCTGTATTCATGGCAGTGCTAAGAGGAGGAAAAAGTAGTAACTTTTGTTGTTAAAATTGAGCAGATTAGACTGAACACACAAAACTTTTTAGGTGACGTATTGTTTGTTTTATGTCTGTTCAGTGCCTAGGAGCCTTTAGGTGGTGCTGCAATAAAAATAGTAATACAAAAGGAGCAGCTCTCTTAAGGAGACATTTTATGTAATCATTTTTCCGAGTAGAGTTACACTTTTAGGATTCCAGCTATGTAGCATATATCCTCAGCAATATCAGATACTGCATGCGCTACTCCTGGTGGAATTCTGTGCCAAAAAAAATCTGCACACAATATTTTAAAATTCTGCATATTTTATTTGTTAAAATAACACAATATAATCACGCCAGTTTCAATTATTTTGGTCATTTATTTCAAGGTACCTGTCAGCAAGTATGTCTGTAACAATACAGACAACAAAAAAGATTCCGGAAATGTTTTTTGACAAATCGATTCCCTCCTAGGCATATTAACACCAAACTATGAGTAATAATTCATTTAAACTACAATACGGAGCCATATTTCCCACACTCCTCAGAAGCATTGCAAAGGGTTGGGAGAGTCAGGGGCAAAGGAAGGAAGTTAATTGCTGGGAAGAAGTCTGGGTATGAACTCGGAGGGCTGTTGGGTATGGGTGGTAAAAGTATGAATCAGGGTTGGGTTTTTTTGAGGGGCAGGGAGGGATTGTTAGGGAGCTTCCCTCATGCAGACTCTGGCTGACCCCTAGTCTCTCCCATTCAGTCAGGCACATCTGCCCCTGTCCCCATGTGTCTCTGTGCCCTCACCCAGCCACTCCCCTGTCCCTATGTAGCTCTGTACCCTCTACACCCATGTGTCTTTGCGTCTCCCTCCTGCTGGGGCCCTGTGTCTCCACTCCCATTCAGCCCCTGCCCCAGTCTGTCCTCCCCCACTAGCCCTTATAAGCCCTGTCTGTCCCCAGCACCTCACCGCACCTATCTTCTGACCTGGCCTGACACCCACCTCTGAAGGCAGTGCCAGAAGTAAGGGTGGTAATACTGTGACCCCCTCCTACAGTAGCCTTGGTCTACACTAGAAAGGTTTTTGCCAGTGTAGCTATACCTTTTGGGTCAGGATCCCCAGTTTGAAAAACACTCTATACTTTTGTTTACCTTTACCATATAGTATAGGGTAAAAGTAAACAAAAGACAAGGTTTCATGGGGAGACCAGATTTCATGGTCTGTGATGCATTTTTTGTGACCTTGAATTTGGTAGGACCCTACTCATACCAGTTGCTCTGTGTGCCCACATTTTCCCTTCTGACATATGCCAGGAGCTCCCTGTCCTCCATTATCCCCAGTGCCCTCTTTTCCCACAGAACAAGATCCATCCCCCCCCCCCCCAACACTGAAGAGCTGTGTACCCTTGTCCCCCATCCCCCTCGGGCGGGGGAGTTGTGTGCCATGGGGTCTGTGTGCATGTCTCTGCTCCTATACCAGCGTTCTTCATTTTTACTATGTTGTTAAAAAAAAAAAAAAGGATATTGAATTCCTGCAGTGTTAAACTCTGGACAATTGTGTGTAATTATTTACTTTCAATGAACCTTTCAGAAGAAAAAGAATTTTTTTTTAAAAAAAACACCTAGGTGAGGAATAGAGATCATTTGTGGGTTTTTATTTTTTAATTTGTTTTTAAATTATTACCTGGAAGTACTTTGTTTCATTGATGAAATGTTCCTGGATTTGAGTTAGTTGAATAAAAATCATGGTAATTTTGCATTACTCTTATAAATCAGTCTGAAATAGGTGTATGTATTGTCTTTGCAAAGTATGAAGTTTCTGATCATTACAATAATTTATCAACATTATTCAGTATTGTTGTATATTTAAATGTCATGTTTATGTAGATAAAGTGATATCTAAGATCTCTTATCATGGGTTCTCAAACTTTCTTAGTTCAAGACCCCTTTTTACTGCTCGGCACGTGCTGCAGCCCCGGGGTATGTCTGCTGAATTGCCGCTGAACGGAACACTTCCGGGTTCGGTGGACTCGCAGCATTTCTCTGTGAGTCCGCCGCAATACTGCCACAAGCAGAAGTGTTCCAGTCGGTGGCTTTTCCGCAAGCACACTCCTACATTCGGAGCAGCCGCCGAATGCAGAGGGAGCTCAGGACTCCCCAGGAATCGCCCCACAACCCCCCAAGGGGTTGCAACCCCCAGTTTTAGAACCCCTGTCTTAAATAGCAGTGGGGGCACATTGAAAGCAGAGTTTCCTCTTCACAGTTGAGGAGTTTTCACTTAAGTGAAAACACTTAAAGTATTCTTACACCCATAAAGTTAGTCACGTGATTGACATAATCTGCGTATTGACAGAATGGAAGTCTCTGCTAGTGTAAATTGGCTTTCAGTAGAACTGTGTATATCTATACCAGCAAAGAATTTGGCCCACTGATTTTCACATAAATTACTTTTGCATACCAAATACATTCCTGTGCCCATTAGTAATAACTTTCTGCCTTAGGGAACTTTGAAACTTAACTAACTAGTTATTATCTGTAAATAAGACGAGGAAGACTTTGTATTATCTGTAAAGAAAGCGAGGAATACTTGTAGTACCTTGGAGACTAACCAGTTTATTTCAGCATAAGCTTTCATGGACTATAGCTCACTTCGTCGGATGCATAGAATGGAACAGAAGTAAGATGCATTTATACACACAGAAAGAAGAAGAAGAAAAAAAAGTTGTACATTACCATACCAATTCTAAGAGCCTGTTAAATCTGGATGGGCCATTATCAGTAGGAGAAAAAAAAAACCCTTTGAAATGGATTTCTGTGTCTGCACTAGATAGCAAGTTTTGAAGATAAATTAACTCGGGAAATGCAATCAATTAGTGTAATGAGAGAACCATTTGCAAGTCCTATTTGGTCCCTGGTTAATTGTATCCAATCTGAAAATTAATTCCAGTTCCTTGGTTTCTCATTGGAGTCTGTTTTGGAAGTTTTTCTGTTTCAAAATTGACACTATCAAATCTTTAATGGAATGGCCAGGAAGATTGAAGTGTTCTCCTACTGGTTTTCTAATGTTATGATTCCTGATGTCAGATTTATGTCCATTTATTCTTTTGCATAGAGACTGCCCGGTATGGCCAATGTACATAGCAGAGGGGCATTGCAGGCACATGATGGCATATATCACATTGGTAGATGTGCAGGTGAATGAGCCTCTGATGATGTGGCTGGTGTGATTAGGTCCTATGATGGTGTCAGTTGAATGGATATGAGGACAGAGTTGGCATCGGGCTTTGTTACAAGGATAGGTACCTGGGTTAGTGGTTTTGTTGTGTGGTGAGCGGTTGCTGGTGAGTATTTGTTTCAGGTGGGGGGTTGTCTGTAAGCAATGACTGGTCTGTCTCCCAAGATCTATGAGAGTGTGGGATCATCTTTCAGGATAGGTTGTAGGTCTCTGATGATGCGTTGGAGAGGCTTAAGTTGGGGCTGAAGGTGACGGCTAAAGGTGTTCTGTTTTTGTCTTTGTTGGTCCTGTCCTGTAGTAGGTGGCTTCTGGGTACTCTTCTTGCTCCGTCAATCTGTTTTTTCACTTCCCCAGGTGGGTATTGTAGTTTTAAAAAAGCTTGGTAGAGATCTTGAAGGTGTTTGTCTCTGTCTGAGGGACTGCAGCAAATGCGGTTGTATCTTAGAGCTTGGCTGTAGACAATGGATCGAGTGGTGTCTTCTGGATGGAAGCTGGAGGCATGTAGGTAAGTGTAGCAGTCAGTAGGTTTTTGGTATAGGGTGGTGTTTATGTGCCCATCATTTATTAGCACAGTTGTGTCTAGGAAATGGACCGCTTGTGTGGATTGGTCCAGGCTGAGGGTGATGGTGGGATGGAAATTGTTGAAATCATGGTGGAATTCCTCAAGGGCTTCTTTTCCATGGGTCCAGATGATGATGTCATCAATATACCGCAAGTAGAGTAGGGGCATTAGGGGACGAGAGTTAAGGAAGTGTTGTTCTAAGTCTGCCATAAAAATGTTGGCATACTGTGGGGCCATGCGGGTACCCATAGCAGTTCTGCTGACTTGAAGGTATATATCGTCTCCAAATGTGAAATAGTTGTGGGTGAGGACAAAGTCACAAAGTTCAGCCACCAGGTTTGCCGTGACAGCGTCGGGGATACTGTTCTTGATAGTTTGTAGTCCATCTTTGTGTGGAATGTTGGTGTAGAGGGCTTCTACATCCATAGTGGACAGGATGGTGTTTTCTGGAAGATCACCAATGAATTGTAGTTTCCTCAGCAAATCAGTGGTGTCTCGAAGATAGCTGGGAGTGCTGGTAGTGTAGGGCCTGAGGAGAGAGTCCACATAGCCAGACAATCCTGCTGTTAGGGTGCCAATGCATGAGACGATGGGGCATCCAGGATTTCCAGGTTTGTGGATCTTGGGTAGTAAATAGAATGTCCCTTGTCGGGGTTCTAGGATTGTGTCTGTATAGATCTGTTCCTGTGCTTTTTCAGGGAGTTTCTTGAGAAGATGGTGTAGTTTCTTTTGGTAATTCTCAGTGGGATCAGAGGATAATGGCCTGTAGAATGTGGAGTTAGAGAGCTGTCTAGCAGCCTCTTGTTCATATTCCAACTTATTCATGATGACAACAGCACCTCCTTTGTCAGCCTTTTTTATTATGATGTCAGATTTGTTCCTGAGAATGTGGATGACAGTGTGTTAAGCACGGCTGAGATTATGGGGAAAGTGATGCTGCTTTTGAACAATTTCAGCTCGTGCATGGTGGCGGAAGCAATCTATGTAAAGTCCAGTCTGCTGTTTCGACCTTCAGGTGGAGTCCATGCAGAATCAGTCTTTTTGCAGTGCTGGTAGGAAGGTTGCTGTGGGTTAGTATGTTGTTCAGAGGCATGCTGGAAATATTCCTTGTATTATCTGCAAGTCTGAAAATGTGTTTGCAAAGGATGAACATATGGAACATGAACAGACTGAAGAGCTAGTTGTCTTCTTGAGTTGAACATGCATTTGGTATGAAACAGACTGACTAAACTACCAGGTTTATATAAAATGAAGATAATAACATGGTATGACTTGTGGAATAACTGAACCTTGGAGCAGTAAAAGTATTTCTAGTATCCATCTCCATTGTATGCCACTTGAGGGATTTCTACTTTTTTGGCTGAATGCTATCTTTGTATCTTCTTTGGACTAAAAAATGGATTTGAGTGTCAGCACTAGAGCCAAGTTGCTCTTGTGGGGATTGCTCTGGGAATTAACACATCTTCATATACAGTAGCAAGCCAAAATAACTTGACAAAAATCATGTATTCAGTGAATGAGTAATTAATCATATTTGACGTAATCTTCATGCTAGGTAAATTCAATGACATTACATAATGTCAGTCAAGCCACTTTGAGTGACAAGTGACAATTTGAATGAAATTTAAGAATATTTTAATATGCAAATTACTATTTTAGTACATGAAAGAATTAATTGGGGTGTATTATGACTACATTTAATGGATATGATTTGTTTAAGTGAAAATGAAAATTAGTTTGTCAGGTACATGACTGTAGTTACTGACAAGTTATTAAGCTGGATTTTGATACAGGGGTTTAAATTCAGTGCACAATCCTAGGCTCGCACAGTTATAAAACTTTGAATCTCTGGATAGGGGTCATCTGAGAGTTTGCTTTGATTCAACCTTGATTCAGTTTGCCCGCTGTCTGCCTGGAGTTCTTGAAGATGGGCTTGAGATCTTGGCCCTGCTCAAAATCTAGTCATGTGATCTTCCCTAGCTCTTCATGGAGATAAGTGGACTCCATCTTTCGCTCCACACTTTTCACTTTTACAAGGAATAAGCTTTCCTTTTCCCTCGGGGCTTAGTACTGAACAGATCCCGTTAGCAGTGATTATAGTACAGTAGAACCTCAAAGTTACAAATGTTTTGAAGCATAAGCTTTCGTGGGCTAATACCCACTTCGTCGGATGCAAGCAGTGGAAGTGTCCAGAGGCAGGTATAGAAAAGTTTTCTATACCTGCCTCTGGACACTTCCACTGCTTGCATCCGACGAAGTGGGTATTAGCCCACGAAAGCTTATGCTTCAAAACTTTATAGTTAGTCTTTAAGGTGCCACAGGACTTTGTTACCTCTGCTATTCCAGACTAACACGGCTACCTCTCTGAGAGTTACAAATGTGTCAGGAATAGAGGATGTTCGTGACTCTGAAATGTTTGTAACTGAACAAAATGTTATGGTTGTTTCAGAAGTTTACAATTGAACACTGACTTAATACAGCTTTAACACTTTACTATGCAAGAGAAAAATGCTGCTTTAAACCATCTTAATTTGAATGAAACAAGCAGAAACAGTTTTCTTACCTTATCTAATCTTTTTTAAACTTTCCCTTTATTTTTTAGTAGTTTACATTTAAGAGTACTGTACTGTACTCTCTCTCTTTCTCTTCCTACCTACCTACTCTGGTGTTCATAACTCAGGTTCTACTGTAATGGAGATGAGAGACAGTAATATTAGATGGGAGGAAGAAAGAATTAGAGCTGTAAGTAGTAAGAATAAGTGGTAAGCAGGAATGCAGGGGGAAAAGATAGTTTTCTCCCTAAGACTCCGTCTAAGCTGGAACTAGGTCTACACTAGAAAGGTTTTTGCCAATACAGCTATACCAGCAAATCCCCCTAGTGTATTCAGCGTTTGCTTTTGTCCATGTAGTTTATACCGATTCAGTTGGCAAAAGCACTTGTATGCAATTTAGAAATGTCATAAAAAATCCCATAGGCCTACCTGACGTTTCTATACAGTAGAACCTCAAAGATACAAACACCAGAGTTATGAACTGACCGGTCATCCAGACACCATGTGGAACCAGCAGTAAGCAATCAGGCAGCAGCAGAGACCAACACGCTGCCCCCCCCCCCCAAAAACACCAAAAACCACCCACCAAACCAGCAGATACTGTACTGTGCCTGTATTGCATCTTAAAGGTAGGCATATCTGGGCTGCCTGTCCCTATCCCTGCCCCCTGCTTGCCATATGAGGGGCAGCCACTTACAGGTAGGAGGTGAAGATGCTGAGTTTCTTTCATAGGGACAGCTGTGGGCCCCCAAGTAGGCAGAGCAGGAGCAGTGCTGGGGTCTGCAGCTTTCCTGTAAACCAGGGGCACAGTTCTCTTCCCGCATCTCCCTCTGGGAAAGAAACTTCCTGAGCTCCTGCTGGAACCTAACCTGGAGTGTTTGCTGCTGGAGCCCAAGTGCTTACCTTCAATCTGTGTTCTGGAGGAACAGCTCAGCTTTAAAGGTCAGAGACTGCACTGGACACCCACTGTGCTGGGGTGCCCCAGAGTGCCTCACCCATCACCCTTGCGGCCAGGGGGCTAGAACCAGCTGCCTGTGCACACTCCCACTCGTCTGTCATCCCCATATATTTAGGAGGTAAGGACGCTGAATTTCTCAGGCAGAGCTGTGAGCCCCTGCCCTGAGGTGCAACCAATAACATCTTGTTCAGAATCAGAGAGGTAGCCGTGTTAGTCTGGAATAGCAGAGGTAACAAAGTCCTGTGGCACCTTAAAGACTAACTATAAAGTTTTGAAGCATAAGCTTTCGTGGGCTTATTAGCCCACGAAAGCTTATGCTTCAAAACTTTATAGTTAGTCTTTAAGGTGCCACAGGACTTTGTTACATCTTGTTCAGAGTTATCAACATTTCAGAGTTACAAACAACCTCCATTCCCGAGATGTCTATAACTCTGAGCTTCGACTGTACCAACAAAAACTTTCTAGTGTCGAGCTAGCCTAGGAAAAAGGCGTTGTTTTTTCCCTAAATGTGTTAGCTAATACATTTTGAATATGTTTAAAAACATGCTAGCACCTAGAATAGACAGGTTTTAACAATTTTAAAAATGTGAGAGCTGGTCATAGATCAACCCTAAATGGAAATATAGAATAGAAATGTAGGGTTGGGAGGAACTTCAAGTCATCAATTCCCAAACCTTGGGCTGAGGCAGAACTAAATAAACCTAGATCAGGGGTGGGCAAACTATGGCCTGCGGGCCACATCTGGCAGCTTGTTTGGCTCCGCACCGAGCCAGATAGTCTCCCCCATTCCCCAGAGCCATGCTGCCGTGTGCACAGCGCTCTGGGCGGGGGGAAGGACTGCATGCTTCCGCGAGGCAGCATGTCTGGCTCTGCACATAGCCAAATATGCTGCTAGGAGCCTCATGGTAAGGGGGCCAGAGCTGGGGTGTTGGATAAGGGGTGGGGGCAGTCAGGATTCAGAGAGGGTTGGATGGGGGTATGGTAGAATGTTTTCAGGTCCATCCTCAGTTTTCTTTTCTCAAGACTTAACATGTCCAATTTTTTTAACCTTCTCTCAAAGGTTGAGCACAACTAGTGAACATTTTAAAGTTGTTAAAACTGGCCTACAAAGCTTGTTAACATTTGAAAACAGCACTTAACTAAGTTATGTTAGCTAACGCATTTTTAAAAAAATACCTTTTCTCCTAATCTAGACAATGCACAAAAGACTGCCCTGAAACACTCAGATTAAATGTGGGGGAAGGGAATAATGGAGCTAGGGAAGAAATGTGTTGGTGAGTCGATGATTGGAGGGCGAGGACAAAGTATGGAGAAATGCAAGTGGGGACCATGAGTGGGAGAAGACGATGGGAAGGGGTGGGTGTGGTTAAAACTTTTAAATTCTCCACATCTGTAAGAGACAGGAAAAGCTTCCCTTAAAAAAAAAAAAAAGAATGCCTGTGAAAGTGCACAACTACTTTGGTGAATGACAAATTTCAGTTGAGAAATATTATTGGTAAGTGCTGCATGTAAATTTGGTGAGATATTAAATGTATGCCTTTAGAAAGATGAGCTCTACTGATCAGAACTTCAAAAGTAATGAACACCTGCAGTTCCTGTTGACTTCAGTGAGACTTGTGAGGTGCTGGACAATCACAAAATTTGACCATAAGTGAGCTTAGTGCATTTTGAGGAAAATGTTCTCTATCCTTTACATACTATGTGCAATGTGTATTGGCAATATTAAACCTTTCTCTCCTTTAAGCTTAAGCATGCCTTGAAAAATCCATTTGTCCAATCCTTTGTGGTGAGTGAAAAGTTTTCTCTGGCAAGTGTGAGGGACTAAACCATCTGTCGATTTCTCCATAATTATAGCTTTCATTTAAATAAAAAAAGCTTTCCAGTCCTTATAGTTGCAACGGTACCTGGATTCACTTTTGGAAAGTTATCAGCCAGGACAGCCTAGTGTTTACAAGTGTGTAGAGCTACAGTTTAGCACTTCTGTTACTACTCATAGTTTCCCCAGCTCCATTGTGAAAACAAGCATCTGGTCAGTTTCACATTTGGTATTCAGAATCCCATAGGAGCAGTGAATAATGTCCATTTCATGCTCCTGCTGCTGCAGTTTGAAAAAGTTCTAAGTAGCAGCAGAGGTAGGGACTTGCTATATCTGCAAAGCCGACATAGCTAATAGACTTTGGAGTCTGTTCCAGAATTGTTTCTTAAACTCCCAGTCAATTACTCCTGTGCAAGGCCACTGAAAGCAGTGAAGTTGCATAGGTGTCACTTAGGGCATAATTAGAAGGCAATGGTGTAACTTGAAAGGCTAATTTGGCATGTAAGATTTTCATTACCAGTGCTACACATGATGGAAGGAACTCAGCTTTACTGCGGCCCCACCAACACACAGAAATTGCACAATTTAAGTAAATAGATTACTAAATTGATTTAGTTAAATTGGTGCATGCCCATTGTGTAAATACTCTTTAAATCAGTTTGTGTGCCTAAAATTGAGTTAATTCAGATTACCAAATGTCTAAGCATGCCTCCAGAACATCAAATTATGTTTTAAGAGACATACTTTCATCCGTCATGCATGCTAACTGTTTTTATTGCCACCAATAATTCTTGCCACTAGCTCCATACATTATCTACAACAGAATACAGTAACTTTTTTGGAGAAGGAAGTCAAGAAAGTTACTAAGATTAGAATAATTTGTAAAGAATTTATTTCACTCATTTTTTGTTCTCTATATTCATAGAATCATAGGACTGGAAGGCACCTAGACTGGGAGATCGTCTAGTCCAGTCCCTTGCACTCATGGCAGGACTAAGTATCTAGACCAGCAATTCTCAAACTTTAGCAACCCGAGGACTCCCATTCTGATTTCAATTTTTTTGCAGACCCCCAGGCCCTCCTGTTCAGGCCCTGCCCCCCCCCCCCCTTCACCAAGGCTGCTGAACAGCTGTTCCCCAGCATGCAGGAGGTGCTGGGAGGGAGGGGTAGGATTTGAGGGAGGGATGTGGTGAAGCGGCGCACAGGGCCTCACTAACTGTAAATCCGCCACTGCGACCATGAGCAGTGTGTTTTTTAAAGAGAGATTTGAATTAAGAATTAAGTTGTTTGGCGCACAAGTGAGTGACAGAGAGTTCAAATTAGAGTTGATTGGGAATTTTTGTCAGAAAATTCTGATTTATCAACATCAAAACCTTTGAAGTCCAGGATGAAATTTCTGGTTTAAAAAAAAAAGGCAAGCAAGAGAGAAAGAGAAACTAGTATTAGACCAGTGGCTGCGGCACTCATCTGGCATGTGGGAGACCCAGTATCAAGTCCCTGCTTGGCTTGCCTCTTTGTTGGAGCTGTTCCACCTTGTAGAAATAATTCACTATTCATTAGGCCAGAGAGAGAAACTGACCCTATAGTCCAGTGATTAGGGCACTCACCTGGTTTGTGGGAAACCCAGGGTCAGGTCAGCACTCCAGATCAGGCAGCGTACACCTTTATTTATTTTGACAAAACTTTCATTGGGAAGGTTTCTTATGTCCAGAATGGAATTTCTTGTCAAAATCAGAGAAACCTTCCCAACACAAGTTGCAGAGTAGCAGCTGTTTTAGTCTGTATCCGCAAAAAGAATGAGGAGTACTTGTGGCATCTTAAAAGACTAACAAATTTATTTGGGCATAAGCTTTCATGGGCTACAGCTCACTTCATCAGATGCATAGAATGGAGCATACAGTAGGGAGATATATAGAGAGAACATGAAAAGGTGGAAGTTGCCATACTAACTCTAAGAGGCTAATTAATTAACCTTTTCAATATGGGCTGAGGGATGTGCTGGCTGCCACTTCCCGCAGCCCCCATTGGTCTGAAGCGGAGAACCGCGGTCAGTGGGAGCTGCGATTGGCCGAACCTGTGGAGGCGGCAGGTAGACAAACCCACCCAGCCCACCAGACGGTTTACCCTGGCGTGCTGCGTGCCAAAGGTTTCCGATCCCAGTTTTAAACAGTGAAAACATGTAGAGAAGAAATGAGCAGAGTAAATTAGAGAGGAGACCTTTTTTAATAAAAATGACCAAGGTTTCTTTTATGAATGTAATAATGCTAGCACATTGTAGAATTTGCTTTACTGCGATTACTGATTCATATATGCTGTGTTGGGCAGCAAGATATACAAATACTGCACCAAATGCTTGCTGTGTTATGCATAAAATAATATCCTTGCCCCCTACTGGTAGCAGACTCATTTAATACTGCTACAGTACTTCACTAATTAAGCCTGCTGTGGGTTGTTTGGTCTGAATATTTTAGGTATTCTATCCTTTTTTTCCTTCAATGCAACAAAATAAAATGTTGATTGCAGTTACTCTCTAGAATTGGAAAATAAGGCGAAAATTATGCCTTTATAGTGGGTGTGAGAGAGTTTAATTAGTTTATCAATCATAAGAAATAATAAATAAGCTTTTACAAAATGAACGAGCATTGTTTATCAGCTTTTATTTAAATAAATCTTTAATTAGATTGACCGCAGAAGCTCTCTTGCTAAGCACTTTAATTGGAATCACTGGCAAAATAGAGCAAAGCGCATATCATTATGCTGGAGTAGTAGAAATTTAATAACAAAAACAATAAAAATAAATATGTGGAAAAGGTGAACTAGGAAAGGATGATTAAAGATTTTATAACATTTTTGTTAATTTTAAAATAATTACAAGAATTCCATGTAATTTGCTTCCTTAAGCCTCGATTCTGCAAACAAATGTGCTTCACTTTAAGCATATGAGTATTTTGAAATTTTGTGTTGTAATTCATGTTTAGTGTGTGTGATGGGGGTTCGGAGGACAGAAGTGGTAAGCAGTGTTTTTTATAGGTTACACACCCCTTCTTAGGGCCAATAATCAGCTATTTTAACAAACGTAGACCCTAGAATTAAAACATAAGGAACTAAGCCATGTGTGTGAGAATACTTCTTGGTGCCAAATGGTACAAAAACTTATTTTGGTTAGTAAAGTTTGCCACTTATAGGAAGTATGAAGGGTGGAATGGGGATGGAGGAATCACAATCCACTGTGGTTAAAGGTTGTGGAGAATTGAGAAGCTGCTTTTCCAAACAAGTTTTCAATTTACTACAGTACAGGCTTTTCACTTTTTCATTGGATGTAGAACTCAAACTGGAGATAATTTTATTTACATAACACACACACACAAATATTGTCAAAGAGCTCAAATATTATACAACAGAACAGGAACAAATACAATGCTATAAAAACAATAAAATATTGCCTTAACATACAAAACAAAGAGGGGGCAGCACATTTTTTTAAAAAAGAAAAGCTTTGGACAGGAAGATAATAAATGAGTCCAACAACTTTAAGGGGACTTATACAAATGGGGGAGAAAACAAATTTCAGTGGATAGTTACCGTATTTTTTGCCATATAAGACGCTCCGGCATATAAGACGCACCTAATTTTAAAGGAGGAAAATCTAGAAAAAAAAGATTCTGAACCAAATACTGTAGTAAAATATTTTATATCAACTGTATAAAGTTAACAGCAGTTTAAGAACAATTTTATGTCAACCATGTAACATATTAAGAACTATCTTTACTCTCATTAACAGTCAGTAAAGTCAGTAAACAGTGAAAGTAACAAAAATAAGGCTGTAATGTTATTATTCGAACCCCAAGAATTCCTCTTGCACTGGGGGGCACAAAGGGTTGGGGGGGCAGAGCGCAAGGAAGTCACAGAGTGGGGCGAAGGGGGATGACACAGAGAATCGGATGAGGGGGAAGGGAGAGTCCGGGTGGAGTGGAGGGGGTTGGCAGAGAGGATCAGTGAGGGGAACAGGAGAGCCTGGGGGGTGGGAAGAGGATTGGGGTGGGAAGGAGAGTCGGGGGGAGGGGGGGGAAGAGCACCCCAAGAGGGGTGCAGAGGGTCTGGTGGGAGGAGGAAAGAGTCCCAGGGGAAGGCACAGATGCACAGAGGATTGGGTATGGGGGAGGGGACAGTGCCCTAGGGGAGTCACAGAGGATCAGGTTGGGAGGACAGGGGAGGGGTGAGGCACAGAGGGTCAAGTGGAGGGGGAAGCCCCAAGAAGGGGCACGGAGGGTTGGGTGGAGGGGAGGACACAGAGGGTCTGTTGGGGAGGAGCGACAGAGTCCTGGGGGGAACACAGAGCCCCGCAGGGTCCCGGCTCCCGGGACCCTGCAGGGAGGGTGACTGCTGCCGGGGGCCAGGCGGCAGCCCGCCCCCGGCTCGATCCGGGCTCAGCCCCGCAGGGTCCCGGCTCCCGGGACCCTGCAGGGAGGGTGACTGCTGCCGGGGGCCAGGCGGCAGCCCGCCCCCGGCTCGATCCGCGGTTAAATCGAGGTTTCACTGTATATTCGCCGTATAAGACGCACCAACTCCCCCCCCCCCCCGTTTTGGGGAAGAAAAAGTGCGTCTTATACGGCGAAAAATATGGTAGTTCCTGCTGCAAAACCCCCATAAGAAAAGTGTAATTGCTTGATTACTGATTATTGTGATGGGTTCCTTAAAATGGCTGCATGTAGGTGCACTCCCATCAGTACAAATCTCAAGGAGCCGGTGTCAGATATACAGTAGCGAGCTCAAGCCAAACATAGGTAAGGGCTTGAAAAAGGACTTTAAAGTCCTACATTTTTATCAACTTGCAAGTAACAGAACAGCCCTCCCCGCAGTCCAAATGAACTCTGAGTTATAATAATGAAATCATTATCACAAGCAGATATATTAATAGTGTAAAATTGTCGTGAAATAAATAAAGGTACAATTGGTGAATGGCACAATAGAAGAAAAGATAACCATACTTCTCTATCGCATCAGTCTCATGATCTTCCATTTGAAAGGCATGGTCCAAAATTGCTAAAATTAACCTAATTAACCATATACAATTCTTTAAAAATACATACATCTCCAAACACCTAACACTAGAATGGTAAAAACATCTATCTCACTAGATGAGATACCTGCAGGGTTGGCCAGTGCATCTCTGCTAATTCTCAGTTTCTAAATCAGAGGTATAATTGCATCTACAGTTGTTGCGATTTGTTAGGATTTCCTAGGATCATGTATTTCCAGATACAACAGAAAAATGTAACTTCCAACACCTTAAAGGTAATATTATCCAAACTTTGGAGGTTTGTATACCAATGATAGTTGTTTCTACTGTATCATTGAGTCTTGATATTCATCATGTGTGGAAATCTTCTATCCATATTGTATATGTAAGAAATCAAAGAATGAAAAACTAGGAATTGTTTCCATAAGTGACTTTTTAATTGTGTAATTTTTCCATAGGTTTGAAGACTTACCTGATATCTGGTCAGAAAGTGAAGGAGTCCCATTGCAGCTGTTCACAGGCATTGGTTCCTGGTCTGGAGGCAAGAGATGGAACCAATATACAGGGAGCATCATCAGCTGATAATATTGGTGACTTGGCAAAGACTCTCAAACACTCAGAGAAACCCAAGGTTAGAGTTGTTGGTTTTTGTTGTTGGGGTTGTTTTGTTTTGTTTTTTTAATTCAGGAAAAGCAGTTTTAGAAGCCTGGAGGTATGAAGCAAGTATGGCCATAGGGATAAGAGAGGCAGTGATGGGGTTCACTTACCACAGTGGCGACTCCTGCTGGCCTTCCTTGGGTTTTGCTCTGCCAGTTGGTGCACCCACTTCAGGTGATGCCTTTCCTGTCTTCCTCTCACCCTGTGGACCCATCTCACTCCAGGAACTGCAGCCTCCTCTTCATGACTCAGCCTCCATATTTTCTACTTGTGGGGTTACCCAATGTCTTCCTATGCAGACGGTCTCAAGCAGTCTTCTCCTGTGCTGCCCTGATGGTGCCACTTTCCCAGTGGCCAGTAGGAGAACCCAGGCCCTTTCACTACATTGGGTTCCAGTCCAGGGACCCTCAGCTCAGTAGTTTTGGGCTCTGCCCTTTCAACCCTCACTGATCCTTCGAGAATTGCTTTCTACTCTTCCTGGTCTCCCCCTTCTCTGGGAGTACCAGCTCCAAACCCATTCCCTCATCCCTCTCCCCAGGGAGAGACTGCAGACTGGCTCCCTGCAGCCCCCAAACACTCCTCCTTTCACAGGGAGTCACTGCCCTTTCCCCAAAGCCCTGTCAGGTCTCAGCGCCTGGGCTTTATAGGCCCAGCCTATTCCTGCCCAGCTGAGCCTCTTTTAATCAACTCCCTGTTCCCTGGGCAGTTAACTTAACCCCTTCTAATCCTCTGTGAGATGAGCACCCCGTGACAGAGACCTTCTGTTGCTTGCTTGCTTACATGCGTTGTTTATTTTTTATTCAAAACATCAGTTTCGTCTGTGAGTAAAGAAAAAAAAATCAGAGATTTATCCAAGCACCTGACAAATCAGCTTTGAAGTAACGTCGTTAGTTTTCAGATGTGCTGAAATTTTTTTAAATATCTGTATTTCAGAATAGACAAATTAACAAATTCCTTTCAACAGTCTCAACTGAATGTTAAAAGAAAATGTATCTTTTCTTGATAGAGGTATTTTGGCACATTCCATTATCTCATTTCTAACTCCTGGGCTGCTACTTTTCTATTCTCTGTTGAGGAATGGGAATACCACTACTCATGCTTCAGACTTGACACCGTCAAATTCTCTCCTTTCTCAGCTGACACTGGCTCCCTCTCCTGCATCTTCCTCTTTCTCTCTCTCCCACAAGAGTCTTCAAATTATGTGCAATCTAGTAATCTAGCATTATGCTTGTGAATATACAATAGACATCAGTAAACCCAGGGAAGACAATATTCCCTGTACAGCCAATGATTGCAGAGTTGGCCTGCATGAATTGCTCTCAGTATCAGTGCTCTGATAGGCTATGACATGATATTTTACTTAGCTGCTTTCTTTAGAAATTTAGTTCAAGTTATATGGAGCTAAGGGCAGTAATTTGTATGGATTAATTTCTGAGTATTGAAAATGACAAACATTCTTAAGAAGAAAGAAATGGTAGCCTAGGAAATGTGCATTCTGTTTGTTTGTCTGTATTCTTTCATCTCAAAATGAAACGGATAGAGAACAAATTATTATTCTCTCCTTGCACTTGTGTTGTGGTTCCTCCTAGCCAGCTGATGGAGTTAGACCACTAATGACCAGATCTTCCTCAGTGATATGGCCACTTGGGCTGCACAGTCATAGATAAAACCAGCATATGTAGCCCTGGGAGCAGCTCCTCAACTCAAAATGCAGTCCACAGTGGAATAGAGTTGACAGAAAGCTTTTGAGGGCTGGTCTACAGTAGGGGGAGGGTTCGACCTAAGATATGCAACTTCAGCTACCTGAATAACGTAGCTGAAGTCAGTGCATCTTAGGCTGACTTACTTGTCATCCTCACGGCAGCAGCAGTTGGCAGCGGGCTCCCCTGTCGACTCCAGCTTGCGCCTCTCAGCGAGCTGGAGTTCCGGAGGTGACGGGACTGCCTTTGGCAATTGATTTATCATGTCTTGATGAGACGCGATAAATTGATCGCCAGTAGATCAATCACTACCTGCCAATCCGGCGGATAGTGAAGACATACCTTAAGTCACCTCCCATTTTGCTGCTACTGTAAGGGTGGGGGTGTCACCAGAGCAAGGAGGGCATAGCTGAGACACCTTTATATCACGTGAATGCCTGGTTATATCTCTGGCCTCTCAGGTGGCTTAGCTGCCTGCAAAATTTAGAGCAGCCTTCAGGCTCTTCTCACCTACACCTGGAAGACCACACCTTCACATAGTGGCCCCAGGATTAAGGGAGTGCAGAGATGAGTTTTATGCCACTTTAACATATCCCCTGTCCCAAATCTATGTACAGTTTGGTTTATCCCAAGTCTTTTGGTGACATAAAACCCCTTTCTATATATTCTTTATTTACCCATTCATATAACACTAGAAGCAGGGGTCACTCAATGAAATTAGTAGGCAACAGTGTTACCCGCACAAATTTCTCTATCCCTTCCACACTATAGGGACACACACACCTTTACCCAGTTCCTAGGGCTCAAGGTGCAACCCTGTTAATTTATACAGCCACGCTAACCCAATTCCTAGGGCTCAGGGCACATCTTCCTGTGGGTTGGCAGGATCTTTAGCCACTGAAAGAGCCTCACACAGTAATATTCTTATCCTCTATTTATTGGCAATTCCCAAACAAGCAGAATACACAAGCTAAGCACACAGTGTCATGCTCACCAATCCTGGGACAGGCAGGCAGGCTTCCCCTGTATATGACAGGCAAGGTCAGTCTCTGGATCTTAGCTGCTGCACCTCACGGTCATGCAGAAAAGTCCTGGCAGCTCTTATCTTATCCAATACACTTCTCGGGGTCCTTCTTATGGGTTTGTCAATATACCATAATTGTAGCCATGCTGCCCGTCCCTTATGGAATGTCTGTACATATGGGGCGCATTGAGGTATGACCTTGGACACATTTAACCCAGTAAGGTCTAGCTCAATTTGCTTTAGAGATCGTATTGGAGATACAATGACTTGCTCTCTGTGGTCCAGTTTTACCACATGTGGACCATTCAATGGGTGTCTCCTTGGTGTTTGCATATCAAACTCAGTGGCAACAGATTTAAAACAAACAAAAATAAATATTTCTTCACACAACACACAGTCGACTTGTGGAACTTGTTTCCGGGGATGTTTTGAAGGGCAAAAGTATAACTGGGTTTAAAAAAGAGTTAGATAAGTTAATGGAGGATAGGTCCATTAATAGCCCAAGATGGTTAGCAATGCAGCCCCATGCATGAGGTTGTCCCATAACATCTGACTGCCAGAACTTGGAACTGGATGGCAAGGAAAGGGTCATTCAGTAATTGCTCTTTTCTGTTCATTCTGTCTAAAGCATCTGATGCTGGCCACTGTTGGAAGACAGGATACGGGCTAGATGACCCATTGGTCTGACCAAGTATGGCCATTCTTATATTATTTCTCTCTCTGTGTGTGTGTGTGTCTCTCTCTCTCACTCACTCACTAACAGTGAGACAGAGGGACCACTGAGTGTTATCTGTCTCAGCAATTTTGTGCTAACAGCTGGAAGTGACAGAATCTAGAGGAGACTAAAGAGAGAGGTGCAAAAAATGGAGCTGTTTCAGGCATGAGAGGAGGAGAAAGAACTAAGCATAGCAATAGACTGGACTGCCAATGAGAGCAGAGTAGGGCAAACAAAGACGGGGATAAGCAGAGCAATAGAACTGAGGTGCCAAACTGAAGGGACGAATTTGGGTCTGGTTGACATTGACACAGAAGTAAAGTCTTAACAGAAAGGAGAATGAAATCATGGAGAGCTCACTAGTGAGTGTGCCTGAGACTTAGCTTTGAATGTGTTGTCTGTTAGTGTTCTCATCAGAAGTTTTTTCGTGACTGGAGATACAGTCAGGTGGTTCAATGTCAGTTATTTTTACCAGAAAAGTAAGTGATTGCTTAATTTGCCAAGCAAGTCAGAGTAGGCTTTATAGTAAAATAAACTACAATTTAATTACTTGCTACTGCTGCTAAAGTGATTTGATTTTAGAAGGGAGATGGCTTCTTTCCCATGTGTGTTTGTAAGCTTTCGGGGCCTGGCAATGAAAGTTTTATAAATCAATTCAACACTTACTATTTTAACTGCAAAGCGAGGAACATTGGCATTGTGGGAAGAGCTGGTAGAAAAAAGTTTCTTCAGAATGATTTTCTGACTAAAAATGTCTTTTCACTTTCACTTTGTAAGCGAAATTGCCACAAGTTTTTTTCAAAGGGCTGCCAAACTGAGATCCCCGGCCTCTCTGCCTTCCCACCTACCTCCCCAGATGTAGGAATATGCAGTAGACATCAGTAAACCCAGGAAAGACAATACTCCCTGTGCAACCAATGACTGCAGGGTTGACCTGCGTGAATTGCTCTCCGTGTCAGTGCCCTGGCCCACTGGAGCTGGGAGTGAGGCGGGGGGGCTGAGCACCAGGTCTCTCTGCTTCTCCAGCAGCGGGGCTGAATGGCTCTTCTCAGTTTCACCTGTGAATGGAAAAAGATACCTTGCAGTATGTAAGTTGTTGCAACATTTCAGTAGCATCTTACTTGCCTTCCCTCAACAATAAATACACTGTAGTTTAAATGATAAAACACAGTTGAACTAGTTACAATATAGTGTTATAATTCAGGTTCTGTCAGGAAGTGGGACTTGTACAGAAGTAGGATGGCGAAAGAAAGATGCAGAAAATTTTTACTAAATGTACTGCATATAGCTAGAGCCCTACAAATCTGCAGATATCCGCTTTATGTCTGTGGATGCAGATATCTTTGGACCATTTTTATGGATTGCGGATCAGATGCAGATACACATTTTGTATCCACACAGGGCTCTACTTAGCAATTACTGAGTCAAGCAGATGACTCTTATATAAAAAATTGTAATCTGCTTACTTATTTTGGTACCAAGTTTTTTGTACTATATTTTGTTGTTTCATATTTTACTTGATTAGAAATCATTAACTACTGTAAAATATATTAGTATCACTTTTCTAACACAAAATTAGAATATGGTTTTACTTGTACTGATATTCACTGAAAGTTCATTAATCTATTCAGAATGTCTAGGACACACACTCACTAAGTATTTATAAATGTTTACAGTTATTAATTAAGTTAATGATGCTGACTTGCCCACATAGGTACAGCTCAAATAAAATCCTGACTGTTTTCAGAAGGTTTGTGCTTCCCTTTTGAGATTTTCTCTTATGATCTAACCCCAGGGACCAACCATTTGTGGTGATCTCAGTGGCTTATTAGCAAGATTAAACAGGGAGTAATAATTATTTGAATCTCAGTGTTAACTAACTTCTGCAATGGATAAAGATATTGTTTAATAATCTGGGAGTGCATAGGGCTTGTTGATCAGTTCATAATAATCACTTTTAAAGCTATTTGCGTTGTATCAATGAAAGTGATGTAAAGACATTCATGATAGTTAAACATAGACCATAACATTCTCTTTTAATAAACCTCCTTAAGAACTGAGACTTCCTGGAGTTTCTACCTGTGTTGTCATTTGTTGAGGCATCAGAGTTCAAGAAGAAGGCAAAATCTGCCTTTTTGCAGATAAGGAAGTTCTGTAACTAAGCCCGTCACCTGAACTCTGTTTCTGGGGAGGATCAGGCCTGATGGCTCACGTGCTGAGAAGATCTAGAACATCCATCTGAAAAACCAAGAACTTCATAGACTTGTTGAACCGCTGTGTGGACCAATAGCTCAGGGAATAAGGACCTGGAAGAAACTCGGTGGAGTAACAGTTCTCAGACTTCAACTCTTAGTGTGCCACATCTAAAACTCAAAATTACTTGACCAGGCTACCACCTCATAATTTCAGTCATTGTTGTAATAGAGTCATAGAACCTCAGAGTTGGAAGGGACCTCGGGAGATCATCTAGTCCAACCCCCTGCTCAAAGGAG
The DNA here is from genome assembly GCA_032164245.1 of Sternotherus odoratus. Lineage (NCBI taxonomy): Eukaryota > Metazoa > Chordata > Testudines > Kinosternidae > Sternotherus > Sternotherus odoratus. The sequence continues at coordinate 44,476,769 of JAVMKO010000010.1, forward strand.
GACCAATCCCTGATTGTTGTTAAATATATTAAACATCACTGGACCTAGTGTGAAACCATGGGAGGAGGAACCCCATTGATAACCTTTTTCCATGATGAAAATCAACCATTTATTTCCTGTCTCTTTTTGGTCCAGGACATTATTTTGCCTTTCATCTCACGACTACATTGTTTCTTTAGTAGCCTCTTCTGAGGGACCTTTTCTAAATTCTTTTGGAAATCTAAAAGAATCATGTAAATTGTTTCTCCTTTATCCGTTATTTTATTGACGCGTTCAAAAATGTGATAGATTAGTGAAACATGATTTTCCTTTGCAGAAACTGAGCCATATCATGTTTTCCAGATGCTCTTATTCTATTTTTAATTATTGTTTCAATACTGAGAGGGAGGATGAAGCCAGAGAGAGGAATGAGGCCTCAAGGAACGGGGGGGGGGGGGGGGGGGAATGGGACTAATCAGTATCACTGTATATACAGGATTTCAGCATAGTCCAGTTGCTTTTCTGTTGAAGCCTTGATTTTTATATTTTCTTATTTTTGTAATTTTTTTAAACTGTACAGTTTTAACATTGCACTAACAGTTATTTGGCATGTAATTTACAGCACAGATGGCAAAAATGCAGTCCAGCACAAAATTTCTAATGTGTTCCATCGGAGAATATCCTGTTTATTATCTGTATTCCATCTGTGAGTCCCCTATCATGCTGCTCATCCAGAGTCCACATTAGAGTCAAGGAGTCCTTTAAGAAAAGGCCACTGAGCAGAGAGTCCTTGCACTAACTTATAGGTGACATATTCATACATATTTAACTTTATTTTAGAGTGAAGGTGACATACAGTACTGTACAGTATATACAGAGTTTTAAATGTGCACTACGACTTCTAGACCAACCAAAACAGGATTTTTAATATCCTTTGTGACAGCTTCGGGGCAGTTCTTTGGATGGAGCCAGACTCCACACAACACAAATTGGGATGATGGTGGGTGGAGTACAGAGTTTACCATTGCACTCTCCCAGTCCTGGCGCTGTTGTGTGCAGTCAGTTCCCCAGCATAAATTAGAGCAGCCTGAGGGTTGCTTTTACTTTTGCTGGCTACGATAACAGCCCTAATGAGCTGAAACTACAACCAAGGGTTGTTATAGTGTAAGGTTATCCCAGCCTTGGCCTTTGTACTAGCATCCGAGGTAGGTGGCAGTGTCTATTGCAGCTTTGTATCATTGCATGAGGTGGTAGGGCTTTCTCCAGAAGCAAGATATACTGGCACAAAGTAGCTATACCACACTGGAGATTCTGGTCCTGAATGTGCATGGAAAAGCATGTCTCAATTTTAAAAATATGCTACTACCATACATTATAAATTAATTCTCAGGGATTAAACACAGTGTTTAATACCCTATTTTACTCAGTTCTTCAGGTAAATATTACCCATAAAACTGTTAAGTAAGAAGAACATCTATCTGGGATTGCTCATTGGCATTCCCCTTTCTGCCCCTTTTCAGTTCTGCTGCTTAGTTTTCACTTATCCTCACAGCAATTATTCACGATAGCATTTTGTGGCCTTACTGTAATTTTAGCTGGATACTGAGTACAGCTGGACATACTATCATGCAATTCTTATTGAAAGGGAATCTTGGAATATGGACAGTTTTGAGAGTCTACTTGTGGCAGTGAAAATGAGTCTCTTGTGAAATGCATGATGTTCTGATGATATCTTAATATTTGTTTTCAATTTTTTGTCTTGTAGACATGTCCTTCATGTAGTGTTACATTTGCTCCCACCAGTGATGTCAGTATAGAGGAAGGAGCTATCCAAAATGGCTGTCAGGATGAACATAAAAACAATACCAAGGTAACTGAAGCTTTCCTGACTCCCCTACATCAGTTTGAATAGCCTCATTTTTGTACTGGGTTCCTCCTCACTTCAATATAACTGGCAAGCAGCAGAGCCAAATTCAGAATTTTTCAGCACCAAATTCTAGTCATTCTGGCCATGGTTTTCAAAAGCGACTAGTCATTTTGCATGCCTCAATTTTTTAGTGCCCAACTTGACACCTTAGAGGACCTGATTTTCAGAAATTG